>CM049381.1:2218421-2818421 GCA_026937815.1 Etheostoma perlongum
ACTATCGAGGCTCAAAATGGCACCATACTTCTATGATAGCCCTACATGTAAACCAAAGCATTGCAAACTGTTTAAGTGTACAGACACTTTATTAAAATGATAGTTTAGAAAGACTGAAACATTCGCATATACAGGCAGGCGGCATCATGACCAGTCAAACGACGAACGCCGTGCTTGAGCAATGTTACTGGTTACTGGTTATAGTGTATATATATATATATATATACTAGATTTATATATATATATAGATATAGATAGATAGATAGATATAATAGATACTAGATAGATTTTTATTGATCCCCAAATATTGGATATTATAGTGTTACAGCAGCAAAATCAGTCACACAGCACAGAATATAAATATAAATGAAATACTAGTATATACATACAATATATATGAAATAATAAGAATAAGAATAAGAATAAAATCTAATTCAAGATTCAAGATTTCTTTATTGTCATACCACAGTACACTGTAGTACGAAATCACGTGCAAAGTTCACAGCTTAAAAGAATACAGCACAGAAACCATTAAAACCACTGTGGAAAAGCTGATTTATTAGTTATATGAAATAAAATAAATACATTTTCTAAAAAAAGAAAAATTAAGATAAGTAAGTAAATAACAAGAATAAATATTTGAATATATACAGGATGGGAATACATATATTAATAATATATATAATATAGTCTCCCTGCAAAGTACAATAATACTAATTTGCCAAACATCAAATGCATTCCAGGAAAAAGTAACGTCTTATCTTATCTATCGTTACATGACATAACATAAAGATGAAATGTATTCAGTAACATATCAGCCAAGTTGCAACATGTTCTTGCTGAATGAATCACTGACAATGTATTTTGCTTTTAATTTTCTCTGCAATATTTTTTGCAATGTCCAGTCATATCTGCTCTTTTCACGTTCCTGTTCCTGTTTTCACGTTCCTGTTCAGGAGCTCTAAACTCATGGTTATGCAGGTAAATATTATAAAAGACAGACAGTGATTTAAAGACGTGGCGGATTAACTTTGATAAGATTTGACCAAAACTAATTTTACCTAAACCTAATTTTGAAGGACAAAGCTGTACATTCTCTACATTCTTAATATTCTATTTTGCCATTGTCAAAAGTCCAATGAAAAGACAAGAACTTTAGGTTTTGGGTTTAGGTTTTAGACTGCCCTGTTTCCCTGTTAAAGGCAACAAATGGCCCCGGCACTTTTGGTTCCTACTGAAGATCTATAAGTATATTGTTTCTTTGTTAAATAAGCCCCTAGACTTTATTCAAACAGCTGGGCACTGCAATTTTTAGCAAATGTTACCCAAACAGGAATATTAAGTACATTTGTTGGGGACTACTTTCAGCAGGGGATTAATACACATGTGTTGCTCTAATGAGCATTCAACGCAACGGGATATGTGGGATTAACTAACGACTACAGTGCCCGGGCTCATGTTAATGAAGGAACATGTCACCGAGTGCAACAGTGTGGCTGCTAATGTCTTTTTTAATAGTTCTTGGACAAAAATGGATCTCAGAGGCCCAAAACAATATACGGCAATAGGCTTTCTCAATTGTTTCATTTATTGGTTTTGGTCTTATCATTGGAGTACTTTTGTTGTCTTTACCCAAGTTCACTGGGACATGTTAAATGTTACTGTAATCCAGGCAGCAATTCAGTTCCCAGGAAAACATATTTGACTAAACAAAATAGTACATAAATGCAATAGAGGACAATGCAGATGGACAAGGCCTATATATTTTACAGGTGAAAGATAGGATAGGAATGCTAATTAAAGAAGGAAGGTTATCTATAAAACATAAGTCTTCCTATTATTTATCAACATGGACAGTTTCATCCATCACATCGAACAGTGCCGGCCCACGCAGGCACACACCGTACCTGCAATGTCATCAAAAGTGAGGGAGAGACTGTAAATACTGTGACGGCACATGGGGCATTCTGCTATGATATTCAGATGTCTTCCCCCTGAAACGTGGACAGCTTTAACCATAACAGATTTCTATTGCACACAACATACTTACCTCTTGTTGCTGATGGGTCTCATTCTGGTTGGGTTGGGAGAGAAAACATGGGATCATTGCCACTTAGTGCACTCTTATATCAGCATGCAATGGCTTAATTCAATACAAAGGCTAATTTGAAATTGCCAGATGCAAGGGCCCCCCCGCCAATGCACATGCCTTGGTCATGTCCCCAATGACTTGACTTTTAGACCAAACTATTTGAAATGTGTAGTATCTGATGATTTGTATCAAATTAAATACTGTTGATGCAACTTAAACATATCCTATATAAAGAATGTCTAATGAAAGCTAGAGTGTGTCCATTGGGTTAGCACTCTCCAGGCTTCTGCAGAGCTTGTAAATTGACGCTGAATCTTCGATATAATAAACCTTATAATCAAGAAACAGTGTTGAGGCGACTTTCTTTCGACACATCATCCAGCCTTGTTGTTCAGACACCACAAATGCATAATGCTTTAACACTGTAATTAATTTGAAATGTAACAATAATGCTATTTACAGTGATTTTGGACTTGGCCTCCATTGGGCACACACTCTACTGGGTGAGCCAGAGGTCACCCTGATTAGAATCTTTTTGTCACATTGCAATTGGCCTTAGCTTTCACTACTGTAAAGATAGTTATCCTTCCTGCTTTGCTCCCATCATAATTACTACGGCCACTGAGGGCACACCGCCTAATAATAAAACCTACACAAGAGCCATAATTGCTGATTGTAGCCTACAAACCAAATATGAAGTTGTTTTTCAGAAGGAGGATATAGTCTCGTTGATATAATTATTAGATTGTTTATTTAATGAATTACCTGAATGCGTTTATTAATACAATTTGGATATGCAATTGTGCTTTTGACTTTTCATGATTTGGGATAAGAAAACATTTGTTAGCCAGCTAGCATTACACTAGGCTAGCTAGCGCTGGCTCAGCCCACTCAGTTGACTGCATTAGGCAGAAGTATTCCCATTCATCACTCAGGTAGAAGTAGAGATACTAGGGTTTAAGAAGACTTCTGTAGCTGTTGAAGTATCAACTCAAGCTTTCTCCTCAAGTAACATTGTAAAAGTACTGGTTTCAAAACTACTTCAAGTATAAAAGTAAAAATAATGTAAGTGGAAAAATGCCATTAAGGACAAAAGCTCAGTCCGCTCCACAGGGGCCTATGGTGCACCCCCCAAAAAAAAAACAAACATCTTTCTAAAGGCCATAATGACTATAACGTTATATTAAAATGTTAATGTTAAAACATTTGAGATACTGTTTCAGCCACATTCATGCCCACTGAAAATGAAGGCGTTTTAGTACAATACAAATACATTAAAAAAACTTATACAGTATGTGTACTACTGAACATTAACAGGTGTTTCATGGAGCGGAAGATATGATGACTAGTTGCCTATAAGTATTGTAATGATGCAAAAAGTCAAACCCTTTTTTTGTGTTCATGTGAACGATGACAAGCCTGAATGAAAACAAGCCAAACTGAATTAGCAGTAACAAGGCTATTTTTAAAAAGTAAGGAGTATAAAGTCCAGATGTTTGGGTGCAAATGTAAGGAGTAGAAGTAAAAAGTCTGCAGTAAAATAATTACTCCAGTAAAGTCTGGATACCCAAAAGTTTCTACTTAAGTAAGGTAACAAAGTATTTGTACTTCATTACTTGACACCTCTGAAGATAGGCTACATGATATGCTTTTATTAAATGAATCACACTCATTGATTGTTCATATTTCGTCCAAGTCTGTACTGTTGTTTTTAGTTGTCTGTATTTGTCTGGCCCATGCTAATGTCCTGTACAAGTGTCTTTGTCTTCATGCCGTAGGCTACTGTCTTTTATGTTCCATGTTTCTGCAGGAACCAGTTTTTAATCTGAATCAGGCCCATTTAAACTGTAATTTAATGTTACTTCTAATCCTTTCCTGTATAATGAATGAAAAATGAAAACAGCTAAAACTATGTATTTAACCAAATGCAGCTCCTGTGATAGTAAGCCTAATTATTTAGATTTGACATCATTTTTAAATGACTTTAATTTGTTGTGCCACTGTGTGCTTTTGGTGAATATAGTGGAGAGACCCCTGCCTCATCACTTTCTGTAGCACCTCACTGGGACCTACGTGGTGTGTAGTATTCCCTGTTGCCCCCTTTTTAAAGGCTGAGGTTTGTTGTTGCTGTTGTTGGTGTATGCGGCCATGTTCGTGAAGGGCCGGCCGGGTAGCCTCTGATGTGGAGCCCGTGTGCCTCCCCGATTCTTTCCGCTCGTCTCTCCGGGTCTCTCCGGGTCTCTCCCTCCTTTTCCATGTATTATTCAAGTTGGGACCAAGACCCCCCCCGCCCGGTGAGACTGAGTGCTTGTTGACGTCAGCAAACTTCTCCAGCAGCTGTAGAGGAGGAAGAGGAGGAGGAAGAGGAAGAGGAGGAGGAGGAAGAGGAGGAGGAGGAGGAGGAGGAGGAGGAGGAGAGGGAATGCGACTGCTGGATGTGGAGCTCTGACCGTGGAGCGCCGAGGACCCGGAGCTTTTTTTTTCTTCTACGGGACTGTTTGGACGTCTCGTCGTTCCAGCGTAAGTAAAGGCGGTCTCATGTCTCATGTCTGTCCTGTCCTTGAGAACCGCTGTTTGGAGTTAGTATTGTTGTGCATTGGTGCACCTATTCGTCTCTGCCGTCCAAACTCGTAGTTTGACCATGGCTGTGTACTACTTAGCACATGTCTCCATGTCCTGTTCCGTCGGGGACTGTGCTCCACTCGTGTTTCCGTATTAAATACACTCCCGACCTAACGGGAAACTTTGTTTCGCAAGTCCGTGCAAGGTGGCCTCTGGCTGGGATAACGTAAGTTCGCCTCTCCGTCCTCGGTCGACCAGCTGTCGTTGTGGCTAGTTGTCCCTTCGGGGATGTGTGTCATTTTCTCGACTTGACCCTATTAGAAAGCTCAACAAACCTGTCGCTGTGATTAGTAGGCGTGCGGTGGTGTCCTGGATGATGGAGGGAACTTAACAATGTGTTAGAGGTGCAGCAACAAACTGCTTTTCTCTTTTATAAAGCCCAACATTTCTTATTGGAGCGTAAGACGTGACCAAAAATAGCCAGCCTAAAATATCTTCTGAGGCACTATTTGAGAGTTTAGCTCCTATTTGCTCCATGGGGTATGCATGTGTGTGGTGTGTGATGGAGGCTAAGGCTCGGGGGGGTTTTCATGTTATGTTGGGACAACAGAGACATATTGACACACTCAACCTTCAAAATGAGCAAGACACTATAAAAACAGCATTCATTTTCACTCGTCAAATATTATATCTACATCTACATCATTGTCTTCAACACAGTAGGGATTCAACATGACAATAGCTTTGCATGACATAGAGTGCTGTGACATATTAATATCTTAGGTAATGGATATAGGCCCGCCTATTATACTTTGATGATGAATAAGAATCTGACTGTATAGCACTTGTGGTTTCTGTTCCATTATTCTCATTGGATGGCAGAGGTTTTCTGTGGTTGTGAAACAGAGGTTATTCTGGAGACTTGTTGAAGTCAGCAGTAAGCATTGCCTTTTAACAGGTTGATGGTGTAGCATTCAGTGAATACGCTCTGGATGTTTTGCAGCCACTAGTAGCAGTTATTGGATAGCTGCTCTCCAAGAGGCTCAAACTGAATAGGCTATAGGAAATCAGCATGAATTAGCCTAGAGGCTTCTACAAATTGCAATTCAGGACAGTGTTTTTTCTTCTTCTTCCTGTTTCTATATTGTCTTAAAGGAGTGGAGCAAGGTGGGGAGTTGGCTTTAAGTGAAGGTCATGTTGATTAAATGACAGTCTTACTCAGCTTCAATAGCCTTGGCTGGCCACCACCTTGTATTTCACTATGTTGTTGAATGAATTTTGTGTTCATTACAAACCAACCACATCACAGGTGTGGCTGAGTATACCTGCAGGTGGGTATTGTCATATAAAAACAAGTCTGCTGTCATTTGTGTCCAGATGCTATTAATCCAGGGGCATTTAAAGAGAATATACTTCCTGATTAATGTTTGAGTTGAATAGTGGCCAAAATGCTAAAATTGGGAATTGCTGGCAATGTTGTTTGGTTAGGAATGCAGTAAAAAATAAAGTCCTGCAAAGGGCCTATAATTCACTGTTAAATTGGATGAACACAAAAGATACAGATTTATGTTTTACGGGAAACACTACTTAGAAATGAAATAGCAGGTGTACTCGCAAGTGGAAAATACTTTTTGTCCATCTAAGGTCCTTCAGGTGTAGCCTGACGTGGTTATACCCAGATTCTAGTCAGAATAGGAGTCTGATTCTGCTCCACAGCAACCACTCTTTGCACGTTCATCCTATCGTCCGACTTTTAGACTTATTTGAAGCTGGATAAATCATTTATTTCGTGTAAATATGAATTTGGATAACGTTAGTGATAGTGAGATGCTTGCTACAGTTGCATTTTTAGTGAGGAATTGGCGTTGTAGAGCGTCCTCTGGTGGACAGACTATGCAACACCATCACTAACAAGGACCTTGTAGAGCGTCCTCTGGTGGACAGACTATACAACACCATCACTAACAGGGACGTTGTAGAGCGTCCTCTGGTGGACAGACTATGCAACACCATCACTAACAGGGACGCTGTAGAGCGTCCTCTGGTGGACAGACTATGCAACGCCATCACTATCAGGGACGTTGTAGAGCGTCCTCTGGTGGACAGACTATGCAACGCCATCACTAACAGGGACGTTGTAGAGCGTCCTCTGGTGGACAGACTATGCAACGCCATCACTAACAGGGATGTTGTAGAGCGTCCTCTGGTGGACAGACTATGCAACGCCATCACTAACAGGGACGTTGTAGAGCGTCCTCTGGTGGACAGACTATGCAACGCCATCACTAACAGGGACGTTGTAGACGTCCTCTGGTGGACAGACTATGCAACGCCATCACTAACAGGGACGGTGTAGAGCGTCCTCTGGTGGACAGACTATGCAACGCCATCACTAACCGGGACGTTGTAGAGCGTCCTCTGGTGGACAGACTATGCAACGCCATCACTATCAGGGACGTTGTAGAGCGTCCTCTGGTGGACAGACTATGCAACGCCATCACTAACAGGGACGTTGTAGAGCGTCCTCTGGTGGACAGACTATGCAACGCCATCACTAACAGGGACGTTGTAGAGCGTCCTCTGGTGGACAGACTATGCAACGCCATCACTAACAGGGACGTTGTAGAGCGTCCTCTGGTGGACAGACTATACAACGCCATCACTAACAGGGACGTTGTAGAGCGTCCTCTGGTGGACAGACTATGCAACGCCATCACTAACAGGAACGTTGTAGAGCGTCCTCTGGTGGACAGACTATGCAACGCCATCACTAACAGGGTTGTTGTAGAGCGTCCTCTGGTGGACAGACTATGCAACACCATCACTAACAGGGACGTTGTAGAGCGTCCTCTGGTGGACAGACTATGCAACGCCATCACTCATCACAAGGTTGACCGTCCGTTTTTATTTTTGAAATATTAATTCCTCCGAATCATTTGTCATTATAAATGAATCTGATGAATGAGTTTTTAAAAAGCCATTATAGTTGCTGATACCGATAGTTTGAGAAATGCCTTATATTGGCTGATAATATCGGCTAGCCGCTATATTGGTAGGGCTCTAGTTTATAACGTAGAAATAAATTTGATAGATATTGAGCATTTTCTTTCTATAGTTTATAGCTGACCTCTCTATTGGCTGTTGAAACAGGTGAAGTCTCTACGTTCTGAAACCAACCCCTGCGACTTGGAACAGCTGAGTCGCAGCAACACCATCAGCTGGTTTGCGTTTTGAGACAGGCCGGGTTGAGGACTTTAAATTTAATGTGCTGTCGATATCTTACAGTATGTATGTGTGAAAATCAGCATTTAGCTGCTGTGATGTTGACAGCACTCATGTTTACCACTCACTGCCTGCCTTTAGAAGGATCAGCAATCACTTCATCCATCAGTGCAAGATCGCACAGTGACTGATCACATCATTACTATCAGCCCACACTGCCCATTCCTCACTGTCACCAAAAACTCTGTTACAACGAGTTCATCTTTCCACCTTTAGCTGTTTGTTGGTCACATCGCTGGAAAGCCTCATCCTCGCCCTCGGAAATATCAGCGCTTTATCCACTGTGATCATTGCCGCTGTTACCTTTGGAATCTAAATTGAGCAGGAACATTACATGGCTGCTTATTACTGGCTCAATTTTCTTATTGTCCCTATGTCTGTCAAAACTAAACCCTTGTAGGTTAAAACCACACCAGTGACTTGCCAAGTCAAGGTAATTGATATTTTTGTCTTGCTGGATGAAGGTGTTGACTGCTACAAATGTCAAAGCCTTCATTCTCAACATCTCTGTGATTGAATGAATCCTCTCGGCATTTATTATACATACTCAATTAACCATGGGCTTATGCAAATGAGACAGCTGAGGGAGCCGTCCGGCTGCATGATACTGCCTGTTCTCCATACCCGTGTTTCTTTTGTCCTGATCTTTTTGCACCAGACTGGTATTGTTTCGTTAAATAGAGGCTCCTTTCCAGCGCTAATGGATCTATTTTATTGTGTGTGGGAAGTGTCTTTCTGGTAACATATTAAGATGCACAAAGAGAAAAAAATAAATTCATTAAAATCACTTTGAAAGGTATATTTTACACTCAGTGCTTTGATGTTTCAGCTGGAAGTAACAATTTCATGCCACTTTCTTAACATAAATCATTTTAAAAGTGCCACATTGCAAACCAAAAAGGTAGTGTAGTAATATATGATGGTTGAAAAAATAGTATGAAATATTAGTAGACAGCAGTTTCAATTATGTGCAGTTTATAGCAGTTATAGCTGTAAAAAGAATCAAAATGCTTTTGTTTATTGACCTCATGTCATTAGGAATTGTTTTGATGCGAGTAGATGGACTCAGGGCATCCGATACCAAGTACCGATCTGATGCCAGGGCTTTATTTTGTTTTGCTAAATTCAAAACAGGTTATGCTTCTATAAGGAAACTCATTGGAAAAATGTTTCATATAAGAAACACAGAATGTTAAAATAACACTGGCAAAGAAAATGTATTTGGACATGTCACGACTGAGACCTGATCTGCTTAAGAAGGTCAATATCAGGGCTGATTCCAGTCCAGCGAACAGTACCAGATTGTTGCATCCCTGTCTATTCATTTTCAACAGAAAATCAACTGGCAACTTTTTAAATAATAACAATAATAACAAAAATGCCAAACATTCACTAAATGAAGCTCTTAATTGATAACGAACTGCTGATTTTCTTATTTAGGTAAATGTGTTATTCATGTGCTGGACAAAAAAAACTATTTGAAAACTTCATCCTGTGCTATGGCAAGTTATTTTCTGACATTTTATTGACCAAATAAATTAGAATGTTAATTTAGAACTCAGCATAGGTCGTTATTAGAGCTGCAAAGTTTAGTTGATTAATCGATTAGTTGTCAACTTTTAAATCCCCAACTATTTTGGTAATTAATTAGCTTTGAGTCATTTTTTAAGACAAAAGTAAAACATTCTTTAATTCCAGTTTGTTAAATATGAATATGTTCTGGTTTCTTCTCTCCTCTGGGACAGTAAACTGTATATTTTTGAGTTGTGGACAAAACAAGACATTTGAGGACGTCGTCATGGGCTTTTGGGAAAACACTGATGCACATTTTTCACCATTTTCTGACGTTTTATAGATCAAACAACTAATCGATTAATCGAGAAAATATTCAACAGATTATGAAAGTAATCGTTAGTTGCAGGCCTACTCGGTATAGTCTTTTAGTAGGGATCTCCCCGACTCAGAATTTTCATAATCAAATCAGAAATGTAAATTCTTGCCTATCCTCGATTGATTGTTGAGTCATGTGGGTCGGGGGCTGGGGCAACGTTTGGCCATGGATAATGGAAAGTTATTTTTCAATTTTTTCATTTAACCTTAATTTTACCAGGGAAAGGAATCACAGTGACATTACAATCTCTTTTACAAGTGAGCCCTGGGCAAGAAGGCTGCACATAGAAGGCACACTTTAACAGACAAGAAACACACGGACACAGATGGACAGGAATAAGAAATAAGAAATACAAACAGAAAATCACATTTTAAAAAACAAGCACAGACATGTTGATGTATTTGATTTAGGTTGGACTTGAATTCAGAATGTCAAATAGGAACCCCATGAAGTAGGAGCGCTGTAACTAAAAGCAGTTCTACCAAACAGTTTTAGTTAGTGGAACATCATACAGGATGTATCTACTTGATCTTAGATTGTATTCAGATCTTCTAGGTGCTAAAAGTGTGGTTAAATATGAAGGAGTGTGTCCAGATATAGATTTGGACACAAAGATTAACCAACGTTTGAGCCTTCTTGTGTTGAGTGAGGGCCAACCAACATATCATTAGAGATGGTCCGATACCATTCTTTGCTTCCCGATACCGATTGTGATACCTGAACTTGAGTATTGGCCAATACCGAGTACTGATCCAATACTAGTGAGTCATATATTCTGTTATGTTTTAACAGCTGTATACTACTATCCTTGTATGGATGTGATATGATTTCTATCTTTGTTGTCGGTGTGGCTCAGGTTAAACTCTTTGTGAAACATGAACAAACCACAGACAATAAATGCCACAGAACTTTCTTTTATTATGCAGTTTGACAGTCAGTTATAACAGAAAAAGAGCATAAATAAACTACTTTAACGTAGATTTTCTTTAGGGCTTTATTACGTGGTATCAGATCGGTGCATTAACTCCAGTACGTCCAGATACCGAAACATCTCTACATATAATACACGGTGATGGGTAGAGTACTTTTCATGCATTATAAATCCCAGTGCTACGCAGAATCCAATGAATCTCTCACGCTTTACTCACTCTTTGTGGAATGTCCGTGAAACATATCTCCATAGTCCAGAACTGACAAAAAGGTAGATTCAACCAGCTTTTTCCTGACTTTAAAGCAAGAACTGTTTCTGAAGTAAAGTAAAGTGACACTTAAATCTTTCATGGGGCGGTTGGAGTAATTCACCCACTTGGAAAAGATGTATTAAAAGCTGCAGTGGTCTGAACCGGCCCGGAGGCTCAACGAGCAAATGCAAGCACAGTATATGGTCGAGTGACCTAGAGAGCGAATAAAGAGAGCGAGCATCGTCAAAACAAAGCAGTGAATCTGAGGAATAAGACGTTTTCCCCATTTCATCAAGTATCTCACTATCACTAACGTCTTCCACATTCAGACCCAACAAATGATATCCAGCCACAAAAAAAGCCTGAAAGTCGGAAGTTAGGACGTAAGTACAAAGAGTCGTTGTGTTATGAAGATCTCGTTGCATTGGTGTGAACTGGACACTGCAAAGATTCAGTGCTGAGACTGGCAGTCAAATCAGGCTCTTTTCATCAAAGCATCAAATATTTGACTACTCAGGGTCACAGCTATTAGTTAGTATTCAAAATGGGTCCATCACTGACTTTGCTTAGTAGTTCAGAATTGACCAATCAAAATGTCATGGACACCATGTGTAGGGTGCAGCCCATGGAGGGTGTTCTACCAATGTACGTGGCATTGCTTGTGTAGTTCTTTAGGAACTGCTTCTGATCTGAAATCACACCGCTGTCTGTTGACTCAATAAGGGTTGTAGAGGCTGATGTAATAGAATCATGACCACTAACAGAAAATGGAACTAGATAAAATAAACAGTACATAAAACCAAAGACAAAATGAAACAAGGCTGTATTATGGACATGTTCTTGTCTGTACACACTGTTTACAACAGTTGGACCCGCTCCCTTAAAAAGCCAAATGAGTCACGGTTAAATAAATCTTCCAAATAAGTGAATGCAACAAGGTGCTGGCCCTAATGAAAACTTCCAGCGTGACAAATGAGCCATATTATTGGCCTTGCTTTCACTTTGCCACATAACGGATCAAAATGGAAATGTTTTATTTCTGTAACATACTTCCTTTAGTTGTGCCTTTAAGGTGTATACAGCATTAACATTTACTGTCTCACTTTGTGCAGTTTGATTGAGTATGGTCTGATAAATCTTACAACATGAGTATATTGCTTTACTCACACTGCCTGTTTATGCAGTATAATGCTTCATTGATAGTACTTTGAAAGGGCAGCTATAAATATGGTCAAAGTCGAAATATGCTGGGTTGCAAACTGAATTGTCAAGGGCAGTGCTAACGACAAGGTTGGCAGCATGACTGTGCCATTGGAAACAACGGGTACATCAGTGCAGATGTGTTGTGCCATTGATCATGTGTCCACGCCTCCACATATGCTTCATAACCAATATAATCTGAGCGCAAATCTGTTAATTATGCACATTATGAGTTATTAAAATCATACCATCAGTGGCCACATACTGATGTACTGTATATTATATTAATTTAAGTTTGAAAGCTAATCTATTAATGATTATTTAAGACACTGCATATAACCTTGCAGTACTTATATTTTTAATGGGACTGTCAATCACAGGTATGTTACTTTAAAAGGGATATTTGTCAAGTTTTTAATCGGCAATTGGATTTGAGACTCCTCTTACTCCAGTGGAAACTCAACTCACATGGACAGTGCATGCAAATAACCTGAGGACCATGTGGAAGGGCTTTGAAGCTCAAACTGCCGTTTCACTCTCTTAGATAGTGTGTCGAGAGAGAGAGAGAGAGATACAGGAAGAGACAAATGAGAGAGAGAGAAAGTCTGAGAGAGAGAACAGAGAGAGAGAGAGAGAGATAGTGTGTCTAAAAAGAGAGAGAGAGATTCACACCAAAAAAAAAAGATTTTCTGCAGGGTGGTTAGAGAGAGGGGGGGGAGAATGAAACTGAGAGAGAGAGAGAGAGAGAGAGAGAGAGAGAGAGAGAGAGAGAGAGAGAGAGAGAGAGAGAGAGAGAGAGAGAGAGAGAGAGAGAGAGAGAGAGAGAGAGAGAGAGAGATGCAGGAGGCCAAAAAAATAGTGCCATTTAAAAAAAAAAAAAAAAAAAAGTTTAACTCCTTTTCAAGTTCATTTTGACAGCCCTATTTTTTTAAGCAGAAGATACAAAGCCATTTAATTTCCAAGATGTTAGAACATGGCCTTTGTGTAAATGTTTGTTGCAGAAACCCGTGGGATTTTATTGTAATAATATTTCTGAACTATGCTCAATGATGCAAGAAATCATTTCCCATAGACTTGTGTTGCTGTTTTCTGCGAGTGGAGGAATTATTCTGGTAAACATCACCATGTTGGAGTCTCACAACTATAACTAGAAACATTGCAGGCTTGGGTTCAGTCGAGTCAACCTCCATGTACCCAACATGCATGTCAAACATACGGCAATGCCATAACCAGGAATAAACCTCATTGAGCAAGAACAACATTTTGTTAGATTCATCATAGCTTTGTGTCGCTTTCCTGCATAGAGCATTAATCTCACTTGTATGTGCTAATATTGTTAAGAGCCTGGCCAATAAGTCAGCTAGCTGATATAAGCTCATCGCAGATATACAGTACTGGCAATGTTTTTTCACCTTTAAAAGACAAAACAACAACAGATATCCATGTTCTTATCTAGCAGTAGTGGTATTAGCCTCTGTCCACTGATGAAGGCCAAGAGATGTACTTTACATAGAAGTGGACTTCACTTTATTGTTTTTATGTATCTCTTAATTATATTACTTTTTAAACAACTATTTGTTAGAATACAGAGAAATACCATCATTTGTCAAAGTGGTCAAATGTAATATTTTCTATCAGAAGATCCTGACTAGAGAAATAACAATCATTAAGATAAAAAATAAATTCCTAATGGTCAACTGACAGGTTATCATTTCATTTGACATTTCTAGAACGCAACTAATAATTATTTTCAATATTGATCTACTAATAATTTTCCCGATTAATCGTTAATGAAATGCCATTATAATGGGAAAACGAGCCCAGAGGGACGTTTTCCAATTCAGCTTCTTCTGTCCATCCAACAGTAGGTCTGCACGAGTCGGGGAAAAGTATGAATCGCAATTTTTATATTTATATCACGATTCTCTGCCACGATTTCTTTGACCATGACAAAACAAAACAAATTAAAAATTAAATTGTGAACACGGTGAATCAAGAGCGATTTTATAACAATTAATCGTGCAGGCCTAAAACCTACAAACAAAACAGAGAAATGCAGCAAATTCTCATTCTCTACTTAAAAGATAACTCATGACTACTGATTGTTGCAGAGGATTCTTTTTTTGACAACCAATTGATTGATTTATCGTTTCATTGCTACAATTTTCAGCTCCAAACATAGTGCACATTATGCCTAGATATTTCAAACTGGCATTTGGATATCTCAAACATGTCACTTGAAAGTAATTTGCAGCAATATCTGAGTTATGTACAGTACTCTTAAAAGTACAAGTTTGTCGCTGTCTTTAATCTCTCGCCAGAGCAAAACAGGCAAAAGAACGCGGAAGGTGCTTCTGTATTCATAACCGTCTGTTGCTCATTGACTTTTGAGGCAAATGTCTTTTCGCTGTCACGGCGATAGGTCATATTGATCTTGTAAGTAAATCACAAGTGAGACAGAAGAAGCCGTTAACCAAAGGAAATGAACAGGCGAGCTGATGAGAAGAAGGCGCCCAGCAGCCTCGTGACATTATTGCTTCCACACTGTGATTCTAGACTTCCTCTGATTTGAGGCAAATCACAGCCGCTGATTTATTTATATATTATTATATATTTGGCTCTGTGTGTGCCGCTGCATGCTGGCCGCTGTTCCCGTCTTCCTCTGTTATACTTTTTTTGTCCTTCTTGCCTGAATTCATTTGTAAAGCAAAAATGGCCTGACAAACTGAAATCAGTCACATATTTGCAGACGATTAGCTATTCATGAGCTTTATACTTAAAGTGTGTCGTTTCACTGTTTATTTTTAAGGATGGGTGCCTGTGTCAATGTTTAAATTTTGCAACAACTTGTGACTTTAATGTTTTTGTGTCATTCAAGGGTGGGCCACAGCTGGATGTCATCGAGGATTGCTTGGCATAGTTTAGGCATGGATAAGGTTATGCATATTAGATTAATGAAAAGCCTGCAGTGTAATTTCCTGATGAATGTGGCTTCTGCCTTTAGTAAGAGATAAGCTAACGGGATGAGAAACATGGCTTCTCACAATTAGCGCTCATAGCTATCAACATTTGTTAGTGATAGCAACTTTCACTGGACACAGCAGACGTGGACACGGTGCTAAATTGGTTTGCCTCATTCCTCACACCATATCTTCCGTATCTTATCTTGACAGCGAGCTCCCTAGACCTCAAAGGAGATGACCTTTAATTCTGTGGAAATCCAAGTTGTTAAACTCCCTTTTCTGTCTGTCTGTGGTCAGAAAGATTTTAAAAGTCCACATCCTCAGCATATTGTTTGCTTAGGAGTACATTTGTATTCTAACAGCTCTGTGAATGATCAAGACCCTGTGGCGGTGCATTTGAGTGCATTGAGCTTACCCATACTGTAGTGCAGAATAATTATCCACTCGCCTTTCTCCACTCTTTGACTTTGCTCAAACATTCAATGAAAACACTTGCTACTGACTCAAATAATTGTACTGCCAAGTAACTCATAGAAACCACTTGAAACTAAAGGTGCACTTCTGCATCCGCATCTGCAGATTGGTCCTGGTCACACAGATGCACACACGGTTCCATGCATACCTTAGTGAGGGTCTGTGTTGGTCTGGCGTTTCAGGCTTATTCATTACCCGATCCAAACTCTATTCCCGTTGGTGGTCTTTGTGTCCCTTTAAAGATGGCGGATGTCCTGCTTTAACACTTGCTCTACCCATACTAAAACAATGGAACAGCCAGAGCGGTTAACTTTCTTCATCCATCTTCTTCTTCTTCTTCTTCTTCTTCTTCTTCTTCCTTGCAAGCCAGCTAGAGTTGCATTCTGGTGCATATGACACCAACTGTACTGGAGCATTTTCAGTAGGCGCCCTCTTTGCATACAGTCTGCGCAGAACTTTTGTGGGCTGCATGCAGATGGTCCTCCCAGACCCTAGCGGACATGGGCAAATGACGCCATTGACGTCAAGCGGACCAAACCGTGGTCCTGTGTGTGAGTTGGGCCAAGCCAGGACAGTCTACGCCCCTCAACCGGGCTGCTTATTATGTTCAGCTTTCACAAGTTTAACAAAAGAGTTGCTGTTCTTTAATGTTTTTTTCATCTGCTGTTTCTATGTTTGCCTTTCATCTAACAGACTGTTGTCTGGTTTCCTTTGCCAAGCTGTTGGAACAAAGTATGTTGCTGTGTTTGAGCTGTAATGTGAACTAAACACTTTCTGCTGCTTTTCATTTGAAAAGAGTAGAGACACACCTCTGGAAGCTTGTCAAGTGTCTACAGTATTATAATGAGGACTTATGTCACTGAGGTTAGTGACCAACTGCTCACTCAAACCCAAACGTGTGTATGGTTGTTTCTCAAATCTCAGTCATCGGGGAACTGGGCAAACATGCACAATCCTCATTTTCTCATTTATAAAAACCAGTTCATACGTTGGAAACGGAGTATGGTTGTTTATATATCTGCCCCTGGTTGGCGTAAGTTACCTACATCAAAATATGTGCACGTATTCTGACATGTACAATATTAGAACCCGACTGATAAAGGATTTTTAAGGCCAATACGATACAAAGATTTGGTTATTTAAAAATCCAATATTCTAATATATTGGCTGATATATATTTAAAAGAAAACAAAAAACAGATTTCCCTAACATTAGTTATTTGTATTTTTTTTGTATTGGTATTTATGAGTTTTCACTAAAACAAAATGATAATTTGTTTTATTGTCACAACAGAACAGCAACATATAATAAAGTTCTGATAAATAAAAATACAAACTTAAAGAATTTGCAGTAGACAATCTACGCTCTACAATTGTTGTATCACCAACAGGGGCGTTGTAGAGCGTCCTCTGGTGGACAGACTATGCAACGCCATCACTAACAGGGACGTTGTAGAGCGTCCTCTGGTGGACAGACTATACAACGCCATCACTAACAGGGACATTGTAGAGCGTCCTCTGGTGGACAGACTATGCAACACCATCACTAACAGGGACATTGTAGAGCGTCCTCTGGTGGACAGACTATGCAACGCTATCACTAACAGGGACGTTGTAGAGCGTCCTCTGGTGGACAGACTATGCAACGCCATCACTAACAGGGATGTTGTAGAGCGTCCTCTGGTGGACAGACTATACAACGCCATCACTAACAGGGACGTTGTAGAGCGTCCTCTGGTGGACAGACTATGCAACGCTATCACTAACAGGGTCGTTGTAGAGCGTCCTCTTGTGGACAGACTATGCAACGCCATCACTAACAGGGACATTGTAGAGCGTCCTCTGGTGGACAGACTATGCAACGCCATCACTAACAGGGACGTTGTAGAGCGTCCTCTGGTGGACAGACTATGCAACGCCATCACTAACAGGGACGTTGTAGAGCGTCCTCTGGTGGACAGACTATGCAACGCCATCACTAACAGGGACGTTGTAGAGCGTCCTCTGGTGGACAGACTATTGTCCACTAGAAACGCCATCACTCATAACATGGTTGACCATGTTTTTATTTTTTATATATTAATTCATCAGAATCATTTATTTGTCATTATAAATGATTCTGAATGAATATTTAAAAAAACTTAAACGGCGATATCTACAGATTGGGAAATGCTATTATCGGCCGATAACATTGCTCCCCCGATACATCTGCTGGGCTGTATACAGTATATATGTCTGCACACAGAATGTCAGATTTCCATCCACATATAAGATAGGAATGCCAAAGCAGATGCTGCCACATTGAGCTGGCTAGATGAAGAGATGAAGGTGACAGGCACATACTGTATTGTATGCAAACAATGGGCACATGGACATGGGCATAGCAACCATATAGAAATGTTGCACAACAGGCCCCTCCATGCGTTGCATCTTTTGTTTGGTCATATTACCAAAAAGCGTGGTGCAGATAAAGGCTTCAGATACTGTATCTGCATTTTGTCATGCCATCCCAGATTGTGTTCGATGTTGATGGAGCTGACAAACTCTGAGCCAATCAGACGGAGAGAAGGATAAACCCTGTCGGCAGCGGTGTTCCAATTTGGCTGAGGCTTTATAACGCATGTCTTCTTGATCCAACACCTCCAAAGAAATCACTGGCATATGCTTCACTAAAGTGTCCCAAGTTAATTCGAGAAGTCATTCGTTGTGGGCGAAAACAGGCCGCTTTTTATGGCTCTTTTATTTCTTGATGAGTTACCGTTAATTTCAAGGGGCAGGCCTCAGTGCTTTGCAGCTGGGATTTTAGTTTTTGTTTAATCCGCTTGAGACAGCATGACTGCATTGTCCCCTTCTGGTAATGACTTGGCAGGAGTTATGTGTGTTTTATTGGTATTGTTTAGCACTTTAGTTGAAAGGCTGATTGCTGTGTTCATTCTCAGAGTATACTGCATATCTCATCCTTGCAGGCTTGAATGGCTATTTATGTGTTGTTGATGTTTTGCCAAGGCTTTAGTCTGGAGTAAACACGTATCCTTCGCAAGCACATCATTTATTTTCCTTTACACTATCACCCTGGAAGCTTCCTCCATAAAGATCATTCACATTAAAACTAATTAGATTTATTTGGGCGCATTACAATGCCGCCTCCCAGTGTAGTTTCATTGCTGTTCTATTGCCGTTGTTTGTGCTCTAAGTTGATGACAACATAAACATTCTTTATCTTGGCTGACTCAGTCACTTTCCAACATTATTGTGGTCCATTCACAAAAAACGTCGTGACATCAGAAAAAAACAAATACTTATTTGCTAATGTCAGACTTACGGTATGTGCAGTGTTCCTTTGTGTGAGATAAGTATAACCAGTTCTCAAGAAAAAAACATCCTTTTCCGTGTTCTAATAACCATTTTAAGGTCTGTTTTCTACTCCTTAGTCCCTTCAGTGGTACATTTTCTGTTACACAATTAGAAGCTGAATATTTTGTAGAAGCTGGGTATTTTTAATAAAATGCATCCTCTTCTCTGGTCAGACCCTGCTCTTGCCATCTGCTAATCATAATCTGTCTGGCACATAGCCAAAGCACAAAAAGCACCATAAAAAAGCTAAAGTGCAATAGTTTCAACACAGAACCAAGTTCAACCAGTTAGTTTGTTACTTCTTCTTGTTAAAGTTTGTTGAGGATAAGTTTGAAATAATTTTAATGGTTTGTATCTTCAGAATATATATCTATGTGCGTGTGTGTGTATATGTGTATATGTGTATATGTGTATACATATATACGTATATATATGTGTGTGTGTGTGTGTGTGTGTGTGTGTGTGTGTGTGTGTGTGTATATATACAGTATGTATATATGTGTGTGTGTGTGTGTGTATATGTGTATGTGTGTATATGTGTATATGTGTATACATATATATATATATATATGTGTGTGTGTGTGTGTGTATATATACAGTATGTATATATGTGTGTGTGTATCCATATATATTTTTTATATTTCTGCTTACTATTTTTTTCGCCCACTACTCGAGCTTCCAAAGGACTAAATTAACTCACTGTGGTCAGGCATTATTTTAACTTGGTTGTAGGTTGGTTACTTTCCACCCTGTGTTACTGTATTAGTCAAAGCTTTAGACAATCTAGATTTGGTCAACTTTAAAAAGGTGACAGTCAGCGGAGACCAAATACATTCTGACAAAAGTAGCCCTCAAAATAGTCTCAGGAAGGAATGTGTTTAGAACATGTGTACGTTCAGAAGTAACGTTAGTCGTCAACAGAAACCTCAGATTGGACAGATAGTCTAGCTAGCTGTCTGGATTTACCCTGCAGAGATCTGAGGACCAGGTAACCATAGTCCTCAGATTGGACAGATAGTCTAGCTAGCTGTCTGGATTTACCCTGCAGAGATCTGAGGACCAGGTAACCATAGTCCTCAGAAATCAGCCGCAGGTTAGAACGCCAACACAAAAATAGGAGAAGGTAACGGACAACCGGCATAATTTCCGGCGGCCCCGGAGCAATCCCGGAAGTGGAACGTTGTAGATATAGACTAATATAGGGAAACACAATTAATGAGTTGACATCTAAATTTTCACATGAATAGCTTTTGAGTCATCTTTTTAGGATAATGGACAACGTAACTCGTAGTTCATGGCAGTGTGTCAGTAGGCCCAAGGGTGTCCAGAAGAAGACAACATATCCTGTCAAAACTAAAAAATATGTCAGTTGGTTTAAACAGAGATGCAGTCTCTCCTTGTCAGTTTTTTTCCTTAGCTTTATCCAGCTCACCAGCTTGGTGTGTGGTTGCTTGGAAAGCTTGTCTAGCAGCATGGCCAAAAATGAGGCCAGGGAGGAAATCCAGTGTGTAATTGCAGCAGTAACAGCAGCCCGGCTTTGCTCTCTGTGCAGGAGCTGAGATACAATTCTGGAGGTGGTCTCCTCAGAGCCAGTTGATGAAAGATTGGCTGGATAGTCAAGCCAATTTTATTGATATAAAATCACAAACATGCCACATGAGGCTTTACAGTCTGTACAGCATATGCCTCCATGCAGATAAGGGACAAATAGACATCAGGGTGACACATTTATTGACCGATTTAAAAAAACAATGTTGATGTAGTATTACTATAGGAAGTACACTGCATTCTCTCTGTTAAGTAATACTTAAACCATGCAGGAGCCAGGCTAGAGACGCAACATAACATTTCCAGTTGGTCTAGGAGTATACAGTAATCTATGGTGTCAAAAGCCACACTGATATATAGTAATATCCTTAGTTAGCAGAAGTTCAGGATCCCTCCCTTTTAGGGTTGTGTGTGTCCAGTTTACTAATGCCATTCGATTCTTGAATTGGTGTTACAACTTACTGTCATTTGCAAACCTCACATTCACACGAGGGAAGCTAATCCACTCACTGTGGACAGGACACATCTCCATGCCAGTAAATAACCTTACTGCAGGTGGAGGAGAAAAGAATGTCAGACAGCAGACAGGAAAATGAACCACTGAACTTTGTCTCGTGTCAAACAGGGCTACACAAAGTATAAAGAAATTGGTCTGAGTGAAAGAATGGCAGCCAAAGTATAATTTTACAATGATTTAATTACATAGTGGCAATGGCAGAGTAGTTTATGTCAGGGAATAAAAAAACAGTAACAAATAGAGCTCACGCAGCTTTTTATTATTATAAAAGACTAATCATTAAACTAAAAACACTGAAACTTAGCTTGTCATTAGAAAAATAACAAGTCACAACACACTGAGCTGAGGTCTTTAGTCACTAGTGTGACCAAAGGAGTGTCAGTGCTTGGTAGTAAGCAACATGAGGGAATGTCCATGCTCTGCAGTCCGGCTATAAGTGCAAGTACACTACATTTGCATTGGCATATTTTTTACATGGATATGGCACTGGTTCCTAAACAACTGGTATCTCCCTGGTTGAATGATAACACAGATTGTTATGCCTCATTTCGGTGCCACTTACAAGCCTGTGCTGCACTCTGGGGCACCAAAACCGACGTTACAGACAACAGAAGCATTACTGCGCGTGATGCTACTTTAATTACATTTGGCAGCAAGTAACGTTGGCCTATCATTGGCTAGACGCTGGCTTGTTAAAATGCTGAAAGCAAAACAGTCTAAACTGTGGCAGTATTTCACTGGAAAGGATTCCAACACCGGGATGCCCAACAGTCTGCAGCTAAAGACATAGAGGAGAGTAGCTGCACTTTTCGAGACGCCAGGGCGTCTTCCAGAGTCGGAGTGGTCAGAAGAACACTGATGGGACATGGTGCATTCAATTTCACCTCGATTGCAGCCTTCTACCATCTAGTGGTTTAAGTTTTTTACAGCAATTAACTGATTAAATAAGGTATTGTTATTACATGTTATGACCATATGGCCTCTATTCTTTAATGTGTCCAACAGTCGTTTTGTGCTCATCTTTATTTTTTTTGTTTTTGTTTACAATTTATCGGTTCAGGCACTTTTTAGGCACCAGAATCCTTTTAAACGTATTGTTTTAGCACCGGGACCACAAAAAATACCAAACAATACTCAACCCTATGCAAAAATGCCCTGAGTGATGATTGTCCTCATTGTTCCATAATAAGCATACCTGTAGCCCGCAGGGTTCATACCAAAGCACCTTCTCTAGCTTCCTCACACAAAGAAATGGGGCTATTCAGACTTCTGTCATCTTCACAAAGCAGACCCCCCCCCATCTTTATCTTGACCTTTTTAAAAGCTAATATCCCAACGTTGTCATTGGTTTCAGCGGGGCCGGGCTCATCCTCTTCCCTTCCAGGCTTCTTTCTTCTGCCATGCTTTGCTGTTTCACCCTTGATTGTGCCTCCTTCATCTGTCACATTCCTCTCGCTGTCTGAGAGGAACAGACAGTGATGGATGCTAATCACTTAGCCTGTGTGCCCATCCACCCCGCCTTCTAGTCTACTAGCTCAGCCCAGGCTTCCCCCTTCTAGCCTATGATTAAATGAGCTGCTCCCCTTACTTCTTACACCACTGCCACTGTTGATAGTAACCTGTACCCCATAATGTTTGAGCGCATACAGTATTCATTGTAGGGCTGTGCAATAGATACAATATCAATAGATATTATCTTAAATGGTGGATATGGTTATATCGTGATATGAATAAGTGTTTTTAAGACTGCTTTACAGTAAAGTGATGTACTTTTTTCTGAACTCACCAAACTTTTCTGTTATATTATTTGCCTTTACCTTATTGGTCATTATATCCACATTACTGATGATTATTTATCAAAAATCTTATTGTGTAAATATTTTGTCAAAGCACCAATTGTCAATTCTACAGTATCGCTGCCATATTGACATTGATGTATTTGGTGAAGAATATATTGTGATATTAAAATGTTCTCCATATCACCCATCTCTAATTAATTGTACTTGATGCAGCACACTTTGAATATGTAAAAACAAACAAGAAATGTCTACTTTTTCTAAAGCATTACCTCAAACTAAACAAATCCAAAAACTTGTTTCCTTTGGCATTCTCTCTACTGTGAAATACAAAGTGAGCTTTCATTGGCCTCATTGGCAACATGGTGGCCCAATGGTTAGCACTGTGGCCTCACAGGTCCTGGGTTCGAATCCAGGATGTTTTCGGGCCTTTCTGTGTGGAGTTTGTATGCTCCGGTTTCCCCCACCATAAAACTAGGTACTAGGTTCTCCAGTCAGCGCCCTTGATCAAGGCACTGGCTCAGATCTGGAGTTGGTCCCCGGGTGCTGTAAATGGCTGCCCACTGCTCCCTTGAGAGATGGGTTAAATGCAGAGAATGAACTTTGCTACAAGTATGTGACAATAAAGTACCTTTACCTCTAATTTACTGTGCTATTCATAAAGTGTTTATAAAGTGCAGGAAATGAAACACTTGTGGCCCCAAACCATTTATGTACTCAGCTTAAAAGATGAGGTGCTGGTGAGGAAAGGTCTCTTGGTAAAGCTACCTCCAAATGACCACTTTGACCTCGGCACGCCTCGCGTCCTGTATGTTTGCACAGATGGCTTTGTTGTGTTTTTTGCTGTAGTTTGTTGCTCATGGTAAATGCTTGACATATTTGCAGGCTGCTGCTAATCAAAACTCGTGATGCACAAACTATTAGAATTGGATCCATCCCACGCCCAAGTCATAAAAGCTTCTGCGACGATATCTTTGGATTATTTGGTCAATTTGCATGATTTTTAATGTGGCATTCAGGGGTTTGCTGATATTGTACTGTATTCCTGCCAACAACATGACATCATGACACGCTGACTTTCTTAAGCCAAGTGGTGTGTTATCTCTACGCATTTTGAGCTATCTGCGCGTACAGTATGTCTACCGGTTGGTTTAGGAGGAGAAGAACCGGTTGGCTTTAGGAGGAGAAGAACCGGTTGGCTTTAGGAGAAGAACCGGTTGGCTTTAGAACCGGTTGGCTTTAGGAAGAACATTAACTGGCTTTAGAGGAGAACCGGTTGGCTTTAGGAGAAGAAGAACCGGTTGGCTTTAGGAGGAGAAGAACTGGTTGGCTTTAGGAGGAGAAGAACCGGTTGGCTTTAGGAGGAGAAGAACCGGTTGGCTTTAGGAGAAGAAGAACCGGTTGGCTTTAGGAGGAGAAGAACCGGTTGGCTTTAGGAGAAGAAGAACCTGTTGGCTTTAGGAGGAGAAGAACCGGTTGGCTTTAGGAGAAGAAGAACCGGTTGGCTTTAGGAGAATGTGATAGTAAAATCATCACAGTTTGGTGTTGCTCTGATCAATTCCCAAAATAAGGTTGGCTTTCTGAAGGAGGAGAACCAAAGTGTTGGCTTTAGAGAGATGAAACACTTGAACCAATCAAATACTGTTTTACTTTTTTGAGTTGGCTTTAGGAGAGAGAGAAGGTGCCTGTGGCCTGACTTGGCTTTCAGGAGGAAAACTATAAAGAACCGGTTGGCTTTAGGGGAGGAGAAGAACCGGTTGGCTTTAGGAGGGCAATAAACGCCATATATTGTAAGAACCGGTTGGCTTTAAATTTATTTCAATACAGGGTTGGCTTTAGGAGAAGAACCGGTTGGCTTTAGGAGAGAAGAACCGGTTGGCTTTAGGAGAAGAAGAACCGGTTGGCTTTAGGAGGAGAAGAACCGGTTGGCTTTAGGAGGAGAACCGGTTGGCTTTAGAAGAAGAACCGGTTGGCTTTAGGAGGAGAAAAGAACTTTAGAAAGAAGAACCGGTTGGCTTTAGGAGGAGAAGAACCGGTTGGCTTTAGGAGGAGAACCGGGGCTTTAGGAGAAGAAGAACCGGTTGGCTTTAGGAAGCGAAGAACCGGTTGGCTTTAGGAGAAGAAGAACCGGTTGGCTTTAGGAGGAAAGAACCTTTAGGAGGAGAACCGGTTGGCTTTAGGAGAAGAAGAACCGGTTGGCTTTAGGAAAAGAAGAACCGGTTGGCTTTAGGAGGAGAAGAACCGGTTGGCTTTAGGAAAAGAGGAACCGGTTGGCTTTAGGAGGAGAAGAACCGGTTGGCTTTAGGAAAAGAGGAACCGGTTGGCTTTAGGAGAAGAAGAACCATTTGGCTTTGAAAACATGACATGCGGGACACAATCCCCAGTCTCTTGGGTGAAGTCCTGTGTTTTAACCATAAGTAATGTAAGTCAATGGAGGCCAAACATCGTTGATTATCACACTAAAAAGCGAGTATGCGTCTGGAGAACACGCCAATAATGGCATACGAATTAGCATGTCATACATACGCCATTTCATGACAACAGTCTGCAGCCAAACTCCTTAATAGAAGCCAGCTTGTTTCACACTGCTAAAAAATGGTTTGTGTTTTATTTATGGAATGGCTACAGTTCTCTACAGAAATCAATTTTCAGTAATGACCTGCTGAATGAATTTGTCAGGGAACATTTCAAGCAATTACATCCTGATTGAAAATCATCCACATGTCAGTATTTGAAGGACATCAACACTGGAAAATGATGACTGATTGCTGTGGACTTCCAGAAGGTTGATGGAGTTATGTTGTTATTAAAGTGAAAAATGCAATTTGACAATTTCATAAAAACTTAAAATTGGGGTTGTTTTCCAATCAACAATCATGAATAGAATGCATTCACTATACTATCACATTAGACAATAAAAGGAGCAAATACGCACGATTAAGGAACAAGAATATTTGATGGAAAAATAACATTGATAACGTGACTATTCCTATGATCTATTGAAATATGTTGACTCTATAACAAAACCAAAGTGCATCCCAACATACACAGTCAATGAATAATGGAAAATAGTCATTTGCTGTGTATGTGTAAGCCAGAACCAGAGGGACATGACTAATGGTACAATGACAAAACAATGACTAATGGAAAGTATGCCCTACATAAGCCAGAACCAGAGGAACATGCTAATACAAACTGAAAATGTATTTCTTTCTCTTTTTCTTTCATTTTTCTTTGAGGACAATACAATTCTCCTGCCTCTTGAAAAGACCTTCCTGAATATTCCCCTGAACAATTAACCAGCCCGCAATTAATATTAAGGGATGTGAAGTACACAGTAATTATGTCCCACAAATTGGGACAAATGAAGACCATAGTCCCTGTAGCCTTTGTTTAGGCTTGTAAAAATATAGGTGTAGAAATGTGGTGGATCTGGTCCATACAGTGCCACAGTAACAGTATCATGTCTTTGTTCAGGAAAGCCGGAGCTTATTGAGTCTGATGGTAACCAGGTTTACAACGTAGCCAAGTGTATTGACCATTCTTGTGGAAAAGTGTCACTGTTTTTTTATCCTTTTCTATTTTTTTATTCCTAAAGGCTTACTGACCTTGGTCTCTGAATGGCGAGTGATAAAAAGCCCTGTCAAAGAGCACTTCACTGCGTTAGACTAACACACTTACAAGGTTGACGCTTTTTAAAGAGAGGATAGTTCAAGGTCACAATTTGAACACACTCAAAGTAAACTATTCTCAGAAACACATTGAATTATCTGGATCATCTAACACATACCCACCACTAAGCATGTAACAATTATTACATAATGAGATTAATTACAGACGTTATATATATATATATATATATACAGTTTAACGTTTATTTAAGAAACAAATGCGATGTTTTATGGTAACAAATGGGCATGTTTACTTTATTACATTATCTGGTCACATGACCGTGATATAAGCAAGCGATGTATCCTGGGATTCATTCAAAACTTTAATTTGTTTGAAAAAGCAATACGTAAATAAATATTTTTATTAAATTTGACTAAAAGAGACAATTATATTGTTAATCACTATTATTTTTGAGACAATTAATTGTACAGGAACATTTACAGCTCTACCAGGGCTCGACAGTAACGATTAAGTCAATTGGCAACCATTTCGTGACCTCTGTTCAATATTTCTGTATTTTTATATATAAAAACAAATCTAAACTTACAGAACTGAAGTCAATATTGTATTTGGTTGTCTCCGTAAAGTGTAAACACTGCGTTTGTGCTCAAAACAACATTTCAGCTGTTGTGAGCGCTTGTGTGATCAAATTGGATTTATTCAATAAATTATTTTTTTATCTTAAATCCTCCAGCCATTATCATATTCTACCAACATTTGCAGCATCCTGTGCCTTTTTGGTAAGGTTACTAAGAAAACTCAGTCTAGAGTCATTTTATTCATTTAAATTTCCCCAAAACAAGAACTATACAAAAAAAAAATCACTCCCCCACAACTTCATTGCAACGAACATACAAAAAACATTGCAACTTTTATCACAGTTTTTTACTAAAGCTCCCGCAACATCAGGCATTTTGGGCTGCAACAATCTCAAAAAAGGTCCGCAAAATCCTGCAGGGACTGACTTGTAATAACACTTGGCAGCAGGTAGCGTTAGCCTGGTTGCCAAGCCGGCAACCACTTTAAAAAGTTAGCGTTGAGCCCTGTCTACCCACTACCAACGTGATAACAATGTGAATGTGAATTTAAGTGTCCCGCCTCATGAAATGCAGACCTCCTTTAAAGGGTCACTTTGTTTCTTTCAAACTGGACCCGGTTGTCACATGTCTTTGTGTGTAAGTGACTGATGGGAACATCAATGTTCTTCTGGCAACAGTCTGGTGGGTTTGGCAATAGCGACTCTGGAGATGTTTTTATGTTAAAAACAAAACAAAAAGGTGGATCTCTGTAGGGATCCTTTCTATAATGTTGTAAGACACTTAGATCATTAATCTGAGCATATAAGTAAAACAGCTCTTTTAGTGGACATAAATTAACGGTCCGTAATTGCAGCTTGTTTCGCTGATGCGATCTTGCTTAACACTGGACCGATTTTAAAGATTGTTGTTACATTGGTCACTTACACACAAAGAAATAAGAGAATAATGTTGGGGTTGACAGAAAAATGAAGTTACCCTTTATTAAGAGAAGTGATTTTTCTCACAATGCCGTGACATTTTTGTGTAAAAACAGAAAAGTGTTGCTGCTTTTGTCATTTTGTCAGTTTTCTGCGATGACTTTGATTAGAGATTCCATTTTTACATAGCTGCTGACCTGACCAGCTCAGCAGGGATATAACCTCATGTGCAATGGCACAAAATATGTTTTTTCAGCTTTCTGATCATGGCTACTGTACACTGTGAGTGGGACAGCTGTTCTTCACAGGCTACGGCATGAGGTTATCTGGAGTGTGATAAATAGTTAATCATGATAAATTATATAGTTGTCGCAATGCTTGCATGCACAATACAATATACAACATACTGTATCTGCAGGAGATAAGAATTAGTTTCCAAGTGGGAGCGTGATGACTCGGTTTAAATGCTCTTAGTCTGCTCTACAGGGAGTTGGAGCTCTGTGAAAGAACTGAGGAATCCTGACCTCTGAGTTGAATTACTAAATCGAGATGTGCTGGAAGAAGTCTGAAGATGTGTTTCGCTCGCTTAGTTACCCTCAAGGCTATTTCCTGTCCCAGCTGCTGTGTACACTGACAGAGAAGGATAACCCCCTGGCAGATTGTTTTGGCCACTGGCCCACGTGTGCATTGAACTTTCAAGTTGGCAAGAGGTCTGCCTCTCTTTGTGTGACTGGAAACCACTCCAGTAAAGTTCAGTTCATGCATCTTTTTATGTTGGGTGGAGCAGACCTATAATGAAGTTGACAATATGCAACTATATCTTAACCGAATCGTGAAAGAATCAAATCAGGACAAAAGCATAAGGTCCAGTTTAATGCCAAAAGAGAAAACGACTGAAATGTTGGAGGAGCTGCAGGTGGGATTGAGGGTTGCAGATGAGGAAGAGCTTTAGGCTTTTTATATTTCATTGTCTTGTATGTCTCTGTATTGTCTTGCTGAAAAAAAAACAATTGCCCTTTGACGACATAGTGAAGTCAAGGAGCTGGTACAGGAAAAAAAGGTGCCAACTCGCTTTTTGTGGGTACACTTTGACATCAGGAAACATGAATGACAAAATAATAGAGCTAAATGTCTCAAATAAATGTGCGATTTGTTCCATCTCAGGCATCACAATCACTACAGAAAATGAGTGCATGAGGCAGAAAATCCCACGTTGGACCAGGACAGCTCCAGTTTTTGCTAATGACGCTGCACACCCTGAAGCCTCCCCCAGATGGAATAACATAATGGAAGCCATCAATTTGTGTTATTGAAATAATTGCATATTTTCAATGATTCAATATGCAGTCTCTTTTCGGTATGCAGGGAATGTAAAACAGAGTTTGTTTTACTTTGAATATAGCACACAAATGCCTTCTTAACTACTGAATGTGTGCAGTAAATGTTACTCTGGGTTAAAGTTAGTCATTTACTGTTTAATGTTCAGTAGAAAGACTTGTTACACTGCAAGGACACATACTACAACCCTGTGCACAGAGGACTATAAAAAGAAATTGTTTCATATAACTATGATTTGTAATAGAGGTTTTAGTTTATATACTCAACCCCCACTTCCATGCAGTGTCACCATCATAAATTCTGATTTCAGTAGAATTGTCTGTATTGTCACTGCGCTCTGAGGAGAGAGAGAGTAGAGGAGAGATCCAACACAGGCACGACTTTACAGAGAATTCTGATTTCCTTTGTCCCACGTCTGAAATTCCAGTCACTTAAATTCATTTTGTGTTTTTCAGCGTTTTCCCTTTGTCACCAATCTTTAGACTCGCACATTTTACGCCCTCCTATTGCCACCATGCTGAGTCGCCAATTCAGTAAATGAAAACTGATGACTGACTAACGCATTCCCATTAAATACAAATCTTCCAAAGGCCAACAGATTGAAAAGGTCACTTTTCCAAGAATGTAGAAGAAGATGTAGAACATCTGAAGTAAAAAGGCACTGCTGAGTTTGACCTCAAGATGAACCAGTAAGTGTTCATGCAAGTCTTCTGAGTGAATAACGTGATGGTGTTAAAATGCAGCTTACCCTCTCTGTGACACCGTGCTGATTCCACTCACTGAAAAGTATTTTTCACAGTTAGCACTAAATTGAGTGAAAATAACTTTTTTTTCTTGAAGAGAAAATAATGAAAAGGCCTATATATTTGAATGATCAATGCATTGGTGGCCTTCACCCACCTCACCAATGAGACGCTTTAAGCGATGTCTACATTTTTCTTGATGACGGTTCCTTGATGACCATGTGTTGGGGACTGATCAAACCTTTTATTTTCACCAATATTCTATTCAGAGTTTCTTTAGGAAGCTAGCTGCACAGGTAAGAAGCTCTAAGATGCTTCTTTGCTGCTATTGACCAAACCAGGCTGCATTTTCACCAGCTGTAAGTATAACCATTATAATCACAGATGTTATTAACGGAGGGCAATGGGACAATGCGAAACATAAGTGAACAGTAGTAGTAAGATGCAATGATTACATGCAAGCTTTTGTTCTGTTCTAATGCATTTCCTGACGAGTTCTCACTTGACTTCTGCATTGTTGCCGTCTCTGTCCTCTCTTTCCAACTTGTAGAATATGACACGCCCATTGATGTTGTCATAATTTGGACTTAAAGTCAAGAAAAACCTGCTATTGTTTTGGTTCCAGCTGGGAACCACCTTTTCTCGTCCAAACGGTTGGTCACAGTGGGTGTGTGAATATGAACAGAACCTGTTGAATGTTGGTGGAAAAGTAGTATGAGCAGGAATTGGACTAAAGATAAACTAAATACATTTTCCCGCCTCAGGAATGCCTCAGCTAGAGTCTGAACGCATTGCCTAAGCCTTTAGTTGTTAGCGCCTACATGGACAATTAGATTATCACCAATTGGATGGACTGCATTTGCCTCATAATTAGACTGAATAGCGTAGGATTTTTTTTTTTTTAAATGCATCTCTGAGAAAGCTCCTTCACTTGTTTTTAACAATAACAGATTAAAAGAGCTAGGGAGAGAGGGGGGGGTGGGATGGAGTACTCTCAGAGAGACGGCTGAGTCATTATGAACGGGTCCAGCACGGGTCGAATGGCAGATACACACGTCGTGTATTTGAAATGTCTGTATCGTCACTGCGCTGCATTTTTATGAACTATGATATTCTGGCCATGGGTCACATCTCTGGCCCAGGTCCAGGTCCAGGTCCAGCAGCTCTGTCTCACACGCTGTTACTCTACCAACTGAAGTTAGTTACATTCAATAACTTCTTCTGTGTTCTTCACCGTGGCCGCCGCGATAGCAGTTACCATGGAAACACTGGTACAAATACAGGTTTGCCCCTCATACTTAACAATATCCAGCTGTGTTAATAACAATTAAAACTGTAGACAAATGTCAGAAGTGTGGACCGGCGCTGTGTGGCCGGGCTGCTCGGAGAGTAAGACAAGAGAGAGTAGAGGAGAGAGAGTAAGAGGAGAGAGAGAGTAAGAGGAGAGAGAGAGTAAGAGGAGAGAGAGTAGAGGAGAGAGAATAAGAGGAGAGAGAATAAGAGGAGAGAGAGTAGAGGAGAGAGAGTAAGAGGAGAGAGAGTAAGAGGAGAGAGTAAGAGGAGAGAGAGTAAGATGAGAGAGAATAGAGGAGAGAGAGAGAGTAAGATGAGAGAGAATAGAGGAGAGAGAGTTGGAGAGAGAGAGAGTAGAGGAGAGAGTAGAGGAGAGAGAATAGAGGAGAGAGAGAGAGAGGAGAGAATAGAGAGAGAGAGAGAGAGAGAGAGAGTAGAGAGAGAGGAGAGAGAGTAGAGAGAGAGAGAGAGTAGAAGAGAGAGAGAGAGTAAGAGGAGAGAGAATAGAGGAGAGAGAGTAGAGGAGAGAGAGAGTAGAAGAGAGAGAGTAGAGTAGAGAGAGTGAGAGAGTAAGAGGAGAGAGAGTAGAGGAGAGAGAGAGTAAGAGGAGAGAGATTAGAGAGATCCAACACAGGCGGGGCTTTACAGAAGAAATGGGGCATGTAACGTTAAATTAAACCATATCCATATAACAACATTGCAGCGGATGCGAGGACATTAGCACCGGTGCGTCCTAGAGGAGCTAACAGCTAACAGACGCTAACTAGCACCGACTAGCACTGCTCACTGCTGTTGTCTGAAAAATAGCAAACGGGACAAAATGTTGCGTTTACTGGTAAACCTTGAGACCGACTGCTATCTGTTGAGTTGTCCTCCCGTTCCTCTGTCCTCTGGGACTGTCTCCATCTAGAAACTAAGCTGCGTGGTGCAGGGAACAACTCTGACTGGCTCATGATCAGACAAGGGTTTACGGAGCGGTGGATGGCTATGCAAAAAACCGGAGCGTTCTATGAAATGACGCTTAAAAAAAAAAATTGTGCAGCCCTAATATAATAATTATTATTATTATTATTATTATATTATTATAGATGTAATAAATGTGGCTTATTCTCAGTTTGTGTTACTGAGCAACATGTTACATTTATGATAATTATTACAGAGAAATTAATGTTTCTTGTTATATGCTGGTGGCTATAACCTTTAGTTTTGGTAAATAATGATCAAATAAACATAGTAATAATGTTCATAGTAAGTCCTATTATTATTTGCTTATATTTCAGAACCATATCCAACTTCACATGTAACATCAAATATAACTTCATAGCAGCATTCATGTTTAAGTTGTAAATAAATCCTCAGACATCTCTGGTTGTAGTTCTTACCGGACCGTTTTAGCAAGCCTATTGCTTATATTTTTTATTTCACCTAGCACACAAATTGTTTTTCATCCTGTTAAAGGGAGGTAGTTATAAAGTTACTACCATGAGTGAGAAGGGTACCAGTTAACAGGGCTCCCGTTTGCAATTCACACGCAGATTACTCCGGCCGCAGAGCAATATATCAGTATTATGGTATATGAAAAATTCATATAATTCGGGAAATGAATACCAGTACACGGGGATAGACAGGTATACCGCCTAGATCTATTAGACAGCCAATCACCAGCATTGTAAGATCTTGATAGAAGCATGCCGCATGCTTATTGGCTCACTGACGTTTATGAGATTTACTGAAATTTGGTGTTGAATGACGAGGCAGTTTTCAAAAGTTGATACTAAGAAGGCAATTGAATCTGTGCCTAAAACAATCTTGAATTCAGTACCCAGCCCTACACACTGAACACAGAGACCTCAACATTCACGTGCAGTACCTGGCAGTTGAAGCTCTTCCAAACGGTGTATTTTTACACCAGAGCGACTTTGACTTAAAAAGCCTTGTCTGTTGCTTTGACTTGCTCAGGGAACTGCTTGACAAAGTGTCAACAGGATGAGAAGCTCTCCTCAGCTTTGTGTGTAATGCTCAGCTGGGGGTATTTGTTGTCTGTGGAAACCCTCAAACCACATGAGAAAACCGTCCAATTCACTCGCACACTTTGAAGTGAAAATATTTATTTTTGCACAGCAAGCCTTGCTCAGCAGAATCAGAGATAGGCAGTTCTTCTATATGTACTCCAAATCAAGAATAAGGGCTGGTAATGTATCATCAATAATACAAACCCCCCTTGTTGCATTTGCTTGTCAGCCAACGGTCTTGCTGTGTGCACACGGTGGAAAGAAGCTGATTAATTCTGCTTCACTCGCACGGAGTCATAGTTCAACCCAGCTTGGCTGAAGTTGACATGGAATATCAGTTAGTGTTTCAACTGGGTCAGGTTATACATTACAGGTGCTGTAGGGTCCCTTTTCTTCTAAAGAACGCAAAATGAGATACAGTAGAGTTCTGCTGCATCAAAATTCTGTGTGTGTGTGTGTGTGTGTGTGTGTGTGTGTGTGTGTGTGTGTGTGTGTGTGTGTGTGTGTGTGGGTGTTGCTTGGCATAGTTTCTAACCTTCTGAGCTGCAACATCTGACATGAGCACAAAGAGGGTAAACACCTCTCATATGGCTCAGCTCTTCAACAGACTGAACTTATTCAGACCTTTTATATATTACGTGTCCAGCTCCATTTTCTCCTCCATATGTGCTTCACTGAAGACGCCTGCCTCTCAGCTCCAAACAGGGGGATGACAAATATAGTTTTCACCTTGTGCATCTTATTTTGACGTTTTTGCAATCTTTCTGGGAACCTTTTACTCAACAGCCCAATGGCTACAGGCTGCACCATTATGGCCCAAATGATAATCACAATTATTTTGATCAATATTTTGATCACGATTATTCTCACGATTATTTGTTGATTTTAACCAAAACAAATTTTATTGTCACATAGGCTGTTTATAACTGCTTTCACGTCCATAATATGTTACATTCTTCTTATGTTGAAGTTGTATGTTGTATAGACATACAGCTGAAACACATGGAAAGGAAAATTAGCGATCTGAAATAAATAGCGTTATATTTTTTGATCGTGGGAAGTCAAAATCGTAATTGTGATTAAAATTTGATTAACTGTGCAACCCTACCTACTATCTTCAACTTTGAACGTTATTTAGTCCTCAGAGGTTTTACAGCAAGGCATACAATAAATGAAACAAACTTGGGCCAAATCAGAATATATTCGACTATTCGGATATTCATTTGTTGGGCCGTTATTCTATTTAAAATGTTGGGTTTTGAATGTTCATATATGTTTTTCTTTCTTTTTTTCAACATGATAATAATGTTTAGATGGATTCAACCTTTGGGAGAAACATCACCTGACGTCGCGCTGCGATGTCCAATCATGTAAGCTCCTATCAGACTTGTCGTTGTGTGACAGTCCCGTACAGGAAACAGGAAAGATCCCTGCCTCTGTTGCTGCCTCGCCAGTCTTAACACACGATGAGGGTGAAAACAAGCACTGAACCGCCCGGGAGTTTATGTTAACAGCCGACTGCACATTGCTTTGTCTCTTTTCTTCCTCTCTTTCGAGGCTGAAGCTGCCTTCAGGCACAGCCGGAAATGTGATGATCTATGATCAGGATACAAAGTCTTCTTGTGCAAAATTAGGGGCGGGGGGTTAAATAACACTACAGGATGTCACACAAATGAGCCATGTGACACTTTCTTACCGCCGCACAACCCTTTGGGAGTCCTGAACAGTACCCCCCCTCCTATGGCTTCCATCTCCGAAGCTTCAAATATTCGCTGTTGATTTGTACAGAAGCTTCAAAACACAACAAATGATATTCGGGACAGCCCTAAAAAAAACATAGACATACAGTACAAAAGGAGATGGGGGAGGTGTTCTGAATACCAGTGGGCCAGAAGTCCAACAACAGTCACTAGTGACCGACTTTCACATTTTCCACTGTACAAAGCACAGCATCAGTAATGTAAACGAGCCCGGCAGAATGACCAATACACACCAATACACACCATCAAGTTGAATACATGATCACCATCTCTGCCATCAGTACACAATTGAGAGGAATACCAAAAGTCAACCATAATCATTTTAAAAAAGTGCAATAATAGTGTGTTTCTGATACATGAGTCTCCTCTCAGACCACATGTTAACAATTCTTGTAGGGCTTTTTTTCCATATGGTGTTGTTTATTATATACACATGTCTAATTGCAGATAATTACTGTCCATGTCAAATGGCTGCAGAGCGCACACATGCCTGCACAGGAGTGTCATCATTTTGTTCAATTTATTCAGCGTATGGAATACACCAGAAGGTCCATTTAGTAGCTGTTCTGGTTCAATCATATGACATGGTTTCCCTCAGCAGACGGAGTGGGCTCAGTTGTCTTTGAAATACAGATTTCCACATTTTCTCATACACATCGGTGGTGGACTTGCTTTCTGAGAGCCTTGAATGCACTGAAAGTGGATCCACTAAAAAATAACTTCTGTAATAAAATATTTCAAGGTTTAAAAATCTCCAGTACAAGATTCCTCATGAGCTGTTCACCAGTTCACGGTGGTGTATTTTAAGCATACATACTGTACATAATCCCACTGTCATTTAAATGCTGTAAGAAGACTAATGTACCATGAAGGATGGGCTATTTAAAAAAACAACAACCTAGAAGTCACAAAGTCATGTCTTCTTATTAATGTCTGAACGCTGATGCATTTTGTCAACGTGCAGTTTCTCTGTGCAGGTTAGGACACTGCAGGTTTTAAGATGCACTTGTCAGCGTGTAGCCTCCGTACACAGAATCAAACGTCTGGCCACTGCAGCAGAGTCCTGCCCCTCAGGAAGAGCCAGCCGGGTGCTATCTGACTGGCTCATGTCTCTTATCTACCCCTTCCAGTATGTTATGTACTGGATGTGATGCGGCTTTCTTATCAGGAAACTCTTGACTCTTTAGAGTAGTGCTGCACAATTCTATTGAAATCACAATATGGACTAGTGCAATATCCAAATCACAATATCTGTTAAATGCACACACACACACACACACACACACACACACACACACACACACACACACACACACACACACACACACACACACACACACACACACTATCTCGTATCCTACAAATAAAAAACTCCCTTTTTTTGGTACTGATCCTCTCATAAATCACACTATATTCAATTCAATTTTGTTTTATTTTAATATTTTCCAATGAAAATGAGAAAAAAATTATAATTCTCTCCAATATTGTGAATTGTATTGCAATATCGGTCAAAATAACAGCAATAAGAGATTTTTCAGTAACACTTTACTTGAAGGTATCTACGTAACAGTGACATGACACTAACACATGAACCCTAACCATAAATTGGCATGACAAAACCGAAGGACACTTACTAAAAGAAGTGTTATGTCATAAACTTTTATGACTTGTTTATAATGACAGGTTTATGACAGTGTCATGTCACGCCTATGTAGATACTTTCTAGTAAAATTGAAAATTTTTTTCTCATATCATGCAGCCCTACTTTAGAGCCAAAGGAAGAAAACATTTTTTTTTAAATGAGGATTATTGCATTAAAACACAATTATTCAGAACTGCAGCCCCCACACACACACACACACACACACACACACACACACATACACCAAAACACACACACACACCTGGCAGCTGGAGCAATGGGAGGAATTGATTCCAGTGTGTTATGGGACTTGTTTAATCACTCTCTTTCCTGGGCATATTTCTCAGATTTACTTTATTAAATGTCTTATATTGGATTTGCTAAATTAGTATTAGACCTGATATAATCCTCCTGTTGGGATTTAATCCAATTTTCTGCGACAACTTTTTTTTCTGTAATTATAATTCTCCCTCCGTTGTCTGCTGCAGCCCTATAGCCTTGAAGAGTATGTGCTTTGGGGGTATTTTTGGGCGCTTTGTGTTGCCTTGGAGACCATAAGCTGGGTTCATGTTTTGGCCCTGTAAATCCCTTCAAATCCTATTTTTCATATTGGACCTGTATATACGTAACTAAACTCGACTTAGACTACTATATCCAGGCCTGCTTCTTGGAGTTTGTTTCGGGGTCGACTTCCTGCCGAGCTGTCAGACTTTATCTAAGAAGATTAATCCAGCAGACCTCTCTCCTTCATAACAAGGAAGTATCTTAATTATGATATTTTGGGTGATTGTCTTACACTAATGAGGAGGAACAGGGTGAATTCATTCCAGCTGAATGATGCTGTGTGATCTTCTGCAGTTTTCTTTTAGTTTTTTCTAACATGCAGTTATTACAGGGACAATTAATACAGCATAACCCTAACCCTTTTATAGAAGGGTTCATTGCCCACCTGCTGCAGAAAAGTCATTGCTTTCATGACATTTATTCTACTAACAATGTGCAAAATTAACTTTTTGACAGCCGTTAGATGGAAAAAATCCACCTGATAAGCATATTTTACCTGACATTTTTTTATATTTTTATTTTTTTTTACATACATGACCAAAACTCCCTGGTTGGGGTTACAAGTCTTGCTGCTCTCCGTTTCTGATTGCTGCTGATTTGGAAGGATGGCTGACTTCTGGAAAACAAATGGCCACATCTTGGCTAACTGATTAGCCTGGGGTGAATGTGTGTGTTGTGTGTTTGTGTGTGCGTGTGCACTAAGGTCCAACAAGCAGACAGCACAGAACTATTTGAACTGAACTATTTTGGTGGAAACATTTTCCCGCCATGTGACTGACAGCCCTCTGAGATCTACGCCGCGTTGAAAACCCAGACCCTGATTACTACTGATACTGAACTACTTAGTAAAATGATGTTTCACATACAGTATATTTCCCACAATATTCCTCTTTTCCTGTTCTATTATATAAAGCTGAAGTCATTGCTTGAAGGCAGATCAAAGTGGCATTTGTTTATTTGTGTATTCTCCCACATTATTCAGTGTAATGTTAGGCTGGATGCCAGCCGAATTTAGCCCCGCCCACAACATTTGAGGTCGGGAAGTTTTGGTCTGGATGCGTTGGGGAGCAACTATGCTCAAATTAGAGCTCTTCAGACCAATCAAATTGTCAGGTTTTGCTATTTTCAGGTTACTGCTATTAGGCACCACCTGTTGTTGTGGATGTAATAATAACTCATACTGTTTATTAATCCCCAGTGGGGAAATTACAATTTACACTCTGTTTGTTAGTAATCACTACACACAGGCCGGAAATACACACATGCTCAGGACCTAATGCACAAATGGAGAGGTGTCTGCCAGTGCTGGACCAGCGCCCTGAGCGGTTGGGGGTGGGTTTGGTTTCTTGCTCAAGGGCACCTGGCAGCACCCAGGAGGTGAACTGGCATCTCTCCAGCTACCAGTCCACACGCTGTACTTTGGTCCGTACTGGGACTTTAACCAGCGACCCTCCGGTTCCCAACCCAACCCAACTCCTTACGGACTGAGCTGCCACCCCAGCCCAATGTATATTGGTGTTTAAAAGTCTAGACCCTGAATACAAGACAACCTCACCTTCTCACTTATATTCAGGTCAATATGTTTGTTTGGTCTCCAATGCCTTGCTTACTCATTTTAAAATTTCAAAATGTGTGCATGCATGGATGATCTGCAGGAAATAGCAACACAATCTTGCATACAGTACTCGCTCAGCTCTCATTAATGCAAGCCCTTCCAAATGTATTTCTCTTGACCCTTTATATCTGTCTGTGAATGTCGTTTCCTACAAACTCCTCAGGGCCTTCATGATTACCACTCAATACTACACGGAAACACATAATGGAAAATGGTGGCCCCTATTTATCAAGTGAGTTTAGTACAACGACTTTAATCTTGAAAGGAGTGTGTCCTTTAAGGTACTCATTAACTAACGTCTCAATTCGAAAATGTTCCTGTCAGAAGACACGTTACGGGGCTGCATAAAGACAAAGGAGATATAACATTCTAGTGACTTGGACTTGTGCGTTTTGATTTCACATTTGCCAGAAATAGCATTTCATTGACTTTTGTTCCCTTCAACATTGAGTTTTTTTTTTTTAAGAGTGATTGATTGTTTGCTTTCTTTAAACTATTAATAAACCCTGACAGTTCACAAATCTCCATAGCTGACACTGTGCTATACATTTAATAGCTTATATGAGGAAAAGTGCTTTATAGTGTTGGACAGAAGGCCCAGTTTATTGTGCTTAAACAAAAAGCATTTGTCATGTGCGACCAGTGGAAAGAGCTGAGTCAGCACCTCAGTCATCAAGCACACGCTAACACAATAACTGTGGTTGAATATATTGTCAAATTATATTTTTTTTGTCTATTTGTTTTTTTTTTATGCAAACCTTTCCTGCCTGTGCCCTCTGTTCATTTGTACTTTGTCTAGTCTGATCTTCATACTTTTGTGAACACTACAAAAGTGTACACCGGAATGACATTGTAGTATATATTTGGTGAGCTTGTAGGTTTATGCTTCTTCCACTTGGCAGTCTTAAGGCCAATTTAGGCTACTGCGTTAACTCGTTGCCGTGGTTGTGTATGTGGTACGGAAAGTATTCAGACCCCTTTAAATTTTTCACTCTTTGTTTCATTGCAGCCTTTTTCAAAAAAATCAAAAAAGTTCATTTTATTTCTCAGTAATGTACACTCAGCAACCCATCTTGACAGAAAAAAACAGAAATTTAAAATTTTTTGCATATTTATTAAAAACAAAAACTGAAATATCACATGGTCATAAGTATTCAGACCCTTTGTTCAGTATTTAGTAGAAGCCCCTTTTGATCTAATACAGCCATGAGTGTTTTGGGAAAGATGCAACAAGTTTCTCACATCTGGATTTGGGTATCCTCTGCCATTCCTCTTTCCTCTCCAGTTCTGTCAGGTTGGATGGTAAACGTTTGGACAGTCATTTTCAGGTCTCTCCAGAGATGCTCAATTGGGTTTAAGTCAGGGCTCTGGCTGGGCCATTCAAGAACAGCCACAGAGTTGTTGTGAAGCCACTCCTTCGTTATTTTAGCGGTGTGCTTAGGGTCATTGTCTTGTTGGAAGGTAAACCTTCCCCAGTCTGAGGTCCAGAGCACTCTGGAAAAGGTTTTCGTCCAGGATATCCCTGTACTTGGCCGCATTCATCTTTCCCTCGACAGTTTTCGGTCCCTGCAGCTGAAAAACACCCCCCACAGCATGATGCTGCCAACCATGCTTCACTGTTGAGACTGTATTGGACAGGTAATGAGCAGTGCCTGGTTTTCTCCACACATACTATAGAATTAAGGCCAAAAGTTCTATCTTGGTCTCATCAGACCAGATTTTATTTATCACCATCTTGGAGTCCTTCAGGTGTTTTTTAGCAAACTCCATGCGGGCTTTCATGTGTCTTGCACTGAGGAGAGGCTTCCTTCGGGCCACTCTGCCATAAAGCCCCGACTGGTGGATTGCTGCAGTGATGGTTGACTTACACAACTTTCTCCCATCTCCCGACTGCATCTCTGGAGCTTAGCCACAGTGACCATTGGGTTCTTCTTTGCCTCTCTCACCAAGGCTCTTCTCCCCGATAGCTCAGTTTGGCGGACGGCCAGCTCTAGAAGGGTTCTGGTATCCCAAACGTCTTCCATTTGAGGATTATGGAGGCCACTGTGCTCTTAGGAACCTTAAGTGCAGCAGAAATTTTTTTGTAACCTTGACCAGATCTGTGCCTTGCCACAATTCTGTCTCTGAGCTCTTCAGGCAGTTCCTTTGACCTCATGATTGTCATTTGCTCTGACATGCACTGTGAGCTGTAAGGTCTTATATAGACAGGTGTGTGGCTTTCCTAATCAAGTCAATCAGTATAATCAAACACAGCTGGACTCCAATGAAGGTGTAGAACCATCTCAAGGATGATCAGAAGAAATAGACAGCACCTGAGTTACATATGAGGGTCACGGCAAAGGGTCTGAATACATATGACCATGTGATATTTCAGTTTTTGTTTTTTAATAAATATAAAAACTAAATTTCTGTTTTTTTCTGTCAAGATGGGTTGCTGAGTGTACATTACTGAGAAATAAAATGAACTTTTTTGATTTTTGGAAAAAGGCTGCAATGAAAAAAGAGTGAAAAATTTAAAGGGGTCTGAATACTTTCCACTGTACGTATTAGGGATACTAACGGTCCTAACATGCATAAAATGTAACTACATGTTGCAGCGATGCATACCGCATCACAACTGTGATTGGTGAAAGGTTACCTCCTCTTTCTCTGCTTTGCCCGCCCAGAGAATTTGGCCCACCCATGAGAGAGAGAGACATCATAAAATGATCGAGATGGCTTGGTGAAGCCCCCCTGCACCTTGTTGCCCCTCAGATACAGTATTAGGGACCACTAAGGTCTATATAAAAGAGACTTCAGAGACAGTATTAGGGGACCACTAAGGTCTATATAAAAGAGACTTCAGATACAGTATTAGGGACCACTAAGGTCTATATAAAAGAGACTTCAGATACAGTATTAGGGACCACTAAGGTCTATATAAAGAGACTTCAGATACAGTATTAGGGACCACTAAGGTCTATATAAAAGAGACTTCAGATACAGTATTAGGGACCACTAAGGTCTATATAAAAGAGACTTCAGATACAGTATTAGGGACCACTAAGGTCTATATAAAAGAGACTTCAGATACAGTATTAGGGACCACTAAGGTCTATATAAAAGAGACTTCAGATACAGTATTAGGGACCACTAAGGTCTATATAAAAGAGACTTCAGATACAGTATTAGGGGACCACTAAGGTCTATATAAAAGAGACTTCAGATACAGTATTAGGGGACCACTAAGGTCTATATAAAAGAGACTTCAGATACAGTATTAGGGGACCACTAAGGTCTATATAAAAGAGACTTCAGATACAGTATTAGGGACCACTAAGGTCTATATAAAAGAGACTTCAGATACAGTATTAGGGACCACTAAGGTCTATATAAAAGAGACTTCAGATACAGTATTAGGGGACCACTAAGGTCTATATAAAAGAGACTTCAGATACAGTATTAGGGGACCACTAAGGTCTATATAAAAGAGACTTCAGATACAGTATTAGGGGGACCACTAAGGTCTATATAAAAGAGACTTCAGATACAGTATTAGGGACCACTAAGGTCTATATAAAAGAGACTTCAGATACAGTATTAGGGGACCACTAAGGTCTATATAAAAGAGACTTCAGATACAGTATTAGGGGACCACTAAGGTCTATATAAAAGAGACTTCAGATACTTCAGGGGGACCACTAAGTCTATATAAAGAGGACACAGTATTAGGGACCACTAAGGTCTATATAAAGAGACTTCAGATACAGTATTAGGGACCACTAAGGTCTATATAAAAGAGACTTCAGATACAGTATTAGGGGACCACTAAGGTCTATATAAAAGAGACTTCAGATACAGTATTAGGGGACCACTAAGGTCTATATAAAAGAGACTTCAGATACAGTATTAGGGGGACCACTAAGGTCTATATAAAAGAGACTTCAGATACAGTATTAGGGACCACTAAGGTCTATATAAAAGACTTCAGATACAGTATTAGGGACCACTAAGGTCTATATAAAAGAGACTTCAGATACAGTATTAGGGGGCCACTAAGGTCTATATAAAAGATACTTCAGATACAGTATTAGGGGACCACTAAGGTCTATATAAAAGAGAGACTTCAGATACAGTATTAGGGACCACTAAGGTCTATATAAAAGAGACTTCAGATACAGTATTAGGGGACCACTAAGGTCTATATAAAGAGACTTCAGATACAGTATTAGGGACCACTAAGGTCTATATAAAAGAGACTTCAGATACAGTATTAGGGGACCACTAAGGTCTATATAAAAGAGACTTCAGATACAGTATTAGGGGACCACTAAGGTCTATATAAAAGAGACTTCAGATACAGTATTAGGGACCACTAAGGTCTATATAAAAGAGACTTCAGATACAGTATTAGGGACCACTAAGGTCTATATAAAAGAGACTTCAGATACAGTATTAGGGACCACTAAGGTCTATATAAAGAGACTTCAGATACAGTAATAGGGGACCACTAAGGTCTATATAAAAGAGACTTCAGATACAGTATTAGGGACCACTAAGGTCTATATAAAAGAGACTTCAGATACAGTATTAGGGACCACTAAGGTCTATATAAAAGAGACTTCAGATACAGTATTAGGGACCACTAAGGTCTATATAAAGAGACTTCAGATACAGGGGGTAGGAATCATCAGAGGCCTTACGATACAGTATTATCACAGGACTTATGTCACGATCCGATCTTATTGCGATGCTAAATAATGTGATATTCTGCGATATATGGCAATGACTTTTTTTATAAACGCGGTGCATTCCTGATTTCTTTCTCTGATGCCGCCATCTTTATTCTACCAACTTACTTGAGCAAGCTGACAGTCACCCCTTTGGACCTCACCAGAAAAAACCCTCAACTGCAACATCTAGTGCACTAATAAAACAATGCTTGTATTATTCTAGTCCCAAAAAGTGAAATTCTCATGTGCAATTTATATAATAAAAGACTGAAACTTATATTGTGTAGTATTGCCAAAGAAAATATTGAATGCTGTATCGTTTTCTCCCCCCACACATGGGGTGAGTTTTGTACATGGAGAACAAAATACTGTTCAATGGTTCAACCAAAGGATAATTGAAAGTGCAACAGTTGAATGAGCAGAGAAGAAAGGAGCAGTCATTGGTAAAATAACTGTATAGATTGTATTAAATTGCTTCATGTAATCAGGACAGAGTCGACTTGCAGCATTGCTTCTTCATCTCTAAAAGCTTGAACCTAATGTTGTCTTCTTTCTGATATCTTCCTGCCCACAGAAGATGCAGCAGTAATGAGCACCCGTCTGCCTTTAGATGAGTGAAGCACAACGAGGACACCCCAACATCTACAGACAACAGTAACAGTAAGGCTCCATATCCGCTGTCTGAGATATCATTTTATACTATTATTATTATGTAGTTATACTCTAGGGCTGCACCATTATGGCCAAAATGATAATCACAGTTATTTTGATCAATATTGAGATCACATTTAATTATCCCGATTATTTGTTGATTTTAACCAAAACGTATTTTAGTGTCACGTAGGGTATTTATAACTGCTTTCACCTCCACATTATGCTACGTTCTTCTTAAGTTGAAGTTGTATGTTGTACAGATATACAGCTGAAACACATGGAAAGGATTATTATCTGAAATAAATAGCATAGGACATATATATATATATATATATATATATATATATATATATATATATATATGTATATATATATATATACTATATATATATATATATATATATATGTATATATATATATATATGTATCTCTGAGAAAGCTCCTTCACTTGTTTTCAACAATAACTGATTAAAATAGCTAGAGGAGAGAGCCAACACAGGCACGTCTTTACAGAAATGGGTCATGTAACGTTAAATTAAACCATATCCATATAACAACATTGCTTTATTTGTTTGCACCGGTGCAACCTGGGAAAAATATTACTCGCGCCCTAGAGCCATGTGAGCTAACAAACACTAACTAGCACTGGTCACTGCTGTTGTCTGAAAGACAACACAGACTGGTAAACCTTGAGACCGCCTGAGAGTAGCAGGGGGTCTGCAGGTTTCTGGGAGTTTGTTCCAGCTATGAGGAGCATAGAAACTGAACGCTGCTCCCCCTGTTTAGTTCTGTTTAGTCTCCATCTAGAAACTAAGCTGCGCGGTGCCGGGAACAACTCGGACTGGCTCATGGTCAGACAGGGGTTTACGGAGCAGTATATTGGCTTTGCAAAAAAAACGGAGTGTTCTAAGAAATGACGCATTTAAAATATTGCATGATCACGCAAATTTGATCGGGGGGAGCCAAAATCGTGATTGTGAATAAAATTTGATTAATTGTGCAGCCCTATTATACCCCCTATTTTAAATCCCCCTCCCAGTGCACATTGAGCTTCTTATTGTTGAGTGATTTTTGTTTTTATTTGATTATGGGAGCAGCCATGGTAGCACTCACACATAGAGCTCTGATGCTGTATTGAGCTGTGTTATTTGTCAGGGTCTCTTTGCTTTGTAATATAACGTTAAAAGGAGTGGGGTGACATTTTGAGGCCATCCTGCTTATCTTCTTAGAACATACTGTATGTATGCCTGGCAGTGACATTGCTACTCTCTACTTTAAAGATTCATACAGTTCCGGTTAATATCACGGCATAGGATAGACACTTTAATACCATAAAATCCCTTCATAGTGATTTTGTTTTCATCATGGCACCGCTTCATGTACCCCCCCCCTCCCCCGACACACATGCACGCACACACACACACATCATATGTCACATATGAATAAATATAAAATTCAGTGAAGTAATATTGGCCTATTGTTATTGAGAACTTAAAATAAATTGTGAACTAGAAGGGAACTCGAGAGTGGAGATCTCCACCAAGGCCGATGGTCCAGTTTTCTATGGTATGCAAATATGCAAGCTCAACTACTATGCATGCAACACATTGTCACTCCCAGCGCCAAGAAATGGCGCTTGGTCAGGTGCCTTAGCCATGTGTTACTGAGGCATGAAGTCTCCTTTAGCGTCTCAGTCAGAAGCAGCCCTTCGGCGTCCTTTTCGACATGCTTAGTTGGAACTCTTAGCGTCACTTTTTGACGCTCTGGGACAGGACCAGTTTGGTGTCATTTTTCAATGTGCAGGGTAAAACCACTTAGATGGGTGTTATGCCCCAGACTAGGGGTGCCTAGGACACAACATGAAAAGGCCCCATCTTCCCCGTCTCCCAAGTCACAAACAGTAATTTGTTTGAATATAAAAAACTCTTATTTTACATTAAACAGACAATCTATTGATAACACATATAGGTACATTATTCAAGGCTTCAGGGTGGCCTACCACCATAATAACGAACAAAACAATCAAAATCTATAGATAACATATATACGTAGATACATTATTCAAGGCTTCAGATTGCCTACCACCATAATAACAAACAAATTGATCCTGTCTAGACGATAAGAAAATGACTTGGCTCCCTAACTCTATAAACAGGAGAAAACCAGATTACCACACCTAGCAATCCACCCTTACTGTTCAAAAGAAACAGTACTTAATCTGAAACAAGGTTAAACAAAAGCAGAAGTGTGGCCATTTGGGAGATGAGGAGGATGAGGAATGCCTGCTGTCTGCAGACGGCTGCCGTCTTGGCTCCTTATATTTCACATGGTTCCCCGGCTGCAGCCAATCACAGGTTCGGGCATTTAAAGACTATTGGTCCATTTTTTATTTCTAAAGAAACACGACAATGTATAAAAGGCTCCATTACCTTGTAGCTCACGATATGGCCCAATATCAGCCGTTTTTATGATGATTGCGGTGATTATGATTGAAGTAAAATGTGCTTGCATTCAGCTTTCAAGGACAGCAAGCATTCACACATTATGCCTCTGTTTTTCATTAACCTCTCTTAGTCCCTTGAAATATTCAAAATCTATGGCATGCTAAAGAGGTGCTTTGTCTTGAGTTGTCTCTCGAGGTTCAACAGCATAAATACTGCATTGTGCAGCTTTTCCCTGCAGATGATGCATTCTGGTGTTGGACAGCTAGCTTCCCCTGTCCACACAAAGCCATGAGTAGCTTTTACTGTCTGCTCACGTGTGGTTGTATCAAACTACGTTGAAGAATGCGATGTATCACCATTTCTTTGGGCTCTGTTTACAATGACAAATCTTACTTACTACTAATCTTAGTACTTCTGACTGCTGTGACTGTGACTTTGCATTACTACGACAACTGGCAGACTATGAGCTGTTTTCACTAGTTTTAGTTTTTCATATAGATGTGTTGGTGTTATTGCTCATTTATTTTATATTGACTGTACATGTCAACATACATGTAATATAAAAAGGTAGTGAATGAAAATGTTGCGTTGTTTTTCGACGCGGTGAAACAGTAGGGCTGAAACGATTCCTCGAGTAACTCGAATAATTTGATTACTAAAAATCCTCGATGCAAAATTCTCTGCTCTCTGTACTTCGTCCACAACAATCCTACCAATCAGTCCCAAACATTCCCAGTTAGAGAGTAAGTGTTTAGTAAGTCTTTACATCCATTCGCTGAACAACCAAGCAGGCCTGCCTTGTTTCTTCAACAGTTGCCATTTTCAGCTTGTAGCGTGCAAGCTTGAAGTTTGTTGTTGTTTCCCAAAGCAGAGGGAGTTTTAGAACGGCAATACGTAAAGAGACAAAATGTACCTCCGTTTATCCAGAATTTACTGTATATGCATAGATAAGCTGTATAATGTAGATATAGAATGTGATGCACCTGGTCAATAGCAGTTCAAATATATATGGGCGTGCTCTGTTTAACACTCATGGTATGGCATTCACTTCACTACATCTTCACTACAGATTGAAGAGTAGGTGACGAAATTACTGATAAAAAGGAAAACATCACATATCACACACCCTTTATAGCCAGACTCCCTACGCTTTGTGTCCTAGTTCATTGTGACATGCTTTTATCTGATAAAAAGTCCAGACGACATGATACTGGGTGTCTAATTTTAAGTTTTTTTATAGAGATGCAGTGGGGACAAAGAGTGATAAAGAGGCCGAATAAAGGAGAGCTGTGCTCTTTGAGGCTTTGGTTTTTTTCTTGCATTGTGAATGGCAGTAAGAAGAAAATGTGATCAAAGTTTTATTTATTATTTTTTTTGGCAAGACTTCCCAAGAGTCGTGTTGCTTGCTTACCATTTAAACGAGGAGCGTTTGTATGGTTGCAGGAGGTCTTTATAATGTCGCTCACATCTGAGATTCTGTGGAACCATTTGGAGTATTGACTGCCTTGTCTGCTCCTTATGCATTATACATATTTGAAGTTTCAGAGTAAACATGATCTGCAAAAGGCTTTGTATGTATAGTTTGGAAATAGAGCTTGCCAGTGTCGTCAGTACAAAACATGTAAAACAGTTGCTGGCAGTGAGGTATGGCCTCGTATAAATGACTTTGGCCAGATTTTATGTTGGAGCTAGGGAATGTCTTATCCTGCAGAAACAGGAGTGTAGATTAGAAGTAAATTATCGAGGTAGATTTGGGTCATAAATGGGCCATTGAAATCTTTCTTTGAGATTTATGAGAGTGTTCCATCAGCTAAAGGAGCATTTCTATTCCCCATGAAACATGTCTGCAATCCTGAGGCATTGGCAAATGTAATGGGGAGCTGCTATCATGCACTGTATTACACAGGGTTGCTTCTGTCTTACTGGTACTAAGATTTTCTTTGTTCCTTTTTTTGCAAAACATGACCTTGTTTACACTTTTAAAAACTAATTTTTAGAGAGTTAGAGAGTTGAAGAGGTTTAAAAGGGTGTATTCTAGATTAAAGAAGACATTATTTAGAAATAAGTAGATCTGCCCTCGACTAAATACATTCTTAGTCCAGTAGTGGTGTTGTTATTAATCACTGCATTGATGGAGTGTGATGCGGACTTGGACCATTCTGCATCGATGCAGTGACCAGACGGCCCATAATCGATTATTGCCTACTGATGTTACTTGTTGATTTTCTGTTTGCTGCTTTTTTGTTTTTGCCTTTTTGTCGGTTGTCTGCTGTGTTCAGCTCCCCCTCATTTGTGTCTTTTGTTAACAGCAGATACAGTACAAAAATGGAGTTCATTGGTCAATTAAAACCATGTGTAATAATATATAATAATAATGAGGGGGTCATTCATTTTGATGAATCGTGATATCAAATCTATTTGAATTGCTGACAGAATAATCATAATTGAATCGTGGGACCAGTGAAGACTCACACCCCTATAGTCACTCATGATTTTGTTCACTAATCGATTGGTTGATCTCCACAAAGAATCATGCAAATCAAGCATCACTTTAAATCATGTGTTTACCAGAGTTGTGCTTATAGAAATAAGTAATTTAGCATGAAAAAGAATTAAAAATGTAAATCGCCTGAAGAAATCTTAGTCGACTAAGACCAAAACAACCCATTATTTGACTAATCGACTAAAAGGGGGCAGCCATATAAATAAGTGTTGGTTTTGAGAAGGCAGTGGGGATAGCATGCAGTGAAATAATCCATTAATAATGGCTGCAGACGAAGGCCCTTGAGAGGTTTGTGCAGTGCTTACCCATACACTGTGGAGAAGCAGCCGTGCCGTCCAGATATGCCGTGCTTGGTCAGCGGTTTCCTCGCCCCAGGAATTCACAACCAGACTTCAGATCCGAGCTTAATAAAGAGAAAACTTACTTGTACCCAAGTCAGTGATGCACTACTTTATGAAATGGACACCTTTCATGTTGATATGAAAACCTAGTGGCAAGTTCCATATTTGCTTTTAAAATAGTTCCATATCTCTTAATCCTCTGGCTGATTAACTTCAGTAAACAGGATTTTCCTAATTAAACCATTCCAATGTCATCCCTATGCTCCCTGCTCAATAGTGCCAGTAATATTCGTTAAAGGAACATTTCTGGAAATACGCTTATTTGCTTATTTAACTGTGAGATGAAAAGGTCGATATCAGTTGCAGGTCTGTGCAGAGCTGGAGTCAATGTGTACACATACATACATTGTATTTTCACCATCATTGGGATATGAACATGTGCAATGAACACATGACAAAAGCCTGCTTGAAATGGGATGAATAAGGAAAATCATTCCATGTAGGGATAGTACTGCCATCTTGGAGGAGAGTTATACTTAGTTAGCGGAATACAACATTTTTTCTGTCACACAGCATTGTTTGGTCTTTGATTACATCCCACTTTGCAACACAGTAATACAACTGAGACCTTATGTCATGGTTTTGGGTTTAGTTAGGATTATTATTCCCTTATGCTTGTTTCTTAGTTTTCTCCCCGGTCTTGTGTGGTTATCTCTGTCTTGTGTTCCCCTGTGTGTCTGCTTGTTCTTTTCCTGTTTTATTTTGAAGTCTGTTTTACGTCTCGTCTTGCCTCTAGCTTTACTTCCTGTGTCTTCCCGCGCTTGTGATTAACTGATGTTTTCCACCTGATTCCCCGCCCTCTTGTCACCTGCCTCTCGTTACCTCGTGTATTTAACGTCTGTGCTTCCCTTGTCTCTTGTCAGATCCTTCTAGTTTGTCCACCTGTCAGTACCTCGTCTTGCTGCCTGTTCCCGTATGCCCTGTAAGACTCTTCCTTGTGTATTAGTCCTGGTTGACAAGTAGCTAATGCTAGGTCCATAACGTTAGCTAATTCTTGTGGGTAACGACATCCTTCAACACGCTTAGTACATTTGCGTTTCACTTGTACATGCAGTCACTTGTCTGGGTAAAGATTTCTCATTTTATTTGTTTCACTTTCCACCCGACAGAGGCTGATTTACCGAGATATCCTTTAAAAGGTCTAGCTACTTTACAGTTGATTATCAGCCGATATTTAATGAGGTTTTACAATAACTGACAAACAAATGAGCTGTGGAGGAGTAACGTTACGAGGCAGAGAGCCAGTCCTAAATGATTCACATTAACTTCATGCTTCATCCACACAAAGCACGTTGCTGTCGCCACAAGTGACATTTGTATTGGACTCGTTTTCTGTGAACGATGTGGCGACGGGGTAAGATTAAGGCAGACTTAACAAGCTAATGTTAGTCAGCTAACGCTGGCTGGCTGGTTCCGCCGTGCTTTTATGGTACATTTCTCTTCCACTTGTCCTACTAAAAATCCACTTATAGCAGACAAGCCTTAAGGCAAAACATGGCAGGCAAAAACATTGTTGTTTTTTTTTCACTAGTAAATTTTGAGATTTTGAGCTATTTGTCTTCAATAACATGTCTTCTTTCAGACTTGTGGTGAAAGAAAGTCAAAAATACACATTTAGGTCTTTATTTTACTACACTTTGTCTGCTTGTGTCTGTTGGCATTTGTCCAGAATGCCAACGAATGCCTGAACTCGGTCATGTGGGCCCGATGTCCAAAAACAGTCTGTGTGGGGAAAAGCAGGGTTGAGGCTGCAGCCAGTATGGCTAGTTCTATATGCAATGAGGGGGCCTCTGCCATACTGACTGTGATGGAGAAATTGTGGCTTCAGAGCACAGTTGTGAATGTTGATGTAGGATGACGCCATGGTTAGGATCTCAGAAGCCAATAGTTTCCATTCTGCCAGTGCAAAGCAGAGCCGAAAAAGTGTAAGCTCAGCCAAAAAAAGACACGAGCAGGAGATGGAGGAGGGCCCTACTTATGGTGCTGGCATGGATATGTAGAGTGTAAACTAACCTGGGGGAATGACTGTGTTCTGTCAGTCTGGTGTTTGTGATGTAAGGGTCTTCCGTTGAAGGCCATGTGCTGTTTTGGATGTTGTGATCAGTGATGGATGAAGCAATAATTACTTTTGGATGTTAAACAGTGTGAGAAATGGATCTTACGTGGACCGAAAGGCATATTTTGTCTGCATATTCATGGATTTCTTTAGAAATTAGTAGAATTTTGTCATTAAAAACATTAAAGGCCATTTTCTCAAAATTAGTTTTTTCCACTTCTGTAGCACCTACATAACCAAACTGTACAGTCATATTCCTAAATATATTTTGGAGGGTTTTACAGAGGGATTTGTTGATATGTCCTTCTTGGCCTGATTTATATGACATGTTATCCCTACAAATACATATATGCCTACAAGGCTATTGGCAGTATTTTCTGATTAACTGGGTAACAAAAGGAGATATTCATAATCCCCTCCATAAATATATTTTCATTGAATATATCAACAAAATGCAAAAATAATTTTGAACCTTATTTTTTTCAATGGTCAGATTCTTTGCTTCAAAATATATGCAAATTAGCACATATTTAATTAGATATAGCCTAATTTACATATTTAAACATCAAATTATACAAAACCTGCAACACATTTCGGTCTCATATTCATGTGAGTAATCAACTGGTAAAATTTCATGAGAAAATCTGTAATGTAGTGTCTCGCCTTAATATCAAGCCCTGTATATTCATTGTTTTAAGGTGGCAGATTCTCTGGATTCTTTGGGGATTGTTTTCATGATTGAGCCATTTTAACCATTGATTGTGATTAGTAACAAGACAAATATACTTGAATCATAGCCCAATGGACATGTGTGATTATCATTAAAAAGCCTTGAGCCTGTAATTACTTTGTTATCATTTAGCTTTGTCGCAGATTCAATCGTTAATGACCATCATCAAGAAGAACTAAAATGTGTCATTAGTTCCGACTGCAGCTCAGAGTGCCATAAATCTGAGTGACAACTTCACTGTCTGGTCCAACTGGGAATATTTTTAGCCTTATGCACTTTCAGCATAGTTACTCTGGTTTTTTTCTGATATGCCTCACATATATAGAAATTAAAGAATATATTGAATACATGTAATTACATACATTAAGTAAAAGGATAGAACATTATATAGAGTTAAAAAATGTAAAGGTTTGCACCACTTTTGTTGCTTACTAACTACCCAAGCAACCAAGTGTATAGCATCTGTTCTTACACAGATATCCCAACATGTCAGATGCACATCATTCAAAAGATATTTATATACCTCCTGATCCTGCTAAACTAAAGCACTAAAGTGCTGTTATCTTTGAAATGTTCAAATGTTCACGTCACATGTCAAGAGGAGATGCATCATTTACCAAGAAATATCAGGGAGCTGCAGTCACAAACATTTGAGGCAGACGTGCAATATTGCCACAGACCTGTGTTTAAACTGATTCACCACCTCCTGTATCTGCAAGCGGCCTCCACAAATGTCACAACCTTCTCTTTTCCTGTAGAATACCACACACATTTCTCAAGCAATATGTTTGGACTTTTGAAATCACAAGAGGAACAGTATGTGTTGAATATGTTTCTTCAGACAGCATGAAATGTCCTTCACTTGTGGGCCCTCTTAGTGTGGACTGTACAGTCAAACCACTGCTGACTTCCTCTTCTCACACCATAACTTTCCAAGCTCTAGAAGCATTTCAACATTTTTTCAAAGTGAGGTGGCAGAATGTCCTCCTTCTCCCCTCCAAAACATCTGGTTCAGCCATTACTGTTTTAGAGTGTTTTACAAGCATGTGCAGATTTTTAGTTCCTGGCCTGCAGTACGGGAATATTTATTTATAATCTTAAATGTAATGCACCAAGTCACATGTTTAACTGTGCACTGTGTGTGTGTGTGTGTGTGTGTGTGTGTGTGAGAGAGAGAGAGAGAGAATGTTTTGGTGGGCTGCCGTGAACAAAATACATTAAATTCAACAAGCCTTTTCAGTTTCAGGTTCCCCTTCTTATGTCGTTACATTATACCACCCCTCCATCTAAGTATCACCATCCATGGCTTGAAAAGTACCTTTGCAAAAGTGCGTCATATTTTCTCACATGACACTATGAGTGTGTACCATGTGTATCATAACTTGTATCCAATGTTATGTCATTTGGACGGTTAGTCAATTTGAGTTTACTGTTGACATTTAGAATGTAACAAAGATAAGCTGATGGACTTATAAGAGGCGCCTTGAGAAAAGGTCAGAAGTTGTAACTCATGTGTATCCTCAAGGGTTTGATATTTACATAACTGAAAGATATATAAGCAGTTCTTTGAAGTGGTTTCACCTATAAAGGACGTTTTTGCCCTTTTAACAATGCTTATTGTTAGCAATCAATGTTGGTAAAAAATGGCTGAATGGTGCAATACTCTCTAAGAATATGTGGCCTTGTAAGAGAAGAGAACTCACTACACTGAGTCTTGTCTTGTATAAACGTCCAGTGTACAGGTTTGCTTATCACACCATGGTAATAGCTTTTGTATCTGAATTACTAAAATAAATCTGGTATATATACACATAGGATTTTGATGACATCCAAAATGCAATATAAAAATGCAAATACCTCTTAACAATATGTATCACACACATTCAGGACTCTGGGGACCCTCAATTACTGTATGTCAGCTAAAATGACAACTGTAGCCTGCATATTATCTCAGTTGTAGCTAATTCTTAATACTGTGAGATGGCCAAACTACATAATTAAATCCTTTGCTGAATGCACTAACACAGCACATGAATCATGCTTACAAAAGAAGACTTCACAAGCAAGGAAACATCACAAAGTATTGGCATTTGATAGGGTGGAGCATTTGTTGTGAGTAGATCTATTCTATTCAATTCAATTCAATTCAATTTTATTTATAGTATCAATTCATAACAAGCATTATCTTGAGACACTTTACAGATAGAGCAGGTCTAGACCACACTCCAGAATTCACAAGGACCCAACAGTTTCCTACAGAGCAAGCAACAGTGCGACAGTGGCGAGGAAAAACTTCCTTTTAGGCAGAAATCTGTTGGCCTCTAAATCTATTCAATCTGAAATGCCTCCCATCTTTCTCTTCTATTGACTTGGGTGAAATGTGGGTGGATGTGAAGCCAAGATGATGTGATGATGTGACCTTGATTTATCTGGTGGACTCTAAGTCAAGGAAAAACACCAGATAGAAGTTTTCTGTGAATATATAAACATGTCTGTATGGCTCCTTGTAGGAAATGTCTCCAAGAGGACCCTGGCCAAGGCTGTGGTTAACTTTACAGTAAGAAAGACTTATCTGTATGTTTTGTTGTATCTAAAGTCAGTAACCATGTACTTGTGCAATGACATGTTTGGTAAACCTTGTCATATCTATAAAGCAAAGTGACTTTTTAGATTGACTCTATGATGTAAGATCTGCTGAGCTACGACTAACTGATACAGTGGCTCACAGCCTTTTGACAGGTTAACCCAATTAAACATAAAAGCCATGAACCGCCCTGATGACCCCATCAAGAACTGTAAGCATTAGAACCTGTTACCTAGAACCTTGCCACACACATTTTATTACTCTGTGGTAAAATCTAATTACAGTGCCTTGCGAAAGTATTCGGCCCCTTGAACTTTTCAACCTTTTGACACATTTCAGGCTTCAAACATAAAGATATAACATTTTTATTTTTTGTGAAGAATCACCAACAAGTGGGACACAATTGTGAAGTGGAACGAAATCTATTGGATATGTTAAACTTTTTTAGCAAATAAAAAACTGAAAAGTGGTGCGTGCAAAATTATTGGGCCCCTTTACTTTCAGTGCAGCAAACTCACTCCAGAAGTTCGAGGATCTCTGAATGATCCAATGTTGTCCTAAATGACTGATGGTGATAAATAGAATCCACCTGTGTGTGATCAAGTCTCTGTATAAATGCACCTGCTCTGTGATAGTCTCAGGGTTCTGTTGAAAGCGCAGAGAGCATCATGAAGACCAAGGAACACACCAGGCAGGTCCATAATACTGTTGTGGAGAAGTTTAAAGCCGGATTTGGATACAAAAAGATTTCCCAAGCTTTAAACATCCCAAGGAGCACTGTGTAAGCGATCATTTTGAAATGGAAGGAGTATCAGACCACTGCAAATCTACCAAGACCTGGCCGTCCCTCTAAACTTTCAGCTCAGACAAGGAGAAGACTGATCAGAGATGCAGCCAAGAGGCCCATGATCACTCTGGATGAACTGCAGAGAACTACAGCTGAGGTGGGAGAGTCTGTCCATAGGACAACAATCAGTCGTACACTGCACAAATCTGGCCTTTATGGAAGAGTGGCAAGAAGAAAGCCATTTCTCAAAGATATCCATAAAAAGTCTCGTCTAAAGTTTGCCACAAGCCACCTGGGAGACACCAAACATGTGGAAGAAGGTGCTCTGGTCAGATGAAACCAAAATCAAACTTTTTGGCCACAATGCAAAACGATATGTTTGGCGTAAAAGCAACACAGCTCATCACCCTCAACACACCATCCCCACTGTCAAACATGGTGGTGGCAGCATCATGGTTTGGGCCTGCTCCTTCAGCAGGGACAGGGAAGATGGTTAAAATTGAGGGGAAGATGGATGCAGCCAAATACAGGACCATTCTGGATGAAAACCTGTTGGAGTCTGCAAAAGACCTGAAACTGGGACGGAGATTTATCTTCCAACAAGACAATGATCCCAAACATACAGCAAAATCCACAAAGGAATGGTTCACAAATAAACGTATCCAGGTGTTAGAATGGCCAAGTCAAAGTCCAGACCTGAATCCAATCGAGAATCTGTGGAAAGAGCTGAAAACTGCTGTTCACAAACGCTCTCCATCTAACCTCACTGAGCTCCAGCTGTTTTGCAAGGAAGAATGGGCAAGAATGTCAGTCTCTCGATGTGCAAAACTGATAGAGACATACCCCAAGCGACTTGCAGCTGTAATCTCAGCAAAAGGTGGCTCTACAAAGTGTTAACGCAAGAGGGCCCAATCATTTTGCACGCCCCACTTTTCATTTTTTTATTAGTTAAAAAGTTTCAAAATATCCAATAGATTTCGTTCCACTTCACAATTGTGTCCCACTTGTTGGTGATTCTTCACAAAAAAGAAAAACTTTCTATATTTATGTTTGAAGCTTGAAATGTGTCAAAAGGTTGAAAAGTTCAAGGGGGCCGAATACTTTCGCAAGGCACTGTAGTTCTACCATGGACTCTGTAACTTGGTTACCTTGTTTCAAGCCATTCTAGTGTGGTATAGAAAGCCTGCAGGAAGACTCAGCTCCATTTGAATCTGTATTTGTGACACAGTGCTTGTTTTTATGGCTCCTTCAGATGTGGCAGAAACATCCAGCAACACTTGGTCTTAAGGTTAAAGAGATGATTTTTTTTAGGTCAAAGGTCTGTCCCATTCTCGTGAACGTGATCGTGAAACACCTTGAGGCCATCTCTTCACATTTGGCACAAACGGCCACTTGGACTGTGATGAACTGCAAAGAAAACCTGTGTCTGTGTGCTGTTTGGTACTTGAGAGCGGAGATTTACGGGAGCAGAAAACTGAAACATTGAGCTGAAAGACACATACATTATTATCCATAATAAAATTATTATTAACACTTCTTTCACCGCTCATTTATAGTCTACATGAATCTTCCTGACCATACTGTTCAGCATCTGTTTCAGGTTTCAAATCTCTGTGGCAACTGATACAGAACAGATCAGCTCTGAAACTAAATGAAAATGAGTGATCTAGTGCTGTTGGGTCCTTCTGTGCCTGATGTCACTGTGGAGTGGTATAAGTCTCTTCCAGATTTCCGCTGCAGAGAGATTAAGGGCCCTATCTTGTACCCGGCGCAGCGCAAAGCCCTATGCTAGTTTAAGACCGACACAGTTGTCAATTTCTGGTCTTACAGGGAGGTGTGTTCAGGTGCATTCTGGGCGTTCTGGTCTTACAGGGAGGTGTGTTCAGGTGCATTCTGGGCATTCTGGTCTTACAGGGAGGTGTGTTCAGGTGCATTCTGGGCGTATTGCTTTATTGAGTCAGCGGGAAGTGATCTCTACATTGACCAAGAAAAATCTGGTCTAAAGTCAATAATGCCGCATTTCATTGTTATTTTAACAGAACATTAGTAAAATGTGCCTAGGCTTGCGCACAGAGCGCACACACTATTCTTGTTACACACACAGGGACACCCAGCAGCAGAAGATTAAAAAAATAAAAATATGACAATGGGAAGTAGTATGATATGATCTGCTCGGATGCTTTCACTTCACACTCGAGCAGATCAGTTTCTCCTCCTGAAAATCTCTGCTTCCTGTTCAGCAAATCCTTCATCATAACAGCAATGTGCTGTATATCTCTGTAACTCTACAGCAATAGGCACCTTCCTGCTTTCCCCCCTTTCCTCAGGATACTGCTCGGCATTTTAATTAGCTTGTGTAGATTCAGCAAAAAAAAGGCAAGTTCATGACCTATTGGGATTTTCCTGACATATAGTTTGGAGGCACATTGATTTCAGTGTGACGTTCCTTATTTATTTTTTATTTTTAATTAATGTTAATGCACTTTGCCTCCCATTAACGAACTGCTCGAGACAGAGTTAACGAGGAGAGCACATCCTGTAGGACTTCAGTGTGAGTCTATTGCTCCCCAGATGACAATATATTTTCCTTGTAAACAGGAGCAGGTATAAAAAGAATCATTATCAGGCTATAAATAAACTAGCTTCAATCTCTAAAAAAGACCACAATATCTATGGGTGGCTCACATAGTTCACTGTTTATTGCATGAGTGGTATTATCTATTGTAAATCACTGTTTTCATTCTATGTGCAGTGTAAATTTTGTTAGATTTAAATAACACATTATTCTAAAACTGGTTAAAACAGGTACTGTACTGTGTAGATTTTGAGACTTGATGAGTCTGTGATGTATACACCGCCTACCACTCTGAGCACAGAGGAATGATAAACATCCATAGAGAAGAGGTCACGTCAAACTGTCTTCATGAAGACTGAGTAAATATAGTGGAGAATCCTAGCATACTATTTTATTGTCCCCACTCTAATACATGATCAATATAAACCATATCATATGAACCATAATACCATATCTGCTATTAGTTTTTGTCTACTAAATATTTAAGTTCCAGCTTGATTAGATATTCCGGTTCTGGCCTAATGTCTTAATGTGGAAACCTTTTATTGATTGTGACTTTTTTATTTGAATGTTGGCATGTTGACATTTTTTTCCCAAAAACACCACAGAAGTAAAGCCTCACAGAAATGATTGGGTTACAGGCATGTCTTGTAGTATTCTCTTACACTACTCTATGTTTATGTTGCATGTGATTGGCGTTTACTTAGAAATCCTGCCTTTTTATGTTTGAATTTGAAAATGTTAGGTTGCCAGATTGATTTGATAAAAAGCTTTGTGAGAGCACTTACCCAGGGATTACAGTGTTCATCAAAGTTGGCAGAAACCACTTGGACTGAATGAATGGACTGATTACATTGTTTAGGTCAAAGGTTAAAAGGCAATCATCCCATTCCCATCTATCAGGAATGCCCACACATGCCAATTTGATTTAACGATGAACTAATTGGATTATGGAGATCACTGTGACCTCACAAAACCTGTTTCTGGCCTTAACTCAAAAAATTGATTGGGTAATTATGACCAAATTTCACATTTGGTTGGATAATGAAATGGTGGTGAGTGTATAGATCTGCTGTGCTGAAGATGTGTGTATAGCATCCATGTTTCACCAGAAAATACACACCTTTTATTAAATTACTCCAGGGTCTTTACTACATATATGAGTCTGGACAGAGATGGGTGTAAACTGCAACTTGACTAGTTGGCAGAGCCATACAACCATGAGGCCAATTCATGTTTGCAGCATTGATAAAACTTGATAGAATCAAACATACACCAATGCGATTGGTACATTTTGGAATATAAAATACATTTTTAGGCTTGCTTTATATCAAATATAGATGAAAATGGGGTGGTCAAAAATATTAGTCCCCAAGTGAATTTTTGCTTTCAAAACACACCTAATTAACCAATCAGCTCTCAAACAACACCTGTGCAGTCAATAGGCTTCCTAACAACACCTGAGCATTCAATCAGCATGAAAGGACTCCAGTGAACAGGGCATACACATTATTGAAAGGCTACTGAAAAGACTACATTTACTCACCATGCCAAAGACAAAGGAAATCAGTCCTGAGCTCAGAAAGAAGATAGTGGAGGTTCATTAGAGGGAAGGCTATACTGCTATTTCCAAGCGTTTCACAGTAGAACCGCTGTACGTTGCCTCATTGCCAAGTAATGGGAGACAAATTCTGTAAGAAACGAACCTGGGCGTGGTCGTCAGCACAAGATTTCCAGAACTGGAGAGGAAAATAGTCCTCAATGTCAGCAAGAAGCCCCGGACATCTGCCAAGATGATTGTTGCTGACCTGGCCTCTTCTGGAGTTGATGTTTCAAGGAACACAGTTGTGAGGGCTCTTCATTGTGGTGGGTCAATCTGCTTGTAGTCTATTCTTAGGTCTTCGCTGGTTCTAAGACAATGACCCAAAAGCATACATCGAAAAACCAAGGTCGTGGAGTGGCCTGCACAGAGCCCAGACCTCAATCCTATTGAGAATGTGTGGCGGGCTCGGAAACCACGCAATTTGGACCAGCTGGAACAATTTGCAATGGAAGAATGGGCCAGATTCACTCAGTAGACCTGTACCAACCTAGTAAAGAACTACTCTAAGAGGTTGTTGTCAGTTGTGGCTCAGAAAGGGTACACTATTGACTATTAATGGAATATATTCATATTTTCGAAGTCTCATTTTTGCCCTTTCTTGTGCATCAATAAAATATGCTAATCAAACTTAGTGGACATCTTTGTTATGTTGGAAACAAACACAAAAAAGTTGATGTTAATGATCATTTCCATGTAGAAATAAAAGAGTTGTGTGTAATTTCAAAAGGGGGGCTAATAATTTTGGCCTCAACTGTATATAGCCTGTGTTGACATTGATTCATGGAAGAGGACAGTGCTTCTGAGGTCTGGATTTATAAACTTGAACTGCTGATTTAAAGTCATTTTATACGTGTGTGTGTGTGTGTGTGTGTGTGTGTGTGTGTGTATATATATATATATATATATATATATATATATATATATATATATATATTAGTCTACAAGTCAGGGGCAGGTTGTTTATAAAACAGTTTAATGTAGTTGAGATTGTTCACTGTACAGCAACAGTGGATGGAAATGATTGCTTTCACTCTTGGCTAAAAGTCATCATCATTTCTGGTGCAGTGAGTTGTGCGGGGACATTCAGTAAGCCATACCTACTAAAAACACATTGCCGGTATCACACATTGCTGCTGTGCATTACCGCATAAATGGAGCACAAATCTAGCCTGACCAGCCAGACCCACATCCAGATGTTGGGTGTGAGAGCTCCCCATTGGCAGGGCTCAATCCAAGGAGCAGGATAAATGGTTGTCTTTCAAATTCCCTCTGCACGCAATGGGATAGCTCTACATCCAGTCAGAGCAACGCTGGTTGATAGATTAAACTTTAAACTGCGAACACATGTTCCTTTTTTAAGAATGACTTCAGAGCTTAACTCCAAGTCTTCCAGAGTCGTTTGGACAGACCGCTGTTCTCCAGCAGCAGCAGTCATCTTCTTTGTTTTCAAGTAGCAGGGAATTGACGCGGAACCGGCCCAATTCTGTTGTCATTATGTTAAGCCCACCCACCGACTCTATACACGATGTGATTGGCCTGACCAGAATTTGGTTTTTCCAAGCCAACGGAGAGTTGCTAGACGGACCCTGCAGATGACATCTGCTGCCGCTAGGGTGCGTCTAGATTTCTAGGCTAGCACAAATCATGAAGAGGCTTCAAATTTCAATGAAAATCCACTGAGATGCTTCTAATTGAGATGCACATTCCTGCTTCACCACCCACTGTCCACTCTGCTGTATGAACATGCACTTGTGATGGCAAGCACATTTAGATATAAATGCATATAGGCAAGGCAAGGGTTAGGGTTAGGTTAGTAGCCCTAAACCGTTTAATGATTTATAAACTAGCAAAAGTACTTTGAAATCAATTCTTTGAGACACAGGAAGTCAGCGTAAGGACTTCAGGACTGGAGTGATGTGATCCAGTCTCTTGGTCTTAGTGAGGACCCGAGCAGCAGCGTTCTGAATCAGCTGCAGCTGACTGATTTTTTATGGAGGCCTGTAAAGACCCCGTTACAGTAGTCAAGTCTACTGAAGATAAAAGCATGGAATAAAAGCAAGCAAGTTTTTCCAAATCCTGTTGACACATAAGCCCTTTAACCCTTGATATATTCTTAAGGTGATAAAAGGCTGACTTTGTAATTGTCTTAATGTGGCTGTTAAAATTCAGGTCAGAGTCCATGACTACACCAAGATTTCTGTCTGTCTGTTGTTTTCAACATTGTTGTTTGAAGCTGAGCGCAGACTTTTAATCACTCCTCTTTTGCTCCAAAAACAACCACCTCAGTTTTTCCTTCCTTTAATTTCAGAAAGTTCTGGCACATCCAGCCGTTAATTTGTGCAATGCACTTAGTCAGTTTTTTGTATTGGACTATAGTCCCCTGGCGATAACGTTATGTAAATTTGTGTGTTGTCCTCATAAATATGGTAACTTATTTTGTTGTTTTCCATAATCTGGGCCAGTGGAAGCATGTAAATGTTAAACAGAAGAGGCCCCAGAATGGAGCCTTGGGGAACTCCGCACGTCATATTTGTATGCTCAGATGTATAATTACCTATTGACACAAAGTAATCCCTATTCTGTAAGTAGGATTCAAACCAGTTTAGTACTGAGCCAGAAAGACCAACCCAGTTTTCCAATCGGTCTAGTAATATGTCATGGTCGACCGTGTCAAATGCAGCACTGAGATCAAGTAATACTGAGACTGAAATTTTGCCACTATCTGTGTTAAGGTGGATGTCATTAAAGACATTGACAAGAGCCGTCTCAGTGCTGTGGTCTGAAACCCGACTGAAAGCTATCAAAACTGTTGCTTAGTGACAAGAAATGGTTGAGTTGTTGAAAAAACGCTTTTTCAATGATTTTACTTAAAAACGGAAGGTTTGATATATTAGTGATGTGTCTAGATTGTTCTTTTTTAAGAGTGGCTTGATCACTGCAGTTTTCAGGGCCTGTGGAAAGATACCTGAAAGAAGAGACGTGTTCACAATCTGTAGAAGATCGGAAGCCAAACAATTCAAAACAATTTTGAACACACCCGTTGGTAGAATATCAAGGCAACAGGAGGAGGTTTTCAGATGTTGTATAATGTCCACCAGGTTTTTATGGTTGATTGTATGAAATTCTGTCATATTGGAACTAGTTTTGCTTGAACACTGTGACAACACATATCCTGAACTTGATATGGAGGCACTGACTGTTTGTCTAATCTTGTGAATTTTGTCTTTGAAGAAGAAGGCAAAGTCATTGCAGGCCTTGGTAGATAAAAGTTCAGATGCTACTGGTACTGGAGGGTTTGTTAATCTATCGACAGTGGCAAACAAGGCACGTGAATTATTATTGTTTCTAGAGATAATATCAGAGAAGAAGGACCTCCTTGCATTCCTCAGTTCCAAATAAAAAATGCAAAGTCTCTCTTTATAGCTGTTATAATGGACCAGGACGTTTGTTTTTTGCCACCTTCGTTCAGTTTTCCTACACTCTCTTTTCTGTTCTCACCAGTAGGGCATTTCTCCATGGAGATCTTTTCTTACCAGAGACAACTTTGACCTTAGTGGGAGCAATGACATCAATAACATTTGTAATTTTACAGTTGAAATGATCTACAAGCTCAGTGACTGAGACCCCAGAGAGGGCGGGTGTGCAGGAGAAAAGCTGAATAAAAGTTTTACTGGTGTTTGGACACTTTTGGTCACAGAGAAAGTGCCGCTAAAGAAAACACAGGAATGATCAGAGAGAGCAACGTCAGTCACCACAACCTTGGAAATGTTCAGACCCTTGGAGACTATCAGGTCCAGAGTGTGTCCCTTATTGTGCGTGGGCTCCGTCACATGCTGAGTCAGTCTATAGTTCTCAAAAACACAACACAGTTCTTTGGTCCCCCTGTCCTGGGGGTTGTCCAAATGAATGTATATATATATACAGACAAATAAGCAGAAAAAGCGCTACTATATCATCAACAATAGCTTAATTTTTTCCACATCTGTATAATGGAGCTTTTTTTTCTTTACTTTTTAGCCATGTCTGTCTAGCATAAAGGTCCCCATTTTCCCGGAAAGGGTCCGGCCCAGCCACTTCCCTTACACCTCCACAGCTGTTAATACAAGACACAAACATTAAATAATTCAGGCCAGTGCAAAGAAAAACCCTAGAAAAATAAAGAACAGAAAAACCCAAATCCTGGGACCCTCCCTGTTTTTAATGCACTCTTAGACCGAAACCAAAGTTCTGCTGGCCAGCAAAAACACACCATCACCCAAGGCCCTTACCAAGTTAAATCTCTAACCAGATACCATTTCAAGAACAAGGAGTACCTTCCACGGATTTGAATAACCTTTTTTTGACTTTTAACTTGTCTTTTTTATTTAGATTATTTACCCAAACACAGATTCCAAAATACTAATTTTTTGCTACATGCCACATGCACTCACTTTCACAGCAGTGCTTTGAAGTCCATGTGCAAAATATACAGCACACTCAGCACTCATGCATTCACATCAATGCTAATTCAGACATGAAATCATCTGGGTCCAAAGTAGGCTCATTATATTTGGCTGAATGTCTCCATTGTTGTAAACCAGCGTAAGGCCAGTATTAAAAATTCCAATGTCACTCTCGACCACAGACAGCTGTGCATCTCCAATATTTTTATGAAGACGTGAGTCGTCTGTGTATAAGATTATTAAACTCATTTTTCATTTTTTCTTGATGAAATTTCACCTTTATCCTGAGTAAGTTTTTCTGTATTGTCTGTCTTTGTTACCAGTGGATGTGGAGACAATAAAATAAATAACCCACGCACAGCTCTCTGCCTGTGCTCTCAGTAAGCAGAGTAATTGGGGCTTCACTTTCAGGTGTTTGTCAGCTCCAAAATTGTGCTTTTTATGACCCTCCCCTGCCCTCTGCTCTTCACTTTGAGGATTTCCCAGACAGTTCATCTCTAGGTGATAAAAAGCACAATCAAGTGTCAGATTTTAAAATGGAATAACAATTCAAGCTGCTTGAATGTGTCTGGAGTGCAGTGGAAATAAAGGAAAGGGTATTATTAAATTGACATAATGTCACAGGGAGGCTTTTAAGGTATTGTGTTGGAGACTTTTACTCCATAATATTTTGGCTATACTGCTGTTGTGATTGGTGCCAAGATGTTGAACTAAGGGTGTTGCTAGTGCACATAGCGTGATGATGAATCACGTACTGCAGCAAAAAGGGTCAGACTGCAACCTCTTGCATGGTGGCTTTTATAGGTCATCTGCTCTATGCCACTGTGCACCTCGGTGGACCAGTTCCCGGTCATTTTCCAAAAGAATCCCGTTGGACAAACTGTGGGCGGGGGAAGTTGGGTTTGAATGTCAAGTATCATGTGTCTAGGCAAACGCTTCTTGTTGAGTTTGCAAAACCCCATCATCTGGGCTTGCTGCAGTCCTTAGTGTACCACCATCTGGCCCACAGCTGAAAACTATTAAAATCGGCTGGAACTTCCTCCTCCTCACTATTCCTCCCCAGTTTGAAGCGGGTAAGTAGCTTGTATCTCTGCTCTGTTGTTGTTTCACTCCATAGATCTTTTTCCATTTTTTTTCTTGTCCTCTAACTGTGTGATATAGTTTGTCAGGGTGTTGCATTTAACCTGCAGGAGTTTAACTGCCAGGCTGTGAGAGAGCAAGCCGGTCTTTTAGATTAGACACAAAGACATCACGGTTGATTCAACTGAGGAATTCTGGGACTAAGTGCATAAACAGATTGCAGTTGCGATGTTTTAGCCAGCAAGATTCCAGAGCCTGGGTGAGAGCAAAGTGAAGAAAACAAAAGATCATTGTTGATTTCTGAGGCAATATGTTAGGACCACAGTGCATGCTCTGCTTCTATTTCATGTTAAAAGCCTGCTGCCTTTTTAGTGCATATGGGTCAGATTAGTGATTGGCTGAGAGGCATTTATAAATGGAACGTTAACTTCTTTTGCTTTGCTAAATAAGCCTTTTTAAACATTAACTTTGGTCAAACTTCTGCATTTGGATTCCTGTATAGCTGGTCATTGGCTTGAGAGAGTTCACTCCACGGGGTCAAAGTAGGTCGCGCTCTATTCCACAAAGTCTTTCCCAAGCTAAATTCCAAATGTTTGTGTCACTATTGGTGAAGTGTGAGACTTTGGACATGGCTTTTGCTGTGCTTTTTGGAGGATGATAATCCAAGTTAGTGAAGTGTTGGCTGCTTTATTTTTACTCAAAGTTCAGAAAGACAATTGAGGCTTCAAATAGTGTATACATAAGTGGTTATATATATGCTAAATGCTTTTTTTCTTTGTTACTCTTATGTTCAGACTGTCTTAGTATAACGTTAGGTGGTAGTAGACTGTAACTGCATAATGTGGTTTTAATTACCATTTTATTGCGTTTTTTTGTGCTATTTAATGTTCTCGTTAGTCCCAATAAGTTGGAGCATAAATGTGATAGTCAGTCATGCTGTAACCCAGGTGTGGAGACCTAGGCTGATGTGTCCACTGCAGCTGGCAAACATAGAAGGGGGACTGTGTGTGTGTGTGTGTGTGTGTGTGTGTGTGTGTGTGTGTGTGTGTGTGTGTGTGTGTGTGTGTGTGTGTGTGTGTGTGTGTGTGTCTTGGGCTCGACAGCTCTCCCAGGATTGGTGCTGTTGATACACCAGAGAGGAAGCTATTAAAACAGTCCACATACTTCAGCCGCCAATCAAAATGAGTGACATCACAGTCAGGTGTGAGTTGAGGCATTGCGTTTACACCACAGTATGTCACAAACAAACAGAAAGGTAGCCAGGTTGTGTCTGCTGCCAGACCTTGTTGTACTAGTTGACAAAATAAGACCAGTCTTTGCTTTAAGGACTTAAAGCTCTTAATGGCGACTTTTAGGGACGTCCTAAGCCAAACCACAGGCTCGGGATTGGGGCCAACTAAGGCATTTTTATATTCATTCAGCACCGGAAATAAAACACCTGATCAATTTATAGAATAGAATGCCTTTATTGTCATTATACACAAGTGCAGTACCTGTGCAACGAGATTCAAGCAACCCCTATACAGTGTCAACACAAAATATAAAATATAAAATGTTTTAAAAAAAGAGAGGGGTGGAATGTGGAGCACAGTCCTGAGAGCAATTATATACATATATAAAGTGGTAGAGGGATAAAGGGTTTGTATAAACATGCAGAAATATAGTTTGGTGTATCAAAAGTCCTGAGTATTAAGAAAGAATTACACTGTAATGAAATTGCACAGAATTCCAGTGTCCTTTAGGTATTATATAGAGTATAATATATTATTTAGTATATAGTATAATAATAATTATATAATTTCCCCTCTTTCTTAATACCAATTTGTCCCTGAGAATGCCACAACAAGCCTTTTTAAAACAATGGAACACTGCTCCATTGGGAGTTTCTTTACCTTTTTTTAAGAATAGGCCTATTTTAGCGACATACTCAGGTTAGTGCTGCACTTGGTTAAAAATGCTTTTTTATGTTCTTGATGGAAATGAAGAGCGGCAGTCCAAATCCCTTCCATACTTCCTGCCACAAAGGATTCCCACTGACGCTTCTTTCTCCCCAGATTTTTATAAATAATATTAAACTTCATGCCACTATAAACAAATACCAGAAACCATTAAAGGGAAGCTGTATGTCCCTAATGCGGTGTTATTTAATGCAGCAAATATTATCTAACTTGCTTTCATGATGAAGGCAACAAATCCAAAGAGCTGTTTCTCTAAGATCCTAAAGCCTCCACTGCCCAGGTCATAATGTGGCAGTGCAGGGACTGCAGAGTAGTTTGGGGCTGAGATCTGCAGAATCCACCTTCTCTTGCTTTGGTGAAATGCAAACAATGGCAGTGTCCTTGTTCATCTGCCAAGGCCATGTCAATAGGCGCCTCTTGGACCTGTAAATAAGGAACACAAGTTGTCTTTTTTAGCAGCAAAGATATTCTGTTTTGGCAGACGGAGGAATGTCCAAGTCCCCACCCTGAAGCTTGTTCCATTTCATTTTTCTCCAGCCCTTTCCAGGGCCTCTGTTGCAGTAAAATATCCCCTTACTGTGAGAACCCACATACATTGTATTTGTATCCACAAACTAAATTTCCCTCAATTATGTCCCATATGTCATTATGTGTCTTATTATGTACATTCTTCAGCTAAGGGTTTTTCCATTTAAAGAGACAGTTGTTATGATTGCTTGATATTTAATGCAAAATCCAAAATAATTGGAGCTCTGTCATCGATCTTTTTTTTTTAAAGGTGGGTTGTTTGTCACCAGCTTCTCCCCTCTCTAATATATACTGATAAGATATTTGACATTTTTCATGACCCATTAACCTCCTATGTAACATTAATCAAATATGTTTTCACATCTTCAGTTTTATTTCTTCTCAGCCCCAGGGACTATTGGTTGATAATGCCTTTTACAACAGTTCATTTTCTGAATGGCATCATTTATGTCACTGCCCTAATTGATCACAAAAGGCACCACGAAGCAAAAGCTTCCTCAGAGTTTGTTGCAGTGGCGGGTGATGTAACAAGCCAAGATTCATGGCAAGAAGCACCAACAGAATGAGAGAGAGGTTATACAACCTGCCATCTAAAATGGGGTCTCAATACAGGTGACCCAGTACAGTTGACAAATAAGTGTTGATACATGTAGCTCCAACATTTAGCATGCAGCAGTCCTACTTTTCTGTCTTCTCCTGGAAAAGATGGAGACAAGGTTTGTAACGCGAATGGAGAGATATTTCCTTCTTTATAGAGCTGTGTAGAGTGAATTATTACTTTATGTTATCACTATTATTATTACTTCAACTTCAAAAATCAAATCAGGATTGGCGATTCTCACAGTAATCTGTTTTTCCTCTCCATCCAAAAACCAAAACCAAAACACAGATTGGCAACATGGTGTAGCTTAGCAGCGGCAGCTAAAGACACTGTTAGCTTACCGGGAGCCTGCAGCTGCACGGTTCCAGGCACCATGGCCACTGCCAGTTGGAGATGACAGATGAAAATGAATATATGCACATGATGTTTGGGTTGGTTTTCTGGAGTTGTGTTCCAAATCATGTCCAACATTTGGAACCATGAAGATTTCTAATCCAAGTATGCCTTTGTGTGAACTTAAACCTCTCAAACACTTTGATTTAAACCTACCAATTTACTAGAATGCTTCTCAATTTCGCATACAAGGAATTACGTTTTATAACACTAGTTTAAGATTGGTATATTGTTGGTATAAATACATATGGAACATATTTACTAATATAATTATATAATATTTTATTATATTTTATATTTTTGAATGTGATTACATAGATCCAATAGATCTTATAGGATGAAAGCTTTCACGGTTTTCATTCATCAAACCTTGTTTCAAAAATTGGAGCAGTTGTCGTAGGACACATCATTGTCATGTTGCCAGTTTGTTTCCAAGGCATAAGAGCAGGATTTATTTTTCCATCCACTAAAAACGTGTAATAGCTCAGGCTTCCCTTGATAAATGGAAAATGCCAAAGATGGAAAAATTCGATTCATTTTCTAGATTGACCGGTCACGAGTTAATTTGTTTGCAAAGAAAGATTGAAATAGCTGTTATGCGGCTGGCCTTGCATATTCTTCCACAGTAAGAGAGTAAAGAATATTGATTGTGGAGCAGGCTGACGGAGTCCTGCACCGTTTGTCCTCACAGTCACTCTAGTTGGCTGAACTCCCGTGGGGATTTGATGCAAGGGCCTGAAAGCATTCAAAGCAAAGTGACACTAAGGTACTTCACCAGTTCACCAGTTCACCACTTGGTAGCCAGACACAACCAGCCTGCACTGCTATGACTACAGTGTATTTAAAACAAAGAAGAAAAACTGATTTAAGCCACAGCCCACATTCATCTCTCACTTTATCCAGACTATAATAATGAGGTGTACCAGTTTTTCTGAGATCACTTTATTACTGACAGAAATCGGAAGGTGATTATTTGTAACAAAACACTCACGGGGGGTCAACGTTGGCATCGCTGATGATGAGTAAACTTCATGGGTTTAGTTTCAGGTTTGGTGCTCTTAAAGGTCCCATATTGTAAAAAGGGAAATTAATAGGCAGATTGAGGTGTCAAATTGTAAAGTGTGTTACCACCATAAGTGTCACATCGCGCGATTCACAAAGAGAAGCGCGTAGTCCGTGTTCATAAACGGTGGCTTTAAACGAGGTAGGTAGAAAGTGCCTTTGCAGTCATTCCCCGTTGCAATGACGGTGCAGAAACTCCGAAAGCGCAGATGTAACACCAAGGAACTGCCGACCAATCACAGCAGATTGGTCTTTTTCTGGAAGTTTTTTTTTTAAAGAGACAGGCGCTAAAATTGAGCGTTTCAGACATAAGATAAATACAGGTATATTCAAACAGACAGTATGAGAAAAATAATGTTTTTTTGAACATTAGAGAATATAAACATGTTCTATTAGAGACCCAAAATATAACTATGAACCTGAAAATGAGCATGATATGGGACCTTTACATATGCCCTAGCTCTATTGGAAAGATGTTTACTTGATTGCATCACCTAGATATGTTCTGTGCTCTGGACCAGAACGGACAGCGAGTGCTTTGTTATCAACACCACAAGATTACGATGACAGCATCCACAGATCATGAGTATGATGTGGCCCATTGGGAAACAACTGTAATTCAGATGGTCTGGGAGTGTAATGGGAACACATTCTGACTCACTCTCAGAGGCTGGGGATATTTTACAGGAAAACAAACTTCAGTGTTTGTTTTAGTGAAGGCTTGGGGAAAAGAGCCATTTTTAACTCACTTCTCTGTGCTGCTTTTCCAGGTGGAATATAGGCAGTTACTCCGGAGGGACCTCAAAGACGCACATTTTCCACTATGAACCGCGCCTTCAACAGGAAAAAAGGTGAGCTGAAATAACCGATGCTCATTTGGCTTATAGAATGAAGCAGTGCTGTTTTAGGTACAACAGTGCCACAGGCTGCACAGACTCTTACCACCTACCATCTCCTTCTGTCACTCTTTTGTTGAGGTTGCAACAACACAGTGTTCTTACAGTAGTGTTCTGCCACCTAAGTGTTAGTGGGCATTGCACACTTTAATGGGCACTCCACCAATTTCACCACATGAAGTTACGTTTACTCACCACAAGGAGTAATACTCAGCCTGTGAAAACAGTTGGATAATGTCTTCTGTGGATCTAAAGGAGCTTTCTAAAGTTTGAAAAAAATTCCCGGATGATGATAATGTACTGCCCAGCTGCACTAACGCAAACGTAGGATCAAGTGTTTTTAGAGCTTAAACCAGGTGATATGGGCCTCTGGTGCTTTATTTTGACGTCTCCAGACGTGTGAGTTTCCTAACCCATTGCAATACCCTTTAGGATACTTCAAGCATTTCCTTTCAGTTCTTCTGTTCAAAAGCTGAAACAAGAACTAAACGAAATATCTGTACAATCCACAGCAAAGAGATAAAAGAGGATTAATAACCCAATTTGGATGAAGCCTTACAATATTGCTGGTTTTTCTTATATCTTCATCAAGAGTTTTTTTTCCATGAAATTCATGCAGTCTTCATGCATCTTGTATCTATTTAATGAATCTACAGTGTCTGAACATGAGGATTTGAATTGTCTTTAATTTTAATTCAATTGTAGTTTTAATTTGAGCCCCATTCATTCACTTGGCAGGATTATCAACTCACACTTGAAAGCTCTGAATGAAAAACAAAACCATGTGATGTTTATTATGCTGACTGGTGAAATGATTTTTATTAGTTTAGACAAAAGTTATGTGTACTGTCATCTAACATCAAATGCTCTTCCACCAACACTGGCTGCATCAAATAGCCCAAATGATTCATTTCCATAAAAGCTATGAAAGACAACAGAACTGTCAATACAAGCAGAATAAAAAAACAATTAGATCATATGCATACTGCCATGCATTCAAGTAAGTGCAAGGCGGATAAGGTGGCTGTGACAACACTGCAGCGTTCTGAGGTGACCCTGCCCAAATGCAGAGGAAAAGTTAATTGGGATTGCAGTTTGGGAAACAGCTTGATATGTTCACCACCATCTGTCCTGCTCCCTCCGGTGTAAATCATCAGACCTGGAGGAAAGAAGCCTTGGACAGCGTTGAGCAAAGTGTCCCGGGCCCAGGTGGTGCGGCGGGGTTTAATGATGTTTCGGGTGTTATAATTCACTTTTTTCCCTATTAAGTCCTCTATTTTAGGGGCTAAAGATGGTGATCAGGAAGGGCAGATAGTCACTTCTCACCTTACATTGAATTTCCCCTTGATTGTGCGTAATGGAAATGGCTCCTGTCCTTTCGTTTTAACTGCGTTTTTTATTTCTGTCAGTCTCAGCTGATACCTCAGCTGTGCAATTGCACACATGACTATATTGAGGGGGCATGTTGGGGGAAAAAAGAAGAAAATTATAGCTAAAAGTAGGCACAATCCTAAAGGTGGCTTTGGCAGCAGAAAGATAAGGGTCCCTGCAAAAAGGAAGGACAGTTAAATACACAGTAAACAACTTTTAAACAAATTCTCCCAGACAGTCTAGCACACACTGTCCTCTCTTTGCAACGGTGAGGAGCTGCAACCGCTGCATCCATTCACCCAGTCGCCATAGAAGTGTGTTAAAGCCTTTTTCACCCTGACCTCCACCATGCACTATTACATTTAATTTCTGAAACAGTTGTTACAGTGGGTCAGAGGCAGGCGCTGCCAAAAGGCCCTCAACCGATAGCACGACACAAGCCTTTTCCCTCCAGGAAAGATAAAACTTTTTTTTCATTTGAACGCATGAACCATGATATACAAAAAAATATCTGGAAGCATTCATGTGTATGCACGGTATATTTAGCTAACTTCAGGCACGCATGCTCAATGGACCTCAGTATTCCAAGTTTCCTGTTAACTAAGAGAATGTTGGCAACCAGATTAAATGTCACTTCAGAGTTTATCTTCCAAAGACTTTAATACATACTGTACATCTGAACAAGGGCCTTGGAATGAGGTTTGAACTGGTGTTTGAATTAGCTGGTATCTTGAACTGTCCCTAATGATGAGGAAGATAAGAAGATGCGTAGTGCAATAAGTGTTCCTATGGGCAGGACTGTTAATCATACTGGAATAGATTTAGACCAGCCTGGAAGATTGTTTCTTGTCTCATCATTTCATGATTTGGTTCCTTTGAAAACAAAACTTTTTCAGTTTCTACCCAAATTTGACTGGAGTTGTGGATTAAAACGTTCCCAATAGTCAGAAATGTCATTTGATTTGCAACTTTGCTGCTGACAGCTCCCACGTGGGCTGAACAAAGGTTTACTTGCTACTGATCTGACACGCATTAGAGCAATTTATTCAGCCTCTGCTGAACTCTTACCAACGTTGCCTTGTGTTGTTGATGCTGTTAACATTACTCCCTTCTATTAGCTGTGTACATTTTAGTTGATTTATCTATTAAGACTGGAACAACCAGTCTCTTTAGGAGTACTCTTTCCTCTGAATCCGATGCTCAAGAGTCTCCGTGTCCTTTTGTCTGTGTTGATGAGCCGCTACCGCCTCGTCAGTCTCCGTCTCTCAGGTAGCTTATTTACCCACCTGAACATACAGAGACAGCTTCCAGAATCACAATCACAATCAATCAGCTTTATTCGCCAGGTATGAGGACACATACAAGGAATTTTACTTTGGAACATCGTTACTCACACTGTGCTTACACATACAAAACAACCAAACAATATATACACACTAATATATACACACTCTATATTATATATATTACAGTATGAACATTATGAACAGCTCTGGAATAGGGAATGAGAATGATGAATACATAACAATAAGTGAGATATGAGAATGGGAATGATGACTAAATAGTAAATAAGTGTGAATATATACTCTTTTATGTAATATATACTCTTAGCAGTGTAAAATGTGCTATTTTGATATGCTATCTAGTTTTAGATGAAATATGTTCAAGAACACTGAGATGAGTGCTGTTTTGGTCAATTCTTTGGCTCCATTTTGCAAATAAAATATGTAAGTCTTACATTTGTTTTGAGTGCTCAGCAGTGTAAAAACTTAAAAGGCATGAAAGACATGCTGAATTTATAACCAGTTTCAGTATTTGTATTTTGTCTTTTAAACTAAATAGTGAAATAATCCCCGCTGCAGATGATTACATTATCCTCGGCAGTAAATTCCCTCCTCATTTATATTTGTCTCTCCATCACTCCCGTGCGCAGTGAGTCTTCCAGTTTAACACACCACTTGCTGTCTGATCGCCTACATCCACACCAGCCAATTAAAATAAAACCATACTCACATAAATTGCCTCCCGATATTATTATAGCGTTTGGCGCACACACAGGACAAAGCTTTTATAGTCAGACGGAAATTGTGATTAGTTATTTTACACATATGAAAGAATGAATACTGTGGGCCTACATACCTAAGTGGGATTATGTGGATCATGTGAGTGAATATTGCCGTGCAAATTAGTTTCTAGGTTCCATTTCTTTTCTCAATGGGCGTTTACGGCCATCATGCAAATGCCTCATTTTGGCTGCGGAGGAGAGTACCAACGATAATAAATAATGGTTGTTTTTTTGTAAAAAAAACCCAACAACAACCGTATTTGTTGTTAGAATAAATGTTATTCTGTCATTATGACAATATAGGAATGTGTAGAAAGGCATTTTGGAGAAGTCAGGGCAGAAGAGAAAGATGGATTAATTCAAATCTGTTAAAGTTAAAGACATTGGCTATTGCGGTTTTAGGGTGGTTCCAGCTTGATTTTCATTCTTTCCCTTCTGAATTTGTAATAGTTAAACGACTGTGTGTAAATTGGTTCTGCCTTTCTAATGTTTTGTACGTCTCCTGACTGCTCGAGCTGGTCTGGCTGTGGGAGTGAAGGTTGGCACTAACTACAGGCTCCACTGATTTACCTCGCCCTTTATCTTTGTCTGCCTGTGTTTTGTGGACGTGATCACGTCTAGCAGTTAATGCCAACAGAGATCTTGGTCATTTTTATCTTCTATGTTTATTGCCCCATGCTCTTGGATGTGACTTTCACATAGTTGGACAGAGTTCTGGTGAGCCGCAGAGCAGCAGTTTAGACTCCAGAACTCATATAAGATCTGTACCAATAACACAGGCTACTCTGACTTTTATAGCAGGGGTGTCAAACTCAATTTCATCTTGAAAAAAGAGAATCACATCAAGGGCCTATTGACAGGCTTTCATTTAATAGAAAGAAATATTTTTGCCCCAAAAAAGTCAGCAAAAAAGGTTCCTTAACCATCTTAGACTTTAGCAAGTCAAGCAAAATAATCATTCTGATTAAATTTTTCAAAGGAGGCTGGCCGACTCACAACAACCTGTTTCACAGGTTTGATTATGCAAACTCTCTGGTTCTGTGGGAATGTCTGAGTTCAAAGTCAGCAAATCTGCCAAATGCTTTGAGTGTTGCGTAATCACAGTTTGAAAAGCTGTTTCCCATCTTTTCGGTATGGCGCACATCTTGTTGGGCCAAAATGTATTGTGAACCTAAATTGAGTTGCAGGCTGGATCCAAATCTGCGAGGGCCGGGATCTGGTCCATGTGCCTTGAGGTTGACACGTCTCTTAAAGTGATTGCATGCCTTGGCAGCTCCTGACCTTCTAAATACTCTTTAGTCCCACTCGGTTTATGAAAACAGCCCTAAATAAATCCTACCTTCATGAAGCTTGTTATATTGAGATTTTGTTATACAGATCTGTTGATTATATGGTCATTTCAGAGGCTATAGTTTGTGGTGCTGTTGAATTGTTTTGACTTACAATAAGAGGTGCTTAAAATATTTAGTCTAACCTCATTAATACAGGCAAGGCAAGGAAGTGACGCTTTATTTGTATAGCACATTTTAGCAGGCAATTCAAAGCACTTTATATAAAACATTTGTTACATAGACTATAAAAACAGCTAAAATAGAATAAAACAGCTATGAAATGATAATAATAAAAGTGACAGTGCATAAACAATGACTTAAAAAAAGACAGCGTTGAATAGAAAAGTCTTCAAACCTGATTGCAGCACACCTACAGTTTCCTGGAAGTTTGGATGTGGTGCATAAAAACTGAATGCTGCTTATCTGTATATAGTCCAGACTCTGGAGACAGGAAGCAGAGTTGTCCCAGACCACTTACGGGATTGACCCTTTGCTGGCGGACAAAAAGTGGCAGGACTATTTACCTGGTCCTCAATCTCTGCAGAAAAGACAGCTTAGACTAAACCTGAGGACTATGGTTACCTGGTCCTCAGATCTCTGCACCAGACACAGCTTTCCTGTCCAATCTGAGGACTATGTTTGGTCCTCAGATCTCTGCATGTGGTATCTGTCCAATAAAATGGTTACCTGGTCCTCAATGCTAGCTAGACTATCTGTAATATAGTTACCTGGTCCTCAGATCTCTGGAGACAGCTAGCTAACTATCTGTCCAATCTGAGGACTATGGTTACCTGGTCCTCAGATCCAAGGGTAAATCCAGACAGCTAGCTAGACTATCTGTCCAATCTGAGGACTTGGTTACCTGGTCCTCAGATCTCTGCTGGCCACACAGGACATCCCAATCTGAGGACTATGGTTACCTGGTCCTCAGATCTCTGCTCCAGACAGCTGCTAGACTTTCTGAGGACTATGGTTACCTGGTCCTCAGATCTCTGCAGGGTAAATCCACACAGCTAGCTAGACTATCTATCTGTCCAATCTGAGGACAATGGTTACCTGGTCCTCAGATCTCTGCAGGGTAAATCCACACAGCTAGCTAGACTAGCTATCTGTCCAATCTGAGGACAATGGTTACCTGGTCCTCAGATCTCTGCACCTGGTCCTCAAAGGGTAAATCCAGACAGCTAGCTAGACTATCTGTCCAATCTGAGGACTATGGTTACCTGGTCCTCAGATCTCTGCAGGGTAAATCCACACAGCTAGCTAGACTAGTCCAATCTATCCTGTCCAATCTGAGGACTATGGTTTACCTGGTCCTCAGATCTCTGCAGGGTAAATCCACACAGCTAGCTAGACTATCTGTCCAATCTGAGGACTATGGTTACCTGGTCCTCAGATCTCTGCAGCTGTAGCTAGGACTATCTGTCCAATCTGTATTTACCTGGTCCTGATCTCTGGGTCCAAAACTATCTGTTTGAATGGTTACCTGGTCCTCAGATCTCTGCACAGTATGTTCTATGGTTACCTGGTCCTCAGATCTCTGCAGGGTAAATCCAAAAGCTAGACTAGCTGTGCAATCTTTTTCTTTGAGAAAACTACTTTTGAATGTACATACAGTATGTTCCACCAAAACAACTTCCTTCTTGAGACTATTTAGCATTGCTACTGCAGCTTTTCCCAGCATTATGCGCCACCCATGACAATTGTGATTGGTTTAGAAATGCCAAAAAAACTTTTTCTCCCATCCCAGAATGCTGTGTGGACTTGCCTCCCAGACCTGAATGGAGAAAGGTCTGGCAATGCGAGACTAGGTGGTTCATAATGAAGCAGCGGATCAGACATATTTGACCCTAAACTGTTCAGTGCTTCATAAACCAACAGTATTTTGAAATCACTTCCTGGAGAGACAGGAATACAGTGTGAACATGCCGTGTAATATAAATAGGGACACCTTTTTTGAAGGAAAAAATTAAAACTTAAAGTATTAGACTAATTGAGTGTAGCCATATTGCAGTTACTTTGCCTAAAATTTACTGTATTCCTTTTCCACATACCGTATTTTCCGGACTATAAGTCGTATAAGTCGCATCAGTGAAAACATGCATCATGAAGAGAAGTCACACTGGGCTATAAGTCACATTTAATTAGAAACTGATTTCACAAAATACAAGACCAAGAACAGACATGTAATCTGGAAAGGCAAGTTATTCATCTACACAATAGCCCACAGAACAACAAGTTGAATACGGTAGGTGTCCACTATGTTAACTGTGGACACCGTTCCTCCAGCTCTGACCATCTGTGGACTCATTCCTCCAGCTCTGACCATCTGTGGACTCTGGCCATCTGTGGACTCATTCCTCCAGCTCTGACCATCTGTGGACTCTGGCCATCTGTGGACTCATTCCTCCAGCTCTGGCCATCTGTGGACTCATTCCTCCAGCTCTGGCCATCTGTGGACCTGTTCCTCCAGTTCTGGCCATCTGTGGACTCATTCCTCCAGTTCCTCCAGTTCTGGCCATCTGTGGACTCATTCCTCCAGCTCTGGCCATCTGTGGACTCATTCCTCCAGCTCTGGCCATCTGTGGACTCATTCCTCCAGCTCTGGCCATCTGTGGACCTGTTCCTCCAGTTCTGGCCATCTGTGGACTCATTCCTCCAGCTCTGGCCATCTGCAGACCTGTTCCTCCAGTTCTGGCCATCTGTGGACCTGTTCTTCCAGTTCTGGCCATCTCCCTGTTCCAAGTTTCTCACCATCTGTGGACTTTCATTCCTCTCTAGCTCATTTTTTGGCCATCTTTACTACATGGACCTTTCCTCCAGACAAGGATCTGGGACATTTTGGACCTTTTCCATTGTTCCTCCAGTTCTTTTTTGGTCCATCTGCTGGACTTTTTTTTACTACATTCAGTCTCCAGCTCTGGCCTGCATCTTGGTGGACTCAAACGGGACATTTAAGGGCTATATATTAGGGGATTTATGTTGTTTCCAATATTGCACACTGTTACTTTAAAAAAACAAGACCATATAAAAAGAAAAGTTTTTATTTAGCTTTTCAAGTAGCGCATCTGGCCATCTGTGGACTCATCCTCCAAGTAGCGCATCAAACCCTCCCGTCCATCCGGTCTTCTTCCCCTGCACCCTGTGACTCTGGCCATCTTTGGACCTGTTCCATGACCAGTTCTGGCCATCAGAACCAGTGGACTCATTCCTCCAGCTCTGGCCATCTTGTGGACCTGTTCCAGACGGTCCAGTTCTTTGGCCATCTGGTTGGACCTAAAGTTCATTCCAGTTCTAGTAAATCTGATCGGGGTCCCTCATTCAAATGTTAAATGTTAAACTTAACCCCTTTAGTGTCGCCAACAACAGTCATTCGACGTCTGAACACTCCAAACTTTTTTTCTGCTGCTTTTTCTTGGCGAGTAGCCGACCATTTTTGGCTGCAAATTTTACTACATGGAGTTTGTAATCTGCAGACAAGGATTTTCTTTTTGGAACATTTTGTTTGTGTTCAGTCTTTCTCAGTCTTTCTTTCTCTGTATATTTTCTCATATAGTTGTCACAAGCTTAGAGCGCCCTCTCGAGGCTATAGACGGTAATGTTTTCAGTACATTTTTAACATTTAAAAACGTGTTCAATTATATATATATTTTGATATATAAGTCACAACTGACTATAAGTCGCAGGACAAGCCAAACTATGAAAAAAGTTTGTAATTTAAGTATCAATATAGTTTACCTGGTTTACACTGCAACAAGATACAACAGGTACAAAGGAGCTGTAGAACTTGGACTTTAACAGTTAAGATGAGGAAAAATGGTTTACTGTCAAGTTATAGTGTCACAATCGTGTCCTGGTGATGTATTAGCAAACTCCCAGACTTATTCATTCTGTCAATGATTGGAAGCACACACTGAATCCACAGGGTGTATTTGCTATCTAACTACAGAAACCTGGGTTAATCTCATTGCATGATCACTGTGAAGTGCTGCATCATATCTGGGCTGATTGACTGCAGTGAACCATATTTTACAATTCTGTCAAAGCAACAGGAGGTAGCTGAAGATTAGTCATGTTAGTGCAGAAGAATAGCTTGGATCTAATGGCCCGATGCACTGTGAGGCATATACAGTAGACAGGGACAGTGGACCGGTTGCCCTAGATTCTCTTACAGCAGCGTGTAACAGAGCTATACTTAGGTTTCCTTGGGAGACATATTTTCTCAAGATTATTCATGTTTTATTCAATCTGTTGCTATTGTGTGTTATTCAACTGCTGGAACAAAATAAAGAACCAATTTTATTTTACATGTTTATTTTCTCACTTTCCAACAGTGACTCATTTGAGAACTGTTGTCAGTAGGTGTAGTATGATAGCTGGTCAAACCAAATAATGGAATTGCAGGGATCATTCTCTTATGGTTACATGGACATGTTCATCTGGATTTTGACATATGTATAATTTTTTATCTTTTTTTTCTTAACATAAGCTGTCTTCTATCTATCAATATAATTGACTCAACAAAAAGCACTCGTACAGAAAATTAGATGCTAAGGACACAAGCTTTTTAATTCCCTCACAGCTTTACTGGGCAATATAAATACAGTGTAAATTATTCTTGGTTATGAAATTTACCCTGAAAATATTACACAAGCCATAATTAATAGTTTGTAAGTTACTTTGAGACCAGAAACATTGATCCCCTAAATTTAATAAATTTGGAAGGACACTGATGTAAAAGAAAGTCCAGAGCATTAAGTGTGTCATTGCCTGAATGTCTGCTCTGACATGCTGGCTTATAAAGCCATGTGACTATGCCCATGGTCCTTAAGCATTTCCTTTTCTGACTCTTATGTAATCCGTATTAGCCCTGAATGGGCCTTGTACTGACCAAACATGTGTTCTACGTTTAATCTACACATTAAATTGAGTGAACCCTTTTAAGAGCTTTGCAACGTAATAGAGAAGTGGGATTAGATGAATTTACAGGAGCTTGACACAAAAGCCTGGACACTTAATCCAATATGGTAACCCTACCATCGTGAACCTTATAATATTCAGTTTTTACTGTCAGATAGGGTTCCCACGGATCCTTAGAAACGTCTTAAAATGTCTAATTTTTTAATAATGGTAGGTCTCTCTCACAACAGTAACAGGATTAAAGAAGTACAAAAAACAGTACAGATAATGTGAAGCTAAAGACTGTTGGCCAGGGGTTTTCAGGGAAAACAAAAAGCCCTATTGCATTACTGATAGTTCCTAGAATCTGGATAGAAATGCACCTGCCAATATGCATCATAAAGGAAAGGGTGGCCTTTAAATGTGGTGAATGCTTAGCTGGAGCTGGATGAAAGGTAGATATGCCGTAATATGTATGTGTCCTAATGTGGATGTGTATACCCTATTAGTGTGAGAGTGAGTGAGTGAGTCTGAGTGTGAGAACCACCAGAACAGCCCAAAAAAAAACTTATGTAAAGTGTAACATATGATTGTTACATAGAAAAATATCCGTATAAATATTGTCAGTTAGATTTCTAACATGCGTTCATTTTGCTGTGGGAAGAGTATTATGATTTCCCTGTTGTGTTCCTAAAAGAACATTACATTAGATTTCAAAAAGTGTGCTGTAACCCTGATCAGAGAGGTTACATAATGGATGTCAATCTGTAGGTGTAGATGGCAGTCTTGTTGAATAAAATTACATTCAATTGTTGCGATGTTTCTGTAAATGTACTGTTTATGGTGAGATTCTCTCAAAGGACTCCCTGTCACTGTTTGCACCATCTATGTCACCCTAACAGTGGTTGATGTATGGAAGCAGATGGATTCAAACGGTTCACCTCACAGTACCACTGTCCTATTGGGCCTCCAGTGGAAGGGGGGTGCAGGTCCGTTCTGTTTGGAGCCCCTCTGAAGTTGTCTTCTGCATGATGGAGAACTGTACATTCCCAGCAAAGTCATTGTGTGTCATTGATTGAGCACGGTAGTGAATTAGGCTATTGCCTGCCCACTTTTGGAGGCCCTATAAAAAATTGTGCTCTTACAGTGCAGCACTAAAGCTCTATCAGGTAAGAGCTGAGCACAGAGAATGTGACCACACTTAAAGTTAGAAATATGAGCTCGAAAAGATCATGTTTTTACTGTTTGTCTACTGTTTGTCTATATCAGTAGTAGTAGTAGTAATATAAATTATATTGTATAACTTCACGGTTCCTTATTTGTATTGTACTAGTACTGCACTTAGCAAGGTGATAAAACTGCAAAGTGCTGAAAAGAAAGCAACCCCAGAAATTGAACAGGCATAAGTCATGAGAGAAAAAAAGTGTTTTAATTTGGTTAATCCAGGGGATCATTTAGAGGATGCTAAACACTTTTTCATAGGCCATTAGCTGCAACATGTTGCTGCTTTGAGAACAAAAGCTCCTGAGCTATATCTGGTCTTTGAAAGCTTCTTGTTCGCTGATCTTCTCGTTTTTATTTTGACTAACTTACTCATTCTTATCAAAGGTGAAGAAGAATGTATGTAATGATATGTACTAGTTTGTTTTTTTAAGTGAAGGATTCTTTGCATATCCCATTGACTGTGAAGACCCTTCACGTGCCCTAAATCTGCTAGATTTTCATAATGCATCATCCCTGAAAACTGAAACAATAATCTGCAGATTCCATTTAGGTCTGGTTATTAGCCATATGGTTATATGGTAACCTCACAGATTTGTAATCACTGGATAGAAAATGATGAAATACATATTTACAGACAGAGCCAACCACATGACGGGACAGGTGAAAGATGGAGGCAGCTATTAATGGTGCAGTATATGAGGAAAATATGTGATATGCAATAACGTTGAATATCGCGATAACGATATTACCTGCGATTAATAAACATATTAAAGTGTACTAAATTTTGCAATTGAGCTGCGTTCACTAATCTGCTTAAATACAACAACTTGCTTGTTGAATTTAAAACTCTAAAATAACACATTTACAACATTCTTTTTTTTACAAATTTAGATTTGAATTGAATATAAGAGCACGCCTAAATAAAGAATGACGGTTACATTTCAAGTGCAGTTCTAATATTTTCTTTCAACTAACACAAAACGTATTTATTGCACCGGTTGATATCACAATGACTATAAAAAACCATTACCATGGACTGTGACATGCATGACGAAACTGTGACCTGTATGCTGTCACACGCCCCGCCTTGTCTTAGGGAAACGGAAACACTGAGGACCAATCCACTTTTTGCAAGCAGTACACTACAGTCGGAAAGACACTTTTCAGGCCTTCATCCCTCAAAGTTTCCCTCATCTTCATCCAACACCTGACAACCCAACCACACAGTGACCTTCAGACGCCACCACTCATCCTCACGCCCCAACAGTTAATCTTCCCTTTTGGCAACATGGGCAGCCCTTTTGCCACTGTTAGTGTGCTCACGGTATTGCCTTATAATGCAGCAAAGTGTGAGAAAGAAGTACCCCCCCCCCCCCCCCCCCCTTCCCCTTCTGTAATCAGAACACTGTGCTGACACCCTTCAAAAAACAGTCCCCTCCCCACTCTCCTCCTTCCATGCTCCCTCTTTCCTCTCTTTCTTGGAATTTACCGTTTCTAAGCCTCCTTAGCTGTACGAGAAGGGAGGAGATACATCATTTATTCTATGGACTTTCATTCTTTCAAGACTTTCAAGAGTCCCACTAGGAAATGAATTGCATTTTGGAGTAGACTGTTGCGAGGTGCAAGCAGGGATAATCTCATTGCACAGCTGCTAGGTAAATTTAAAAGGAAACCATCTTTGTAGAGGAAAAGGCCCCCAGTTTACCATGCAGTGTCTGGAAAAGTGAAACAAAGTTACCATCTCTGTGTCTAAGTGGTTGTTTTACCTGTATCCTTAGTTCCTTCCACCAGACTGATTACCAGAAGAACTAATCACTACTTAATCAGTTAGTTAGGTTAGTTTGCATGTAATATGGGCATAAGCAATCACAATTAAGCAAATGTGGGGCACCAAAGGAACATTAATCAGAGTACACTTTGAAATGTATTAAAGCTGCTTAGCCAACAACATCCATGTGAACAAATTCATTAGCGTAGTTGTGCAGAGCACAAGGTGAAGTTGACTCACACATTTGCACCTTGCAAAAAGTCTTGATTAACGTAATCAACCTAGAGGAGGTTGTGCCCCCCGAGGTCTGGTCACTGTCGTGTATCTATCACGGAATTCATCAACAGGTCAGTAAGCCGCTCAGGAGTAGGAAAGGAAGGAAGAAAAGAAGGCTTAATCAGTGGGTGATCTAGAAATGCTGAACCCTATCAATGACCCCTAATGAGCTCTGACCCACTGCTCATTTTGTGTTGCTGTGATCTTCAAAGACTGATTCTGTGTTATATAGGACTGCATGATATCAGATGCAATAACATTGTTGAATAATGCTATACCCACATTACTTACTTGCGATAAATAACGAGATATTAAAGACTACTCAGTTTTGCATTACTGCTACTTTCAGTATTCAGCTAAAATACAACAACGTGTTGTATTAAAACAAATGAAAAGCAATAGTTTCCGACATTATTTTATTGAACAAATTGAACTTGAATTGAATATAAAAGGCACCCCTAAAATAAATGACATTTACTTTAAAAGGCCAGTTTTCTACTTATATTTTAAAAAAATCTCTGAGTGTCTTTGGCGATATGCTACGCCACTGAAACATTCTCCATCAGTAGAGAAAAGGCTCTGGGTTTTTTGCATTCCTTTAAACCAATCACAATCGTCACTCTTGGGCGGCGCTAAGCTCAAGACGCAGTGACGGTGTCTCAGGATAAAACGTTATATTACCAAAATGTTATCAGTAATGTGTTATATTACTGTGTTACAGCAAAAAGGAATCCACTACTGTAATTGCGTTACTTTTGTAACACTGTGTTTCGGCCATTTGTTACTGGATGAGACCATTGATTTAGATGGCTTTATTAAATGAGCTCTTTGTGTAATTTCAGATAAATCATGGATGCACACCCCGGAAGCACTGGCCAAGCACTACATCCCCTACAACGTCAAGGTATGTTTCTTTAAAAAGTTCAACCCAGAAAAAAGACCACAGGGCCATTTTGCTGTTAAGCAATGATCAGAGGCTTTACTAGTGTTCAAAGTCAAATACAGAAACAAAATCTCATTTTGTTGCTTTCCACCTTTACTGCTCATGTGCTGCACCTGATGGAGTTACCCTTTACCCCTTTACATCATCCATTTGATTTCCAAGTGACTCACTGTATGTTCAAAATTGCGTGATAATATGGCTATTTAATCATTTTATTTGGATGCCACTGCATCTTAAAGGGTTATTTTGGTATTTTTGAACCTGGACCCGATTTTACCAAGCATTGGTGTCTCATTGACTTATGTAAACAACAATCTTTAAAACTAATCCAGAAATAAGCGAGAAAGCTGTAACCAGCAGCCATGAACTGGGCAGCAATGTAATCCTATAGGGAACATGTGCACCCTCAAATCTACTACATGGTCCCTGCAGGTCCTTAAAAAGTCTTAAGTAAGAGTTTTGATTTGTAAGGTTTTAAAATGTCTTAAAATCTGGAATTCGTGATAAGGAGGTCTTTAATATCGGGAGTGGCTGAAGAAAACAGGAAGTAATCATGTAGCAAGGTATGCTTGATGTAAATAGATGATGCAGCTGGGGACAATGGGCCACATAGTGCTCGATTCACACATAAAACCAGAGCATGTACTGTATGTGTCGTCACAGGCAGATGGGGCCGGGTCTTCAGCCCTGAATGTATTTTATAAGGTTGACTGACCAATATGTCAGCGGATGGACCTGAGTGTTTCAAGGACCGCATCTGGTGTCCACTCTAAAAAAATAAAGATAAGCAGCGGTTTCTTAATAAATTAAAATGAATTAATTTATCATTGAGGTGAATAATTCTCATTTGCACATTAAAGGAGGTTACATCACCAACAAAAGATGCAAAAGAGGAGGTAAGAGTAAATAATGCCTGTAGGCTGCATGTGTGCTGACTCTAATATAATTAGAAAAGTCGATCTAAAGGAGAATAAATAGTTGAAAGGAATACAGAATGCCTGGGAGCATTACTGCAATATATTCCATTATGTTTTTATATTTGGATTTTAATCTATGTTTCCCTTTACATGAAGATGTTGCCAGCATAAATTGATTCGGAAAAAGGTAAACATAGGGGCATAATAATTCACCATAATGCAGGAAATGAAGTATTTAATGCACAACAAATTTGCACCCCACATCATAAGTCACCATGCAAATCTGGAGGACAAACCTTGGCCTCTCAGTTACCAGGCCAGTTTTGATTAGGCCACGTTAGTGCTGTTTAACTAACATCTACAAACTGGGCAGCTAAAATAAATGCACTGGCTATTAATAAGCTTTTCCTTTTTTTGTCAGGGTAAAGTCTTAAATTTTCCTTTTAGAGGACGTAAAAAGGTCTAAAGTCATTAAATTTGCTTTAAAAAATGTGTAGATACCCTGTACTAAAAGGTTGTTTCCTTTCCTGCTGACAGGCTCAGATTGTTATTGTAAGTGTTTGAGTTTTTATTTAACCAGAAAAAGCCCTGATATGGTCATTGCCAAACCAACCAGACCTCATATAAATAAACAGTACTTTTAGCGTCTACAGAGGCAGCATATTTTATGGAAATGGGTGAATTAAAGGTTAATTTCAACCAAACCACCAGAGTGGTGACAGTTGGAACAGGGAAAAGACAAACCAGGCGCCTTTTGATTGAGAAGAATAATCTGAGCTTGTCAGCGACTAAACATGCACTTTTGGTGGACGAAAATTGAAGGTGCATAATTTCCCATTAACGTTACGTTGCAGTTTGTTAGTCCGTCTATGTCCTATGTGTGTATATATATATATATATATATATATACACAGTATGTATATGTGTTATAATATTCTAGTATTTATGTCCGGGAGCAGCTGTTTTGCTGCAGTGCTGTGATTGGGGAAAGTCAAACTTGTCAAACTTTAATTTAAAAGATTTTCTCTGTGTTTTAACCTTCTTGATTCTTTTTCTTCATAAATGAGTGTAAGGGGGATGTTTATGGGAAGTGACTCAAGCTTCTGTCAAAAGGAGCCAAAACTGGTCTACACATGAGAGGAACTTGAAATAAAACAGCACACTTGAAACTTGCAACACAACATTTATTCAGAAGTATTTTTTCACTCATCCAACAAACACATCTTGAAGGGAGGACTGTCTACTTTGGGGAGAACTTCTCTGTCAGGCAGGTTTTCTTCTTCATTTCGACAAAGACTTTCTCTCCTGCGAGGCAATGGATCTGTCAGCCTACATCCTGAGCTTCAGAAATGTTATGATGAAAAAGAGGGGGAGCTCCAAAACTACTGCATCCCCTGAACTGCTGCATCTCCCTTACTGTATGCAGCAAAGAAACAGGCGGAACTGGCAAAGGACACATCTCTAAAAACCGTCAGTTCCCTTGCTGTCTGCATTTAGTCGGCTTTCGCTGATGAGTTGCCTGTCTGGCTAAATTTGCTGAGATCTGAGTACGCCAGTCATCACTGATGGAATTGGAGGGAATGAGTCAGCCAAAGTGCTGAGACTGCTTGGCCTATTCACCCTTGTTTAAAGCACTCAGAATTGTTAAAAAAATAAGCTCAGTTAGTGTCAGTTGTCTAGCTAGTTAGAAAAGAGAAGAATCCCTCACGAAAAGAGGGATTTGTTTTTCATTATATAATCCATTTATCAAGGTCAAGGACATATCAATCTTCAGATTCTTGAATCATTTCTATTTGATGGCACTTCTAAACTATGTTGTAGTCCTTGATCTAAACCTAGATGAAGTAGGACTTTTGACATGGCACATAGTGGAAAGCAGAGCTGTAGCCACTAATGAGATCACTGAGGTCATGTTCTCTCTATTTTACAATCTGCTGTTAAAACAATATACATGATGGCTATTACCTTATATGAATTTAATTCTTTTTAGACTTGTCTTTTAAACTTTGACTGCTTCTAAGGCCACATGAAAAATACACAAGCAAAGGATTCAGCATTTCAAAACCACAGTTTAATTTGTAAACTGTAAAGAGCATTATGATCCTTATGATTTAGGAGATAACCGTAATGCTTTTATGACTGTGACTTGTTAGTTATTTTTCATCAACAATTAATCTGCTGATTGTTTGTTTGTACTCTATAATCTGTCAGAATAACGTGAAAAACAGCCAAAGATGACATAAAACAGTTGAATTTTTGGACGATTATTCAAATAATTGGTTCAGCGATACTGTAATTGCTGCTTTAAATCTTGTACCAGAGATGTGCTCATGAGTTTCTTGGAAATAACTTATTCAACATGAACGCATACAGAATTTGTAATTGACTAAAGAAATCTTAGTTGAATAAGAACAAATGACCTATAATTGATAATAAAAATAATTGCTAGTTTCAGCCCAAAATGATACCGTGGGGCCACAGATGTATTTAGAAACCCTCCAACACCACCAGTCTCTCCAGACAGAGCTGCAGTTGGTGTTTATGCCAGGATCCAGGATTTGTCAGTCCAGGTATTATTTGTCCTGTTCTGAATGTAATCAGCTTTATGTTCTCATGAGGTATGATTAGATTAGAGACTGAGATCTGCTCCTCTAGCCAATCGGATTCATTGCTCAGCCACTTCTCTGCTCTGAGATACTCACATGTATTTGGCTGTTGGTGCTTTCTAAAGAGTTCCTGCTGACCTCTTTAATCTAGTCTCATTGACCTCACGCCTACAGCAAGAGAGAACATGTTTGATTCTAAGCTGGTAGGATCAGTGGGTCACAATGGCATAGGGGTTTTATTTGAACTTGGGGGTGAGGGGAACTTTATTACTAGGGGGTCTGGGGGTCCTCCCCCATACAATATTGGACATCAATCCCTTAATTTCTGGCATTGTGGTTAATTTCTACACAACAATTTGTGCTGGAAATTGTTTTTTTTACATAAAGGGAATTAGTATCATAAATTATTCTCCTGTATTGTTCACTTAACGCTGATGGTTATTTTTAAAGGTCCCATGACATGATGCTTTGTGGATGCTTTTATATAACCCTTAGTGGTCCCTAATACTGTATCTGAAGTCTCTTTTATATAGACCTTAGTGGTCCCCTAATACTGTATATGAAGTCTCTTTTATATAGACCTTAGTGGTCCCTAATACTGTATCTGAAGTCTCTTTTATATAGACCTTAGTGGTCCCTAATACTGTATCTGAAGTCTCTTTTATATAGACCTTACCTTAGTGGTCCCCTAATACTGTATCTGAAGTCTCTTTTATATAGACCTTTTATATAGAGTGGTCCCTAATACTGTATCTGAAGTCTCTTTTATATAGACCTTAGTGGTCCCCTAATACTGTATCTGAAGTCTCTTTTATATAGACCTTAGTGGTCCCTAATATCTGAAGTCTCTTTTATATAGACCTTAGTGGTCCCCTAATACTGTATCTGAAGTCTCTTTTATATAGACCTTAGTGGTCCCTAATACTGTATCTGAAGTCTCTTTTATATAGACCTTTATATAGACCTATAGTGGTCCCCTAATACTGTATCTGAAGTCTCTTTTATATAGACCTTAGTGGTCCCCCTAATATTGTATCTGAAGTCTCTTTTTATATAGACCTTAGTGGTCCCTTAGTGGTCCCCTAATACTGTATCTGAAGTCTCTTTATATAGACCTTAGTGGTCCCTAATACTGTATCTGAAGTCTCTTTTATATAGACCTTAGTGGTCCCTAATACTGTATCTGAAGTCTCTTTTATATAGACCTTAGTGGTCCCTACCCTCTAATACTGTATCTGAAGTCTCTTTTATATAGACCTTTTAGTGGTCCCCTAATACTGTATCTGAAGTCTCTTTTTATATAGACCTTAGTGGTCCCTAATACTGTATCTGAAGTCTCTTTTTATATAGACTTTTATATAGACCTTTTAGTGGTCCCTAATACTGTATCTGAAGTCTCTTTTATATAGACCTTAGTGGTCCCTAATACTCTATCTGAAGTCTCTTTATATAGACCTTAGTGGTCCCCCTAATACTGTATCTGAAGTCTCTTTTATATAGACCTTAGTGGTCCCCCTAATACTGTATCTGAAGTCTCCTTTTCCCCATATAGACCTTTTTATAGTGGTCCCCCTAATACTGTATCTGAAGTCTCTTTTATATAGACCTTAGTGGTCCCTAATACTGTCTCTTTTATATAGACCTTAGTGGTCCCCCTAATACTGTATCTGAAGTCTCTTTTATATAGACCTTAGTGGTCCCTAATACTGTATCTGAAGTATCTCTTTTTATATAGACCTTAGTGGTCCCTAATACTGTATCTGAAGTCTCTTTATATAGACCTTAGTGGTCCCTAATACTGTATCTGAAGTCTCTTTTTATATATAGACCTTAGTGGTCCCTAATACTGTATCTGAAGTCTCTTTTATATAGACCCCCTAAACTCTATCTGAAGTCTCTTTCCCAAAATTCAGCCTTGGTGCAGAATTCCAGCCACTAGAACCAGTCTATAAGCTTTCCTTAGGATGTGCCGTTTCTGAGTCTGTTGCTATTGAGGAGGAAAAAAAGGGGGGGGGCAACCAACTGCCACTTTGTTCATTTTAAAGCCATGATGTCTATCTCTCATCTCTCTTCTCTGGATGGGCAAAAGCAGAGAAATTGGAGGTAATTTTCCCCCTTATGACCTCATAAGGGGGAAAATTACCTCCAATTCCAGAAGAAAAAATCTTTATTTTCTCAAAGGCAGAGCAGGATACCCAGGGCTCGGTTTACACCTATCACCATTTCTAGCCACTGGGGGACCATAGGCAGGCTAATACTAATATTAAAAATCCTCATAAAGTGAAATTTTCATGCCATGGGACCTTTAAAGATCAGTTTTGGGCATTTTAAGCCTTTATTTGACAGGACAGCTAAAGACATGAAAGGGGATAGAGAGGGGGGAATGACTGCTGCAAAGGGCAGAGGTTGGAGTCAAACCCTGGCCCGCTGCGTCGAGGAGTAAACTTCTATGTGGAGCCCGCTCTACCAACTGAGCTATCTGGGTGCCCTGAACACTTATGTTTTAGTTCTTTTAGGGTTTTGAGGGGGACAAATATACCTTTTCTAAATACTGGCTGGGATGTATCCTTCTCCCCCCCACACCTACTCCTATGCTGTGTCTATCATCAACAGTCGTATCACATCTAGAAGTCATTTGAATTGTACATGACACAGATCCTGCACTTTAGTAGAATGTGTCCAAAAATAGAGAGAAGCTTTCAATCAGGAGGAGTGAGCCGTGCAGAGACAGACAGAGGTGAAACTCTGTTCTTACTCCTCGTGCTGTCGTCTTAATTAACTTTTCAGACCTGCCATGACATATACAAAGTGCATATTTTGTTAGATTTCTGCATCCGAGGGTGCACGTTCCCCTTTAAGCTAACGCGTGTGTTGTGCTGTCACTGCGGGTCAGGGTTGGATTGTCTTTCAGCGGCATGTACCAATTGATGGATGAGCCTTCAAGCCTGGGCTACCTTGTGAAACCTCCCCAGTTGCAGCCCAGAAATGCTCTGGTCAAGAATGAGTGCTTTCTCCAGTCTATTCCGGGCATCTTTCAGCGGCGCTCTCAGACCTGTCCTTAAGTTTGTGGAGTACATTTGTCACACCGGCGCAGAGAGCTGACACTTTAGGTATAAAACTGCAATTTGTTTTCTGGCTCTATTGACAGCTGCTATTTTGGTGTCGTTCCCCCTGCCTCATCGCATTTGGACAGGTGGAAAGAAGTTAAAGGTTACATGGAGACACTGACTGTTATTTGTAATACACCAACATTTTATAAAGTCTTTTCATTTTTGATAATAATTTTACATTTTTAATGTTGTCATGAACACACTGCTTGACAAAATGTCAAATTAGAGGTCCTCAGTGTGGTTCTAGGAGTTAAAAAATCTCATTAAATTTCTCCATGAGGATTTGGATTATTAGCCATAATTTCTAAAGCATCCAAGGTAGCCTGACCACAATCTATGAAAATGTAGAAAACAAAGGTGTTATGCACTAGAAGCCAGAAGTTCGTAGGATATCAATCTTGTTTTAAGAAAGACATATTTTATTCGCAATCTTATCATGGTGGAGCTCGCTGTTACTATGGAAACGCCTAGGGAGCGGGTAACATTGAAGTTCATGTTTTTCAAAATGTTCTTTTGCGCCGAATCAAATATTTTATTTTATTTTAATTTTCATCCTGGATCATAAGCATTTTAGGAAACTTATTGAGATTTTGAATGGGGGAAATCACATGAGGAACCAGAGCCGTTCAAAAATAGGTCATTGTTTTATTATAGTAACTAATATCCAAGTTCATTAAATGCCCAAAAGAGACTATTGCTTATAAAGTATTGTACTATTCCATAAAACATTTATACTTAGCCAAGTTGTCTGCAAACCAAGCTGGAAGATTAAATGGACTTTAGCAAAGCCAAGTCATGGAAAGCTTCAGACAGACTCTGTTGCGTCGTCAAGGCAATCCATGTCTGTCTGAGCTGTTTGCTGAGTTCCAGTGGGAGACAAACATTGTTATTTAGTTTTTCCTAACCTTTAAGGGGCTGACACCAGTGTCTATGAAGCCTGGTATTTTATCAGGCTACACACATTAAGCTCAGGAGCCACACAGGCAGTGTGTGTGAGTGGAACAATTACTACTACCACTACTGCTGCTGCTAGATGGAAAACACCATGTTCAGGCATAAAGGTTAATGGTGCCATCTGTTGGTAACTGGCCGAAGTGCTGCTGCTCTCTCTCTCTGTGTGTGTGTGTGTGTGTGTGTGTGTGTGTGTGTGTGTTTTAAATTATATCCCCAAAAGGAAACTTTGTCAACATCTGATTTATCTAAAAAGATACATTTCTCTTTTTGTTCATCTCACTTTAATTTTATTGCTGCAAAATGGGATTGTCAACAAACTGAACAACACATACTGTATATAATAATAGTGCTGTCAAACGATTAAAATATATAATCGTGATTAATCGCATTATCTATTCTAAATGTCCCTTGATGCCATTATTTTTTCTTATGTTAATGCTCTTATCAACATGAAAAGTGGATTGGCTTGTTTTGTGCAAATGGTTTTTTATTGAAAACAACATTGGTATATAGCCTCAACTGTGTATATAGCATCAGCTGTGTGCTTGGCCATCAAGTGGTGTTTCAGACTGGACGTGCTGCGATGATCGCTCAGTTCACAACGACAACACACACACTTCACTTGGGTCTGGTCAGTGGAACATTTGGCAACTTTTAAAAAGTCGACTTTCCATTCACATTCTTATCGCCGTCCGTTTTGGCTTCTCGCGCTCGCCATCCACTCAAAACGTAACGTTACTACTCTTTGAGCCCAAACGGCGTGCCTGTTGTTGTTTTCCGGTTTCGCTAGATCTGGTGGGTGGTGTAGTTTTTCTAATGGTACTAGTTGTTGCAACAGCATGGGAAAAAACTACAAAGTCTGCTAGGCCAAAAAGAAATTGACGCTGTTAAAATGGGTTTGCGTTAACCATGTTAATAATGCCTTTACCTGACAGCACTAATAATAATACATCGAAACTTAGTATCTGTGTATAAATGCAGTATTGCCATGGTAAATGTTGAGATACTATGCTGTATCTAATGTATTTTTTCCTCCCACCCCTTTTTGTTATATGTATGTGCACCAAACACTGACTATATCCAGTATCATATCATAGTATGCCTTTCTGTTCTCTTTCCAGTTCCTTGGAAACACAGAGGTTGAAGCCCCAAAAGGCACAGAAGTCGTAAAGGATGCCGTCCGAAAGCTGAAGGTAAAGCCAGTCCTCAGAGTACGCTGTGGCCTGAAGGATAGACGAGTGTTCTTGAATGACCGGATTGCATGGTCGTCTCAGAGCAGGAGAGGTGGGAGTGAGTGACAAATCTTCCCCTCCCTCATCAGTTACCAAGGTGCCCTTAGAGTGTTTCAGCTCTCAAGTGTGGATGCCTATAACTGCTGGATAAGCATGGCAGTTCACTCAATCATCCTCCACCGGGTAGCTGCAGGATTCAATAAAAGAGATATTTATCTGCCATGAAACCTGTTGTTTCTTCCCCCGAGCTTGAATCCTTCGACCGTTTACATGTCTCTACTAATACCAACATATCGTTTTGACATAATAAGCACATGAAAGCACAGGTACTTTAATACACACTGACAGAACTCAGCGACACATCATAAAAACCCTTGACACGTAATATAATCCACCACTTGTTTCTGGTGTTAAATGATGTAATTAGGTGTTACTGCCTACATTGCATATTAATGGAGAAAATGTTATTTTCTTATATATAATAAAAAATATAATCCCTTAAAACTAAGTTACACTGTTAGTAGGGTTAATACCACTCATGTACCCACCGAGGTTAATAGTATAGGTCATAAATCCCGCCCCCTCCATATTAGCAGATAGGAAATGGGCCAATCAAAGCACCACTCAAATAAATGTTTCCCAGAAATGGTTTCTGTCATTTTAGGTAGTTCTGATTACACTGATGTTTGATTTTTCTGACAAGTTTGGGGTTCTATTAGTTATTTGATGCTAATAAATGGGGTGATTGACAGCTGTGGTTGACTGGTATTTGGTTGGGTGGGTGTATGGGCCGGACTTGGATACCTCGGCTCCTCTTCTCGGTCACTATTGCGCAGACTATGGCTCCATTACAAGATGGCAAAGCTTGTATCTGGGATATTTAGGCTTCCCTTTTGTACAGTGGGAAGAAGTGGAGACGTTTTGTCCATCTTCATATACAGTCAATGGGAAACATGTGTGCTATGTTATTATTTGCTAATTAATGCATTGATTGAAGCTGCATTAATTAACACTAGTTTAAATTACTGCAGCTATCACCAACCAATGAATGTGCCTGCTCCGTAGGTCAATAGGCAGCTATTTGCTGGAACAACTCATGTAGCCTAAAAATAATAATTATTACAGTTTAAACCTTGTCTTAAACCTGCATTCATTGATTCTTTTGGCCACTCTGGGGAAGTGTTACACTTTAAACACATCATTGATTGACGTTGTTACATTGTAATGTTGATTTGTCACACTCTACTTTTAGCTGTGTATTTGGTCAGTGTGTGTTCACCAGCTAGGGACTAACTTGGTCTGCTGGTTGGTGCTGGACAGGTAGGGTCCATTACTCATCCTCAGTTGCCTCAGGTACTCATTTATTTCCAGACATATTGTATTTAAATCCCTCCACCTAACTAACTGTTGATGGTAGCTAAAAGTTGTTCATCATTCAAACCTTTATTCATAGTAACAGTGAGTCCAGAACAAATGTCCTTACAGAGACATTAATATATATCTTTTCTTATTTTACAAGGCCACCGAACAGAAAGAAAACAGCATTACCTGCTATGACTTGCATCCAGCAAACTGTCAATAAAAACATTACACTCTTAATTCTCCTCTCTAGCAATCCTATAAACAATATAATTGTATTAAAAAAATACCATCATAGTTATAGTCAAATAGATCATAGTTAAAAACCAATAATATCAGGAAGCCCCGATAGATGAATGCTTCATTAACTTAAGTTAGACAGGGTGTAATGTAGTCTCGGGTCACAACACCCCGAGACGTGCGTCTGAGGGTTAAGGTTAACTTGTTGGTAGAATGAGGCTGTGCTCGCTGCCTGCTGGCCTGGCCTCTTGTCTCCTCCTGCCAAAAGTTGAATCTGTGAGGCCACTTGTAGGGGAGGACTGTTTTCCAAACTCGTACCTCTATTGTTACATTGCATGTGATCTTGAAAGCCTTGTGGAGACTAAAGTTTCGTGGTTACTGTCCCAGATACACTGGCAATTAGGACAGGCTTAGTTTTGGTTCCAAAGATCCTGTGAGGAGAATTTAGAGACAGCTTTGGAAGGCCTGTGTCCACACTGGTATAGGTCAAACACTGTAAGTCTCATATAAGAATATAAGTGCAAATAATGAAAATAAAACTTTAAATGATAGAAGCTTATCTCCAGGCCTTACAAGGGCTTGATTACAGCTGAATATCATTTTACAGAAAGCCCTAAAGTCCAAAAGGGTTACGGCTTATCAGGAATAACAACAAGGCTTGGACCCAAATGCAGTTCAGAGAAGATCATTTATTTAACATAAACTGAAACTAAAAAGTGCAGAGGTAATACAAACAACAAACAAAAGGTGTCCAAAAGGTTGTTGCAAAAACATACAACAAAAGTAATCCAGAACCTGAGACAAATAAATCCAGAGACAGGACAACACCAAACTGGACAACACCATACAATGATCCCACACTAGACAAAGACAACACAAGGTAACGAGGAGAAACGAGGGACAGGTGACACGAGGGCTCCAACAGGTGAAACACATCAGGATGGGGCAGACAATTCCAAAGGCGGGAAAACACAAGATAGGAAATAATCCAGACAATACATAACTAAACTATTACAGAATAAAACCGGAAACAACAACAGAACCTCAAAACCAACAGAAACTCAAAACCACGACAGACCAGAACACCAAAGAGTCTGTGATTATCATCGATCCATCCTTTCATTTTAGTCTCAATAATTCCTAATTTCTGCTTTTCTAACTCAAACATTAGGTATAATTTCCTATAAATGAGGTTTATTGACCATAAATTCCAAAAATAACTGTAAACTAAAGTTAAAAAGTTTGTGTTACTTAGTGTTAAACGTCAAAAAAAAGTAACAAACATTGAAAAAAAGCGTCAAAAGAATGAAAAAAAGGAACACAAATGTACGAAAAAGTTAAAAACATTGATAAAATGCGTCAACAAAAGTGTTGATTTTCAATTTTGACGGGAAGACAACACAAGGGTTAAAATACTGCAGTATCTTGTTGCATGTGGCTCTACTAGCAACATTTATACCTGCAAATATACAAAATTGAAATATTTATAGGGTTTGTAGCAGCTTCCTGCAGGTTTCCTTACATTGAATGATACCGTGTCTCCCCTTTATCAGAGGTTTTCATTGGTTATTGACATCAACTCACTGCCAAGTCCAGTTGGCAACATAACCATAAAAACTTAAAGAGGTTTTGGCCGTGCTTGATAAAGTGACCCACTGAATCAATCACAGATTTGTTTAATTCCCTCTTAAAGATAATTTCTTCTAAGCATCATCATTGCCCTTCAAAAAGAACATGCTGCCGTTTGGTTCCTAAGTAAGTCACCCTCTGTGCGTTACCTGCTCAGCACATTGACAAAGTAAGAATCTACATGTTGAACATAGTGCAGCATTTAACTGCTTAAGAGACAGGTCTTTTTCTTAGAAATTGGTGGAGACCAAAACAAAGTTAAAACTTGATGAATATTGGACTTGCTTATATGCCAGAAGGCCAGAAATACAGTAAATGCTAGATCATACCCACCAAACAACCACACAAGCATACTGCACAGGCGTCAACACACACAGTTATTTGAACCCTGCTACAATGGGAGGTTGTAGTGAATATATATAGGTGGCCAAGCGCAGCAATGATCTACTTTTATAATTCATTATACATGGAAAAATGACTTCCATTATAAGTAATGTGATGTAACCGTAACCCAAACCTGTGTACTGTCTTTACCTAACCTTAACCTCAACCCTGCATAGCTAGCTAGTTACTAACTTACGTGTTGACACTCACGCACTATGCCAGTTCCGTTTGGTGACTTGATTGGTAGGTCTTCACAGGTCCAAAAGTGAAAGACCCTGAAATGTACTACCCAAAACCGGACTGGCCTATTTAAAAAAAGAAATGAATAAAAAAAAGGTGCCTGTGCAGAACTAAGAAATGGGTTATATTTTTGACAAGCTCCCTTCCTAGGCTTCTACAAACCCCAGTTCCAATAAAGTTAGGATGTAGTGTAAAACATAGATATACTGTATTGTTTGTTGCAAATCATTTTCCATTTGATGCCTGCAACACGTTAAAACCGTACCATTTTTGTTTCTTATAGATGGTGCATTAATTGAGTGGATTGATCAAAATGTTTCTGTTTGTGATTTCTCTCTTTGGCAGTTTCAGAGACATATCAAGAAGTCAGAGGGACAGAAGACCCCTAAAGTGGAATTACAGATCTCCATTTATGGTGTGAAGATACTGGATCCCAAGACAAAAGTGAGTCCAAAGATTAGATAGTTGTTGGTGGTGCATGACAACAGAAGTTATGTGTAGAGAAAGAGGGCATTCCTTGTCAACATGAAGTAAATAAATAATGAATTTGTTGTGTTTGATTTCCAGGATGTGCAGCATAACTGTCAGTTACACAGGATATCCTTTTGTGCAGATGACAAAACGGATAAAAGGATTTTTACTTTTATCTGTAAAGACTCTGAGTCCAACAAACACCTCTGCTATGTGTTAGACAGTGAAAAGTGTGTAAGTGCCTTCTCCTTCCTTGCCATTGCATCAAGACCATTGTTGAACACATTTGACAGAATGTAGAATTATTGTGTATGTTTTATATTTTGATGCTGTGCTATCATTTCTTTGGTATTTTGACATCTTGTAGTTAACCATCAATCATAAACTCAACTGTATATATGCTGTGGTGCCATATAGGTACTGTAAATATGTCTTTGTTGCTTTGTTGCAGGCAGAAGAAATTACTCTAACAATCGGCCAGGCCTTTGACTTGGCATACAAGAAGTTCTTGGAGTCTGGAGGCAAAGACGTGGAAACCAGAAAACAGATTGGAACCCTACAGAAAAGAGTACGTCTTATACGGACTTGAACTTAACTTTGACAACTTTGTATAACAGCATGCTGACACATTGATGCGTTTATTAATGATTGCATAGCTTGTTTTATATTGATTGGTTTCACCCATGCAGCGTGGACAATTAAGCTGTGTTGATGAAGAGTGTCAGTAATGAATATTAATGAGCGGTGTTGTTACAACCTGTAACTGGATTGTCGTGCACCCTGCTGAGACTGTGGTTTTGATTAAAGGGTGCCTTATTAAAACATTAGTATGAACTTGATTAGATGGGGATCAGTTGTAGTAGCTGAACACCAGTGTGATACATATTTTAAAGTTAATTTGCAATCATTTCTAAAATGGTATAATGTATGAAACAGATTAAAACTCAGCATTAAAATCATTGTTGAACTTTGAAATAGTATGTTAACAAAGCAGTCTCAGCTCAAGGGCCACTTACTTACATTCTCTACAACTTTTAGCTGTATCACACAGTCTTCATGATGAAGACTGTTCAGTTGTCACGGGGAGGGCTCATTGACGTGCAAGCTCAGTAGTTGTTATGGTTTCATCCATAGCACTTTTTCACATTCCAACATGATGAAGACCCGAACGGAAATCTGGTAAGCGGCCCTTCAGTAGAGCCCGACCGATAAAGGACTTGTAAGGCTGATTTCCCTAACGTTAGTTATTTGTAAATGTAAATGTATTTATATAGCGCTTTTCTAGTCTTAACGACTACTCTAACAGGATACATTCACCATTCACACACATTCATACACTGTGGCCCAAAATATAAGATATATGATATATATGATAAATAAAATGTATAAAAATACAAACTTAAGATATGAAACTTAAAGTTGAGCACCCTCTGGTGGACAGACTATGTAACGCCAACACTCATAACATGGTTGACCGTTCGTTTTGATTTTATCTTTTAAATATTAATTTATCAGAATCATTTATTTGTCATTATAAATGATTCTGATGAATGAATATTAAACAAAATCATCGACCATTATTATCAAGTGCCAACAGTTTAGGAAATGTCTAATATCGGCTTTACCCTTGAGTTGAGATTGTTCCCTCTAACTTTATTTTAAGGACTGGTGTGTGTGATATGATGGTACATGCTATAAAACAATGTACAGTCTCAATCCATCAGACTGTTTACAACTTCTATTCATATATCAGCTTTTCACATGTTTCACTTGTTTTATTCTATCAAGAGCAGTTTTTCCCATTCACTGTTGTATCTACACTATAAACAATTTGATTCATTTACCAAATAACTAAATATATATTGATATCGCAATATGAAATGACATATTATCCAGTAACAAGCATGTATCTGCAAACGTGGTTATTTTGAGTTTGGCTTTAAAGCATTTGGTTTCTTAAATGACTGAACTGCTCTTGTGTTGCAGATTCAAGAACTGGAAACCGAAAATTCGGAGTTAAAGCAACAGCTTCAAGATCTTGAAGAGCAGCTGATGATAGCTCATGTGCCGCCAGTGAGGACAACCTGCACCAACACACATCTCTTCAGTTTAGAGATTGAACAAAATATATATTCTCCATAATGATCTAATCTAAGCTCTATCTGAATCAAAGCAATTACCCACCTGATTGGTCTGAAGAGGAATGGCGATACATTCAGCATGTAATTGAGCCAAATGCCAGTACTTAGTGACGGCCTCCTGTGAATGCAGTTACCCCACACCTTTTTTTTCCTAATCTGCCAGATTGAACAATATTGTTCCCCTCTTCCTGTCTGTCTGCAATCTTTTTTCTCTTAGCTGCTGCACCTAAACTCAGCCAATGAAGCGTACATGCTGCAGAGGCCCTCCTCTCTCTTCTGGTGTCATAGCATCTCCTGTCTGGAGATCTCCTCTGTCACGCTCACTCCTATGAGCTCGCCTGAGTCCAACTTGTCCAGCGGGCTACTAACTCCTCCACCTTCCAAACCTGCTCTCCTTGCTCCTAAGCCTACTGAGGGATTCAGCATCCCGCGGCCTCGCGTAAACACCCTCTGCTTTTTCTTTCTTTCTTCCTGTGTGCTCTGTGCTTTGTTGCTCACCCTGAGTCCTTGGTGTCTTTTGCTCCTGTTTTCTGCTTCTCCTCTTGCTTTTGTTAACAGAAAAGCTGTTTACCTTGTCCGTGTGCAAGCTTACAAGTGCGACCTCACCTTAAACGTTTCTTTATATACAGGCAGGGAGCATCTGCATGAAGCCCCAGATGTGTACAGACGTTTTCGACATGGTTCCCTTCTCCACTGTGACGCCGCTGGAGCCCGTACTGGCCAGCAACGGCTGCCCTCCACCACCACCGACCACATTACCGCCAGATATAAGTCAGTAGATACTTTCTGTTATTGTCTTTTTTCATTTATTTTTTATTTTTTACACAACACAGAACAAACAACTACATCAAACAATGACAAGGGAAACAAAGCAGAGAGGTGTAAACCGAGCCCTGGGGATCCCGCTCTGCCTTTGAGAAAATGAAAGCTCAGTTGGGCGGATCTGGAATCTTGGAGGTTACCTTACATCATGGCTTTCACACCAGCAAAGAGGCAGTTGGTCAAGGCCTCCACATTGACCCCCCCCAGGTCTATCTAAAAGAGACTTCAGATACAGTATTAGGGACCACTAAGGTCTATATAAAAGAGACTTCAGATACAGTATTAGGGGACCACTAAGGTCTATATAAAAGAGACTTCAGATACAGTATTAGGGGACCACTAAGGTCTATATAAAGAGACTTCAGATACAGTATTAGGGGACCACTAAGGTCTATATAAAAGAGACTTCAGATACAGTATTAGGGACCACTAAGGTCTATATAAAAGAGACTTCAGAACAGTATTAGGGACCACTAAGGTCTATATAAAAAGAGACTTCAGATACAGTATTAGGGACCACTAAGGTCTATATAAAAGAGACTTCAGATACAGTATTAGGGACCACTAAGGTCTATATAAAGAGACTTCAGATACAGTATTAGGGGACCACTAAGGTCTATATAAAAGAGACTTCAGATACAGTATTAGGGGACCACTAAGGTCTATATAAAAGAGACTTCAGATACAGTATTAGGGACCACTAAGGTCTATATAAAAAGAGACTTCAGATACAGTATTAGGGGACCACTAAGGTCTATATAAAAGAGACTTCAGATACAGTATTAAAAGGGGGGACCACTAAGGTCTATATAAAAGAGACTTCAGATACAGTATTAGGGACCACTAAGGTCTATATAAAAGAGACTTCAGATACAGTATTAGGGGACCACTAAGGTCTATATAAAAGAGACTTCAGATACAGTATTAGGGGGTCTACCACTAAGGTCTATATAAAGAGACTTCAGATACAGTATTAGGGACCACTAAGGTCTATATAAAAGAGACTTCAGATACAGTATTATGGGACCACTAAGGTCTATATAAAAAGAGACTTCAGATACAGTATTAGGGACCACTAAGGTCTATATAAAAGAGACTTCAGATACAGTATTAGGGGACCACTAAGGTCTATATAAAAAGAGACTTCAGATACAGTATTAGGGACCACTAAGGTCTATATAAAAGAGACTTCAGATACAGTATTAGGGGACCACTAAGGTCTATATAAAAGAGACTTCAGATACAGTATTAGGGGACCACTAAGGTCTATATAAAAGAGACTTCAGATACAGTATTAGGGACCACTAAGGTCTATATAAAAGACTTCAGATACAGTATTAGGGACCACTAAGGTCTATATAAAGAGACTTCAGATACAGTATCAGGGACCACTAAGGTCTATATAAAGAGACTTCAGATACAGTATTAGGGACCACTAAGGTCTATATAAAAGAGACTTCAGATACAGTATTAGGGGACCACTAAGGTCTATATAAAAGAGACTTCAGATACAGTATTAAAAGGGTACCACTAAGGTCTATATAAAGAGACTTCAGATACAGTATTAGGGGACCACTAAGGTCTATATAAAAGAGACTTCAGATACAGTATTAGGGGACCACTAAGGTCTATATAAAAGAGACTTCAGATACAGTATTAGGGACCACTAAGGTCTATATAAAAGAGACTTCAGATACAGTATTAGGGGACCACTAAGGTCTATATAAAGAGACTTCAGATACAGTATTAGGGGACCACTAAGGTCTATATAAAAGAGACTTCAGATACAGTATTAGGGACCACTAAGGTCTATATAAAAGAGACTTCAGATACAGTATTAGGGGACCACTAAGGTCTATATAAAAAGACTTCAGATACAGTATTAGGGGGACCACTAAGGTCTATATAAAAGAGACTTCAGATACAGTATTAGGGGACCACTAAGGTCTATATAAAAGAGACTTCAGATACAGTATTAGGGGACCACTAAGGTCTATATAAAAGAGACTTCAGATACAGTATTAGGGACCACTAAGGTCTATATAAAAAAGAGACTTCAGATACAGTATTAGGGACCACTAAGGTCTATATAAAAGAGACTTCAGATACAGTATTAGGGGACCACTAAGGTCTATATAAAAGAGACTTCAGATACAGTATTAGGGACCACTAAGGTCTATATAAAAGAGACTTCAGATACAGTATTAGGGACCACTAAGGTCTATATAAAAGAGACTTCAGATACAGTATTAGGGACCACTAAGGTCTATATAAAAGAGACTTCAGATACAGTATTAGGGGACCACTAAGGTCTATATAAAGAGACTTCAGATACAGTATTAGGGGACCACTAAGGTCTATATAAAGAGACTTCAGATACAGTATTAGGGGACCACTAAGGTCTATATAAAAGAGACTTCAGATACAGGATTAGGGGACCACTAAGGTCTATATAAAAAGAGACTTCAGATACAGTATTAGGGGACCACTAAGGTATATATAAAGAGACTTCAGATACAGTATTAGGGGACCACTAAGGTCTATATAAAGAGACTTCAGATACAGTATTAGGGACCACTAAGGTCTATATAAAAGAGACTTCAGATACAGTATTAGGGACCACTAAGGTCTATATAAAAGAGACTTCAGATACAGTATTAGGGGACCACTAAGGTCTATATAAAGAGACTTCAGATACAGATTACCAGGTCTATATAAAAGGGACCCACTAAGGTCTATATAAAAGAGACTTCAGATACAGTATTAGGGGACCACTAAGGTCTATATAAAAGAGACTTCAGATACAGTATTAGGGGACCACTAAGGTCTATATAAAAAGAGACTTCAGATACAGTATTAGGGACCACTAAGGTCTATATAAAAGAGACTTCAGATACAGTATTAGGGACCACTAAGGTCTATATAAAGAGACTTCAGATCCAGTATTAGGGGACCACTAAGGTCTATATAAAAGAGACTTCAGATACAGTATTAGGGACCACTAAGGGTCTATATAAAGAGACTTCAGATCAGTATTAGGGACCACTAAGGTCTATATAAAAGGACTTCAGATAAGTATTAGGGACCACTAAGGTCTATATAAAAGAGACTTCAGATACAGTATTAGGGACCACTAAGGTCTATATAAAAGAGACTTCAGATACAGTATTAGGGACCACTAAGGTCTATATAAAAGAGATACTATTAGGGACCACTAAGATATATAAAGAGACAGATACAGTATTAGGGACCACTAAGGTCTATATAAAAGAGACTTCAGATACAGTATTAGGGACCACTAAGGTCTATATAAAAGAGACTTCAGATACAGTATTAGGGGCCACTAAGGTCTATGTTTTGGTTTTATCACAGTCATGTGAGCCAGATAATGTAGTAACACAGCTCATAAAGTAAAAAAGCCTGTTCATTATCATAAAACCTTTTTCTAACTTTATCCCCTCCTCGTCATTTTTGTTGCCATGCCGTGTATAGGGTCTAGTGCCAAACACTAACAATTAAATATTAATTAAAAAATATAGTCCGACCAATAATCACTTACATAATTACAATTTGGCACATCTAAACAAAATCAACAACTACCAGTCATACCTTAAGACCTTAGCTAATGTTAGCAATTAGTTAAACAAAGAAACCGCCATTATGTAAAACAATTGGCAATTAGACAATGATGGAATCATTTTTTCAGGCCTATTAGTAGCTGATCATAAGATAAAGAGAAAAGACTGCATCTGTTAAAGAAACGTTGTTTGTCTCTGTTTAAATGCAGCTGTTTTTCCTCCTTTCCACTGTGTTTGTAGGGAAAGACCTGTTTGGTGCCGAGCCGTTTGATCCGTTCACCTGCGGGTCGGCTGACTTCCCTCCAGATATCCAGTCAAAGCTGGACGAGATGCAGGTGAGTTTAAAGACCTGACTCTTATTACTCTTATTATCAGGATCAGCGCTTTGAAGATTTCTATTTTCTCTATATAAACCAAGGCTTTGTGCGTCATGGGCCATGCTGAATCCTTACCGGGCAGTTTGGTCCTAATTGGCATGCTGTGGACTGTAAGCCAGCTCCAGTACATTGTTCATTAAAATTCATAATGGTAGAATAGCACAAGTTGGACTTCCTGTTGTGCATAGATCAGTGGAACAAGTCCATGTGAGCAATTACCTAAAGCTATATTCCTGTTTTATTCTGAGCATATCCTCAGCTGGCTCAGTGATGAATACAACTCACTTCTTCATGTAGATGTATCAGATACACAACACCACTAACACATTCATTTAGAAATGTATTAATAAAACAATAAGTGCGTGGTTGATTGGACACAAAACAACATGTAGCATTACGCGGCAGTGGAAGAATGTTCTCTGATGCTGCATTTCCACTGCATGGCCTGGCTCTACTCCACTCGGATTTGGTTTTATTCATTCGCGAAAGTTATGGATAGTACCTGGTACATTTTTTTACCCACCTTTGCAAGCTGAACCGATACTGGAAGGTGGGGTAAAAACGTTGCAGACCACTGATTGGTCAGAGAGAACCAACACCCTGCACAAACCCGTCATTTTTAAACAGTCAAGCTATCGACCACAATGTTTTGATTCATGTACAATATGGTATACAACTGTCAAAGTGCAGACACCCTTCTGTTTGTTTGGTCATTTAAGAATTCAGCACGTTGAAGATGATGCCACAGCAGTTTAATGTGCGCTCTACAACAGATAAACTATCTGCAGGGCAAACGAAACAGTACTGGGACCAAAAGGGACTGGAGGTGAACCAAGCAGTGGAAATAGAGCATACGCTTTCTGTCTTTTGGCAGCTTTACTCATAGTAAAATGAATGGAATTAGGCTTTATTTTAATATGTTATTTCAGTGAAATCATTTTCAACTGGACTTGTTTTGTTAGAAATGGGTTCAGTTTCCAAATGCCAGTTCCTGCTGCCTTTAGAAATAGGAGTTAACTAAGTTAAACTAACTACAATATGTTTTAGAATTGATTATCTGATGCTAATGTATTGAACTTGAAAAATAACAACTGTTCAATTACCCTGATATACTGTACAGTCAATTCTGCTAGCCATTTACATGTTTATGTTTCATTTGGTTTTCACTTCCCAAAAAGACGGTAACAGTGTGAGTCAGGCGGTACCAGAGTTAGCGCCATGGCAACATGTGGGCTAATCTCCGTTACCTTGGTGTATTACTTTACATGTATTGAAGACATAGGAAGTGTGTCTGTTTTTTTCAAACTACACAAATATAGCGTGACTGGAAACTCATGTAATGAGTTAAGGGAGTTTACTTTTCTTCATAAAAGTAGTTTATTCCTTTATGCTGTTGGTCAGTGTACTTCTCTCCCAACATGATTAATGGTTGAGAACAGTAAAGTTGGTTTACAGTGGTTTTAATAGGGCTGCTCAATTATGCAAAAAATCATAATCGCGATTATTTTGGTCAATATTGAAATGACGGTTTAATATCAACTTAAAACACGGGCCAAAATAAGAGTTTACTTGCAATTACATTGTTTTTGTGATCATTAGTAGCCAAAAATAAAATGGCAATTAAAGTTTGATTAACTGCAGAGCCCTAGGTATTTGGGCAGTGGGTGGATGAGAAGAAGTTTATGAACACTGCTGTAAGTTGTGTTTGTGTGCAATCAGACATTGTTATATAAAGACATATATAAAAACAGTGCATGCCATATGATAGAAAATAATGACTTCTGAAAACTAAAAATGTGCTGCGACTTGTGTTATGTGGTAAATAACTGCTGAGGTGGCGCAGGCTGCTGCCAGTAGGAGGCGGCGTTGCTGTCAGTGCATTACCTTTCCTTTCTCGTCTTTACTATTAACCAGTGGCTGCATCTCTTTCTTTTCCACTTGTAGCGTCAGAGATGGTTTGTACTATTTGCTCTGCTTCTGTGTCTGTGACCGTGTTTGTGTGTTGCATGGTTTGGTAGAAGTCGCATGCTCTCTTTCACACACACACACACACACACACACACACACACACACACACACACACACACACACACACACACACGCACACACACGCTCAATAGAAATTATCCATCCAAGGGCGTTTTCCAGGATTTTTTAAGTTAAGTGGCACATGGCACATGAGGGGAGGGGGGGGCATTTTGTCAGAATAAAGAATAGAATATCTGCTATGAAATGTAGGAAATATTGGCTAGGATAGCAACACAATGTAATGTAATTCTGCTGAATAAAACACCACATAAAATACCACATCACATACAATAACACATTCATTATCAACTGCACTTGTTTTCATTTTAAACAAATTCTATACGCTCAGTCTGCCACTTTATTTTTCTTTTTTTTTAAACAGTTCCAGTGCTAGTTCCATGGGATCAGAATTTGGGATATTCACCATGTAAACGTTAATTTTTCATGTGACAAGGACTGGAAAGATTGGGAGAACAGGCAGCCAAGTGACATGACTCTGATCCAATGGTAATCACAGATTGACGGGGGCCAATCACATTTCAGGGTGGTGCCACCCCATGCCCGCCTTCTAGCCCCGCCCATCGATCCATCTTCTCTAAAATGGGCATTGTTCTCTCAGTAGAAATGCAGAACGTAATCAGCAGTTTGTTTTCTCAGCTCCCTCGCTCTCTAGTTACTGAGCTGCTGTTTCTCACATCGGGGCTTGGTAATGTGAGCACATTTCCCTATCATCTAAGATGTTGCTTTTCAGCCAACAATTGCTTCAAAGCATGCTATAGCTTTTGGAACCAATGTCACATTTAATAAAAAAAGAAAAAAACATCCAGGAGCTATATTAAAGAGCACATTAAAACAATTACAAGAACATTTTTACAAGCAGGTAAAATAAATTAGGTTCCACATGCTTCTCTCATCAGCTGCATGCCTTGTAGTTTCTGCTAAAGTTATTTTTATCTTGAACATAATGCATGGCCAAGCATCTCGGTTCTGTTTGGTATTTCCTTCTCCTTTTCCCTCTAATCGAAACATTACTCCCACCTCCTGTTCGCCAACTTAACTCACGGAGAGCGTGTCGGCGCGGGGGGGTCACTGAGCGTCACAGCTGTTGTCTGGCTTGTCTTCCAGGAGGGGTTCAAAATGGGACTAACCTTAGAGGGCACCGTCTTCTCTCTGGACCCGCTAGACAGCCGCTGCTGATGCCAACAAGATGCTCTTTGTCGCATACTTTGAACTCGTTTGTATGAAGAAGTGCCAAACTCCACTCCGAGGTTGAATCAAGATGTCACAGGTTTCATCTGGAGGTTTATATGCATTTGCATTTAGATTGTTGTTGTTTTTTTTTTTATATTTCAAAGGTAAACTTCAGATCCATTATAGAAATGAACTATTTTTGTAAAAAGAGAAGTACTTTTGCTTGCACAGGCGATGAGAGATGTAAATAGTCGAATATGTCCAACGGTACACTTTGTGGCAGAGTTTTCATATGAGACAGTTTGTGTGTATGCACCATTTGAAGTCTGTATTGTTATCACATTCCTGTTTGTAAGCCCAACACAAGCTGGCGAAGAAAATAAATGGGATCTGTATCATTAACACAAACATCACATAGCTTATTTTACTCAACATTAGTAGACACATGATGTCATTAATTAATCCAGTCTATTGACATTGAGTTTTTGTTTGTTTTTTAGCATTTCACAAGTTTAAGTTGCCATCTCAGTATTTCTTGTCATATTTTTACTTGCTCATCATTTTAATCTCCTCTTCCCTTGCACCAGAAGGCACTTTTTTGGACTGCCTCTGTCCACATACAGTACTACATTATTTTACTTGTGGTTGCATTGACTTTGCTGTTACAGATATTAAAGAAAATGTTCCTGCAAAAAATACTTCTCATTGATTCATTCATCATCTTAATATTTGTGTGACATTATTTAGCTGTTGTGTATTTTTGTGTTTGAAATGTTTTCCAAAGATTGTTTGGCTCTGTGGATGGCAGTGTTGGTCGCTCGGTCCACCACTTACAGTACCAAACTGAAATATGTCAGTGGCAATGAACTCTTGCATTTCTCCTGTTATTGGTGATTCCATGACTTTTCTTCTGGTGCCACCAGCAGTTCAAAGCTTTGACTTATTCAGTGAATAAGCTTCCTATCTGCTAGATCGAATGGCATTGAACATGTTGTTCTCAGATGATGAATCCAACTGACTTTGGTGATCCTCTGACTTTTCCTCTAGCACCACCATGAAGGTGACCTATTTGATTCTGTTTAAAAAACTGTTGACAACTATTAGTTGTATTTCTATGACATACAGTGGGTACAGTATTCAGGTTTATGGAAAAATCAAAAAAGTTTTTTATTTCTCTTGTACACTTCCCAACCCATCTTGACAGAAAAAAACAGAAATTTAAATTTTTTTGCATATTTATTAAAAAAAAAACTGAAATGATTCCCCTTTGAACTTAGCCCCTGATCAGGTCAAATGTTTCAACTTTGGTTTATGATCAAATTATCAGTCTCAGCTTTTCTTTGTTTTTAGTGCTAATGAGTATGCTTCATTAACCATTAGTTGTACTTGTTTACCCCACTACAGATGGCAGTCTTGGTTTAAAGAAAAAACACCCCCACAGCATGGTCCAACTTCACTGTTGAATGGAAGTTCAGCAGTGCCTGGTTTTTTCTCCACAATCCGCTTAGTCATCTTGGTCTCATCAGAACTCTTGGAGTCCTTCAGGTGTTTTTTATGTGGGCTTTCATGTGTCTTGGACGGGCCACTCTTAAAGGACAGTGGCTGTCTCTGGAGCGCCACATGAACATTTTTGAAAAAAGGGACAAAAAGTGAAAAATTTAAAGGGGTCTGAATACCTTTCAGCATTTTCCTTTGTTCCCACGTGTGTGAACTGCCCTGATCAGAAATGTTTCGGTTTATGATCAAATTATCAGTCTCAGCTTTTCTTTGTTTTTAGTGCTAATGAGTATGCTTCATTAACCATTAGTTGTACTTGTTTACCCCACTACAGATGGCAGTCTTGGTTTAAAGAAAAAGGGTCAACGAATGGAAGTTCAGCGTGCGTTCACAATCCGTTCTCACTCCGAACTCGTGAAATAAGTTTGGACAGCAGCAGCTACACGGGGTTTAGTGTAGTGTGTAAAGGGGAAATTACACGTTGGCAGGTTGGTCGGGGTGGTGGACTCTAGCCCAGCCGGGGTTTGTGTCCCGCGTGTGTCTTTAACCGTCCCATTCCCACGTGTCACAGAACCGTAAGCCCATGACCTTTTCCTAAACTCAACAGTCCGTTCTCGCAGCACCTGACCAGACACCTGACCAAGCATCTGTGTTTTAGAGATGGGAGTGAGAATGTGTTGGCTTTTAGCCCTTTGTTGAACAGAGCGCCATCTAGTGGACTCGGAAAATAAAGAAAATGGTTTGTGAAGCTTCATTTGGCCATCACAACTAATTAACAAACATTAGCATGCTAACACACTAAATTAAGATGGTGTCCATGGTAAATATTACACTACTTCCTTGTATGTTCAGCGCTAATTAGCACATGTTAGCATGCTAAAACATTAAGATGGTGATCATTGCAAACATTCTAATCCATGTTGCCATTCGTTTGTGTTAAGTGATCATTAGGTAATGTTAGCATGTTAACACTAAATTAAGATAGCAAACCAGGCAAGTACATTACCTGCCAAACATCAACAGGTTAGCATTTTCACTGTGAGCATGTTAGCATGCTGACATTAGCATTTAGCCCAAAGCATTGCTTTAAGTTCAGCTTCATAGACTCTTTTTCTTGCTGTAGATATTTGTGAGATGTCGGTACATTTATGTACAGTCCAACATCACATGTTCTTACCTTCATCTCTGTGTTTTGGGTTTTTACACACCCGCTTGATGCTGAAATGATTCTAGCATGGAAAGTTTTCTTTAAAGAAACTCTTCTCAAATAAGAACAGCCTGAGGGAAAAGTATTTAATATTTATTTTCCAATGATGAAACACATCTGCTTCCAGTTATGGAAGGCTGCTTCCTCCTCCTCTCTGTGTCATGCCCCAAAAAAGTTACAAATTTTAAAACAAAATTTAAAACAAACATCTTACATTAGAAACAATGGACCGTTATGAATGTTTTTTAAACTACAAAATATGTCTAAAATTGATTTTGTTTGCGTAAAGGACCTAACTATACCTGAATCAATATGACAAGAGCTTGGGGGGGGGATTAACAAGCAGTTTGTTTAATTTGTTGCATAGTAAAAATAATACAAAAGCAAACAGGCACTCACAGCCAGCTCATTCTAATAATCTGATTATAAGAAGGATTTCAAGAGCATATAAGTCCAGGGTACTGAAAAGGGGGAACTGACATGCATACAAATAGAATATTCTCTGCTACCGTTGACTGTACAATATTGAAATTGAAGGAAGTAAGAAAAATGTAACAAATCACCACACGCCACTCACACAACACGTCATTCGTCTCTCCATCGTTGACAGAGAGATCTTTATTGGTATCCCCACACCCTGCCCTGTACCGCACAGCTGGGAGGAGTGCACAAGGATCACACTACTTACAAAACCTGTGGAAAAAAGATGTACATGTAGTGTCTTTGTTTCTCAGTTTCGGTGACGAGGTAGCTAACACTGAGAAATCGCCAGTCTTAATGTGTCTTTAATGTTCTACATGGTCGGTACAGAGTTTAAAATAACTGGATGCAGACATTGGTTCATCAAAACTGTTTTGAAAAAATACCTGCGCCGGTAAACGCATCACCGGCTGTATTTGTATCCTCAATAGCACCACAATGTTGTTGTATATGCAAACATTTCACACAAAAATGAATAGACAAATCTGTAAAAAATAGAAGTGAAGGGACATTTGACATAGCTTCAGTGGGATTTCTTAAGCCTATGAACAGCAGGTATAACCACCATTTTAAAGCTTTCATATTCATTCATCTTTGGCAATGTTGTTTTGGTAAAAAATAAAATTAAACGGTAATATCTTTGTACCAAACTTCACCATAGTGAGCCTCGAATGCATTACATTTGGGGTCAAACATACAAAGAGAAGACAGAGAAATGATTCTGATTTTTACCAATTCAAGTGAATTCCAAACATTCATTCTAAACTACAAATCTTTGATGTCTTGAACTGGGTTGAAAGGCACAATAAATATCTTGCCACAGGGCCAGAATAGTCCTCAGTACTCGTATGTACAATGTGGCTGATCATGTCAGCTGTCAGATCAATAGTCTCAGGATTCTCCTCGACGCATCCCTGCTGACGATTTTACAAGAAGCACACGGACCCGATGTCGATGCCGAACTCTTGATTGGGGCCGCCAATGTCTACAGGGGCCATATCCACAATAGGAAGTCTGGCAGTTTTCTGTGTCCTGTACTCAAACACTGTCTTTCCCCAGTTGCCATTTGGTTGCTGAAAAAAGGTTGACAAATAGAAGTTCAGTGACTAATGTAATTGTTCGCTACAATGAAGAGCAATGAATGTCAATGTAATGGTAACCATTGTTTAATGACTTTTTTCTGTGCACAGGGGCACAGACTTTAGACATTTTTCTTTGCATAGTGACACTCAGAATCAGTTTTCTCTTTTTCTTATTGCCAACAAATCCCATGAAAAGTCACAAACCGACAATGAATTGATTGGTTGTGTATTCGAAGCCTGATATATCTTACTCCTCCGTGCCATCGAGCTCCATTGTTGAGCTAAACTGTTGCACTGGGTCACGTTCCTTCATAACGATCAATGCTACACATTGTTATTTTATTTTGACTCAATGCCATATACACAAACTTGATGCCATAACTGGTCACCATAGTTCACAAAATGTGCTTTATTCTTTGGCTGTAAATAACCCCGCACCCAATGTTGCCAAGTCTTGTCCAATGAAAGTAGCTGTCGCTAGATGACGTCATAGGCCCAGGTGCATATTTGGGACTTCATCAGGTATTATTTGCATAAAGCTTAGTGGCTGTGTCAGCTGACTGGCTGATGCACGGCTTAAGAGAAGAGGGTGAGAGAAACCCTGTGCTGTTACTCAGAGCAGCATGCATGGAAATGAATTACAATATAATATATCTCGCTTGTCCCCTGATCTTTTGAAGTCGTCAAATTACCTACACTACCTAGACATGCACTATTTGGTCCTAGTGTCATTATTTAATGTTTTGTTGTTTGCCACTAGAGGGCAGCACAACAAACGTTCAGCTCCACTAACATAGTATCACCGTTATAAGTTGTTATGGCAAACGGTTGCCTATGAACCATATGTTCATTTGGAATTGTGATTATGTTGAACATAACTGCAAAATTCTCTCTTCTTTTAGCTTTTTGGTCTTTACCAACTCCTGAGAGAAACATGTGGTTCTTTAGCTGCTACATGCTGCACTATGCACTATTAGCTAGTCGCTAACGCTGTCTGTCTGTTTGGTGTAGGTAGTGTACAGTCATGTCAGTTCATCAGGTTTTTGTTGAGCCAGCTGCTCGGGCTGGAAACGATGCTAATGAGAGCGGTTAGCTTGAAGCAAAACAGTAAAGTTGTGAGCCTTTAAACCAAAACGGTGAGCTGAAAGATGCTAAATGGGTAAATGGTGACTCTTTGTTGTTTTGGTCATTTCATAGGATTTGTTGAGAACAAAAAAAGAATGAGAATGAGGCCAGTCTTACAGTTAATAACACATGGAAATGTAAAAAGAGCATAGCTAATGTGGGAACTTACTGAGCAGGAGTCCTCCACCACTGTGTATCTGAAGCGGTTGTTTCCCTCTGCTTTGAGCTCCAGATCGTTGGAGCCCTTGAGGATTACAGCTTTCTTATAGTTGCCCGCCTTCTCGTCCTTGTAGCCCACAGAGTTCTTGCAGTGGTATGTGATGGTCTGAGACGCCTCTTTGGAGAGCAGGCGGATGAAAGTCATCTGAACGGTGACGGAGTTTCCCGGCTGATCTTTGTTGCCATAAGTGAACTAGAGAAACAAAGAAAGCAATCAATACAGAGCTTTACAGAAAAAAGACTACTACTAACAATACAGTATGACTTCCACTACCCCACCCCATCCAGAAAAATGGGTTTGTTCTACCCCTTTGTGAGCAAAGCTTTTTCTAAGTCTGTAGCTCGTAAATTTCAATTTCAATTACAAGAACATATCCTTCTTCCATAAAGTCTGAGGGCACTTCACTGTGCCTTTGCTCCCCCTCCTTTTCCCATCGTCAAAGTGTTACTGCTCACATGTGTTCCACGGTTGATGTCAGCTCCGAACCACACAGGTTTGTTCCTGGAAGAGCTCCACCACACTTTACGAGGTATGCTGGATGGGTTGGCTGTGATGCAGGTCTCGCCCGTGTCCATGTTGCAGTGCACTTGGATGGCGTCCTCCACACTGCCTTGGTTTGGATCCACCCAGTACTCGCCTACACAACAGAATGATCAGGAATCATGGACGTGTAACTTTTGAACACATCCCTGATTTATTTGACATGATTCTGATACACATAGGTTAGGCGTAAAACTTTGTTCTGCAGCAGACACACTGACAAGGCTACCTGCAGATGTTTCCGATGTTTTCTTTTGTTATTTGTAGTTTTTTGGTGGCCTTGTAAGTGCAGGCATTAACTGATCCCTGTTATGTCATGTTCATGTGCACACATGTATACATGTGCGATTAATTGACCCATCGTCTACCACTACAAAGGACTGTCTTTAAGTTCTGTTTTGTACATTTAGCATATGTAGTAGACATATCCTGTACAATATTCTCTCTTTCAGCAGTGTAACATCTTCCCAGACACTCCTCTTCCTCGGGGACGGCTGGCAATCACCAAAGACCCCACAATACGATATTATCATGAAACCTAACTCCCAAAAGGATATTATTTCATTTTTCATCATATTGCGATATTCTGTCGTACATTGCAATTTATTTCCTTTTTTCCAATTTCAATTTTTTCCCCAAAGGAAAACTTTGTCAATATTTCTTTTATCTAAGAAGACAAATGTCTCTACACCATCTAGTGGACCCAAAAACTATTGATTTTATTATTCTGGTATCAAAAAGTTCAATTCTCATGTGCAATTTGTATTATAAAAGGTCAATACTGGGGGCCCTGGTTGAGCGTGGCCCCATACTAAGGATCAGTCTTTACTGCAGAGACCCGTGGTTCGATTCTAACCCAAGTCATTCCCACTCTCCCTCCCCCATTTCTTGTCTATATATATAATTAAAGTCCCACCACACGCTGTCACCCACCACTCTTCTTGTCAGGGTAGCATCTCTTGAGGTCGTCACAGGTCCTGGCAGGATGTTTCCTGCTGCCGTCGGGGCTCTTCATGCTGTTGATCTGGCTGCTGAGGGCCTTCAGGGTGGCGTGGATGCTCGGGTCCACGGCCACTATGCTGGACGCGTTGCTGTTGGGCAGAGCCTCGTCCTCGCTGAACTCCGGAGGAGGAGGGGGGCCAGAGTCGTAATCCTGAGGGCCCCCAAAGAGGTCATCCATAGCAGCCGTGGGAGGTCCTGGGGGACCAGGGGGGCCTGCAGGGCCAGGCTCTCCTGGAGGGCCCTGTCAAGATAGGAATAGCAGGGTTTTTTATGTCTATGTGTAGCTTTTATGTGTTTATTTAGTGGTCAGAACTAAAGATGTTCCGATACCTGTATCTGAAAATCCTCTGATACTGCCTAAAATGCTAAAGTAATCGATACCACATAATTTATCTCGGAATGATATGTACTTTAACGTAGTTTTATTTGCATTCGTTTTTCGTTATGACTAACTGCCACACTAGATAATCAAAGAAAGTTTGATGTCGTTCGTTTGATGTTTGTTCATGTTTACAAAGATTTTAACCCAAGCCAGACCAAACAAGAATTATTAACAATCATATCGCAGTACAGTACTCAGTATGGGCCGATACGCAAGTTCAGGTATTGGAAAGGAAAAAAATGTATGGGAGCATCTCTAGTCAGAACTCTGTAGAGACACCAATGGGACACTTCTCCCTACTCACTGAACATCTGTTGGAAAGATGTTCATCATTGTAATGACGGTCCGATCTTTCCTACCATCTGGCTCTGCTACTATCAGTTTCCTTCAAATCTATTTGCTGCAATCGTTTTATTAGTTAACTTCACATACAGTTCAACTCTGTGTAATGGCCAATACCTCTGGTCCGATTTCTCCGCTGATGCCTCGGGTTCCAGGAGGCCCCATCGGTCCTGGCTGGCCAATGTATCCTTCCTTTCCAGAAGGCCCGATAGGTCCAGGAGGCCCCTGAGTCATATTTATATTAAACTCTGTTAGTCTTCAGCCGTCAAATCAAGAGTTGGATTAAAAAATGATTGCTAAAATAAAACTACAACATATATTGATTATATAGTGATTGTTCCTTGACAAACTCATTATATCACTACAAAAGTGAAATTCAGGAAAGCATGTCTTCCTCCAGAAGCAAATGAAAGTGTAATCTTTATTTACCCTGGGTCCGCTTGGGCCAACGATTCCTGGAGCTCCCTGCTCACCTGTTGTACCCTAAAAGGAAATGGTAAATAAGAAAATATCTCTTTATACACGTAAGTGACACATTCAGTTCTTTTAAGTTTTCCCAGACTACACAGGTGAACTTGTACTTGATGGCTACGACAGGTTGGATGATCCTCAAGCCGGCGACCTTACATGTTATAGTAACTGCATCATACTAGGAGACTGAGTTTGAGTGTTAAATAACTTGATAAATAAAAACTAAGCATGTTTTTATCTAGACGTTGAGTTTAATTGCTGCTTATTCAGTCAGGAAAATGTAATGTTAAAGAAAAATTCTTTCCTTTAGAAGGCGTTTAATGCTTCAAGTCTGGACTAGAGTCTGGTAGGACCAGGGTAATGGACCAGAGTCTGGTAGGACCAGGCTAATGGACCAGAGTCTGGTAGGACCAGGCTAATGGACCAGAGTCTGGTAGGACCGGGCTAGTGGACCAGAAGCTGGTAGGACCTGGCTAGTGGACCAGAGTCTGGTAGGACCAGGCTAATGCACCAGAGTCTGCTAGGACCAGGCTAATGGACCAGAGTCTGGTAGGACTGGGCTAGTGGACCAGAGGCTGCTAGGACCTGGCTAGTGGACCAGAGTCTGGTAGAATCTGGCTAATGGACCAGAGTCTGGTAGGACCAGGCTAGTGGACCAGAGGCTGGTAGGACCAGGCTAGTGGACCAGAGTCTGGTAGGACTTGGCTAGTGGACCAGAGTCTGGTAGGACCAGGCTAATGCACCAGAGTCTGGTAGGACCAGGCTAATGCACCAGAGTCTGGTAGGACCAGGCTAATGCACCAGAGTCTGGTAGGACCAGGCTAATGCACCAGAGTCTGGTAGGACCAGGCTAATGCACCAGAGTCTGCTAGGACCAGGCTAGTGGTAGAGATCAAAAACACTACTTAACCCCTTAGCGTTCCTGTAAAATGTGTGGGCGGGCTAAGTGGTTAAACATTATGAAAGTTTGGGATATCAACAGGATTGTAGAAATGCACAAATATTGAAATAAGGACAACCACAAACAAAACAAAATATTATGTGCATGTAAACATAGTCAGTCAGATGAGTCAGCACAATCAGACTGGATTACTGATTACTTTAACTTACAGGAGGCCCAGGAAGACCCTGCAGACCAGTGAAGCCTCGATGTCCCTTCTGCCCTCTCTCTCCATGATCTCCCAGGTCACCCTTATCTCCTCTTGGTCCTTGGGGTCCCTGAATTAGAACGATTGATGATGATGGTTTTAATATCTACGTTGCATCTAATGTATGTAAGTGAACTGTGTAACTACATGTTGAAGACTCACCACTAGTCCTCTCTTCCCAGCTGAGCCTGGGGGACCAACAGGTCCTCTTGAGCCCTGCAAATGAGTCCCATCATTAGAAAGCTTCCAGGGAACACAGACGTCTGCCAGCCCTGAGAACTCCAAACACATCTCTCCTATCACTTTTTTATCTCAAACTTGTATTTATTCATTTGTCTTTAACATGTAGAAGAAAAAAATAAAACCAAAATGTTAACCTCGCTAAAATAGAGAAATGATAATTAAAGCACAACAGAAAAGCAAAAAAACAGACATTACAAAGACATACAGTAACTTAAACTAAAAGAAATACAATTATGAAGTACTTGAACCAGAAAGTGGGTATGTATATATATATATATATATATATATATATATATATATAAAAAAAAAAAACTTAAATAGGACTGTAAATGAATAATCTAATCATGTCTAAATCTGTAATTACAATATTATTTCATAATGGACAGACTGAACAGAAACTAGGAGACATAGAGGTGGGAAAAAAGTGGACATACAGCGTCTCCTCTCCGTCCAGCATCACCCGGTGCACCGACAGGACCTGGAGGGCCAGGAAGTCCCTGAGGACCAATCAAACCTTCTGGACCAGGATCTCCTCGGTCTCCCTGGAAAGGTAACACCGAGCAGTCACTCGCAGTATTATACACAACACGCGGGTCACATTTTCATTCTCTTTGTCTCTTACTCTTTGTCCCAGAACGCCATCTTTTCCTGGCGGGCCATCACTTCCTGCAGGGCCCTGAGGACCAGACAGGAAACATTTACACAGCTGTACACATTACACTCACACATACACACACACACTTTGGGTGATATCTTCTGAAAACCGCAACTAATTTAGAAGTCGTACTCACATCAGGACCAGGATCACCACGAGGTCCGTTAGCACCCGGGACACCGACTGGACCTGGGGGGCCTTTATCTCCAGGTGTTCCAGCGGATCCTTGTTTTCCAGGGGGCCCCTAAAAAAAAAAAAAAAAAAAAAACGGGCAACTCACAAAGCAGCACTAAAAGGGCCGTTCCACATAAAACACACTAAATGATTCAACCATGAATACCAAAGAAATCACTGAGGGTGCATCTCCACAGACTTATGGAGACGTACTACACTACCCACAATCCCAAGTGTAATAGCAACGTCTCAGATTGGTCCAACTCACCGTTACCATGGAAATGTTTACATAGTGAGTTCCATTTACCTCGGAACACTGAAATTGAGAGCTGGGAATGTACGTCACACTCGAGTTGAATGCGTTCCATTTCTAAGTCCGATTTCTCATTAGTTAGCTCGAGCCAGGTCCGCCGTTGCTAGCAGGACCAGTAGTTAACAATGCATGCCGTTGTTTTTGTGCATAAAAGTCCACAGATAGAAGTTGGACAAGACTGTGTGTACGACCGATTTAATCAGACACAAATGAGACAGAAGTGCTGGTAACTGGACGTTACTACAGCTTTCACGACTGTTGACGCACAGAGCAGCCATGTTGGACCTTAAACTTGGGGAACTGTGAGGTTGTCTGCGTTTCATTGGGGGGAGGGTTTCCCACTTCGACCTCGGAAAAGCTGACTTCCGAGTACAAATGGGACGCACTAAAGTACCTGCAAACAGCCAGTGAACCGTGACCATTGAAGTCTTTGATCGTGTCTGTACAGTCTTATACCTTTCCCTTTTTTGCCTTTTTTCAAAAATGTTCTTTTGCGCCGAATCAAATGTTTTATGATCACTACTCATCTCGTAGCTGGTTGGCTTGGCTCATGGCTTAAAACTCTTTATGTAAGCCTTTATAAGCAAGATGTGGAATAGTGAAAATCCCTTCTGGAACCAGAACCGTAGGTGGTCACTGCTGAGCACTATTCTCTGTAGAAGCACTGAGAGGAGAAGCAGTAGTGACAGGATGAATAGGATTCATGTTCAAACAAGATATGATATGATATGAATAAAAGAATACACACCGCAGGTCCTGGAAGGCCTGGCATCCCGCGCTCTCCTCTCTGACCAGGAAGACCCACAATGCCTCTCTGTCCTGTAGTTCCCTCTGGGCCTGGAGGACCATCAGGACCCTAGGGCAGACGACACAACACAAACACACACACAGATAATTTAGATATAACACTGAGGGAGTTGAGTTTTAATATTATTGATTAAGATACCTGTGTTTTCCACTTTGATGTAATATATACCAAAAGGAATGAATCTCATGAGCCAATAAGCATGCAGCAGGCTTGTAACAAGATCTAATAATGCTGCTGATTGGCTGCCTAACGTCACACATCGTAGAGGCTCCATGTGTGTGCCATTGTGTTTTGAGAGGCTTGACTACAGTGTGCATCAGATAGGTGTAAATGTGCTGAAAAAAAAACAAAAGAGGTCTTGTACCGTACTGTAATATGTCATTTCTTTTTTTATTTTGTATTTAATAAAATCGTTCAGGAACCGGCATTGGAGTTATGGAATCTGTACCGTATCAAAACATTTTGAACGATTCCAGGCCCTAGGTTTAGGTATGAATCAGTTTGCTGAAACTGGCAACTAAAATGTAAAATGTCCTGCAACTACAACTTCAGTTTACCGTGGGGCCGTCTTCTCCAGAGTCCCCTTTGTCTCCTGGGCTTCCTGGTGGCCCTGCTGGTCCTCGCTCTCCTTGTCTCCCAGGGGCTCCATGGTCTCCACGGAGACCAGCAGGACCCTCTTTCCCAGGAGGTCCAAGGGGTCCGGCTTCTCCAATTGGACCCTGGCATGAAGGGAATGTTGTTAGGTAATGCAACAAGCCCTTTCCAACATTTAAAGACACCAAGGCCTTCAAAAACAATAAATATATGTACATACTATACATATCATCAGTATATATATATATATATATAATATATATAAAAACTACCAAGCAGTTGCATGACACCACAGCAGTGCTTATCGACCATGTATTCTTTTGTCTTCTTTAATTGTATAACAAAAAACCGTTGGGGAAAACAATATAATGTTTTTTTTTTTTATGCGACAATTTTTAAAATAGATTTCTTTCCCCAGAATCAAGATTTTTTTTACCACTAATTCACCTAAATATTTTCTGTTTATATATGGTACCAACGATGACGACTGCATCATATCCGTTCTCTTTTGTTCTTCTTTACAAATGAAATAAATGTCAGACTGACTGACATGTGATGTGTATTATTTTTAGAAAACAATTAGTTTTATAAATATATCATGAAATATTATCTTTAGAAGAGTATTATTCAACCATGTTTTTGTTAAAAAAACACAATAGTTAGTACTTCTAGAATCTTAATAAATGAAAACCACAACACAAATCGAATCATCCACCATTTATCTTAAAAAAGTAATCAAATAGGGAAAAGCATATTGTCCCAGCCCTGCTGACAGATGTTTCTTCCTGTTACTCTAACTGTGTTTTAGTACAAACTCAGGCCAGTACTTACAGTGGGGCCTGGGGGGCCAACTCGTCCTGCAGATCCAGGGAAGCCAGTGGGGCCCTGGAAGCACACAATTATACCAGGTCCTCAGATACTGCTTCACAAGAACAGAATGCTGTGTTTGAAGTTCAGGTAGCAGGTATTAAACTGTGCATAAGATGAATGGAACAATCTGGAGTGGCAGCTTCCTGTTCTCATCAATTTGTGTCTACTTCAGGTAACGTCACCTTATCGTTAGTCTGCAGTATTTATGAAATGATCTTACTGGTGCACCCTGCGTTCCTCTTCCGCCTTTCAGTCCAGCAACACCAGTCGGCCCCTACAAAAACAACACTGGATTAGAAACGCATTCATCAGATATACAAAAGGTGAAAGCGGACCTCTCTGGAACCCTGGAAGACTTACACTACAGCCATGAGAAGTTGTTTGCAGGAATGACTTCATTAAGACTGCCAAGTGGACCAAATGAAAAGTATATACTGTAGACGAGGGGCTTCTGGGGCTCCCACCCTGAATGTTTCCCCAAAAGCTCCTAATCTTTTAGGCTTTAAATGAACTTTAATGTTGTGTCATTTCCCCTAGGCCTCTCTGACTGGAGCAGCACATCAATGGAGCAAAAGTTTCATTACTGGGGTAATATCACCATTCATTCTGTTCAAACTCTACAACTCGTTACTATGCTACTTAAAAATAGTAACATCAGACAATGTTGGCCTCTTTTTAAGAGCCAGGAGTGAAAATGAGTCTGGTTTCAGAAGGATCAAGACAGTTGGAACTAGTAGACCTATTAGATACTAAATAGGATAGGGTTTTTTTTACTCCTTGGCAACCATCACGCTTTTCCCAAATGATTTACAGATTTGTAGGCGTTCTATTATTAAATGCCTTGAAAATAGTGTAAATACCTCCCCAGATCTGGGCTAAGCCCTTAAAGTTTACAATATCTGGCTCCGTCCTGATGTCAATATTTTAATATCAAGTAGTAGCCTGCGTAATAATACAAGAAAACAACTTTTTTATAGTAATCTCAGGAGCATCATTCATCTTGTGTCTTCACGTGTGCAACTCACTTGAGGCCCGTGAGCACCAGACAAGCCTTGAGGTCCTGGTGATCCAGCATCTCCTTTTTGGCCTGGTTCTCCAGGCTCTCCCTTGACTCCAGGTTGGCCATCAGGACCCTGTAAAATGTCGGTCATATTAAGAACACATCAAAAACAGTTGAACCTGTTCAGACCTTTACCTTACTTCTTGGAGCATCATAACAAGCCATAAATCATATTAAGGAAATACAATACAACAATGTGACTGTGAATGACTACTTACAGGAGGGCCAGCAAATCCAACAGCACCGATAGGGCCAGGGTCGCCCCTCGCTCCCTGTCATAGGAGAGAGATTATTATATTAAAGAGCTGTACACCTATTCTGTATCGCCACTATAAACATGGTGACAATGACAGTGTTTCATAACCACTAATGAATTCATTCATCCCTCTCTCTCTCTCTCTCTCTCTCTCTCTCTCTCTCTCTCTCTCTCTCTCTCTGTTGGACCAGCACCCTGAGCAGTTTGGGGGAGGGGTTCAGTGCCTTGCTCAAGAGCACCTGGCAGTGCCCAGGAGGTGAACTGGCATCTCTCCAGCTACCAATCCACACTCTGTACTTTTTTCCGTATGGGGGCTTGAACCAGCGACCCTCCGGTTCCATACTACTACCCCATTTTGCTTTGTTGTCTATGGAACTTGTGCCTGATGTCCCTCATTAGGATAGACGTTGCCTTGGGCTTGCTTTCTTTCTGTTTAAACTGGACTTATAACTATAAACGATTAACTTCAATCTTATTTATATCATGGTCCCACTTCAATATAAATTTATATTATGTTACTTACTTTTGCTATATTACTTAATTACATATTATTAAATTTAATTTCACGTCACTTACCTATATTGCGATATTTTTTGTACTATGGCCACCTCACTTTACCTTTTATATAATGCCACTTTACATTCATTCAGAACTTTTTGCACATTATCTGTTGTTTCCCTGTTGTTTGTTGGTTTGTTTCTACTGTGGAGAAACGGCTGCTGTCACATTTTCTCAGATCTCTGCAGGGTAAACTAGATTAGCTGTCCAATCTGAGGACTATGGTTACCTGGTCCTCAGATCTCTGCAGGGTAAATCCAGACAGCTAGCTAGACTATCTGTCCAATCTGAGGACTATGGTTACCTGGTCCTCAGATCTCTGCAGGGTAAATCCAGACAGCTAGCTAGACTATCTGTCCAATCTGAGTTTTCTGTTGACGACTAAATCTACTACTGAACGTCCACCAAAACAAGTTCCTTCCCGAGGCTATTTAGCAGCGGCACCGTGGCTCTGTGTTTAGCACGGACCAAGATGATTGTGATTGGGTTATAGAAATGCCAATAAACCACAGCATGATTTTCTCCCATCCCAGAATGCTGTGTGGTTGAGGAAGGTCTGGCATGGCGAGACTAGCGAGTAGCCAATGAGAATCAATTCATTAGTGTTTTTTGACACTGTTGTTCTTCCACATTTCAACCCAAGTCCACCCTTTCCTTGGGTTGGAGCACAAAACAATGTGGAAGCTCAAATGAATGAACTAAAAAATGATGATTGAATAAAAAGATAAAATATATATCTTCACACTCATTAATTATATTGATTTTGTTAATAACTTGACAGCACTTACATTCTAAACAAGTTCAAAAACATTGCTTATCCATTTTCTGTATTTCACCTTAATGAGGCCTAAGAATAATGGTAAAAAGCCAGTGTGGCTAGTGGATTTAGAAACCCACCTTCCACAGGGGCTGGTGGCCAAAAAAGTAAAGTCATTGCACTACTGCGGGATATTATCACCACAAATTTGCGTGTGTTCTCCCTGAAATCAAAATTTTAACATTATTAAATTACTCACTGGTACTCCTCTGGATCCTGGGGGTCCATGTGGTCCTTTGGGTCCAGGTTCGCCCTGCATAGATGTTACAAGTTTACAAAAAGTTTTTTTGCTGCAGCCACTCATTGTGCCTGCATAAATCCAGTTGTTTTTTTATGTTTGAATAGGAAATGAGAGCCAAAGACTTTCCTTCGCTGGAGGCTATAAGACACAGCCAAGGCAGAAAGCAGAACATTGCTTTCCCAAAACACAACCTGTCATCACCTTAGCCCATCCTGATGGGAATAGCAGCCTCTTAATACATGTTAGGAATAAAATAACAACATTACCTTTTCACCACTGGGTCCAGCGGATCCTAGCGGGCCAACAGGACCCGGGGCTCCCTGTTAACAGAAAACACATCTGGATCTCTGCTCACCACTGTTACCAGTACAGTCAGCTCAGTGGACACAATTGCTTTGAACAAGCTGCGACAAGCCTCGAATGAACACTGCACTGTAGAACTAATAATTATGTGTAATTTCATGAGTTTTAAATTACATAAAACACTGTGAACACTGAAACTGCAAATTACCATACTTCTTAAATTTTCCATAGAATATAGAATATTTATCTTTTATTCAGTACATTAAACTTTTAATTTTTTTATTCAAGTTTAATACTGTAAATACCTTTCTTAAATTAGACACAATTAGAGAAAATAAGTTTTCCTTCATTAAACCTATTTCAATTTACAGTGGTTCTCAAAGTGGGTCCTGAGGCCCCCCAGGGGTCCTGGAGCTGGTGCCAGGGGATAATTTATTTTATTATTTCATCCATAAGTGACCCATTGACAGAATGTACATTAATATTTTGGTCATGAGTTTCTTACTAGTGTAATGTAACTTCATGTGTGTGAGTGTTAGATATTTAACTTACTCGTGCACCGTCATTCCCAGCTGTACCTTCTGATCCTTTTTCACCAAGCGCTCCCTACAAAAGACAGAAAAACAGGTGTAAGGCTCCTTCAATGTCAAGTCAGATCCGTTGATTGAAACCTAAGAAGAAGAGTGATTTAGAGTTGATTAGGTTGATTTGAAGAAGACCTGAGGGCCAAAACATCGGCAGAATGAATAGATACTGTATATGCATATAGAGCCAGAGTGTATAACACTTTCTTCTTACTTTCAAGTCTACCTCCAGTGATCATCGCCTCACCACAGACCCTTGGTGTGTGTGACCTTTCTATATTACAACTATAAAAAAAACTACCATGTTCAAAAAGTGACAGCACATTTCCACTGCAACCTATTGGTTCCAACAATTTTCCCAACTGTATATATTTATGTGTACTGTAAAACAGTGGTGTAGTCTAATGTGTTATAGTGGGTATACTGTACTGTATATGTACTGTATATATATATATATAAAAAAAAAAATCCCCCTCTCACTCCTTATGGGGTGGTATGTGTCATCCTCAAGCTCGGGTCCTGGGAGTTTGAGGGTTCTGCGCAGTATCTTAGCTGTTCCTAGGACTGCACTCTTCTGGACAGAGACCTCTGATGTTTTACCTGGAATCTGCTGGAGCCACTCTCCCAGTTTGGGGGTCCCAGCCCCCCAGTGCTCCGATTACCACTGGCACCACTGGTGCTCTTACTTTCCACATCTTTTCTAGCTCCTCTTTCAGCCCTTGGTATTTCTCGAGCTTCTCGTGTTCCTTCTTCTTGATGTTGCGATCTTGGGATTGCCACATCTATCACTACTGCCTTCTTCTGCTGTCTGTCCATCAACACGATGTCTGGTTGGTTAGCCATCACCAGTTTGTCTGTCTGGATCTTGAAGTCCCACAGGATCTTATCACATTCTGGACTACCTTAGGAGGTGTCTTCCATTTTGACCTTGGGACTTCCAGCCCATCCAGATGTTCCTGTACACTATGACAGCTACCTGGTTATGGTTCCATGGTTCCTGCCTGCATCTTACACCCTGCTGTTGTGCTGTACTGTCTCAGTGCAGCGGCTTGAAGTCCCATGGATTCTTCATCTTTCTTGTCCTCACCTTCGGGTTTCTGCTGCCTGACTATTCACTAAGCCCTTCATCTTTGGGGGCCATCTTTCCATGTACTCCTGGATCTTCGTTGGAGGTGTCTTCCATTTCATCCTGGACAGTGGTCTTGACACTCACAGCCCTGGCCTCCCTGTTACGCTTGGTGTACAGTCTCAGGGTGCTGGACTTGGGGTGAAACCCTCCATGCATTGTGAGGAGCTTTCTCATCTTGATGTTAGTAGCATATATATATATCATCATCATCACTTTATTTATAAAGCGCTTTCACATCAGCAGTAGCTGAACAAAGTGCTGTACATGAAGGCAGCAAACATAAACCAAAAATGAAAATAACAGTCACAAAATCATAAAAATCTACCCAATAACACTATATAAAAACAGATAAGATCAAGTCTCAGTTTGGGTTGAAAGCTGTAGAAGTGAGTTTTAAGAAGAGTTTTAAAAATCTATTGAGGAAGCCTGTGGTCAAAAGTAGGGCATTCCATAACTTAGGAGCACAAACAGAAAAGGCCCTGTCCCCTCTAAGGTTCGGATACGGGGGCGACCAGCCTGACTGGTCAGCCCCGGAGTCATCTTTATGGGCCATCTTTCTGCATATCTTATTGGATCTGGGTTTCCACAGGGGTTTGACAAAAACTTACTTTCCTGGCCTACCTGGTATGAACCAATTTACAGTGGACATAACTTTATTTAGCCTATCCAAAGAAAAAAACCTATTCAACATAAGGACTTGGGGTGGATATACCATGTGTATCATGGAGGATCTTTCCAGGACCTATTTGAATGTTTAATAGGTTAATCTATATATATCATCCCATCATTTTATGATGAAAGATAAATTGGCACTTTTTTGCACATTGATAACAGGCTTACTGTTCTGTAGGTAGGGCAGGGCAATATATCGATGTTGTATAGATATTTCGATATGAGACTAGATATTGTCTTGGATTTTAGATATATCGTAAAATGGTAATATGGTAATTGGTGTCTTTTCCTGGTTTTACAGGCTGCATTACAGTAAAGTGATGTCATTTTCTGAACTTACCAGACTGTTCCAGCTGTTCTATTATTTACCTTTACCCACTAAGTCATTAAATCATTTCTGGAGAATATTTCTCAAAAACCTCATTGTGTAAATTACATTTTGTTAAAGCACCCATAGTCAACCATACAATACCATCGCAATATCGACATCTAGGTATTTGGCCAAGAATATTGTAATATTTGATTGTCTCTATATTGCCCAGCCCTACCTGTTGGTAAGATCCATCCACACATATTAAGCTTAAGGATTCACTGTGCTACGTGTATGTTTAACTTTAAAACATGATGTATATATCAATAATTATTATTTTAATAACTTAGTAATTTATGCACCAAAGAAAAGGTATGTATAATGGCTTTTGGCCACCATACACATTATTGTAGGCCCAGTTTAATGTCCAACTTCATTTTATACAATATATAATATACATACTTTCAATATATACAGTATACTTTCAGTTATGGGGGTCTTGGGCCTAAAAAGTGTTGAAGCCCCCTGATTACACCACCAGACTACACCCCTTTGTAAAACATATATTTTATATAAGAACTGGCAGCAACAAACAGCAAATAATGATGAACTTACTCTGTCCCCTTTAGGCCCAGAAGGGCCAGAGATACCCCTCTCTCTCCTGGCATTCCCTGAAGTCCTGGAGGACCCACGTCACCAAGCGTCCCAGGGGGACCAGGACTGCCCTTCAGGGACAGACACACACCAAGGTTAGCAGGCCCATTGCTAACAAACATTAAAACATGTATCACATTAAACAGGGACACCAAACACACTAACATTTTTAGTTTCCATTTTAAACTTCTAGATGTACAGTTTCAGTAAAAAGGAAGTGAACCCTGTTACCATTTTGCACAATATCTTCAAATTCATAATGATGGACAAGCTACATCTTCCTGAACTACTGACACAAAATCTATTGCATGTTTTAGTGTCTGTCCATGTTGATCGCATATCCACATTGGCCAGGGGGAATTTTAGACCATATCATTATTTAATTATATTGATATTTTAGGAATAGTAGTACAGTACCTTTGGCCCATCTGGACCAGGTGCACCAGGGATACCCTTAGGTCCCTGCAGACCAGTTGAACCCAGCTCTCCTCTCTCCCCGGGAATACCTCGCTCTCCCTGGGGAAGAAAAAGCATCGGCATTCAGTTTGAGCTATATGCAACTTTACCAACCGCCTGAATCCTCAGTGAAGTCCACCTACCCTTGGTCCTATTTGGCCCACGGTACCCAGCTCTCCAGGAATTCCCTGAAGGAAACAAACAATGTTATTATTTATGTCGAAACCAAGTTCTGATCACTATCACAATCCTTGTGTGATCCTTGTGTGACAGTACAGATGTTAGGAACAGACAGCAACATTAAAGATGGTACAGTACAGCGAAATTAATGTGTTCCAAAGTTTTACATAGGTCATTTTCACACCCAAAGCATTCATTTAAAGGATAAACATGTGCAGATAAACATGCACACACATTCACTTGGTCACCTGGTTTTCCAGGCTCTCCAGGAGGGCCCTGGTTTCCAGGCAAACCCTGCGAACACAAAGTAAGTCAAACATGACGATCCGAGCACAAGAACAACAAGTGTTCAGATCCTTTACTTCAGTAAAAGTACTAACACCACACTGTAAAGTTAAAGTTCTGCATTGGAAACTTTAAAAGTGCTCTAAAGTGATGTTGGATGACGTTCAACGTATTTTCAAACAAAATGAGACTAGTTTCCGCCCCTCCCCACAAAGTCATCAAACATGAGATAGTGATCCGTTCTGGGGACAGGCAGCAAGAACAACAAGTGTTCAGATCCTTTACTTCAGTAAAAGTACTAACACCACACTGTAATAGTGAAAGTTCTTTTTTAAAAGTGCTCTAAAGTGTGTTCTGGGGACAAACAGCTAGCAAATGAGAGAAGATGTTTTTTCATGTGTTCTGGGGACAGGCAGCTAGCAGATAGTGAGGAGATGTTTTTTTACAGTGTGTTCAGGGGACAGGCAGCTAGCAGATAGTGAGGAGTGATGTTTTCTACAGTGTGTTCAGGGGACAGGCAGCTAGCAGATAGTGAAGTGATGTTTGTTACAGTTTGTTCAGGGGACAGGCAGCTAGCAGATAGTGAAGTGATGTTTGTTACAGTTTGTTCAGGGGACAGGCAGCTAGCAGATAGTGAACAGATGTTTGTTACAGTGTGTTCAGGGGACAGGCAGCTAGCAGATAGTGAGAAGATGTTTTTTACAGTGTGTTCAGGGGACAGGCAGCTAGCAGATAGTGAGGAGATGTTTGCTGTATGTGACAACAAATAGTAAAAAAAAGTAGCTTAAAACATGCAAGACATCGCTTAGAGCACCTTTAAGTAAAAGTACGTAAGGATCATCAGGAAAATATATTAAAAGTAAAAGTACTCCAGTAGTCAAGGGAGTTGCAACCATCTTTGATTCAAGCTTGTTAATTAATCCTAAACCTAAACTAAATTATAACTCATTTGAAAGCCTTGCCCTTAATCTTCAACACCCATCATGGAAAACATTACAGCCAATTATATTTGTTGTTATATTAAAAGTAAAAAGACCATAGTCTGGGATTTGCAAATCTTTGATTCAAGCTTTTAATTAGTCCTAAACCTAAACTAAATTTGTAACTGATTTTAATATCCAATGTGGACGTTGACAATGATAGCCTTAGTGTTGCTTTCAACTCACTACTAGATTCAATTGGTTTCAGTCGGAGTGTGCATAAGGCACTCACTGTTTGAACCACACCCTCAACCTTGTGCTGACATATGGCATCAAAATTGAAGATTTCCGCAGAATCCTTTATTATCAGACCATTCTCTAATAACTTTTGAATTCTTACTACTATACTAAATCAAAGCTTCTACACTAGATGCCTGTCTGACAGTGCTATAGCTAAATTTAAGGAAGATAGTCAAACAGCATCTACTTTAATTCCGTTCCTTGATATAGCAGAGAACGACAAGACCTGACTTAGACTGCTTCAGTCTATAAACCTTCAACAATTAATGTCTAAGGTCTCTTCAGTTAAGCCATCTATCTGTCTCTTAGACCCGATCCCAACAAGGCTTCTTAAAAAAGCGTTAAAAGTAATTTAATAATAATAATTATAATAATTTAGGAATTTAATGTTAAATGCTCAAATGTGACCCCACCTCCACCTATAATCAATAATGTAATACAACTAGAGGGAGGCAGGGCATACAGCCCGACCTGGCAGGGGAGAGTTCTAGCCTGGCCAGGCTCCTCTCTTTACCCTGTCTCTCTTAGTTATGCTGTAATAGTTTTTGACAGCTGGGGGACTTCCTTCAACACACTGAGCTCCTCTCCTCTATCTATCTATCTTTCTATCTTTCCATTTTGTGTGCATCCATGTCCCAGAAATGCTTGTTACTAACCTAGCTCCGGGGAGTCATTCCCCGGAGTCCTTATGTTCTTTTTCCCCCAGCATGTCTCCTTGAATCAGGGAGGCTCCAAAATCCTCTACTGTCTGCGGTGTCCTGTAATGCCCTGCAGTGCCTTGATATGCCATGAACTACTACAAACTACTATTTTTTGTAACTGTTATTGCCACTCTTCATTTCACCCCCAACCGGTCGTCAGACACCGCCTACCAAGAGCCTGGGTCTGTCCCAGGTTTCTGCCTAAAAGGAAGTTTTTCCTCGCCACTGTCGCACTGTTGCTTGCTCTGTAGGAAACTACTAGAACTGTTGGGTCCTTGTAAATTCTGGAGTGTGGTCTAGACCTGCGCTATCTGTAAAGTGTCTCAAGATAACTCTTGTTATGAATTGATACTATAAATAAAATTGAATTGAAGTACAAAGTGGCATAAAAAGAAAAGACTGAAGTAAAGTATAAGTACCTGAAATCCATCCTTAATTACAGTAATTGTGCAAATGTACATAGTTACATTCCACCACTGCTTCCCAGCACACTGGGACACGTTTCTCACATCTACAGTCTTAGATTCAGTTTGTCAACATTTTAGTAGTCTATATCCTTCGCGTTCCACTTCCAGGATTGCTCTGGTGTTTAAGGAAATACCAGATGCATGTATTTTCCGTTTCCTTCCTCTTTCTTTGTGTTGGAGTTCTAACCTCTAAATCCAGACAGCTAGCTAGACTATCTGTCCAATCTGAGGACTATGGTTACCTGATCCTCAGATCTCTGCAGGGTAAATCCAGACAGCTACCAAGACTATCTGTCCAATCTGAGGACTATGGTTACCTGGTCCTCAGATCTCTGCAGGGACAAATCCAGACTGAGGACTATGGTTTCCTGGTCCTCAGATCTCCATCCAGACAGCTAGCTAGACTATCTGTCCAATCTGAGGACTATGGTTACCTGGTCCTCAGATCTCTGCAGGGTAAATCCAGACAGCTAGCTAGACTATCTGTCCAATCTGAGGACTATGGTTACCTGGTCCTCAGATCTCTGCAGGGTAAATCCAGACAGCTAGCTAGACTATCTGTCAAATCTGGGGACTATGGTTACCTGGTCCTCAATCTCTGAGGACTAGACTATTGTCCAATCTGAGGACTATGGTTACCTGGTCCTCAGATCTCTGCAGGGTAAATCCAGACAGCTAGCTAGACTATCTGTCCAATCTGAGGACTATGGTTACCTGGTCCTCAGATCTCTGCAGGGTAAATCCAGACAGCTAGCTAGACTATCTGTCCAATCAAAGTTTTCTCTCACACAACTATTTTGCAGTGGCTCTGTGCTGAGTTTAGCGCCGCCCATGACAATTCTGATTGGTTTTAAGAAATGCCATTAAACCAGAGCATGTTTTCCTCCCGTCCCCGAAAACTATGTGAAGTAGGCAGACCTTCCTTCAAAGAGCTTTGGAAGAGGGTCTGGCAAAGTGAGACTAACCTTTTAGTAATGTTCTCACCTCGGACTACAAAAAAAAAATTAAAACAGTTACGCACCTGGAATCCATTTACACCTGGAGGTCCCTGCTCTCCTCTTTCTCCTGCGACACCCTTTGAGAGGAGAAAGTAATGACTCATTTGTGATAGCAATAAAAGAAAAAATGCATGCAACCAAAGAGGGATCAGACACTTACAGCTGGGCCAGGGGGGCCAGCAGGGCCAACTTCTCCATCTTTGCCAGGGGGACCCTGAAGACAAAGTAACAGTTACATATGTGGAGTGTAAGGATGTGCTTGGTATTCTGAGGCTGTGTGAGGTTTATAGAAAACTAAAAAGTCCTACTGAAATGATTCAGTGGAAAAGGTAAAACAATGCAGAACTGAGAATCACCTGCATGTGTTTCATCTAAGAGACGCATTAGTGTCCTCCAATTCTATGCTCAAGATTTTAAGATTTCCTTTATTGTCACTCTTTCATGTATTTGTGTACATAAAAAAATAAATCTTGTTCCCCAAAGAGCCACTTGTTATAGAAAGCATTATTTATCGTAAAAATTAACAATAGATACAAAATAAATACATTAGTTAGAAAGTATGGCTAAGAATTTTGCAAATGTGCATGAAATGACAAAGCAAAGTGCATCGCACATTTTTCAATTCATAAACAGTACTCACTCTTTGACCTGACACTCCTGCAGATCCTTGCTCCCCTGTTTTTCCTGGGTCACCCTTTGTGAGTGTATCAAAAACAGGTTTGTTTTAGAAACACAAGATAAAAAGGATGACCTGGCTGACAATGAAAGACAAAGAGTTTGGAGTATTGCTGCAGCCTTACACTGAAGCCCTTAGGGCCTGGCCCTCCCATGATTCCTGCGGGCCCTCTGTTTCCAATAGACCCTGCGGGGCCTGGGCGACCATCTTCCCCTGGAGCCCCCTAAACAAAGAAAACCCCACTTTGACTCAATCATATTTTGAATTTATCTTAAGCTGAAGGCTAACTCCAATGTCAGTTGTGAATGTAAAATTGAGCGCTGTAATATACCAATGGTCCCGGCTTGCCCTCTGCTCCCTGCACTCCAGGGGTACCAGTAAGACCCTTTGATCAAGAGATACAAACAAACATGAGCAATGAAAATGTGTGGCACAAATATAGAATATGTAATGCTATAGTAGATCAAAACTGGAATGCCAAGCTCTTCAGTGTTACCCTTGCACCTGGTAGACCAGGTTCTCCGGTACGCCCAGGGTCTCCTACAGAAGCTTTGGGCCCCGGTGGGCCAGATGTCCCACGATCTCCTTGAGCACCCTGTGGAAAGAAAAATCACAATAACTTGTTTAGTTGATTGAAACATGTGAGGGCAAACAACACACCCACAGCACAAACTGCTATATCAGCTACAATGATACTGCAAACATATCCTGCCTCATCTGTTTGAATCTTTACTCTAATATAGAGTAGTAGACAATATTGTACCTTAGGTCCTGGCAGCCCATCAGCACCAGGGAATCCTCTGTTACCAGGAGATCCCTGGAAAACAGATCAGGAGTTACATTCTTTGCCATGTTCATGATTTTATTCTCACACAAAAGATGGGTTGTAATAGTATATAAATAGATGAATGGAAGAAACAAATGATGTACGGATGCTAAGGCTTTCCCTGAAGAGAGAAGGTTGCATCTGTGTGTATCTAGAAAATCACCAAATATAACATAACAATAATAATAATAATAATAATAATAATAATAATAATAATAATCATAATAATAATACATTTAATGTATGCAGCACCTTTCATGAAACCCAAGGACACTTCACAGAAATGACTGTGACTAAGTTTAGCTAAGGGAGGTTGTAGGCTGTGGTGACCAGGTGGTGCTTGAGTAGTTTTTGAAAGATGTCCAGGGATGTAGCATTTTGGATTTCTGCAGGGAGGGTGTTCCAGAGGAATGGGGCTGCAACACTAAAGGATCTGTCTTTGAAGGACCGCAAGTTTCAGGGTGGAGTGTATGGATGGAGGAGGTTGGAGAGGTACGGGTACAGGGTCCAGGGCATAGAGGGATTTGTAGGTGAGAAGGAGGATTTGATATGTGATGCAGGACTTGATTGGGAGCCGTTGAAGGTGGATGATGGTTGGGGTGATGTGCTGTCGGGTCTTGGTGTTGGTGAAGACCCTGTATGCATGTATGTATGTATGTATGTATGTGTGTGTATGTATGTATGTATGTATGTATGTATGTATGTATGTATGTATGTATGTATGTATGTATGTATGTATATATGTATGTATGTATGTATGTATGTATGTATATATGTATGTATGTACTGTATGTATGTACTGTATGTATGTATGTACAGTATGTAGATAAATGGATGTATAAAGAAAGTTGGATGCACCGATCAAGGCAGATTCCCATTCATTCCTACAAGAGATGCTCAGTTGTGTATGAATCCAAAAAAGCTCAACTTCTGTGGGGATTAAATGTTTTAATCGTGATGCTCTAGACTTTCCAAATGTTATCTGACTGATGTGATCAAATTCTGGTAGTGAAACGAGTCATTTCACGAGGGTTGTGACACTAAAAAAAAAAATTACCCACTGATTTACAGACGTCTCTTTTGCCAATTAAATCTATGAGAAAAAGTCCATCACGTGGCAGACACGTTACTATTCCACTATTCCTTGTCCCTGTAAATAAAACAGGGACAAGGCTTTATTTGTGTGCAGTCTCATTGGGAGGCAGCCCACACACTGTTAGAAATATGACATGTTAATATGAAGGTATTTTCTTTTAGGATTTTTTCACAGGTGTAGTTCTGTATTTTGATATTTTTTGGGATTAAAAGAAATGTCTATTAAAGGTAAAGAGCATATACTGTAAATTCAAACAAAGTCTATATTTGGATTAACACAAATGTCCGTAAACTTTACAGAAAAAGGTACTGGTCATTTTTTTGCCGGGACATTATGCGTTTTTCTCCAGATTTTTTCTTCCATTTGCTGACTCCATGCAGAAAGGACACAGCTACCTGGGATTCAAACCCAGGACCTTCTTGCTGTGCAGCAACAGTTCTAACCATTTGCCATTTTCCAGTGTTTTACACACAAATCTACCAAAAGTGATTTGTTTGTCCTCTCATTTACTGTTCAGAGATTGACCCTGTCTCTAAAGAGCAGCTCTGTGACTGATACATATTACAGTAGGAGGCAGAATCCTGACTCACTCTCTCTCCAACAGGACCAGGAGGGCCCACAGTGCCTGGGTCTCCACGTTGTCCTCGTTTTCCTTCTTCACCCTGAGGTCCAAGCACTCCCTGGGAGCCTGGCGGACCCTAAGGAGAGGACACACGAGCCACAAAATGCTATGAATCTAAGATTCAACTACTCCCTTGATAAAACTACGTGTCCTGCATATGCATATTTCACTCAAATATTAATCATATATCTCAAAGAGCAGAATTAAAACTTTATTGTTATTGATATATGTAGTAGAAGCTCACAGTTTCTCCTTTGGGTCCAGCCTCTCCTTTAAATCCTGCGACGCCAGCATCTCCCTGTAACGCAAAAATGCTAAAGGTTTAAGTCTCCTGCAAAGCAAGCAGTTGTGACTGTTTATTAAAAAGAGATTTCAGCAATAAAAAATGTAAAGCAAATTTACCAGTGATCCTTTGATACCAGGCTGACCAGTGCTTCCCTGAGGTCCTGGTGGTCCTTGGGGTCCAGCATGGCCACCTGGACCTTGTGGACCAAGATTACCCTGTGAAGAGTAAGCCATGTTAAATGTGACATGTTTCTATCCTTATCATAAATAGTGAAAAAGATGTTTCCAAGAAATAGCTGAACATACCACTGGTCCTTTGGTACCCGGGCCACCATCTGTACCCGCGGGGCCCTTTGAAACACAACATGTCTCCATTCAGATCAGCAAAGCAGTGCCCTTTCCATCAGAGTTGTGTAAAAGCTAGCTTCATTAACGATGTCCGTATGATGAGCAGTATGTGATGCACAAGTAAAAAAAGAAATGAACCTGTTGGCCAGTTGGTCCAGCTCTGCCCATGTTACCGGTCTCGCCTCTCTGTCCCTGTGGGCCCTCTGGACCCCGGACTCCTGTGGGGCCCGGTTGTCCCTGTTGGAACAAGATCACCAAGTACACTTACACAAGTGTTGCCTTTGTTATTGCATCAAGATTTTCCAAATAGCTCTTGTAATTGCAGAGATATACTCCATTCCTTATATTTTTCCTTACTTGGGCATGTCATGTCATATCTGAGCAGGGCCCTCAGCCAGAGGCATACGGCTTAATTAGTTGAAAGGGCTTATTAGCATTAGCATCTAGCCAAAGGAAGAATGTGTTACTGTTCTTACCTTCATCCCTGGGGTTCCTGGATATCCAGGTGGACCGTTAAGACCCAAGGGACCCTGTTAAACCAACAACAATGACAGTAGCAATAAATGCTGATGATGTGCATTCACATGACACAAATGTAGAAATGTAGTGAATGAAATGTGTACAGTTTACGGAGGTGATATGTGGTTCTCATCACATTTCCTACTCAGATCCAGCTCTGAGACCCACGGTGGTTTTTACAGTTCATAGTCCGTCTGGTTTTATTTTCTAAAAAAGCTTTTAAAACATCAACCCTGTTATCTACAGTCAATATATGAAAATCATTTTTTTCAGGATAAACTGGGTTATTAGAATATTTGGGTTGCAGTGAGGTCACTTGAATGTTAAAAATGGTTGTAGGACCTTAAAGACAAATAAATAAATAAAAATGAAATATGAATCTTCCAGATATGTATTGATATCACAGACAGAGCAGTACAACCTAAGCCTTCTCTCTAAAACACTTCTCATATGTCTTGGGAGTCACACTGTGAAGAAATAATCATTATAACTTATACAGTTGACAAAATACAGACATTTTCTCAAAGAAAGTCCAGACGCTTTTGCCCTCATGACATTTACTTTTGCCAATAATAACATAATAATGTCCTATTTATTGATATTACACCCACAGCAATGCTACACAAGCATTTGTGTGTCTAAAACAGTTATTTTATATAAAGAATAAACATAATAAACAGTATAACTCATATAAAGCACAAACTATTTACATTTCTTCATATATGCTAAATCTCAAACTAGTGTCTCCATTCTCCTCTGTAAAATGATAATTATCTATTGTGTCCACTATATAATATCTTGGAGGATTACTAGCTCTTTCCCACTCTATAGTCTTTGCTCTCCCTGTTGCCCATATATGGGCATAATGCTTGCCTTCACTTCCGTAAACAAATGAACGTCACGGCACACACACACAGAGGGGAAACGGAGCAGGGAGCTAGCGGCAGAAATGAGCAAAAACACGATGAATTATGGACATAAAGTGGATAAATATTGGATATAACGGTTTGGGTTTAATGCTCAACGACCCCAAAAAAGGCACAAGTTCCAGGCTGGATAGAAAATCACCTGTAGAGGCTAGAAAGACCCGGAAGAGACCTCTGTGACTGCTAGCTTGTTATCCGTAGGTTTCTGTCTTTTATGGTTATTCAATGATTAAAATATGAATCAGAGGTGCTGATTTAGGTCGTGCACGAGCCTCTCGGTTCCAGAGCTCCTATGTAAATGATAAGACACTATGAATGCCGACTCACCATTGGCCCAGGCTTTCCGAGGTTACCAGGGTCACCACGTTTACCCTAAAAACAAACACATAGCACTCTGACTTAAACACTGATGCAAGGCTCTCCCTTTGGAAGTGCCCTGTTTTACAGACAGCTGCCACGAAACAATTCATACACATCAGTACCATATAATCGTCTATACTTTTCAAATTTATGACAGAGATAAAAATGCACGGTATAGCAGATATTTGTAATTAATAGTGGGGTTATGCTTACTGCTACGCCACTGGGTCCAGAGCGTCCTCTCTTCCCCTGGCATCCCAGCAGGACCCTATTACACACAGACAGTGATAGATTACAGTTGGCCTCTATTCAATGAAAAAGTTTAAAGTCAGGAAGTTCAGAGGGTTATTTACAGTATACTGGATATAGCCTTGTCTCCTTCGAGATAAGAGCAGACAGCTAATTCAGAGTAGTCTCTGTACTGCAGTCCACATCCACCCATAGTATACATCCACTCTAGCTCTAGGGAGACATTAAAGGGGCTCTAATCAACATGCTATGTAATGGTATAGTGGAGTAATGGCATCCTGAGCAGAGAAGGAAGCCACTGTGTGTGTTGTAATCCGAGCTTCTCTATTCTTTGTTTTGGTAGACGGTCCATCCGCGTGTGTGTTAAGCACCAAGGGCCGTGAAAAAGCGTTGGTATTTGATGAGTTGCTGAACGGCTTGTGAGAGCCGTGTGGAGGCAACACATTTTCATGAACAGGCTCTTATGATGTTGTATGAAATTACAGCAAACATGTGGTCATGTTGTTTTTCAGTATTTGAAGTACAGCCCATTTAAAAAAGAAAGCATTAGAATATAACTTACCATAGGTCCAGGTGCTCCCATTTGACCAGGGGGGCCCTGTGGCACCCTACAAAACCACAGACAAAAGAACCACAGACAAAAGGACTTGTTTAATGATGAGAATGCAATGCTACATGGCAAGATGTTTTACTTTAGCAAGGCATGGAATTAATTAAGTAATTAAGTCAAACAGGATTTTATTTAATTATTAACCAACTACAGTTGAAATAAGCTTTTCAACCAGTCCAACAAACTGATTGACAGGCTGAAAATAGTTTTATTTGAATTAATTCATACCTTGGATCCAACAGCTCCAGTTTCACCTTTTTGGCCAATTATTCCTGCATGGCCCTGTTAACAAAAACACAAGAAAAAAATGTAGAAAAGGAGAAAAAAAAGCCAAACAAAGCCAGTTATATTTCTATATATAACTACTCCGTAACGTTTCAGAAAATCTCCACTCACTCTGTGACCCTTCAGTCCGGGAGGCCCAGGTGTACCTGGAAATCCTCTGGATCCCTGTAATAGGTGTCATTAAACAGCATTGTTAGGTGTATCTATTGAAGGTGCACTTGCAACACACAACACAGAGTCTTATTTTGTGTAATTTGAATGACAGACAGACGATCCAGTGTGTGCAGTGGCGTGATGGAGGAATAGAGGTCTAGAAGCTTACTGGTGATCCAGGGAATCCCATTTCTCCGCTGTTTCCTGGTTTGCCTGATTCTCCCTGTGTAAAGACATGACATGTACACACTTTGATTTGGCTGCAACATGTTTTAGCAGTGAAAGTGCAATAAATGCCACCAAATCACACATCACATTCATCAAGATGTTTGGAAACATAGACACATGATGCTTAAATTATAACATTTTTCACAACAATGTTACAGTCATAGTCTTTTATTTTGTGTTGCTAACCCATGAAAGAAAACCTCCTCAAAATGTTTGCAGCTCACTGATGATACATAATTATAACAACACATTTTTCTTACTTTCTTACTGATTACAGTTTTACTGTAGCTGAATACACACAATTACAGTGTCACCAGTGAATGCTGGTGGGCTGGCCCTTTACTAAAAACTGACGCAGTTTTCAGTAGAAAACAATTACTTACATCTTCACCTGGTTTCCCTGGAGGGCCCTCAGGTCCCCTTTGCCCAGGTGGACCCTGAAAAAAGCCAGAATGTAAACACCCAGCGACAACCCATCCTTCTGAAATCCATCACAGTAAAATGAAAACGCATTCATGCCAACCCAGCTGTGTATGAACAGGAGGCGTGGTGTTGCTGCTTTCTCGAGAAGAAGAACACCCAAACCATGTAAATCACGTGCAAAACCACACACAGTGTATTGGTGATTTGACTATACGCACAAATTGTACAGAAGAATGATGTTTTACCATATGCCCTGGATCGCCGACATCTCCAGGTGGTCCTTGGGGTCCAGATTGACCCTTAGAAAAGCGAGGGAAATGACACAACATTTATAAGACAGAAAGGGATTGAAACAAAATAATAAAATGTAGTCTTAGGTGGAAGCTTGCTGAAGATGTTGTGGACTTACAGGTGCACCGTTTGGCCCGGGGGGGCCTCTTGCTCCAGCCTCACCCTAAAACAAACAGGATGGAAAATCAAATAACAAACAGGATGGAGCAGAGTCATAAAGGCCAGAAATAATTGAATGTGCTCCTTGGGGTTAGAGCAACAGCATGAGAAGTATACGGGGAAGAGCTAAACTGATATGTGTTCTCTGAGACACTCAGTGGATGTATGGATTCATTTTCTTAAGATTCCTTATAAACTCATGTCAGATGGCTGCCAAAGCACAGACAACAGAGTCTTTAATTACCGGTCCATTCCCCAACTGACTAGTGTTCAAGCACACTGAAAAATTCCATTAAAGCATATGTGTTAATACTAGAGGTGTCACGATTCTCCAAATCCACCACAATAAGAGCTACTTACCTAATTTTTAGTATTGAGTAAAAGTTGACATATTCCAGTCTGTGATTATCATCAACATCCATTCCTTTCATTTTAGTCTCAATAATTCCTAATTTCTGCTTTTCTAACTCAAACATTAGGTATAATTTCCTATAAATGAGGTTTATTGACCATAAATTCCAAAACTAACTGTAAAACTAAAGTTAATAAGTTAGTGTTACATAGTGTTGAAAACGTCAAAAAAGTGACAAACACTGAAAAAAGTGTCAAAAGTGTTGAAAAGGGACAAAAACGTAAGAAAAAGTTTTTAAAAAGCGTCAACAAATGTGTTGATTTGTCATTTTTGGGGGAAGACAACCCAAGGGTTAAATGTCGCTCTTTGTCCCTGTAAAACATCAGAAAAGTTACCAAGAGTTTTTCCCTTGTCCATCTTCTACTCTATGGTAATGGAATGAGAAGCATGGGGGGATTTCAATAGTCTGCCAAAGTGCTGTTTTTGTTTATTTGTTAATCCACATGTATAATGTAGTTTTTACTTAAAACAAGAGTAACCATATCCTAATCTGAGGTCATACGCTGACAAGTTATAAAACAAGATGGTTTGTTTTTCTGGGGCTGAACAATAAACCAAATATTACTTTCAATGTATAAAAATGAGCCCTTCAGTCATTAAGGCTTTTTTTTTTCCCTACATACTTTTTAGATTAAAAACAAACAGTAGATGTTAAATTGTTGCTCAGCAGTTAATATATCTTGAGCTTTAATATTGCCTACATGTTTTGTACATTTGATGGTAGCAGTTGTGGAAGGTATTTGTGGTGTTCTGCATAGTGTGACATAAAGCATGTCCCAGTTATTATTTTTCAAATATGACTTATTATGGACGAGTAGTTTAGGTTGTGTTCTAACAAAACAAGTACATGAAACATTATGCTTTATCTAAAGGCATATAGGTTTCAAATGAGGCCTCATTCATGCATTTTGGCCTTGCAACTCCTTTGTTATAAGCTTTTCCATGTGGGAGTGGCAAATAGGTGAAAATCAAACAAAAATGTGGATTTGAACAGGATAAAAAGTCTGATTGGGTGTGTTTATGTGGTGAGAGGATCCAAAATTCCAGCATTCTTTACGGCAGAAAGCTATGAGCAACATATAAACCTGCATCATATTGATGATTAAACTGCACCACGGGGTTGTGTACCCGTCCTGAGGAGTACTGCTCAAACTGCGAAGCTTGCATGATGTTGTGTAATGTCTGCTGCACTCTGAATAATACAGAAAGCCTGAGTTACTAACTGGAGGCAGCTGTAACATCCCACCTGGTGAATGTGGGTGTTGCATTATGGGAAATGTGAATCAATATATCTTTTCCCTACTGCACCAATTTTGACTATGTGTTTTTAAAAAGGTCTCTCTTAACTTCCCCAACTTTATGACTAAATTGTAGCTGCACTCTGAAAATCCATCATGATAGGTGAAAGAATTGATGTGGTGACCATGGGAACATCATACATACACAGCAGCGGTTTGCTAAATGGAAAATTACCAAATCATTTAAGAGTGCTTACAATCTATGCATCAAATCGTGGCTGTAAAACCTTGCAGTTTTTAGTTTAGCAGGATTTGAAAAGATTTTAGTGAGCCTTCTATTGAGCTCAGACAAAGTCAAACCAAATCGCTGTGTCACCATTTAAATATTTGTAAAACCCACAGACGGATGTAAAAAAAAAAAAAATGAAAAAAATGAATAGATATGGAGATACAAGGTTTCTACCCAACAACAATATGACATCCTCTGTCCTCAGAGCCTAAAGATGAATTAAATATGGATTGGTAAACCACTACAAACATGTACAACTCTGTTCCTGTTGACAAAATAACAAATCCTTTTTCTTTCTTTTTTTCCCAATACAGAATCAAACCAAATTGGAAAGACAAGTGTGCATTGGTCTGCTTTTGGGCGGATTGGTTTAAGGAACACTACCAGATTGGGTTATTTAATATTTGACTAACATACTCTTACCCTTGAGCCACTTATCATGGCCTGAGGTCCTGTTTTTCCATCGAAGCCTCCAGCCATCTGGGATCCCAGGCCCTGCACGGGACGCACACACACTCCGGGTTAGCTAAACTGCGTTTGTTCAAATATATGTATTTCCTATTTATTAGTAGCAAAAACACAAATGTGGATACAAATAATACACAACAAATGACGTTAAAGACAGGTTGAATTATGGGAACTTGATTGAAATGACACCAGTGTCAAGATTTGAGTGCAAGTACAAGAAACATGAAAGGTGATTCCTTATTCCAAGGTACCAGGTTATTATTGGTCCTCTTGTGTGTGAATGTGGCCCTTGTGTGAAGACGTCTTGCTGTAGTACATGGTATGGATACAACGATATACATAACTCACAATTCGATTTCCGATTTTCACGATATGATTTTCTCCCCATTTCTTTTAACAGAATATAACAGGAAGCTGCAGACAAATGATGGTATATTCTTTTCTTTATATAAACTGCGTAAAACAGATGTGTTCACTCATCAAAAGTGCAACTGATATTGTGAACATTTTACTTAAAAATGAATAAGAAAATTGACAATTATTTAAAAAAATCCCACATCAAAATAACTTAATACATAGAAAGAAATCTCTCATAGATAGATAAACTAAGAAGACGCAGTAACGTGAAGTCAAACAAGTGAAATCTGAATTAGATCACGCCCTAGGCCCTTTGAAAATTGCATTACGATTAATTTTTCATCACCACCTGTTATATCTTTAAACATGTATGTAGATTTTGAACTGATTTACGATGCATCGTTACAGCCTTGGTAGATAGCATATAGATACATAATAGAATTCGGTTAATTTATAACATGTTGACATCATGTCAGGAAGAGTAAAGATGACCCCGATACAACAGTCTGAAGTCTAGTGTTGGTTTCATGATCAATCTGTTTGTTCTTCCTCTACATGTTAGCTGCATGCATGCAGATGTACATAATAATACTAATACTTCTACTGCTAATACTACTACTACTACTAATACCAATACTAATACATTTTATTTGTAGAGCACTTTTCATTATTAAAAGTATTCCCATAAGTCCATCTGTGTGTTTGTGCCATTTGAGAGAGCCCTCAGTGCATGACTCACTCCGGGATGCGTTGGAGGTCCTGGAGGTCCTGGTTCACCGGGCTGACCTGGTACACCAGGCTCTCCATCATAACCCGGAGGGCCCCGCAGTCCCTAGGCAGAGACAGATAGAGAGAAAGAGAGATTTAAAACCATGTTGACACCAACTATGCTCAGTCTGACATTGATTCATTACTTTGTGGCTGTGGCAACATTTGGTCTAAACACTAAAATAGAGATCGATCCATCGATCAGTGTAGCTTTGGCCGAGATGTAGAGTGGGGCCTGTCAATGCACTTTGATACAGATGATGCAGTTTAATTTGTGTTTGTTAATGAACCAGGAGCTGTAACTTGTGTACAGACGGAGAACCACTGGTACTAATAAATCACCCTCGCAGCGGTCCCCTAGAAGGTTGTAACTCCACCAAGAGGGGCACATCCATTCATCAGCCTGCTACGTTTTTGCTTGCGAAGCACATTATACATCAGCTTGGCACATAACACTATTTTTTTGAGTGTTGGTCTCTTGCCCTTGAACCCCAAAAAGTACATTTACTGCAGTACTTTTTTTGTAGTTGTAAGAGTGGAAGTACTTCTCTTTATACTACAGTCTAGTCGTCACTATGAGGCTTAGTTTAATCATGGCAAACTTTGCAAAATCCTAAACAGCTCCAACTCTTTCTTGTAGATTTTACCATAAAATCTATGTCACAGCCGCGTTGGAGAGATTCTCAGATATATATTTGTTTCCTGTTCAGAAATACCCCCAGAAAGAGCACAACCCTGATCTCACAAATTGTCAATTGAAGTCTGTGTCGGATCTAACGTCATTTCCACTGATTTAATTGTTCTTGGATACACAGAGTTTGTTTCTAGTGCACGTGACGTGCAGGTCTGATCACTTAATCAAACTAAGGAGCTGGCCCAGCTAGTTGACCACAACCTGACATTTAGAGGAAGCAACATGCAGTCACTGTCATTCACGTTAGCCTGGACTGATTATTATATGAATCCAATGGTGTCATGCTAGTCAACCAGCGTATTTCTACCTGATGTCCCTCTCCAAAACCACTGAAGAAGAGTAACGTTAGTCACAGCTTATAGTTCAACAAAGAATGGTTCACATTAGAAAATTATAATTATCATTATTTTCTTCTATGTAGATGCACTCCCCTACAAAATCACCGCAGTAGTCGAGAATGATTTATTATTTCCAAATAGAGCTATCATCTTTTAAAAATTCCTTTTTCTTTTTTCATATTGCAATATATATCGCAGGGGAAAAAATATCTCAATGTAAGATTTTTCCAATATGGTGCAGGCCTTCTTCAAACCCTTTTTGACAGAAGACGAAGAAGGAATACGGAGTCACTCTCAGTCAAGGTGTTATGTCACCACACTGGACTCTGCACTGAAATCAAACACTTACAGACACAGCTCTGCAATATGAGTTTTCTTGCATTCTTGCATCTTTTATTTATTATTACAAATGGTGCAATACACAAGATTTTTTTACTCTTTGAACCTTTTAACATGCATATGTTGACAATAGTGTTAAGTTGCATGCGTGTGAACATGAGCTGTGTGATATACACTACCGGTCAAAAGTTTGGGGTCCCTTCTACATTTCCATACCACTCCATTATAGACAGAATACCTGCTAATTTGGTTGGGGGGGCTGATTTTTAATGCAATATCTACATTGCCCATTACCAGCAACCATTCATCCAATGTTCCAAAGGCTCATTCTGTGTACTAATCTATCATTTAAAAATAAAACACTAGAAAAACATTGGAGAACCATTTTACTATTATGTAAGCACATAATGTAATCTGATTACTGCCCTGGTTAAAAAAACAATGCAACTGATCTCAGCTGGCATTCTGTCTACAATGGAGTGCAATGGGAATTTCTATGTGACCCCAAACTTTTGACCGGTAGTGTATATCGCAGCGGAAAAAAAATATTGCAATGTAAGATTTTTCCAATATGGTGCAGGCCTTCTTCAAACCCTTTTTGACAGAAGACGGAGGAATACGGAGTCACTCTCATGTCCACAGCAAGAACAAAATCAAGTCAAGGTGTTATGTCACCACACTGGACTCTGCACTGAAATCAAACACTTACAGACACAGCTGTGCAATATGAATTTTTCTTGCATTCTTGCATCTTTTATTTATTATTATAAATGTTGCAATACACAAGACTTTTTTACTCTTTGAACCTTTTAACATGCATATGTTGACAATAGTGTTAAGTTGCATGCGTGTGAATGTGAGCTGTGTGAGCTTTGTTCACTTATTTTCAAACATTTCATAGACCGAACGATTAATCGGGACAATAATCGGTGGTTTAATTGATTAAGACATCATGATATATTCAAAACCAATAAATAAAAATATAGGCTATAACAATGTTAATGTTTGAATAATGAAACCACAAGGCTGAGAGGCTCCTTCCCATATTATTGTTATCAAATTCCAATAAGCGAAAACATGCACATATAGACTAAGACTAGTATTGTACTATATTTTTATTTTATTATACTAAATAATTATGAATGTATACTGTAACCCAATAAATATGTTGTGGACTCATATATCCTCAGAAAAGCCCCAAATAAATATGAAACTAATGATATTTGCAATAATTTTTGATATTCCTGATAATATTTAGAGGTGTGAGGGTAAAAATCTCAATTTTATCACCCTACTTTAACTTTTCCTTTCATGTTTTTGCGTGTGGAGACTGGTGGATGTGACTTACAGGCCTGCCTTTGTGTCCTCGAGATCCTCTGTGTCCCGGGGAGCCGGGAGGTCCCTGTTGTCATAGTAACAAAGAACCAGTCAAAGTCTGAGAGTGATGACATTGCAGTCATAAACATTACAAAAAGACCTGTCACGGTTGTGCTTCTAAAATGTCACTGAGACAACTCGAGGACGATCCCGCTGTGCAGAAGTCCTTGTAAGGTGATGCTGTGCACCAGGTAGCTGTCCTCTTATGCCATCTAGTGTCAGTTCAGGTGGAATATTCACACTAAACATGTCATTTTCATAGGGAGAAATTCTTTTTAGAACATGTACGGGGTAAAGCACAGATGCTCACCATAGGTCCAGGGCGGCCTCTGATACCAGTCACCTGCAGGGACATCATCAAACACGCGTGTTATAACCTGCAGCCGGACCGTGCTTTTTGACTGAAGTTGTAGACCTGTTAAAAAGATTTAACTTAACACTTACAAGTGGCACATCTCCGGGCTCTCCCTTCTGACCCTGAATAAACACATCAGTGACAAAACATCTTAAACTCATACTCCATGAGGGTGAGAATATCAGCAAACATCTATCAATCTGTCAATCTACCAATCAATCATCATGCATATAGCACCTTTCAAACATAATACATTGCAATTCAATGATTGAAAAAACAGCAGACAAGAAATATATAACAAAAACTATGTGAATCGTTAAATTTAAAACAATAATTGTCTATATACACACATACACATTAGTATAAACACTAAAGCCATCGAAATTATAAGACGCTAAAACAAGCAATAAAATAATACATGTGATATGTCATGTCATGTGGCCTACCTTATAGATCCTGCCCCCGTCTACAATGAGGAAAAAGCATAAAAGAGAATTGGGCTGTATGTCAGGATATTAATAATGCAAGGTAATAGGTACAAACATCATCAATAAGTCATCAAAGTGAGTATCGGAGAGTATGAGCAGTTCTGAACAGATTCATTGTTTTGTTTTTTAAATTGGGTGTACAGGTCATTTCATTTCTTTGTGATTGTTCCCTCCCCCAACAATGTAAATAGCAATTTAAGAAGACATGTTTTTCACGTCTCGATAGAGCTGTAAAGATTAATCGATTACTTGTCAACTGTTACATTAATTGCCAACTATTTTTGAAAAATTGGTTTGAGTCAATTTTAATTTTATTTATATAGCACCAAATCACAACAACAGTTATATTATTGCGCTTTTCATAAAAGAACAGGTCTGGAACATACTCTGTGATGTTATATACAGAAACCCAACAATTCCCTTTTTTCTAACCCTCATGTTGTCTTCGGGTCAAAGTTGACCCATTTTCAAAGGTTGATTTTTTAATATCCAAAATAAAGGAAGTCGAAAAATTTTGGAAAAAGCTTCAAAATTGATGAAAATAAATAAATAAAAAATACAAAAAAAATACAAAAACTTCATAAAAAAACTTTGTTGAAATAAGAAGAACAATGTTTTTCATGTTCAAAGGGAAGAATACACAAGGGTTAAGAAAGAAAAGGTAAAATGTCTCTGATTCCAGTTTTTTAAATGTGAATATTTTCTAGTTTCTTTTCTCCTCTGTGACAGTAAGCTGAGGATCTTTTGAGTTATTAACAAAACGTTTTAAGGTCGACATGTTTCACCATTTTCTGACATTTTCTAAACCAAACTAACTAACTCCGACGGAGCTGCAGCCCTACAGAGGGGCGCCGAGAGCCTTGGGCTCAACTTATGGGTAAGCTTCTTTCTTACTCTTCAACTAATAATCATGTCATTCCAAAAATCCATGCGCTAAAACGCATGAATATGTTAAGACCAACTGTCATCAGCAACCCCCCTACTAGTGAAGTAGCATGGCTTAGTTTGCCTTGGGCCCCCAAAGTGCTACATCCGTCACTGGGGCCCTACTTCTCAAACCAACAAGTAACCACACACTGTAACACATGTAACGTCAAATTTACAGTAAGTTATTGGCAACGATTGGCAGAAAGTTACTGTGAATTCTTTTTACAGTAAAGGTACCGTACTTCCATTTACAGTATTTTATGTATTCATTGTAAAAACACAACAATTAAACACAACATGAGATAAAAAAGTAAAATTACAGTAGTTTACTATACTATTTACGGTACTATAGTGGTTATATTGTGATCTTTTTTTTACAGTAATGTGTTGACTACTGTGATTTTGTAATGTTGACAAGGTTGTAATGTAAACTTTACAGCATTCTTCTGTAAAAATGTATTATTTACAGTGTAGAAAGCAGCTGCTGGCTCACCACCAAAAGTGCCCTGCCCGTTGTCGCCTCTGCCGCCGCCGCCGCCTCCGCCCCCGCCTCCACCCCCGCCCTGTGAATCAGTCTGACAGACAGGGCAGCACTCGCCCTCGGGGATGACCACCTTCTCACAGTTAGTCAGCTCATCACACTGGATTTCGTCGCAGAGGACCTGGCCGTTGTCACACACACAGATCCGGCATGGCTCTGGCTTCCAGATGTCCCTGTTGGTGTACACCTGGCCGTCCGCCGTGCAGCTCACATCATCTCCTGGAACATGCAGACGGGGAGCACACTGTTAGTTTATAACCTCTGTCTATTCAATTAAAAGCAATCCTTTGTTTATACACCAAAGGTGCGCCAGAGACACCTGTTCTTTAGTACAATGGTTTTGGGACATTTACCCCCAAGACTGAAGACAAGACAGGACAAAATGTAGCATACCTACAGCTGCGCCATATGGAAAAAATAATCATATCCCAAAAGATTTTACCACATACATTGATATTGCGCCAATTATATAGGGACTAATTGACTATTAATTGACAAAATATTTACACAATGTGATTTTTGAAAAATAATCATCAGTAATGTGGATATAATGACTAAGTGGGTAAAGGCAAATAATAGAACAGCTACAACAGTCTGGTAAGATCCAATATCCAAACTTTAAGACATTATCTAACCTCATACTGTATATCAATCTCAATATAATATCAATATACAGTATATCGCCCAGCTCTAAGCATAACTTTTGTTTAAGTGTTCAAAAAGTAACAATTTTGTGTCAAGTGATGATACAAGAAAACATTAAAGGAATCTCATGTTCTTAAACCATTCAGCCAGGTATAAAACATCCATTTACTCTATTTCAGGGGTTTCAGTATGGGTTCTGGGGACCGCTAGGGGTCCTTGAGGGGGTTCCAGGTTATATAGTTATTTATTTATTAATGAATTCATTTTGACTATGCTTAAGTTTAATTTCCAGTGTCAAAATCAACACAGATGTTATCTCAGGACACCTTACAGAAAGAGAAGGTCTAGGCCACACTACACAGACCCAAAAGAATCCAACCCCCTCCCCCAAGAACACACATTTGGTCCAACATTTTCTGTAATAAAAGCAAAAATCCTATCAAAGGGGGGGGGCTCTGGGACCAAACCTTGTCAAACAGGGGTCCCTGGTCTATTGTTTGTCACTTTAAGGCTCCTTGACAAAGGAACCACTGCTCTATCCATCTTTTTTAAAAACATTTATTTATTTTTTGGGCATTTTTGGCCTTTATTTTTGACAGGACACCTGAAGACATGAAGGGGGGGGCAGCATGCAGCAAAGGGCTGCAGGTCGGAGTCAAACAGGGGCCCGCTGGGTCGAGGACTACCCCTCTACACACGGCCGCACGCTCCACCAACCGAACTATCCGGGCGCCCTGCTCTATTGCCTCTGTAAAAGAAGTGCTGAGGCCTATCCCAGCATGCACTGCACATGAAGTAAGGTTGTAGGTTTTTATATTGACACTGATGCAAACAGAGAGAGACCCTTCTCTCGTTGAGACAACAGGACTGAACACTTCTTCATCAGAGGAAGTAGTTGCTGAGTTTGGATCCAGAGTAGTATATCATTAAACAAGTCATGCTCCATTTGATATGCTAATGAAGCCATAATGTCGGGTTTGAGTGTGCAACGGTTGCTCTTTAATTCAAAGAAAAAAACTGTTGCCTCATATGAGGCAGCGGTTACTCTGTGCAGCTCTTATTATCATCTTTTGAAAGTTGACTTGATATTTATAATGTGCGCCTCACACACACACACCCACACACACACCCACACACACAGATTAATGGGCTTAACTATGGTATCTTACACGCCAGTTATCAGCAGCTATACACGCAACAACCCGGAGAATATTTTTCTGTTAAAAAAGACAAAATGTACTCTGTCCAGAATATATGATGATGAAATAACCACTATGAATGTAGAGGGACGCCCCGGCCATGTTGAGGGCTGTGCCTGGCCTTAACAGGAGCCCTGTTTGGAAGGACTCTATATGTCTCAGGTCTGCAGAGATAATGTTCTGATGACTTTACCGGTTTGTCCTATAAACAGCAGGTGGCAGCTCTGAGCCTCAGACTGCAGGTAAATCAGGGTGGCCAGCTATAGGAAAAAGGAAGTTGCAGTAGTAGCTCTGACTACTGACTACTTAGGTTCATATCATTTGCTGTTTTTTTCCCCAAGAGAAGCTACATGAAGGAGTTCATTCTGGGGGTTCCAATAACCTTCGAGAAAAAGAGCAGGTCTAAGGCCTCATGCAACAAGACATGTTTTAACATGGCTCAATCCCATTTTTATATTTGTGTAAGACACACCTGGAAATGGAAACACACTGCCAAGAACAGATGTACAGGACAGACAGACAGATAGATAGATATGCATGTTTTTTGGCCTGTTTATTCAATAGTAAAACATGTTGCAGACCAAAAAAAAACATGGGAATATAAAGTGCAATTGATTGAGCCTTCATTCAAATTTTTAGTTCAAATAATTTAAACTGAATTGAGGATTGCATTGCCACTTTGCATGTTACATTGTGGGCCAAATGTATATCAACAGAAATAAGCTTTTTAAAAGGTTTTTAGCTCCCCCATTATTTTTTTTACAGAAGCCATTTTTACTTGTCACGTTAGGGAAAGCACTGGTTAATGAAAAGGATGATGGCTGGATTCCATTTAGCTGCTTTGGTTTCAGGTTCGGGGGATCATCCATGCTGACTCACTTTCAAAATGTCAACATGAAAAGCCTATAACTTTATTAAGTGATTGCTTAGGAACAAGGTCATTCCTTCAATATAATAGACTTGGGCTATTAATATTGATAGAGTTTGTAGATGTAGTGATGAGGTAGACAGCCCCTAAAGCCTGATGTAAGATACATCCAGACTCGTGGTACAGGATCAGACCAAGCTAACGTCTAGATACTGTACATTATGGATGTTTTAAGAAGGCATCATTGCAAAATCTAAAAATCTTGATTAACATGAAACTTGAAGCTTGGATGCTGTAAGAATAAGTCATTATTCTTAAATCCATACCACATAATCCTGTAATTGTACTGTAGGTCGCTCTGATTTGGATAATAGCTCAGACAATGGCATGGGAGACACACACACGTCCACAAAAATACACAATCAAGATTTATTTATTATTTTTATTATTTATTTTAGTTTCTGCATGTGGTGTTTCTGTCCCCCCCCCTTTAAATGTTATAGTTTTTTTCTTTTCCGTTTTCACTTTTGTTTCTTTTTTCTCTCATGTAAGAATTTTACAATCATGAATTTCATCACAAGTTCAAATCTACTGAATGCACTCTTGCAATATTGTATGCAAAAATGAATCACAATTGTGAAAAATGCTTAAAGATATACTCAGAATGATAAAAAAGTAGCTATGGCATTTCTGTTTAAGTTTCATTATGACTTTTTACACATTGCCGGGACATCTGTCCACCTCAAGACGAGTGTGTATGTTATATTATATTTTAAAGCATTCTGGGGGTCTGACTCACATTAACAGACATAAGACGCGGTCCCATTCAGCACACAGGATCTGTGAATGATCCGATGAGCAGCAGTGAGACCAGCTGATTCAGCTGAGCTCACAGCTTTTATCTGTGTATATTTTGGAAGATCAACACTCCAACTAGCAAATACAACCTGGAGGTTTTCTCACCTATCCTTGTTCTGTCAGCTGCAAAGTAATTGACGACACAAAACATAGTTCAGAAATGAAATGTCCTGCCTTTTAACAGCCAGTGACATGTCTTTGTCTAAGTTGTGGCCTATCCCAATGAAAGCACTTCCTGAAACACAGAGAGCATTTCTTTTCATTTGTGGCGCTGCTTGGAAGCACTTTAGCCATGAATCTTGTTTTTTTTGGAAAGCAACCTTTTTTTTCTACACTGGTCTGTTTTTTGGTTTCACAAGAACAAGCCTAGCTGTTAGTGACCGGATTACAATTCCTTATATTGTTTCTTATTAGGCAAGCTCTTGTTAGGATCCCATTCAGGTAAACATTATGTTCACACTTAAACTGGGTGTAACTTTAGTCTTTTCTGAGACATTGCTGAGACATAATGATGTCTGGCCACATAGCTGGAGGCTGATTTTCCTTTTGGGTTTTGAGAGATTTTGAACACTGCGTGTTGAAAGAGTGAGAGAGAAAATTTACTGGAGGAGAAGTGTGGTTTTCAGAGCAGTCTTAAAAAACACACCACAAGCCTGGCTGAGGAGGAGGAGGAGGAGGAGAGGGATGTTCACTTTTTCCCCTCCTCTAGGCTAATTCACTGCAGGCCACACACTTTTCCACAGACGCCGTAAAAGCCCCGTTTAACCGTGACAACGTTAAAAAGGCATGCTCCCTTTCCAACGGTGACTGCTTGATCTGGATTTTCCACCAGTCAGCGAAGCTGGCAGATGGTTTCCTCTCCTGGTTTAAAACATGGAGTCTGGAGCTCTTCAACATGACTCGTGTGTCTGCCCGTGCCAAGCATTCAGCAGACATCAGCCAGATAACAAAGACCCCCAAAATAAAGTCATTGCCAGGGTTGGCTTATGGCATAGGCAGTATAGGCAAACGCTAGGGGTGTTGTATGTCCAAATAAGTACTGAAAAGTTAAAGATCATTTAAAAAAAAACGTGCCACAAATGTGAAAACCCCATCCAAAACATTTAAAAAAGGGACAAAAACATAAAAAACTAAATACTCCAACTAGGTTAGGGCCGGTTCTGGTCATGGCACACATACAGAAGAAAGAAAAAAGAGAAAGAAGCTGGGAAACCAGCTATCAAATGGGAGGAGACAAGATAGTTTATGGATTTTCCTCGGCTGATACGGAAAAAAATCTCATAACACGCAGTGTTCGGGGAGAGTCTTTTGCAGCCACAAGCAGAGGGGCTAGAAAATGACCTGATGGAAACGATGAGTCATATGAAGCTGGAACTCTCGTTTCCTTGAGGAAAAAAAGGAAAAAAAAAGATGAGTGGGTTCAAGCGCAGCCCCCAAACTGAGAGAGATCCAGATCCAGAGAGATAGTGCCCACTGCATGGTTTCAGACCATGTCAGACATTTGTTTCCATTCCTGTTTCCGAACAAGTTCTTCATGCAGTGAGAGTAACCGAGATGGTTAACACCGGAGTACAGCCTGATTCCTAGTCCAGATGCAGATGAGTTACAGCTGTTGAGGGGTGGCTCTGCAGCAGCTGCACTTTCCTGCTCTAAAACCCCTGGTGTCATGCCCAAACATAAATCTCTCCTCTGTGAAGGATCAACCCGTGATTAGTCCACTGATAAAACTGTCCAGAGAAGCAGCCGTTCCACAGAAACAACATCAGCCAAGGCCTTCTGTTCCCACATTTGCCCAAAGTTGTAATGTTAAAAACATGTCAACAGTGTTTTGTTTCAAAGTGAATCAAGGTCCTGTAATTTCCCCTCACCCTATCTCCTTTATAATGACTGGCACAAGGATTTGGAAATGTAAAAAAAAAAAAAAAATGAAGAAACATCCTGTGGGTTTAATATTCTGAAGCATGGAGGATTGGCTGTATAGTATCAAACAAGGCTCTAGTTTGAACATGCTGGCGCTCCGTTTGGCTTCCACCAAGCTCAGCACATGGAGGGCGGGGTAGGAAGCTCAGGCCAGGAAAGTTGAAATGAATAAGTAGCTTGCTGATTACATGTCTAGGCTTTTCCATCAACAGGCCCAATCTCCAATAGGTCTCCTTTTAAAGAGGCTTTTCCTAGTCCATGTTCAGGGCTGGGAGGGCTGCTAAATTACACATCCCCCTCCTCGCTTCTTTATCTATTAAACCGGCTCATCGCTTTCTGTTGCTTTTGATTTGATTCATCTGATTCTTTATGCTGCATCTATAATTGGTATATATATAACTGGTAAAGTCTAAATCTGCATTTTTTCACATGAAGGACTCCAAAACTGGAACAAATTAAACCACAGGCCCTCATTGGATAACATTTTTGTCACAGCCCCCCCAGTCTGGTTGGATTTTTGTTTTTAGATGTTTTATTACAGAAAGTGAATGAAATCCATGACAAAAAAGTCATACATTCTGCCGCTGTTACTTATGGATAGAATTTAGGTGAAACTAGTTCAGTTGCAGACCCCATGGAACTTCCTTAAGAACACCTGGGGGTCCCTGGACCCCACTTTTGGCAACCAATGCCATACAACATAGACTTTTCTAAATTCAATGAAATTAGCTGTAGAGGGGGAACATGAATGTGGCCACACATTCTCAAGCATCTGTCACTGCCAGGGTCAAGAAATGTTGTGACAGATCCTCAGTCCTTACAGTTGTACCAATCGAACAGGTTCTGTGTCTCCATGCCATGTGGAAAATGAGATTTACAGCACGTTTGTGTAGCCTACTCATTATGAACCAACTTTTCTGTGCGACAGACGGCATGCCCTAAACCAGTGATTGGCTTTACTTAGAGAATTAGAAAACCCGAGCTGTTGAAATGGAAAGGCAAGCACCTACACAGTAAATGTTCCTCAAACACACACAAAGAAAGGCTGACCCTCCTTGGGCCGTGGTCACGCTCAAAGTTCAAAACGGGCAATCTTTTTTCTGATCCGGCATTAAATGTACTCAGATTAAACTTTTTATGTGAAATTCTGTCTACTGCAGCAAAGAAGACAAGGTGAACAAAACAGTCTTGTATTCATGTGGATGGGTACTGAGTGTCTGTGACCATTTATGCTCTTAATGTTTGCATTCTTTTCTCTGCGTTTCTGCATCACATATGTTGCAAGTGACATGTGAAAGAAAGGCAGTGTTGTTAAGTAAATATCATATACTCTGAATTACTTTATTATAACAAACGTGGAATGTAAACACGGCAGCATCCTTCTTTATCTTGTAGATCCTAACCCTTGATCATCTACTGTACGTCCTTAACGGTCCGCTGACTTTCAGCGGTCCCATCCCTGTAAAGTCTCTTGTACTTCCACACAAACACAATCATTTCACATTTTGCAAAAAAAATATTCATACAACAATATAATCCAATAGCCTGCTCTTAAAAATAACATTTATGTTGCCTGTGTGTCAGTGTGGCATTGCCTCTGAGTACAGAACAAAGCAGCACAACATCCAAAGTCCTGGTCTGTCAAACATGTGCTTTTCATATCTTCTCAAGCTACATCCAGTAGACACAAAATAGTGGATGTTTTTGCAATAATGTACATTAAACTACTGAGTCAGTTTCTATAGAAGGCTTGGCCATCAGGTCTGCCTATATAATCAAACAGTGTTCAGTATACTTGTGGGGTCCAGACAGCTTTGTGGAGCCAAAAATGTGTGTGTGTGTGTGTGTGTGTGTGTGTGTGTGTGTGTGTGTGTGTGTGTGTGTGTGTGTGTGTGTGTGTGTGAGTGTGTGTGTGCTTTAAATATCTTGAAAACCGTTCATCCAGTCTACTTAACACTTCGTGTCCTGGGTCCTATGAACTTGCCGTTTTGAATTTGGAGCAGTATGGACAGCGTTCAATATTGGATATTAATCAACTCAATGAAACTAAACGACTGCACGATTAAAGTTAAGGAAAGACTGCTGGCTTCACTTTCTCCGTGTCTACCCTTCACAAGAAAAGCCCAGCTCAAATGCACTCAGAGCATTTTGCTAAGAGGAAACTCACTAAGGCAGTTTTGGCTGAATCTAGATATTAAACAATATATCATATTAAGTTGCTTATTAAATCCATACTTAAATATGAAATCCGTGCTTTAACATTACTTTAATGTGCACAATTGACGCAAACTAAATATATTGTGAAGCACTGTAATCAGTAAATCTCCATGAATACATTTGGAAGTTTCAATAAAAATGTTTAATACTGTATCAATTAACAATATTACACTTGGCGGGCCCATGTACAAGCAGGTATGCAGCTAAGGAAAATGGGTGACGTCCAACATGTGAGTTTATCACAGTAGAGCGTTAACATATACAAGGGTCAGAGCGCCCTGGTGTTTCACATCATAGCCAGATGTGAAAGGATAAACGGGGGATTCTGTACACACAGGAACTCAGAGACAAGTAGTTTCCTGCTCAATATGCACAATATGCAATATGCTGACTGAATCAGCAAAATACAATGAATGCTTGTGTTTCTGGCCTTTGTATTTAAAAAAAAATACAAAAGAAAATGGCAGTTTAGTATATCTAGAGATGTGACTAAAGACAATATGGCTACACACTGTAGGTGTATCTAGAGTGAAAATATTAATGTTGCTTTAGCTGTCTTCACATCTGTATTCTTTCATCTTTCTTCCACTAAGAGTTCCATACAATTATGAACAACTTTGGAAAGAAATTGGCTGATTATCAAATATGCACTTCCTGTGAGCGTTATGGAAACGATGATTCATATAAAGCTGGGACTCTCATTTCCTTGAGGAAAAAAAAGAAAAACAAGAGGAGTTAGTCATAGACTGTATATTATTAATTAATATTAACAGTCTGGTCCAGGCGCAGCCCCCAAACTGAGAGGGATCCAGATCCAGAGAGATAGTGCCCACTGCATGGTTTCAGACCATGTCAGACATTTGTTTCCATTTTGTTTCCGAACAAGTTCTTCATGCAGTGAGACTAACCGAGATGGTTAATACTGATAGAAAAGCTCCTACCCTACATGTAACGGTACTGGTGTCAGTCAGTGTGGTGTGATGTGTTAAAGGGTCACTTCAGCCAATCTGAAGTCTTTCTCATGGACTCCTTATGGTATCTAGCCGTGTAGATCAATTCATTTCAACAAAATAAGGTTTAAGATGTCTGTTGCCACCACAGTAAAAGGGAGGTGAATTTAAATGTGGCTTGTATTCAAAGCAGACTCAAAAGATGGAAATAAACAGATGAGCATATTCTGTAGATTATCCTAAGAAATCTTGGTGGAAATGTCTTTCAATGTCATTTTTGATGCTGGTGACAGAAATCTCAGAGATCTCCTCATCTCATAACCTTAGCATGAATTCTGACATGTTGTTTTTTTGTGTGTGTGATTTAGGTTGACCAACAGGAACAACACTATCTGCAACACACATCACATCCATCTGTTTTCTGCCTTTCCGAGTGCAGACCAAGGTGCTGGCAGGAAACTCTTCTTTCTCTCTTTGCATTTCACTTTGAATATGTGAGGAACATGATCACAGGCAGAGTTGCATTAAACATCTTGTTAACCATTCCCCTAGTCTCAGTCCCTCATCAGACAACTCAGTAGGCCAACAACATATGGTCACAACTTAAAGGGTAAGACTTCATTTTTTTACCGTTTCTAACCATCTAAATTCTTGCATAAGCCAAATAATGGAATACACATGTTCAAGCATTATCATTCTTCAGGTCAGGAAGGTTTTTAAAGTTGTTTCGTGAGGCGTCCTATATGACCGGTGGGGAACAACCCGGAAGGCAAAAGGATTTATTGCCTCCACATTTTGTCTGACCTCATTGCTACAGCAGTTTAGGGATGCTGCATCCTGTCCTCAAACCAAATGGCTGCCGGAGGCTCCGTTTTATATCCCCTCTTTTTCTTTCGCATTAGTTTCTGTTTTCTCATATCCCTGTCAAGCTCTCCAATCTCCCTTTCTTTCTCCTTATCCCTATCAAAGCACACTGTTTTTTTAAAACTTTTTCTCCACACGCCTCTGTTTTTTTTTCCTTTGGTGCTCTGTTCTTTTTCATTTAGTTATTTTAAAAGCTCAGAGAAATGATGCAACTGCTAGGCCATGACACCTGCATAAACTGTGTCACATGTGCGGCGCCTCAGGCAAAGGATGGTCTCCCTAAATATTTACAGTTTTAACTGGACTGCATAGTGTGAGGACAAATGTATGAGGAGTTTAAGCTGGTGCACTTATCCCATGTCTACAAAAACGGTATGTAACTGTCCAATAATGTTTACAACAACAGATATATGTGTCGCTGCGGAACCAACTCCCCTTAAACATCCTCAAAAAAAGATCGATCGTACTTTAAAGGTCCCATGTTATGCTCATTTCCAGGTTCATACATGTAGTTTTGTCTAGCACGTTTACATGCTTTAATGTTCAAAAAGCAGTTTTTTCACATTTTATATGTCTGAATATGGTATCTGTATTCACCAAAACCCCCTCCTGAAAAAGCCCAGTCCACTCTGATTGGTCAGTGTTTCCAGGTCTTCCGCATCTGAGCAATCAAGTCTCTGCACCGTCATTGCAGCCGGGGAATGACTGTGACAGCATTGTGGCTGCACTTTCTACCTACATATATATATATATATATATATATATATATATATATATATATATATATATATATAGGGTTAGCTTGATATGGAGTTAGCCCAGTACCATCTCTGAAATGAAACCATGACTTAATTCCAGGCTTTGTTGCGCCCTCTTTACGCACACTCAAAATCCTCGCACGACAGCGAGATCTGCGTCATTTTGGTGTCACATTGGCGCTTGCCCGCGTAAAGCGGCCATTGTCCTTATTTAAAGAGAAACTTTGTGGGAGCTCTGCTGGCCAGTAGCCAGTGATAGCTGTGGTTAATACTGGCCTGATAACTGAGTTTGAGAGGGAGGGGGTCAACACTGTGAGGTCCCTAACTGTGGGGACTTCACTCAGGCTAAAGCCCCGGGGGACACAGAATTCCTCACTTTCTCTTTATTGCCCATGGGAGCCCTTGAAGTTTAGGACAGGCTGCTTTTTTGTAAATGCTGGAGGCAGACACAGACAGACAGACAGACAGACAGACAGAGAGAGGGGGGGATGAGGTCAGAAGGGCACTGTTATGACACATTTTAGTGTAGTGAGGTCACTGAACAGGACTGGATGTTGACAGATGATTAACAATAAGATGCAGTATAGAGATGCCAAAGATATGTTTGAGGTAGTTTAGAAACAATCAGTATGTTTACATGCACACCAATTGTCCACTCTTATTTGGAATATGACAATATTCTGAATTTGATGCAGATCATGTAAGCAGCATATTCCTGGTTGGATATTCCGAATAATATGGTCAGCTCTGTGCGTTGCTATGGTTACTGTGCACAAACCAACCAGCCAACAGTTGGTTGCAGACCCGAATAAGAAGGAGAAACACAGCTGCAGTACTTTGAAACATTATTCAAGACTTGGATATCAACAGGTTTTTGGATATTCGCACACATCGCTACGGCGACCTTTTCAAACTGGTTGAAGGACTGAAAGAGAGAAAGACCTCCTCCGCTAGAAAACGCTGGAAAAAGAATCATAGTTTGCACGGCTGCATGTAAACAGGAGTATTAGTAGAATATATTTACTTTCATTAGACATGTAAACAGTTTAGTTAGAATATTGTCTTTTTCGGAATTTGGAAAAAATATTATTATTAATATTATGTGCATATAAACGTAGTCCTTGTCTGTTACATAGCTTGTCCACCAGAGATTACTTTCTAATTGATTTTGCAACTGTAACTTTGAGTAACAAAATTAAAGAAAGCCTTATCAAAAAAGTTGATTTGTTTATTTAATCTTCTTCTAAATATCTTTATCATATTTAAAAAAAAAAAAAAGTAAAATACTGATATTAGTTTCCATGACATTGGCATCATTAAGCTCTATAACAGCATAATGAATCTTCAATGAGCAACTTTACATGCAACAAAGAAAAAATTAGAAAAGCACATTTTAGTACTTATAATTCTAGTAAAATTGTTTTAAAAACTAAAAATTGTTTACAGTTCGAGCTATCTTTGCAATGATGCTGATGGAAGCATGCTGTTACTGATGATAGAGTTGGTGGGTTCAGTGTTAAAGCTGTGCCAGGCGGGTTTACACTGTCTTCAGATCAGTGTCAGTTGGAAATATAATCATAAATAATGGCAATAAAAATTACAAATATAACATTAATTAAAGCTGCAAACAGTGTTGCCCCCGTGCACGTTGGCGGTTCTGGTTCCTGGACGCCGCTCCTTGCGGCGGTGCATTTGCGCGACACTCCAACACCTGCAAACCATCACCAATAAAAAGAGAACTCCCTGCTGAGTTCAATCATACCTCACACGAGTATGTTAAGGACCCTCAAAAAAGCAATTAACTGGCAGAAAATAATAATAATTCCTTCAGTTTTAATAGGGCCTTCAAGGCTGTCGGCACTCGGGCCCTAATAATGTAAAAACATAAACAAAATAAAGAAACCTTCCTTTCTCTGGTAAAATATTTTATAATTCTATGTATGCAGCAGTAATAGACTTCTGGTTCCTCACGGAGCCAGTCTACCATCACGTTAGGATGAGCTGCTGTGTAGGAGCAAGGTATGTAATCTGCTGCATCAATGTAACGCTTCTTGTTCTTGTTTTGAATTATTGCTGATAGTCTAGCATACGTCGTTGTTACTTTAGAGATGAGAAATAAAATGATAAAATCTAATACTACCTATAACAATTCCATGTTTTGTGAAGGAAATTAAGTTTAAAGTTTATAAGTTCAAATGTTATTGTAGTTAAATCAACATATAAGTAAATGCTTGCACGTGCACACACACACACACACACACACACACACACACACACACACACACACACAGTAACCTGTTTGTTAGTATGAGAGGAATATTTCCTCTCATGTCCTTGTGACGTTATGGCAAAACCCAAAAATGCATCGACCAATGAGCACTACTTTACTAACATGTCATCAGTGCCAAGCACAGGTTTATATCTGCTGCAGTTTGTTTGCTGAAACTCCTTCCTTCTATCAGTAACATGCATACTTTATTCAGCATGTCATCAGCAGCTGGGTGAGTCTGAGAAATGTCTTCCCAAAAAGGCAGACTCACACCAGAAAGAAAGCCTGTTGGTTGTCTTCAATTCAGTAAAGAGCTAACAAACTGCCAGCTGACCTAACTTTGAATTTCTTTTACATCTTGATCACAGACACAGTGTAAACTTCCTTTACATTTGTCCATAACATGTCCTTAAATAAGTGTTATTTTAAATCATGGTTTTCAATCGGGGAAGGCAAGCATTCAAAAATGTCAAGCAATAAAAAAGAAGTTTTAATCTTGTGTTGGTCGTTCTGACCATGAATCACAATGGTAATTAACAACAACAACCAGAGCCGAAACACGTGCTTTTACAGAGGAAATTCCAGTTTGACATGACTTCCTGTGCTGGAGTGGGACCAGAGTAGTGCGATGTGCAGGGGGTAGACAATCAAACTATAGACAGGCCCTTTATCACATGTACCAAACAGTCCTCTGGGCTTCCCTCATTGCCGCGTCGTCCACACCCTTTCACAATCTCACTTTTGTTTTCATCTCCCTTTTCTACCCTGTTACAGCTTCTAGCTCGTATCATTTCCTCCAGTCTTGACTCCTCTCTGTCCTCTTCCTCCTCTTTTCTCTGTTCTGTCCACTCTGATCTGTGGCTGTGCTTCAATCCCCATCTTCGTATGGATATGGAGTTATGATGAATTAAGTTTCCCCGTTTTATCCCATGTTTAAAGCTAAATCCCTAAATACCAGGCCACATCAGTGAAAGGGTTAGAAACAAGAGAGGGCATGCCTGTGAAAAACAAATCCAGACTCAAAGCCTATTCTTAGAGCTCCTATTTAGCCCAGGTATATACAGACTGACATGATACACAACCTAGTTCTAGCTATGTAAACCTGAGGTATTTGTCAGTGTGGAACTGGTGAAGCATGAGATAAAATGTCTATACACAACAGCAAGTACAAGGTTCCTCTGCAGGAAACTGTTTCTTTCCCAAACCTAATGTGGCTTTGCTTTAATCCTCAAGTATATTTACAAATGCAAATTGCTAGTGTGATGCATATGGATATCATTTTCAAGCTAACAGACTGTAAATGACCATGCCAGCGTTTGGATTTGTTGTTTTTCTGGTTCAAATGTTCTTCACTTTTCCTCAATAGACAATTGTGTGCTTATGTGTGAAGCATGCTAGCTGACAATTTTGAACTAAATTACCATATTTAACATTGGCTTTGCCACTTTAACACGTTTCTTTGAGCCACTTCTCTACAGAAGCGTTTTACCCATTTGGTGAAATCATCTTAAATGGTAGCCATGAGTCATCGTCGGCTCCAAGCAGACATTTCCACATCTCAATGGTCTGGCTCTGTGTGAGCACTGTTTGTTCGGGAACACTGACTGGACGTTGCGGCCGGTGGGTAAGGGGCAGCACAGACTCACATTGTGTTTAACAGAATGCTCCCTTCTCTCTACTGAATAACTTCTTTACTGGACATGTCACAACCCAGAAGATGCACCTTTTGGAGCGGGGGCGGTGCAGGAGGGTGGCTACTGAGGCTCCAGCTCCCAATGTTTTCTCAAAAGCCCATAATATTTCAGATTTTTAAAGAACACATCTCCTTACCTAAACAGGCTGTGTGAAGGAGAGACACCGCAGATCTTTCCTTCCAGCGGCCGTCAGACTTTACAACGGACACTGTTGACTCTGTGCAATATATCCTGCATCCCATGTGCCATTATCATATGCATCATTTTTAATTTGGGCAATTTTCAAAGTGCCATTTAATAATTCATGTGTAATTTATTGTATAATACTGTTTGCTATATTTTCGCTGTACACTTACCTATCTTTGCTGTTACAAACCGCAATTTCCCCACTGTGGGACAAATAAAGGTTTTTCTTATCTTATCTTAAACGACATCATAGGTCCGTTTCCCAAAAATCCGAAAAACGTTGCATGTAACCATTTTATTTACTGTTGCACGGTGGCAGTTCAGTCTTGTTACTGTAGCGTAATAGTTGCAGTTTAAACACGTAGTAAACGTTGTGGAACTAAGTTAGGTTAGGGTTAGAAAACTGTAAACGTAAAACTACTAAAATGTAATTCTACTAAAATGAGGATGTAATGTTATGCTATGAGCTGCTTGTTTAATCGACCCATATGGCCGTTTTCTGGGTGAGGATGGTATGTTTTTAAAATACCTTCAACTGTTCTGTGCTATTATTATTAGTACTACTAGCTAGAAATATAATGTATTTTAAATTACAGCAATAAAATTAGAGCAACCGAGATTATTATTGGATGGATTCAAAAATAGCAGATTTATCAGCTAAACATTGATTGTGTGAACTCTACTTCAGCATAGTAGAACAAAAGTAGGTGTTAAGATTAGTAATGCAGTTTACGTCATATTCCTGCCCTACTTGTGTCATGTAACTTAGTAATAGCCACATTGTTGCCTGTGTTAAGGTGGCAGGAGTGAACATAAGTCTTCCCCAACATTTGGAGAACAATTAGATACAAAAAAGGATGTAGGCTCTACAAGATGATTCTTTTCCTTGGCAACTATCATGTTGTTTTCTTTTCCAATTGTGTTTGGATTTTTAGGCATTTGACTATCTCACATGGTTTAAAAAAAGGTGCAAGTAGCTGCTCCCTTGGGGAGCATGCCCCCGGACCTCCCTAGTTTTGGGCTGAGCCCCTAATGCAGGGGTGGGCAAACCTTTTGACTCCCGGGCCACAGTGAGTTCTCAAATTTGACAGGTGAGCCAGGCCTGCCCCACCCTAAACCAAATGCTCCTTGAGGAGCAGATGGATTGAATGTTTATGTGTACTAATGTAATGACGTGTAAAAACTATTATATAAAAGCTTTTGACCTTTAACAGACAGCAAAGCAAACATTGCATTAATTTTATAACAGTAGAGAAACTCCCGTTACTTTTCAGTGGGAACAGTGTTGTTGGGCTCCCATTTTTGCCAGTGCATCAAGATTCAGCACATGATTAAACTGCAAAACAGACTTCCATAGAGATTCCTGATGAATGATACAGTGAAGGAAAATAACATCCTGTGCAGGATTTTCCTCTCTCACTTTATCCTGGATTCTTTTCGGCAGGCCGACGTGTTTTCCTGTTACATTTGGCGATCCGTCCGTGGTGACATTGGCAAGTTTACTCCAAGGTAGCTTCATTCTCTCGATGGCAGCTGACACACTGTCATATAAGTCCTCTCCCCTCGTCTTTCCTCTCAGGGACTCCATGGTTAAAGCTCCTCAGTTATCTCAAAACCTTCGGTAATCCCTCGGATACAAATTAGGAGCTGAGCAGTGTCTTTTACGTCGTTACTTTCATCCAGTGCTAATGAATATAATGTAAAGGACCTTTTTGTTTAACTCACTGACAGTATCTCCATCAATCAGTTCCACACGGCGAGTCACTGTCCTTCGTGATAAACTGGTCTTTTCAAATGTACCTTTGCTCTCTGGACATAAGAGACCTGCTGTCTCTATCATGCAGTCTTTCAAAAATTCGCCTTCTGAGAAAGGCTTGCTAGCCTTTGCTAATTTAAATGCTAGCAGAAAACTTGCGTTGGTGCTGGACTCTAATCGCAGTTTGTCGGTGAAACAAACGTTGCTGAGTCTGTAAATCAGCCGTCAACCTCTCAGCAGGAGCCGCCCCGGTCTTGTGCTGACTGCTTGCTAGCATAGTTAGCATGCTTCGCTGCAAAGTGACGGCTGATGTTGTATTCTTTAAAAACTGAAACAGTTTCCTGGCATATCAGACATACAGCCGTTGATAAAAAAAAATATTTTGCTGTCCACTCCTTCTTAAACACTCGGCACTCACTGTCAACTTTTCTTTTCTTTGGTCCGCTCATTTTTACACAGGGGAAATGTGCTATGTGTGAAAAAGTGAAGTTGAGGATAATGCTGCATTCATGTGCGTTTGGGAAACATTGGAGAAACAAATTTCACGGCATTTGCAGGGAAGTCAAAAATGAATGTGATTTAATAATAATTAAATTTAATAATATAGTTTGAGATCACTAAGGCGGGCCGAATTAAAAACCCTAACGGGCCGTACATGGCCCGCGGCCGCAATTTTCCCATGTCTGCCCTAATGTCTACAACTTCTGGCTTCGCCCCTGCTTATGAGTCTGTTACATGAATCTGAACAAGCAATGCTAAATTGGACGATATGATCCAATGAAATGGAATGGGAATTGTTGGGTTTCTGTAAATAACATTACAGAGTACGATCTAGAGCTGCTCTTTTATGAAAAGCGCTGTGAGATAACTGTTGCGATTTGGCACTATATAAATAAAATTGAATTGAAAAATTTAATTGAGTTGAAAAAGAAAAGCTGTCTTGTTTTAGGACTGCTGATTGTCTTTGTGTTTCACAGAGCTCATTGTGTTCCCGGCGAACACACGCATCTGCTCTGCACACACTATGAGTTTAATAGTGGATGACATGTTAAGAAACATCACCCCCTCTGCCGAGTTCTGGCAGTGCTGCATGGTAAAAACTCCAGCTAACTAAACCTAATGGTTTTTCCTTCTGAACATGAGCCTCTTGGAGATTACCTATGTTTGTTATATGGACAATTCACATGCATATGCATTATAAGGATTCCCTATGCCACGGTCCATCTCTGTTTTAAGTTTTCTATTGACATGGTAGAGAAATATGGAGAGCACAAGACCTATCTTTGACAGTGAATTCAGTCAAGGCATCCATCTTACATCAAGTAAAAATAAGTCCACTGTTTTATATAGTTCTGAGAAATACAGCATGCCAGAGCTCACTGATAATGATCCCAAACAGTAACAGTACAGTGGTTCTCAACTAGAAATGAAGCATGTGTAAGACAACGTATAATTTATTATTTTTCACAGACGGCAGCTATGTAATTCCCCCTTCTTCAGCTCAAGAAGGCCACCTAGATACAAAAATGACCTCGAGGCATTTCACCTTCAAGCCAATCAGCTGTCCAACAAGTTGTTAAGAGCCTATACAGAAGTGAGGCCACATTGCTAACCCTTGTCACCCATGCAGCTCCACTGGTTCACCCGCTCCGGTTGTAATATACACAACCTCCCTACAACTTAGAATTTAGGTTGGACCATAACCTGCAATTATGGCTGACTGTCACCATGTTGTGGCATTTAAACAAGTAGTGCTTTAGAATCTGACAGACAATATTAACACTTTTTTAAGAATTCACGAGGAGAAGGTTACATCTAAAGAAATATGGCCGTTACTTGCTATTAAAATGCCATCAAATTCTAAGCAAAGTACGCTACTGCAATTTATTAAGCTCTGTCTGAAGGTTAACTGTAACATGGGTAAATGTATGCACGAGTCAGTCATTACTTATATTTTTGCCAATGACACTCACCTCTGCTCAATTGGAAAATTCATTCAGCAGCAACTTGTATCTGATTCTGCTGAAGGAACCTGGCCCAAAGCACTAAACCACACAGCGCGAGAGAGGGGTACCCAGATGGGACCTAACATCATCTCGAAATTAGAAAATTTAAAGCAATTACAGCAGCCTTTGAAAGAGGGACCAGGGGACAGACAAGAAATATTCAGAGAGAGGGCTATATTACACGAAGATCTGCCAACCTGCAGAGGATAAGAGTCAAAGGGCAAAGGTCCTCCTGATCTTCTAGAAAAACTACAACCAGCTGTATCAACACTCACTGTACAGGCTTTCTCAAATGGTTTGTTTTCCTGCCACATGGGGATGGACAATATTCCTTTTTAATTGTTAAGAGAGATAACATGAGTAAAATTAAAAAAAGACTGGTCAAAATTGAAATAGCAGTGGCTGACCCTTTTAGTCCTCATGGGCCAAGCTACAAAAAGGCTAAATCCTGCATTTACCATGATGCAACACAGCAGCATCTTTCTTCATACCCCACTTGCCTCATACATGGCCACTTCTTTCAATCCTCACACCTCCAGGTTGTCATACAGAATATTCTTTAAAAATAAAATGAACTTTGAAGCCCAAGCTGAGATGACCCTGATGACACCATTGTGCATTTGTGGGGTGTGCCTTTAACGGGTCTCATATTGTAAAAGGAGAAATTTCCATGTTTTTTAAATTATAAAGCAGGTAGAGATGGTACATAAATACTATGAAAGTATCAAAATGCTCAATCCACAGAGAAATCAGGACCATCTAGACTTTAATATACGGTTGTGATGTCACAACTGTAGTATACATACAGTAGGTAGAAAGTGGTGTTACAGTGCTGTTACAGTCATTCCCCAACTGCAACGACGGTGCAATCGGGGCTTTTTTGGGAGGGGGGATTAAAGAGACGGGCATTTAAAAAGGAGTGTTTCAGACAGAGGGTGAATACAGTTATATTCCGACAGTTTTTTGAACGTTAAAGCATGTAAACATGTTCAAGTAGAAAACGAAAAATACAAGTATCAACCTGAAAATGAGCACGATATGGGACCTTTAATTTGAACCATTTTTCTAATGGAATACAACACTGTCTGCAGCACCAATATAAATCTCAAATTTGTTTTACTTATTCAATTACCACACATCACATGTAAATTCAATTCAATTCAATTTTATTCATAGTATCAATTCATAACAAGAGTTATCTCAAGACACTTTACAGATACAGCAGGTCTAGACCACACCAGAATTTACAAGGACCCAACAGTTCTAGTAGTTTCCTCCAGAGCAAGCAACAGTGCGACAGTGGCGAGGAAAAACTAAATGCAGTGGCCAAGCTCCTTCTGTATGACCAGTATGAGCAGCAGTTCCGGCACATTCTTAATTACAATGAAATTAAGACAATCATAGCATCTTGTACAGTGTGTTCTGTGTTTACGTTCTGTCCTGTCATCCTCCCACATGGACAGACAAAGATGATGACAGGGCACATTGGTAACTAAGTGTCACTCAAGAGCCAGGAAGCCTGTCAGAGGGAGTGGTAATTGCATGTATTTAAACAAATAGTTACTTTAACTTGAACCTGCGGAGGTTTTCAGTGTAACAATGCAGGAGAAACTGTTTGAGAGACTGACACCACTTTTCACATCTATCCAAGCTCAACCCTATTGACATCAACCGGTTACAACCCCTTCCAACTCTAGCTAAAGGCTAAGATCTGTTTATTTTTTATTTTTTTAGATATATTATCCAAATACTGCCAAAGCATTTTAACATCTGGAAGTCATCCCCCACCCCAGGCCTCCATTTGCTGACTGCAATAATTTTAAGTAGTTCCCATGGAACAGTCCTCACACACAATCTGCATTGAAAATCCGTCACCTCCATCATCTGTGCCACCGTTATCAGGATCAAGGCTACAGGCTACTACATATCAGACAACTATTAAAACTTTGACTTCCTCCAACGTGTAACTCAAGACAATGTGCAATCTGGTGAGCGACCCCCTTAACTGTGGTAAAAAAGAGGCGTGTGATCATGGCTCAAAAATGCAGCATGTGTTTCTAATCAAGGCCGTCTGTGGACATGGTTGCATTGGACATTTCAGATTTGGTAGAAAACAGCCCATTTGTTGCGATGTCAGTGATGTGGCAACAACAACTGGAACTAATTTGGATAACAGAGTGACCTCATGCAGGTTTTGATGATTTGCAATACCAGATTTTTGCTTTCTGCTCATGCATTTCTCTAAGAGAGAAAACCTGGTGATGACGGGACAAATGCAGCAAACTGAAGTTATCCACTGGTTTCACAAAGTGTTTAGGCTCTTTGATGTACGCCGCTAAGTGCCATCTTTGAAGATGTTTTACAGCTATGTCAGCGTCTGGGAGGAGCAATGTTCAACACACACATTTCTATCTCAGGCTAAAACTGCGTGCACAGACTTTTCCATGATTACATCCCTAAATCTTTCTCCAAATGTGATTTGAACACTTCTGCTTCTCTATAGTATTTTTCATCCTGGTAATCTATACTGGAGTCACCATTTCCAATTATGAGCTTAACGTCTGCTACTTGATCTCACTTGCCAACTTGTGTTCTTTTGCAAACTTTCCACGCATGTGCAGCCAGCCATATGACTTTCATTTTGAGCTGTATAAATGTATTGACTCAAAAGAAAAAATAGCATTTGTTTTAAACATGTTTTTAAATCTTTAAAGAACCATATTTTATTTAGTAAGTTCTACTAAAAGGATGGTTCCTCAGATGTTTTTACCATAACGGCCATGTCCTCAACGCAGACTTTTTATTCTTCAGAAGAGACTTTAAAACTCGTGCTGAATGTTTACTGAGAGAATGAGACTGCTTGCATCAACATTTCAACCACACTCAATTTGAAGTTTCATCTTTCCATATAAAGGTCCCAATTACATGGAGTAACATTGGTAATTGTAGCCATGTGAATTTGCAAGATTCCAGTGCTGCTCAAAGTTTTTGAAGCAGTTTGAGTCAGCCCTGTCTCAGGGTCCCCTTACGGCTACAATGCATTCGCAATAAGTTGGGCAAAATAAAGAAAATCAAATATCACGACATTCTTGACCAAATGCCTCCATGTCAGTATTGCGATGATATTGTATGGTGCTTTAACAAAATGTAATTTACACAATGAGATTTTTGAGAAATATTCTCCAGAAATGATTTAATGACTTAGTGGGTAAAGGTAAATAATAGAACAGCTGGAACAGTCTGGTAAGAAAATGACATCACTTTACTGTAATGCAGCCTGTAAAACCAGGAAAAGACAACACTTACCATATCACAATATGACGATATGTCCAAAATCTAAGACCATATCTAGTCTCATATCGCAAAATATATACAACGTCGATATATTTCCCAACCCTAATTCGCAATTACATTTTAACCCTTGTGTTGTCTTTCATTGGACCATGCACTTCGTCTTCCAAAAACAAAAAAATCCACACTTTTTCTGACGTTTGGTCTCTTTTTCAACACTTTTGTCACATTTTTTGTTTCTGTTTTACACTTCTTTTCACTACCATCTATAAACACCACTAACGTCAACTTCTTACTACATGTATTTTTGGAATGTATGGTCAATGAACCTCATTTTTAGGAAATTATACCTAATCCTTGAGTTAAAAATGCAAGAATTAACAATTTGGATATTAAAGGAAGGATAATCACTGGTATACTGTATATAATCAACATTCAGTTGGGATAATGCTTTGAAATGTTTCTTTTTCAAATGTTAAAAAATGTAACACAACACCCTAAATTTAATGAAATTAGAGATCTGATCTTTTGTTGTACTTGTGAATCATCCACGTTTTATTGGTTAATGGAAATTAGGAAGTTAAAAGAAACCCACATTTCTGATATAGACATTTAGAAAATGGGTCAGATGGATGGATGGATGGATGGATGGATCAAACTAAAACAGGACTTTAACCACTGTTCCTGTCGCATGTGAAACCAAAAGTCAGTCTTGACTTGTTAACGCGACTTAACCTTACATCAAGTACGTACCTAACGTACTTCACTTACACACTTAACTTAAATTAAGTAACAACAACTTATAAGTATTGTTTTGGATTGCCTAAACCTAGCTAAGTACATAAAAGTCCATTAACTGTTGGAAAAAAACTATCCTTTGTTTAGGAACGTAACTTTTTAGGAGACAAGGTTGGGTGGGTGCTTTCGGCTTAACCCCGGTCTCCTTCTGGGTCCAAAGGAACACTTTTTACATTTTTGGTACTTATCTTGCCGCATTAAAAAAAATACAACAACTTTTTGTCTCTTTTCAAGGTTTACCTGAATATTTTTGTAGCATTTCTTCTGCGATTATTTTCCGCTACCACCAGGATACACCAACAACAACTTATTACCACTATTTTTATAACATTTCTTGGAATTTATGGTCAATAAAGCTCATTTGGCCTATATGAACTTATATATTATTTTTAGTTTTATTTATTATGTTGACTAATATGTAAGATCAGAAAGTTAATTCCGAATAATGCTATAAAATGAGTGTAAAAAAAAAAACAATGAACTTATCCCTAATCTGACTTGTCAAGAGTGTTTTGAGGAGCCATCCGAGTTACTTTTGGGTAGGTTGAAAGAAACCAAAATATCTTCTATAGAAACTTTGAAAACGGGTCAAATTTGACCCAAAGACAACATGAGGGTTAACATAGTCTTGCATTGTGCAGACCTATCTCCATACCACTGTGTCAGTGCTGGAGTGGTCTGGCTACTATTCTGGGATGGAGCAAAAAAAAAAGCTCAAACTTTTTTGTATTTCTTTAAACCAATCACAACCGCTGTGGGTGGCGCTTAGCTCAGATAGCGGAAATAGCAAGAAACATGTTAACATGTCAGGCTTTATTCCAGCAACGCACATCTGTTTAAACCAGGTATTATGGATAGCTGATGGCTCAGTGGTTGAGTGTGTTTCATGTTGTTCTCACAGCCCAATTATTGATGATTATATTTCCTTCTTTTTTTTTTAAAGCTAATTTTTTAGGGTCATTTTCAGCATTTATTTTGATAGGACCGCTGAAGACATGATGGGGTGACATGCAGCAAAGGGCTGCAGGTCGGAGTCAAACCCTGGCCCGCTGTGTCGAGGAGTAACCCTCTATATATGGGTGTCCCCTCTACCAACTGAGCTCTCCGGGCGCCCGGTGGTTAGATTCTCTATTCAACCTAAGCATACCAGCCAAACAAATAGTTAAATATGTGGAAAAACGCAAAAAAAAAAAAACATTAAATACACATTAAAAACTAGGCCATACTATCTGGTCATTGTGTGGAACAAGCAATGAACACACACACACATGCACATTGTCTCAAAGCACTGGTGAACCTCATTTTCCTTAGTCTACAAAAACCATGAACTTTCCACTGTTATTCGGTCGAACTACCCCTGTTCCATGGAAAGAAGCATGCAGCAGCCTGTCCTGTTTCGCATGGACAAATTTGGACAGAGACAGGATGGATAATCTGATTAAAACAGAGCCACTTAGAAATATGAAACTACATAACACAAACATACATTAAAAATACAACAAGAAAACATTTCTTGGTTTCCCAGGTCAGAACAGCAGAAAGCTATAGAGCATGGGACAGTTGTCCGCTAAAGTTTCCTTTTAAAAGCTTGATCAGTGTCCATATAAATCAGTGAGAATGCCCTATTTGTTAAATGTGAGCATTTGTATTAGAGCTAAATAACTTCTTTAAGCCCAAACGGTTAAGTTAAAGTGCCAACTCATTTTAGATACTACTAGATACAGTTCTAGGGAAAAAAAGGAGGAAGCACAGTTGGAGTAAAACAAGAACACTCAGGTGTTCCAGCTGTTGGCGTTGCCAGCTAAAGACATCAGCAGTACCCCGGGTGAGAATCCAACAGCATCTCTCCTCCTTATGACTCCTCACATCTGGCTTGAATTAACAAGCAGGCTATGTTGCCTCAGAGGCGCGTGAGCTCTGAAATTCTTTTTGTAGTCAATGTAGTCCAGAGGGAGGATGGGGCCGGGGGGGGGGGTAACCCTTTAATGAATGTTCCAAAGTGGTGCAGTAGTGCAGGAGTATTGCAGAAACCGCAAAAGGTGTTCATTTCCCCTCCCCTGTGCATTTTCAGTGCCTGAGGGTGACATCACTTGCAATCACTGACAGATGTCCACAGGTCTGTTTCAGGACTTACATGGCTTGTTTGAATTGCAGATAATCCACAATAGAGCTACTCTCATCTCTTTTAAATCTTCTCTAAGCTAGTCTTCAATAACCACGTAAAGTTGTGACATCCCTGCCAAAGATCTAACTTCATACATCAGTCATTACATCATCAGCTGCTATCCAATGGAAAATTCCTAACAAGGCAATTGAACAAATTAAGTTGTCATGTATGAGGAGACTTAACTCTGGCACAAAGAAATCCAACACAGGAAGTAGGAAATGAACAAATCTGTCTCATTTGTCTCATCAAAAATGACTTCTCCCTAAATTTTCCCTAAAATTTAGGGAAAAAGGAATTTGTGCAACTTAACCCAATTGCTTGTACAAGCACAAACAACAGGTCCAAGCTAATGTTCTCTTAATTCAAAGGGCAACCATTAGAAAGCACACATTGGACTCAACAGCAATTAGGTGTTTAAATAAACAGCAGCACTTACCACTGTTCCCGTCTTGACATGTAACAATCAAAACCTGAGCCAGGGAGACCAGCAGAAAAAAGAAAGTCCTTAAATGCACAGAGCTCATCATGTCTATAGAAAAGACATGAGCCGTCCTTGTGCGTAAAGCAAGGGGGAAAAGGATGAAAAGGCAACAAAAAAAATGCTCAAGGTATCACTGCGCCACCATGAATACAAGAGTAGCTCTCCTTGTAAGCAGCAAGCAGACCCAGCCCAGACTGCGTGAGTGCTTTTTTGTGTAGTTACAGCTTTAAATGAGAAGAATGCTGGCCAGCCTAATTTTCCTCCCCCTTTTGTCAGCCCTTCTCCCATAGCCATCCTCTCACAGGCTTTTGTGGCTGTGGGAGAACTACACCCATGTTCTCATACTTCCCAGTGTTTCATTGTCGAGTTATCTCACAATATAATATTCTTTAACTCTGGTTCACAGTTAAAGATGCAAGGGAACAGATACGGAAAAAATGACTTTGGTTTGTTCGGAGGTGTCACTGTTTTTTTTTTTTAATCTTCAGAAGTGGTTGCTAAGCAAGGTCATAAAACTGCCGTTTTATTGCTGTCTCTGGGGCACAAAACAAGGCACACAGTATTATCTCAGAATCCCTTTTTTAACTGGGCAATTAAACATAAGAATAGAGTTTATAACTACTGTTTTGTGAGAAGAAATTGTACTCCAGGAATTGTAGCATATGTCAATTTGTTTGCATATAAAATTAGTGGCGTCTCTTTAGTTGCCAGTTCTTAGTCAAAAGTGCAGAAAGAGAAATAAAAAGCAAAAGGAAACTGTGTGTGACAGACTCGGTGGGTGGTCACAGATGTAGGGAATCCAGAGTGTAAATTTAGAGAAACGTCTGACCTGACCTCTTGACTTATGGAGAGAACATGGAATCTGCCCACAGTGCTAATACCAGTTAGAAATCTGATTAGAGTCCACTGTTTTAAATAACTTAGAGCAATATTATCTCTGTCAGGTTATTGTGATGCATATTATGTCAGCGTGAAATACCAATAAGGCTAGGTCTAAAATTCTTAATCTGGACCCTAACTAAAGTATATATACAATTTTTCTGTCATTAATGTCATGTAATCCTATATCCAATGTAGTGCAAGATTAAGACACTGACATATAAAGTTTATAGATTCTCTTTAATTTGACCCTTCTGTCAAGGGAGACAGCTTGAAATGAAGAGCCTGAACATGAAGGAATCTCTTCTAGTACAGTTTAGTCCCTGAAATGGCTCGTAAAGAAGCCACAGATTCACTTTTGTGAAAATTAGACGTGAGTGGAAGGACTAAAGTCCAGTTAGATATTTAAAAGTACAGAGTAACTGTGTGCACATTTGTCTAAGATGTAAGTTTATAGTTCGACAAACATAAATCAAATAAATGTTATTTATATTCAACTCCATAAAATTGACACCATGGTTCTTCGCCCAAGCTTTACCGCACACAACTAACGCTCAGGCATATGACAGGAAACAGCTGTGGGCAATGTTCACAAGGTGCTAAAGGCAAGAGAGTGTGTGTGTGTGTGTGTGTGTGTGTGTGTGTGTGTGTGTGTGTGTGTGTGTGGAAAGGTGTTGGGGGTTCAAGAGTAGAGAAGCGAGCTGATGAGAAAGACAGCTGTTTTGTTGTTGGCCCCGCCCACACAAACAGGTCAGCTGACAAGAACAAGACTCACAAGAAGTATCCGTTCATCACAAACAACATGCAAATTCTGCCATGCCACCTACTGCCAAATATTAAGTCATTATAGAGAAAGTTACCCAAGGTTTGTGTTTTGTCCCCGGCTGGTCTGATCACAAACTGATTGGTTGGAAATTATTTAACAATATTTATTACATATATTACAATTAAACGCATTCAGAGCCAATGTGCCTGGCTATTGGTTAAGCACTGTTACTGCTAACACAACAGCCAAAATGAAGAACAATGAAACTATGTTCATAATACTGTTTTTTCATAATTGATCCCCATCTGATAGGCAGCAGATCAATCTACAACTCCTGGTTTCCTTTTACATAAAGGCATAATCCCAAATATTATGCTGTCATCACTAACAGTAATTCAAAAGCAAGAAGGATTTTCTTGGATTCAGATTTCGGGGAGGTTGGAGATAATTATCCAGCTCTGCTTCCTGTCGTAAAAAGATTACAAATGCTTGTTATAGGTTTGAGGAATAATAATGCTAGGCACCAAGATGCAAGAGGCTGCTAAGAGACAGTTAACTTTAGATTTGACTTTATATTAGATACAGTTTAGATAGATAGATAGATAGATAGATAGATAGATAGATAGATAGATCTAGAGGGCTTTGGTTTGTTTTCAGGGACACTGGCAATAGCCCACACAATCTATTGCATAGCAATTGTAGGTGATGCTGTAGAAGGAAGTAACAAGCAAAAAATGCAATGGTACAACAGAAATCATTCCATTTCACTCCTCCATTTCCTCCTAGAGAATTAAAGGCCTCCTATTTGTTTTAGTTCTATAACTGTGCTTAAAGCATACCTCCCACATTCTCCTCCTCTTACAGTATGTGATTTTAAATGCCTGTCTCTGACATTAATGACTGCAGCAGTTGCCATTTGGTGATTTTGTCAGCAGAAAAGGTCTGTTGCAGTGATATTGGATACAGGCAGTTTTTAATAAAAGATATCCTGGGTTCACATGGATCTGATGGTATTGACAGACAGGGGTGTTTCTTTGATACAATCCCAAATAACCTTAGCTTTGGACTGAAACAGAGAATGGAAATAATTATCAAAGTCTCCAAGGTTACGCCTGCCAAAATATTGCAATAAACAGACTCTGCAGCCAGAGCTCACACACATCAGCAAGCTCACTATTCCTAGGACAAAGTAGCCTTCCATAACCAAAAAACAAAACAAAAAAACATAATCTTCTCATAGGGTTTTCAAAGATCACAATTTAATCCACAAGACAAAATTCCATTTACTTCTGTTTCTTTCTTGTAAACCAAACTATTGGACAGGAAGACCGCTGGAGCAGATGGAATGCACATGGAGTCCATTGTAAGTGCAGAGCCCCATGTTCCATTCAGAGTATATGGTACTGTCACACAGAGCCAAAAATAAATAAACCTCTGTTCCTTTTTGTAAATATTTGACAGATGTACTATAATGTTCAATTGTAATGATGTCCTCCTTTCGAAACTCCTTCATAAACAAAGACCAAAGGAACATAAATAAGAAGATTTAGTACAATATTGGACAATTTTGCAAGACACCTGATTCATTCAATGCCAAGGTGTTTCTACATGCAATGCTATTGTACATTATGGACGAATTCCATGGAATTCTGTGCTGTGACAATAACCTTTTAGCACCTCACAATAATCGGTACAATGTTGGGTATTCTTACAGACTGAGGCTGTTTCAGTTTGTACGCTCTAATGCATGATTACCCTTTAAATGTTGTCTGTTAAATCCAAAGTAAATCAAATCAAAAATCTAAAATGTTGGGGAGAAACTTATTGGCAGACCGAAGGGTACATTCCACAGTGCAAGGAGTCCAAAATGTAGGCTGGAGCTATGCCATTAACCACTATGTATGTGATTAGTAAAATGTTATATAATCAATTCTGAATTTAGTTGGTAATATGTCTATCTTTGGCATTTGTTAAGGACTGGTTGTTGTGTTTGGGGCCAGTTGTACAGTTAACAGCTAATACAGATTAAACAGAGCTGGAGTAGTTTTGGCAAGATGAGATGCATGATCTCAGTTTGTTGAAGATAGGAAGGATCTCACTGAGGATATATATAGTGTTGAGGATACATGTTTGTATATTTGCCTTGAGTTTTGTGTTGTTAAAATGTTAAATGTGATCCAGACGATGCCAATCTCAGATAAAATCACACAAAACCTTTTCGTTGTTGCACTGAAAGTGAAACTCCTGAAAGAGCTGGTTGGACAGGCCGAGACAGGCAGAAAGAATTCTCCCAGGCCATGGAAGTTGTGAGCAGACTTACTCTGACTGTACTATCTCTTACTTGTACTTCAACAGTCCTCCCTCCTCCACTCCAAACTAAGCCTGAGTCTCCGACGGCCAAAGGCTGTGATGACTTCTCCCCCTCTTTCCTAACATGTAGTTTCATGGTCTTGGCTCATCTGCTAAAGTCATTTTGCCTCAACCCCCCCACCCCTACCCCTCTCTCCCAAACCTAGAAGACTTTCTGAGTCCAGTAAAACCGTAACAGGAGACAACTTGAAACAAGACAGTCTGACTTTCTTAACAAAACAAAACTCATGTTGAAGGTACACAATGTCCAATGCAAACAATATTCCCAATATCAAGACTATTTTCCATCTCCATACTACATGATGTGTGTAAAGCTGTTTTGGTGAAACAACAGCCATGTGCCTGTCATCATAAATGACACATCTTTTTGGTAAAGATTAGGACAGAACTGTCTGATTCATGGTACTTATCCTCTATTGTCAAATGGGAGCCAGGAGCCTCTAGTTCAATAAATATATTGAATTACAAAAGCTGTGGTACTGCTTAATTTAGAAACATTGCCTTGGTCTTATTGGTCTTAAATTCTTGTTTTCTCACTGTAAGTGAGGATGAAACCATGTTCTCACCAAATTAGCTTCTTTGATCATGTAATTCAAAACTCATCTGGACTCCAGGGGGACTGTTGTTTTTAGCATGAAGCACATTTCTGGCAAGCATGAGCGAAGGAAACCTTCCTCAGTGCCCACATCTGAACGCCGCATGCTGCAGTGAACCCAGGGTTGACTTTCTTTGCCCCAAAGACAAATAAATTGTTTCCTCAGTGTTCCTGCTGTACTCTTGACACAAGTGCACAGTATCCTGAAGAAAACGGGCTAAGGAAAGTCTTTGTATTGATTTGACTCCAAAGATACACACAATGAGTTTTGGTGGGTAACACTGAATATAAAAAAAACCTTCACTGGACCCCGATTAGGGAGTGGACATCACAGTCGGCTGAAGCCAATTATCTGTGTCCATTTAACTTCTATTTTCGCTGCCCCTTGCCTTATATCTCTTGACAACAGGGGTTTTGACTTTGTAATAGTGATGAATGCTCTTAAATAGATTGCTAGAAGCTATCAGAACAAGTCCCAACAAAATCAGCAACCAATAGGAATGCCAAGTGACAAATGAGAAAACAAAGCCATAACACAGTCATCAGTCACAGTCTCAGACATGCTCATCCAGGCGGATGGCGTGCACATCTGGGGAAAGGGATTTCCTCAGTAATGTGAGAGGACTAACATGGGAAGTGAGCAAAGAATCTCATTTATGGCAAAAAATAAATTCACTTCAGTGGAGAGTATTCCTAAAAGCCATCCATGTCCCAGTGTGTGTCAGGATCTGCTTGTATAACACATATGTCATGTGCTGTAGATCATTATTGCAAGCACATATTTATGTCGTAACATTGACAGATTATGAATTGACCTGCCTTCTATCTGCAACATGGATAGGGAGTACTTTTTTGAGGTTGACAAAATCAACATAACAGCCTTCGCTGCAAAAGAATCATTCCTGCCACCATCTATAAAACTGTACAACAATTTATAGCTTTGTGTGAGATAATGCTCTCATTACCTCACACATTACAACACTGCACTATTATGCTACATGCACACTGTTTACTTCATATTTAAAATTATACATATTTTGTTTTGTTATATATAATATGTATGTATTTTATTCTACACTTGTACTGTAGATGTACATTTTTTCATTCCACTAAGTATATTTCAATCAGGAGAGACTTTGTTGCACATATGCAAAAACTTTATTAGTAGGCTACATAGGAACAATATGAAATGTACAACCATATGAAATGTACAAAGTCTTTGGAAATTAGACTCCACCCAGAGTGGGGTGTGCTAAGATGACTGGAGGAAGATGGGGGGAGGAGGGTCGCACTCTTCCTGAAATGACAACAGACAGCCGCAGAGGATTTATAGAAGGGGTGTCCCGCTGGGATTGGCTTGTGAACACATGGCCGATACTGATTGGTTTAACTGAAGTAAAGCCTCAAAAACTGATCAGTTTAGGATATCAGTAATAAAGTTATTATCTTACTGTATTATCTCCCTGAAAGGATTTACACTCAGCTTCATTTTATGACATTTGTATCTTTTATTATCTTGTTTTAGTCAAAATCATTAGTTAAAAAACAACAAGAGGCCTTTAATTCTCTAAGAGGAGATGGAGGAGTAAAATGGAATGATGCCTGTTGTACCATTGCATTGTTTGCTTCCTTCTTCCTTCTACAGCATCTTTCTAACAAAAAAAATGGATCACCAACAATTGCTATGCAATAGCTTGTGTGGGCTATTTCCAGTGTCCCTTAAAAGATACCAAGCCATCTAGAACTATCTATCTATCTGAAATGGTTAGACACAATGATTACACATACATCAATTATGATCTAAGATTTCTTGAAAATATTAAAACCCCAATCATTTATGTGCCTACATATTTAATAAAATACTTTCCTATCCTTTAAAAGCTAGCTTCAGGATGGGAGGTTGCACTGGTGCCGGATAGCTTCAGCTCTTCAGTGCTTTGCTTCTTTAAATGAGCAGGAACAGTCGGAGAACTGGTACAACCAGAGCAAATAAGCGGTAGAAAGATTTTCAGAGTGGCCAAAAGTCTGACCACATGTACATTTGGGTTTACATGGTTGTGGGGAAATGATTTGCACCTTGTGGAAAATGTGAGGAGGGCTGAAGCCACTGAGCATGAGTCATTGGCCAGCTATCTTTGAGGGGGATGGAAGTCCTGCCTTTGAGTGCCGGACTCAGACATTTGTTTACTTTCCAGACAGAGGAGCTGAGAGGCACAAGAAGGGGGGAAATGGCCGAAAGGAACGTCACGTTAACACATTTCAGTGTTACAGGCAATGGTTTTGATACAAAATAATGTGTGAATTGTGAAAGTTTCTTTTAAATTTGCACAGTGAATAAAAAGAAGACAAAATACCCAAAATGTTGGCTGTCTACACGCCATCACTGGCAGAGATGCTTGAGAGTGTGAGGGCACTAAACATTTTAGCAATGTCCTTTTGGGCTCTGTGCACTACTCAGATTGTACACGTCATCATTGCTCTCAACGTTTAAATTAGTTTGAACTCGCCAAGTGTTTTAATCAGATCAGTGATATAAATTAAATAATGACTAGTTCTCTGCCTCAACAGATGGGGCAGCTCAGACTTTTTGTCATGTGTAGACTGCTTTAATAGAAACAAAGATGATTTCCTAATCAATTACATTGAATGATAAAAATGAATGTCAATTAAAAATGTATTTTGTGCAACAAAAGAAAAAAGATACTATCACAACTCTCTAAGAAATGGCTTCTCATGTCTCATTAACAGTCATTGTTTATTTTTTTCAAGCAGTGGTTGGCCTCTGGATTGAGTTCCCATTAAATCATGGCTAGTCAGAGGATCTTAGTGGCTTAAAGAGAAACAAGATACACCAGACTGGGGAAAGTATGACTACCTCTCAGGAGCTCGTCCAACTCTTAGTGAGATGTGAGGCTCACAGTAAGCATCCATTGGGCAACTTTATAAGTAGCATGCATCGTAGCATATGATGACACTTATGTCATTTATTATGTCTCATATGGAAATAGTGTATTTTAAAGTTTTAATGTCAAAGAGAATTACTTGAGAATGAGTTGTTGGCCTGTCTTTTGAGGAAGGCGATCGTGACATATTTGTTTGATTGATATGAGTCTCAGCCTATCAACACCAATCTGTGTTGCTGCTGCATGACCCTCCCCCGCTTCACCCAAATCTTCCTTTTTCTTGTTTTAATATGCATTGTATTTAAAATCTGAGACAGAAACTGATGCTTCACTTCTAAAGATGTTCTCCCCTGACAGAAGTGCAAAGAACAAAAATGTGTGGGATTGATTTTTATTTACATAATATGAAAAATATAATAAATTGCAGAAATTGCAAAGCCTTAACTTTCCCAACCAAAGTATCATACTAAAGACCTTTCCCGTGGAACAGGCCTGAACTTGCATGTTTGTGAGTGCAGCGGATATTTTATATATATATTTATATCGGCTTAAAGCACTTTGCATGTCCTCGGGGCTTGCAACAACGGTTTGGGAACTGGCAGGGAACTTGGCTGTTGTGCTGATGTTTAATGGGAGATCAGACCTGACTTGAAGAGATGAAGAAATGCTTGAGTTGATTACTTTTGAGCTTAACCTGACATACTGTATCCCACGGGCATCGGACATGCAGGGAGAGTTGAAACAATGACAGCTACAGATGTGACATAATGGCATAAAAAAATCTTCTTTAAATTACTGTTTTTCAAGAGGCACTCATATAGTCACATAAAGAAGACAGTTCTTTTGTTCACCTGCACTCATCACATTATTTTAAGTGTCCTCGTGGCCCTAAAGTAAGTTTTTCACAGGCTTTTCAACTGCAGTAAAATACATTGGTATTTACATTGGAATTAAGAAAAAATAATGTTTAAGTAGTGATCATGTGTCATGGCATGAGATATGTATGTCTTATGTCTTGCTATGTTTGTTTATTTCTTTCAGTATCCCTCAGTAGCTGAGTTGTTTGCCAGCCAATCCTTAATGGAAGTCAAATATTTAAGCAGTTCCAACACTTTGTCAGTCTGTTCCAGGTTAAAAGAGACATACACATAGCTGGATGTCATCTGCATAGAAATGTAAATGTAAATGTGCTGGGCATTTTCTAGTCTTCTCAAATAGTACAGGATACATTCACCATTCACACACATTCCCACTGTGGGGGCTGCCGTAACCACCTGCTCATCAGATAAACAACACAAAACTCCGATGTCTTGCCCACACTAACATGGGACTGCAGGGCCGGGAAACCACCAACCTTCCAATTGGCAGGCAACCACTCTACCACTGAGCCACAGCCGCCCGTTTGATAACGGAAATCTTCAAATTGCCTAATTAATTGTCCCAGGGGAACCATATACAATGCAAATAAAATCGGACCTAACATAGAACCCTGAGGCACCCCACAGGAAAATGCAGTAGTTAGCAGTTAACAATAGGGACCAAGTGAAACAGAAAAAAAGTGAAAAGTTCAAGAGTCCACTGTTGCTTAGTTACCCATGCACATGCTTAGAAGCTCTTGAACTCTTGTAGCTCTCCTGGCTCCACTGTGGTGTCAGGTTACAGCCTGTTTCTACATAGTCATTAATCGTTTTTTTGTTGAAACATTACATTTTGGTATATTGGATTGTATGAGTTCGACAATCGACTATTGTGGACTTCACCGGAAAACAGGAACTAAACAGAAGTATGAATGAACAAAACTTTTATGCCTTTCTGTCACATCTTCAGCAGTCAGATTTGCTATGTTCCCTCGGAAGGAATCACTTATAATGAACATGTTTAGAGGCTAAAAACATGTTTATAACTAGCCCTGTTTAAGCCTCCTGGGTGCTAACTCTAGCAGGAGGATAACACGGTGTAGGCCAGACCTCCACATTTACAAAGAACTACGTGTTGAAATCAACCGGAATTTTTCTTTAAGTCTATCAAGCAAGATGTTATGATCAAAAGCTGCACTTAGCAGCACCAAAACCAAGCATTCACACATGTCAGAGGACATTAATTAATCACTGGACACTCTAAGATGAGCAGTTTCTGTTGAGTGTTGGTTGGTTGATGGATGCCAGATTGAAATTTGTCTAAAATCTGTGTGCATTCAAGACAGCAGTGACCTGTTTAACGTTTTTCTAAATGTTTGGAAATAAAAAGTATTGAATTGGGTACTCAGCCCTACAAGGATGTCCCTGGAATACCTCCACAGGAAGGCATCCTGGAGACATCCTGATCAGATGTTTTACCACGTAATCTGGCTCTTTTTTAAATGCGAAGAAGCAGCGGTTCTGATCCAATGTCCCTCTGGGTATTAGAGCTCATTATCAGCAGCAAAGACTGACTATCGGTCGCCTGTTTCTTGGTAAAGACTTCCCCATCGTCCTGGTGTGTCAGGACCATAGGGGTGAGGCCCAAGGCAAAAATGTATCATTATATTTCAAAGCATCCACAACATTCTCAAATCCCTCTTGCAGCTTATAACTAACATGTTTCTAACAACTAAAACGTTTTCAATCAGGAGAGATGTTTGCAGATATGCAAAGGAGGTTTATTATACAGCTCAATAAAATGTACAAAGTCTTTGGCGATTAGACTCCATTGCTATATGAATATTTCGTATATCTATATAGAGGTAGAGAACCATCAAACCCCCAGATGGAGTCTAGACACCGGTGGTGGCGACGAAGGAGCCCGGAGACCAGACCGAAAGAGGGTCCGGACCCGTCAGCTGGAGTAGATGACTGGAGGTGGAAGGGGGGGTGGAGGGTTGCACTCTTTGCCTGAAACAACAGCTGAATAGCAAAGGGAGAAACAAATTTAAAGCAGGGTTGTTACTGAAAGAATTTATGCTGAGCTACATTTAAATCAATAGAGACTAGTAGCATATATGCGAAAAAGTACATTTATTAGCTCGGGATCCCCCAGTAGGATCTGATTAATGTGGCTTGGGAAAGGGAAGTTTGGGGTCCCCTACTGGAGCTGCTGGAGCTTCTGCACCCGCGAACTGATAAGCGGATGAAGATGGATGGATGGATGGTACTTTAGATGCAGAAATGTACAAGCTCAAAATTGGGGAAATTAAATAATAACTTACTCCACCCACATATGAACCCAAGTATCACCGTCTCACATTAAACAGTGGGAGCAACCTTCTTAACCACCAGAACTGGTTTTACATGATGAAAGATTCTGTTTCATCTCAGCAATATGAGCGATCTGAACCTTTCACATCCATTTTAAACCATGCTATGCACAGAGCCCTGGTCCAATTAGGAGTATTTGGTATAATAGCAGAAGTAGTTTTCATGCAAGCCGCTGTGACCACAAGCTGGCGAGCAATTCTGCATACGGAGGCAGAAAACCTCCAGGCTTCTTGGAGCTTGGGGTAATAAAGTCATCTCTCCTTACAATGTACTGCAGATGAGGTCAAATGAACTTCATAGTCCCGGGAATGTGAATATGGGATGTTCTCTGTAATAAAAATAACACCTCGGGCTACAACTTTTGCATCGGAGTACAAGCCTCCTCACTGTCAGTGCTTGTTTGGAACAAAGACACATGGTGCCACACTTTTTGTATTTTTGCAGTAAACTTTTTAATACAATTGTATTCATAGTGTTGAATTATAACATCCCAGGACACCTCACATAGAGCAGATCTATACCATACTATAGTTTACAGAGACCCAACTATTTCCCCCAAGAGCATTTAGTGCGACAGTGGTGTGGAAAAACTTCCTCTTAACAGACAGAAACCTCAGGCAGACACTGGCTCTTGGTGGGCGGCCGTCTGCCGCTGCCGGTTAGAGAGAGAGAGAGGTATGAAGAGAGGGAGCGAGAATGTCATACTACAACACAGTACAATTACAATAAATACAGAAATATGTTTACAATCTACTGACATTATTGCTATTCTGATAACATTCAAATTAGAGAGTCTCAGAACCATCGTTGTGATTTGTTATTTGAGATTTGAGAAGTTTAAGTCAAAGGAAAGAGGCTAGAGCCTTATTTTCTTATGAGAAAGTTATAGTTAGTAACACAGGGATAATCACTAGGTATAAAACAAAAGCAGGCAATTTGGTGATGTCACACTTTTATTAGCATGGGGGCCTTTTTCTTTCCACAGCCAAGTGGGGGGAAAAAACTACCCGGCCGGCCCTCTTATTCCAGTCTTCTACACTTCTACAGATGGGTAAACCCCCCCTGTGTGTCTGGTGAGTGGGGGTCTCCTCTACCCCAAACTGGAATGCACCATAGTCATTTATCACTCTGAGGTCTGTGAGTCAAGAGGAAAGAAGACCTATGGTTTAGGGAATCTATGTGAAGCATTTTCCAATGAAGACTTACAAAGCCACCTTTGTAGTACAAAAACACCATAGATGGTAAATTATCTGATATATGTGTTATCAACGAGAAAGACTAAAATGGAAACTTGAAACTACCTCTTTCCCTCTGCTCAGAGATGGGGACTCGAGTTTGAGACGCACACACACTGACTTCAGACTTGACTCGAGTCTCGCGATGGGGGATTTGTGAACAATCTTTGTTGCTAGGAAACATCTGGTGTGCGGGTAACCTATTATTCTGAATAACACGTGATATGTAACGTATCTGTTGGGCACAGCCACACATGAGAGAAGACAACCAACATGTTGGCAGCACCGGCAGCTGCTGGGTCATTCATCAGAAGCTTTGGCTTCAAACACTTCATACAGCAAGGGCCAAACAATACAAGCACCAAATGCTTAAAATGTGGACTCCAGTTCAGAGACTTGAGATTTGACTTGGACTATAGCTCAGAGACTTGAATTGGACTATACTGTAGCTCAGAGACTTGAATTGGACTATACTGTAGCTCAGAGACTTGAATTGGACTACAGTTCAGAGACTTACGCCTTGACAAGGACTATAGCTCAGAGACTTGAATAGGACTCTAGCTCAGAGACTTGAGACTTGACTTGGACTACAGCTCAGAGTCTTGACTTGGACTCTAGCTCAGAGACTTGAGACTTGACTTGGACTATAGCTCAGAGACTTGTCTTGGACTCTAGCTCAGAGACCTAACTTGAACTATAGCTCAGAGACTTGAAACTAGCTCAGAGTGAGCAGGTCTGCCCCAGGCTGGTGGTACAGTAACTCATGGTTGTACAAAAGATAGAAGGATATTCTGAATAGCGGCGCTACTAATGTTATCACCTCAACCTCCCTGGACTCCCATGACAACAGTATCTGGTTGCCTAGAAGTGTTCTTTACAACATGCCTGTGTGCATGCCTGTGCAGACTCCCCTTAATGTATACAGATGCCTTAAAGCAGAAAGACTCGCCTTTGCGATTAGAGCTGAGTGATGGATGGGAAAGGTTAACCCCGGGCAGGTAATGTTACAAATAGCTGATAGCTGAGTAATGACAGCTCTTCAAAATAGTATTTACTCAACCATGGTCGGCTGCAGTTGGTACAGGTAAGCAGTGTTGGCCTGCCTCAACCATGCCTTCAGACATCTGTGTGTGTGTGTGTGTCTCTTGTCAACTGTGATGCATTGATAATATGTTGAGTGTCCTTGCTAACAATTCACCAAGTACTGTACATTTTCCTCACCTTGTCCTAACTTGTGAAGCTTCAAAGAAAGAGAGAGAAGCACAGCATGTTGTTTAATCTGATAAAGATAAATCAGCAGATAAAACAGTTTTACAAGTTGAAATGTACATGTTTGCTCTTTGAATGATTTCACCACAAAAACAAAACCTTTTTTTCAACTCAGTTCAGGCTGTTTTCATGAACCATTCACACATATAGCTACGATAAGTGAAGCACTGTAATTCATATGTATTCAACGTATTTTTTGCAGTATGCACCCCGTTGACTGCTGCTGTTTAATAGCGGTCTGGAGTGTGGAAGGAGGTTAGGGTGGATGGCTCAGCTCAGATCTGTTCGCCACATTGACTAGATAGGCTGAGCTAATTATCCTCGTTTCCTGGAGATTTGGGGACTCAGGCTGGACTCCCCCAGGTTGAATCTCCAGGTTTACCCCCTATAAAGTGGAGTGTATCTGCTGAGTCACAGTCCCTAGAGTGGGGGATAGCGAGCAAATATGTGGCAGTACTACACTTTTACAGTCAGGTGTACTACAACATATGCTGCTGCAGTGTTTGGGGTTAGTGTGGGGTGTGTGATGCATGTGTGGGATGTAGAATAATGCCCATTTTGATGGGCTTTAAATGGGAACTATGGCTGCAACTCCTCCCCTCAGCCTGAGCCTCTCGGAATTTGAGTATTAATATGACTGGAGGAGTGGCTTCATTTAGACTAACGCACTCTTCATGGCCCAGCCAGGTTTCAGTAACACAGAGTAGATCAATTTAATTATCTGATATGAGATTACTTAGGTTACTAGTACTGCTTTAGAAGACAGAGAATGAATATTTAATATTACACATCTAGTTTTCCTGGTCTGGTTTATCATTGGAGTGGTAGTTTTGATTCTAATTAGGTTCTTAAGTATAGCCCCTCTTTTGTTTACCTTTGATTTAACCGATCTGAGTTGGGGGACAGACACCGTGGTTATTAGACTATGAGTGGGCGACTGACCCAGTGGAAGCACAGAGGATCGCATTGCACTGCGCCTCTGATTCCTAATATCAGACTTGGGTTGTCATGGTTTATGGCCGAGAATAGTCTCTCAGATTTTTTGATATGAGAGCGGCTCCATCCAAAGTGGGATGAATGCCGTCTCTCCTAATCAGACCAGGCTTTCCCCAGAACGCACTCCAGTTGTCTACATAGGCCACATTATTAGCTGGGCACCACCCTGACCAGTGGTGGAAGGATGACATGCGGCTGTACATGTCATCGCTGGTCAGGTTTGGCAGGGGTCCAGAGACAACTACTGAGTTCTCCTAAGAACATTGTCTTTGCACATTTAGTGATCTTCGATTTGCGTAATCGGGTATCATTACCACATACATGAAGTATATATCTTACTGTGTTTACGGTTATCTTTAGCCAGCAGCTTTAGATATCGCCTGCTCTGGCCCCAGGGACACACAACCGCAGCCACCAGAGCCGCCAACTTCACAATCCACAGAATGGAGCTCCCAATAAGCAGAGTTGGCTTCTCAGCCGGTGTGTTACTGAGTGGGGAGAAACTGTTAGAAAGGTGAAGATGTTGGCTCTGTATGTACGTGCATGAGAACTGGTGTAATAACAAGGACAGTCATAGATAAACACTGTTCCCCTGACCTCGAGTACATGTCTGTAAGATGCCGGCCTTTTTTTCTACTGAGAGAGCTAACTCTGGCCTTTGTGCCTTGCAATGCCCACAGTGCCCTGCTATGCCATGAACTACTACAAACTACTATTTTTTGTGACTTTTTTGTGACTGTTATTGCCACTCTTCATTCTAACCCCAACCGGTCGTCAGACACCGCCTACCAAGAGCCTGGGTCTGGGTCTGGGTCTGGGCCTGGGCCTGGGTCTGTCCCAGGTTTCCGCCTAAAAGGAAGTTTTTCCTCGCCACTGTCGCACTGTTGCTTGCTCTGGAGGGAGCTACTAGACCTGTTGGGTCCTTGTAAATTCTGGAGTGTGGTCTAGACCTACTCTATCTGTAAAGTGTCTCGAGATAACACTTGTTATGAATTGATACTATAAATAAAATTGAATTGAATTGAATTGAATTAACTGTGGTGATCATCGCAGCTGTGTATATACCGCCCCCCACCAATATAAACACAGCGCTCTCCCTCCTGTTGAACACCATCAACGTCAAACTGACACAAATTATACCACAGACCCCATTAGATAGGATTTTGTCCGAAGGTCCCCCATCTGATAGGATAATAGCAACATGTGTATGTAAATCAATGTCACAATGCATTATGTCATTGTGTCCATTATGGTTGGAATTATAGTGAAACATTATAAAACCTTCTGCTGCAGAGAATGTTTTGGTATTTGTGTTCCATATTTATATATATTTATAAGTCATATTTGGCACTGACAACACATCTTCCTGAAACAGTTTGGGTTTCGATTTATTTTCAGTTTATTGTTTATTTGTCTTTTTGCCAACACAAAATGATACAACTGGGGTAAATAATAATTACAATAGCCTACATGCATTGTTTTATGATTTCTGTGGAACTCTCCAGAGGGAAAATAAGGGGTTTCACATGTTCTTAGACTAGTTTCATTAGCAACTCAACTTATTAGCTGAAATGTAGTGATGTATTGCTGGTAAACTGTGGGATAAAGTCTTAATATAGTTTAACTTATGTTAACGTTATAGTATTGACTAAGAGTCATTCCCATTCATATTCTTGAATCCCTAGGATATTTACAGGATATTAATAATGCTGTAACCACTGCAGTTCACACACAGGCATGCTGTTAGGGTGACGTCACCAATTATCTGACTGAAGAAGTTATGTGGGAGAGGATTTCTTTAGATATTGAATAAACAAAACAAAACTGTTAAAAGGGGGGAATGTTGAGTCGAGACTGTAGTTTCTCTCTGGCAACGACACAACAACTAAGATGTTGTGTTGTTGAATGAGTCCAACGACACAACAATTTCGGGTCTTTGTGAGAGCTGATGCAACGCAGATGTCGTTTGCTGAGTCGTAAGTCGTGTTACGGCCCTTCTACTGTTCTACTCCCTGCATTGTGTGGCTCACCACAGCATTCCCTTTACTTCTCTAGTGGAGTCTGTCCTGTTGTGAGTTGTCGTCATTGGTCCAGAGCTTCTTCTTCACTTACCTATTTTCAGTAGTTTGGTGTGATTGAATGGTATTACTTTTACTCACAAAGATGTTTCAGCTTTTATTTTCTGACGCAACATCAGTCTAAACACCCTAGCTACTTTTCTTTCATGATATTTTGGACGCACAAGCTAGATCACAATTCATCTCAACTGTTGGGACTCCCCCTATAAGATGTTCAGCTCTGTTGAACCAGGCTCCCATGGGGCACGCTTTTCATCATCTGCACAATCTGCCAACTTCCTTTCAAAAATGTCTGCTTTGACCATTACCATTTCCAGCACAGGCGTATACTGGCATTGCTCTGACAAATCCTGGCAAAGCACTGTGCTCATAAAGGAAATATGCAACCCTTTCTATTGATTTAATGAAGCGTTAATTCACCAAATAAAAATAATGGTACTAAACTGTAGAGGGGAGCAATATGTTATAACACAGTGGTTTCCAATGTGGGGTCCAAGGACCCCCAGAGTTCCTTAAAGGGGTCCCAGGGGGAATCTTTTTTTTATTATTAGAATTCTGTCCATAAGTAAAACAAGAGAATGTATGACGATCGATTTTCACAGGCTTCATACACTTTATGTAAAAAAACAAAGAAGCAAATCCTATCAGAGGGGGGCCCCTGGGATAAATTCTTATCAAATGGGGGTCTGCAGTCTAATGTTGTCAGTTTAGGGGTTCTTGATGTAAAAAAAAGTTTACATATTATTACATAAAATATACATATTGCACATCAAACTTTCTGACAATAATTAACAGAGATATCAGAACAGTATGTCAGCCTCTATTTCACATACTGAGAATGCCACCAGAGGCATGTAACGTCGAAGATGGAAGCGGATGGTATGGAGAGATGATAACACAAACCATGAGGTTTCCTGCTCACATTCCTGCCTAAATCCCAGGATGCAAAGCTTCTGCAGTTCCTCCTGCATATATTACCCCATTATTATCATGTTATTATGAAAGAAATGTAATATTATATAAATGTAACTATATTACCATTACCCAGATGTCGTATATAGTTTGTTCCATATGCGTGTGTTCCTTTTAGAACTGTAGGATATAAAGTTGCAAAGATGAGTTCCTCTACGATCCGCTAACACGGATTAATTTACTGATACTAACACATGAATGCATTATTAACAATAATCCAATATTTCAACTACTTTTACGCTGTGGGTTTGTTACTATGAGTGACCTCTTTAATATTGATTCATTAATAATATAACAATATTGATTAGCAATGCTTCAAACTAAACAAATGAAAAAGACAAAACTTGACTCAAATGTAAAATAGTCTCATATTGCTGAACTCAAGACTTTTTCTATGTACACAAAAGGCTTATTTCTCTCAAATATTGTTCCCAAATCTGTCTAAATGAGACATTGCATCCACCTCACAGATTAGACAGCTTGATTATTGCACAGGTGAGCCTTAAGCAGGCTACAATAAAAGATCACTGTAAAACGTGCAGTTATACTGTATTTAATAGTATAAAATATTGATTAGCGCAGCTTTAAACTAAACAAATTAAAAAGACAAAACTTGAGTCAAATGTAAAATAGTCTCACATTGCTAGACGTGTTACACGCGTGTTTCATGACGCTAAAGGAGACGACCAAGAGCGTGTTACATGACGCTAAAGGAGACGACCAAGTGTGTTATATGACGCTAAAGGAGACGACCAAGCGTGTGATATATGATGCTAAAGGAGACAACCAAGAGCGTGTTACATGACGCTAAAGGAGACGACCAAGTGTGTGTTATGACGCTAAAGGAGATGACCAAGCGTGTTATATGACGCTAAAGGAGACGACCAAGCGTGTTACATGACGATAAAGGAGACGACCAAGCGTGTGATATATGACGCTAAAGGAGACGACCAAGTGTGTGTTACATGACGCTAAAGGAGACGACCAAGCGCGTGTTATGACGCTAAAGGAGACGACCAAGTGTGTTATATGACGCTAAAGGAGACGACCAAGTGTGTGTTACATGACGCTAAAGGAGACGACCAAGAGCGTGTTATATGACGCTAAAGGAGACGACCAAGCGTGTTATATGACGATAAAGGAGACGACCAAGCATGTGTTACATGACGCTAAAGTAGACGACGAAGCGTGTGTTACATGACGCTAACGGAGACAACCAAGCGTGTGTTATGACGCTAAAGGAGACAACCGAGCGTGTTATATGACGCTAAAGGAGACGACCAATCGTGTTATGACGCTAAAGGAGACGACCAAGAGCGTGTTACATGACGCTAAAGCAGACGACCAAGCGCGTGTTACATGACGCTAAAGGAGAGGACCAAGCGTGTTATATGACGTTAAAGGAGACTACCAAGCGTGTTTTATGACATTAAAGGAGACGACCAAGCGTGTTATATGACGCTAGAGGAGACGACCAAGCGTGTTATATGACGCTAGAGGAGACGACCAAGCGTATTATATGACGATAAAGGAGACGACCAAGTGTGTGTTACATGACGCTAAAGGAGACGACCAAGCGTGTTATATGACGCTAAAGGAGACAACCAAGTGTGTGTTAAAGGAGACGACCAAGTGTGTGTATGACGCTAAAGGAGACGACCAAGTGTGTGTTACATGACGCTAAAGGAGACGACCAAGTGTGTGTTACATGACGCTAAAGGAGACGACCAAGCGTGTGATATGACGCTAAAGGAGACGACCAAGCGCATGTTATATGATGCTAAAGGAGACGACCAAGCACGTGTTATATGACGCTAAAGGAGACGACCAAGTGTGTTATATGACGCTAAAGGAGACGACCAAGTGTGTGTTACATGACGCTAAAGGAGACGACCAAGAGCGTGTTATATGACGCTAAAGGAGACGACCAAGCGTGTTATATGACGATAAAGGAGACGACGAAGCATGTGTTACATGACGCTAAAGTAGACGACGAAGCGTGTGTTACATGACGCTAAAGCGTGTGTTACATGACGCTAACGGAGACAACCAAGCGTGTGTTATGACGCTAAAGGAGACAACCGAGCGTGTTATATGACGCTAAAGGAGACGACCAATCGTGTTATGACGCTAAAGGAGACGACCAAGAGCGTGTTACATGACGCTAAAGCAGACGACCAAGCGCGTGTTACATGACGCTAAAGGAGAGGACCAAGCGTGTTATATGACGTTAAAGGAGACTACCAAGCGTGTTTTATGACATTAAAGGAGACAACCAAGCGTGTTATATGACGCTAGAGGAGACGACCAAGCGTGTTATATGACGCTAGAGGAGACGACCAAGCGTATTATATGACGATAAAGGAGACGACCAAGTGTGTGTTACATGACGCTAAAGGAGACGACCAAGCGTGTTATATGACGCTAAAGGAGACAACCAAGTGTGTGTTACATGACGCTAAAGGAGACGACCAAGTGTGTGTTACATGACGCTAAAGGAGACGACCAAGTGTGTGTTACATGACGCTAAAGGAGACGACCAAGCGTGTGATATGACGCTAAAGGAGACGACCAAGCGCATGTTATATGATGCTAAAGGAGACGACCAAGCACGTGTTATATGACGTTAAAGGAGACGACCAAGAGCGTGTTATATGACGTTAAAGGAGACGACCAAGAGCGTGTTATATGACGTTAAAAGAGACGACCGAGAGCGTGTTATATGACGCTAAAGGAGACGACCAAGCGCGTGTTACATGACGCTAAAGGAGACGACCAAGCGTGTTATATGACGATAAAGGAGACGACCAAGCGTATGTTACATGACGCTAAAGTAGACGACCAAGCGTGTGTTACATGACGCTAAAGGAGACAACCAAGCGTGTTATATGACGCTAAAGGAGACGACCAATCGTGTTATGACGCTAAAGGAGACGACCAAGAGCGTGTTACATGACGCTAAAGGAGACGACCAAGAGCGTGTTACATGACGCTAAAGGAGACGACCAAGCGTGTTATATGACGCTAAAGGAGACGACCAAGCGCGTGTTACATGACGCTAATGGAGACGACCAAGAGCGTGTTACATGACGCTAAAGGAGACGACCAAGCGCGTGTTACATGACGCTAAAGGAGAGGACCAAGCGTGTTATATGACGTTAAAGGAGACGACCAAGTGTGTTATATGACGTTAAAGGAGACGACCAAGCGTGTTACATGACGCTAAAGGAGACAACCAAGCGCGTGTTATGACGCTAAAGGAGACGACCAAGCGTGTTATATGACGCTAGAGGAGACGACCAAGCGTGTTATATGACGATAAAGGAGACGACCAAGTGTGTGTTACATGACGCTAAAGTAGACGACCAAGCGCGTGTTACATGACGCTAAAGGAGACGACCAAGAGCGTGTTACATGACGCTAAAGAAGAGGACCAAGCGCATGTTACATGACGCTAAAGGAGACGACCAAGCGTGTTACATGATGCTAAAGGAGACGACCAAGCGCGTGTTACATGACGCTAAAGGAGACGACCAAGCGTGTTACATGACGCTAAAGGAGACGACCAAGCGTGTTATATGACGCTAAAGGAGACAACCAAGTGCGTGTTACATGATAATACAATAACAACGATAAAGGCACCTGACCAAGTGTCTGTATTTTACGAGATGGGTGTGAGAATGGTTTGGTATTTAACCATAGCATATCCCTGGCAAGCACCTGAGGAAGTCTGTGTGAGTTCACATATAGGAACGTGCTCAAAGCGAGTGATTCCATACCCTATAAGTTCATCAACTCTGCGGAGAGAAGGCTCTGGTTCTACTGTACTTGATGTTTTGCCCTGCTGACCCAGTTCCAAAACTGATTCCCACGTTTAACTCCTCCTTTGGCTCAAAACCCACCCCTGTGCTTTCACATTTGACACTGTAACATTATTCAGATGCCGTTCATCTTGTTAGACTGTCTTCATCATCAAACTGAAAGTCTCAGTGGGAAACCTGAACACATCCCTGCCTCCATGGGGACAGAACATCATACGTTCTCTCTCTTTCTGTCTAAGAAATAATGGAAGTGCTCGATGATGGTCCAGCTGTGAAACGTCTGCCTTGCAGATTCAAACATCTGAGATCTTTAAACATTAACAGGGTTTCCTGACACCATTATAATGTCGGCCATATAAGTTTTCTTCCTCTCAAAACATGATGCTGTGTGGCATCCGCTTGCCATGAACTAATCTAAAGAAAAATACAAAAATAAAAAGTTAATTCACTTTAGAAAAAACAGGGGGGAAAATGCATTAATGCCTGTTCTTCATTACCTGAGAGGCGTTACACTTCCTGTTCATATTATAATTTATATTTCCTTATACATATTTATAGCATCATAAGCATTTGTGCTTACTTTTTTTAAGTTACTATGGTGACATACTGTACATCATACATAAGGAACTTTAAAATGTGTAATGTCTTTTAATATTTGAAGTTAGGGCCCCCTCTAGTGGAGAAACCCCATATTGTGTATTGGCACATTTTGTAGTTGCATGCACAAATGTACAGATTAGTTTCCCTCTGTTATAATGTGTGTGCTTTAACTTGATAACTACGCCTCACAAAATGTATTGGTAAATGATATGCATGTGTGTTAATTTTGTGTAAAACAATCTATTGTTGCGATTAGTTAAATTTGATTATCCGGAATCACAGGGAGGAAAATAAATTGTTTTTTCTGACAAAACCCGGGAATTAAAAACACAAGGTTTTGTGTGTGTGTTATTGTGTGTGTGTGTGTGTGTGCATATGGTGTATACTTAGTAGTGTTAAGTCTGCATATCCTCACTGCACCACAGTAGGGCTTCAACCCGATTATGTTCATTGTTGATTCATCGATTATTTTCTCCAATAATCGATTAGTTGTTTGGTCAATAAAAGGTCAGCAAGTTAAAATGTCTTGTTTGTCCACAACTCACAGTTATTCAGTTATTTCCACAGAGGAGTGAAGAAACTAGAAAATATTCAGATTTAAGAAGCTGGAATCAGATTTTATTCATAAAAAATGACTTAAACCGATAAGTTGATTATGAAATGAGTTGCTGATAATTTACTAGTTAATAACTAACCAATTGATATTTGCAGCTCACCACAGCGCCTACATAGCATATAGAATTCTGCACCCCAGAGGCTTGCTTATGGTTTAAAGTGAATTTCACAGTAGCAAGTGAATTGTAAATACAATTAAATAATAGTAGTAATAGAAGAAGTTCTCCTAGTACTGCTTTGAGCATAGAGTTATTTGTGAACTCCTTCCTTCCTATGAATCCTACCCCAGATTGTTGAGGACACACTTTACTGTTGTCCATCCATCAGTGACTTCAGACCTAGGTTACTCCACAGTCACGTGCTCATGCCGAGCATCCTTCGCCGCCCGAGCAGTCTGCGTGGCCGGCGTGTCTTCTTCTTCTTCTTCTTCTTCTTCTTCTTCTCCTCACTAGGTTAAGGACCACTAACGGATTTGAGCTGCCGTGGCGTGCCTTGCTCGTAGTCTTCCACCGCTGGACTGCTCCCTGAAACCGCAGGTAAGGCGACGCCACGGCGGTTAGTCCCAGCAGCGCTGACTGGATGGTGAGTGGTGGTAACTAGTTAGTGTTACGTTGGTTAGTTCCAGCAGCGCTGACTGGATGGTGAGTGGTGGTAACTAGTTAGTGTTACGTTGGTTAGTCCAGCAGCGCTGACTGGATGGTGAGTGGTGGTAACTAGTTAGTGTTACGTTGGTTAGTCCAGCAGCGCTGACTGGATGGTGAGTGGTGGTAACTAGTTAGTGTTACGTTGGTTAGTTCCAGCAGCGCTGACTGGATGGTGAGTGGTGGTAACTAGTTAGTGTTACGTTGGTTAGTCCAGCAGCGCTGACTGGATGGTGAGTGGTGGTAACTACGCACGGGCTTACAACGATGCCGAGCCGCTTCCTGGCGGGGCTGCTCGCTATTCAACAGAGACATACGCGGCTTAGCTAAGGGACATACTGGCTAACGGTGTCTGCTCAGACTGAGAAACACTACGTAGTACATTGCTGCTAGCTCCTTGCAGGTGTAGTGTCGTCCTCGTGCTGCAGTGGTTCCTGTCCGTTAGAAAGTCTTGCTCAAACGAAGAGACCAGGAGCTTTCTAGGTCATGGATGAGCCGTGTGCAATAGGCAGTACAGCCCGAGGTCCAAGGACAAGGTCCCATCCAGCAGTAGTGACTCAGCACCAGAGTCACCTCATCTCCTTACATTGAAAGGTGAAAGCAGCTGGCAGGTCAGGTCTTATGTAAACCAGGTGGCTGCGGAAACCTGACACCTTCCAGCTTTAAATGTTTTATAAATATGGAGTTGGAGAATTGAGTGTGAGTATTGATTATTGTAGCACTTATGAAGCAGCCAGAGTGGGATTTCAACAGCTGTGTAAACTACAGTAGGCTAGGTCACCCATTAGGCCTTTGAATAAACTGAAGGGTAAAGACACATGATCCCATATGTATTCTGCATGTAACATACAATAATATTACATACTTTCTAGACTCTTGTCACATATAAAACTGATAATTGGGCGATAATTGATTAAAGGGTCAGTTCACCCTAATTAGCCCATGCATAATAAACATTTTCTCACTTGTAACTCACCATGCGGATATAGTATTTTTGATGTGTCCATCCCAAACAAGACTCTACAACTCTGAGTCGGAGTCTAGCAGCTTTGCTTTAAGCTACATGTCTATTATGCTAATGCTCACACAATGACAATGCTGACATATTGCTCTTTGAAGACTTTAGTAGTATACCCATTATGGTAAACATGGTGGATATGACACATACCTGTGGTGTGGGACACCTGGGTTCGATTCCCACTGTGAATATCAAGCAATGTGTTTTTGAACAAGAAACATAGCGCCTGGATGCTGAATAAAAAGTCTCAGCTAAATATAATGTAAGCTACTCATTTTTGTTAGCATGCTTTATTTTTGCACAGCTCCATCAATCTGTCTGAACAACTCCAAAGCCTCCACACGCCACATATTCTTCATGTGCATTTGCATGTTTTGGCAAGCAGCCAGTTACCAAGTAACGTGTTACTACTGTTACTAAGGAGTTGATGCATAGACTGTATAGGTATTTATTTTTCAATTTCATCTTTATTTATACATGGAAAGATCAGACAGAGACACAGGTCTCTGTCACAGCTGAGCCCTGTATCATTTCATTCATTTGACCTGGTGACCTGGTCTGGAAGCAGAACAGGACTTCTACAGTTTGGCAGCATGTTGGGTTCGCCCCTAATGAGAAGGGAGAGGTGTTTCAGTATTAGTGTTTGGTATTTTACTTTCTGAACGCTTGAGGCACACGGCAACAGTTTGGTGCCGCCATATGAGCCTTACGTCATCATTGTTAATTCGTCACAGTAATACCGTATACCGCGGGAATATAGGGAGGAGGTTTGACGGATACCGCCCCACTCTAATTACAGTCAACAACATTTTGTTGATTAAGCATGGCTTTAAATTGTAAAGTGGAAACCAAGCCATCTTGCTTCAGTTCTTTTTGAAACTCATTCCAAGTAAAAGAGGCATGGTATTCAATCACAGGAACCTCCAGTACCAATGCATCTTTGGAACAACGTCGACAACCGCCAATTCTCCAATTTCATTATCCACTAAGGTAGGAAGCTTATGCATTACAGCCTTGAAGACAAACACGCTGCATGATAGACTGCATCTAAAGGTTTTAACACAGAGGCTGTATGCATAAATAGAAACTCACCTTAGTCCAGCATTGACATAAACGTACATAAAAAATATACATACAGGTATGTTCAACTGGGGAAGTACAGTGTCTGCACACAGTGGCTGCCAAGATTCCAATCGTCCATTATATGATGAACAGTCCGGCGGATGAACGGCTCCGTTGTAGCGCCTTAAATCCAAACCAAGTCCAAATAATGGATGTTGCCCCGATCTTCATCACCAGCTCCTCCGTTTCACTTTTAGCCATGTTTACTCAAGACGACGGTGATGCGTTGCAGCCGCTTGCAGCTCGTGGCTCTAAGTTTCCTGGGTAGATTGCGTCATCAACATGCATTATCGTGATAGTGCAATATAATTAAAATCTATATTGTAGGTATCGTTTATATTGCATATCGTTTATATTGCCTAGTTTTGTTTATTGCCTGTGTGTATACTTGGTCTCTGGCCTTGAGGCTTATTCCATTGTGGCACCTGTCTTCCCCATCCTAGTGTTGAAGTTTGAAGCCTTTGTAGCACTATGAACCACGGTGTCTCTGAGTTTGCTGCCCACTTGTCTCTAAATATAGATCCATACGTCAAGAAATTGCTCGCGGCTGTGTCTGAAGGGGCTTGATGTGGCCTGGAGTGAGGGGAGTGGTTATTCCAAGGCAAAGACCTGTGACTGAAGACTCTTCAGGTGGCCTCTGTTCAGACTTACTGGCCAACATGATGGCATTGTGTTTGCACAGATGGCGCTTTTGGCAGTGCTGGCTGTTGATTAAAGCTGTGTGCCTATATAAAAGCTGTGCAAGGCACCATTAATCAGTCAGTATACCACCAGTGATAGTGCTACAGAGTGATCTGTGTGGTTAAACAGGTTAACTGTGGTTTACAGTGATTGTAATCATACTCTCTCCCCCATGCACTGTGTGTAGAGTCTTGTCTATGTGTGTCATTATGTCCTGTGAAAGTCTGCAAGATGTCTCTGCACTTATGCCAAGAGTCAGTCTTGTTCAGTTAGTCACTCGCCGATTTCTTCAGCGTTCATTTACCAATTTAACGATTAACAACCTAAATCCCGTAATCAGATTATCTGTTGCCAATCCAGTGCAGTTGGTGAAAGTGGTTAAGAGGTTTCCTCACCACCTGCAGTTTTTGCCATAGTAACTTTTTAGTGACACCATCCTAATACACACACCTGGGTAGAGGTGGGACAGAATATCGATACAGAAATATATCGTTGTCCTTCTTTGTGCGATACGATAATTGTCACGTTGGCATCAAATTTTGATATTTTAATGTTTGAAATAAAATATATTGAATAGATTTCCCTGTCCCCAGCGCTGTTACTTCATTGCTCCTCTAGGTGGCGCTCAAACCATTAACGAGGAAAACTTGAACATAAGTTAACGGGATGGCGGACAACAGTTTGAGGAAAATAAGCAATGCCCCAGCGACTCTTGAGTCCGGACCCATAGTGAAATATAGTTGTGTAATTTTAATTTTCAGAACAACTTGTGCAGCAGAATTGTGCGATTTTCTAACTGTTTGGACTTGCTGTGAATAAAGAGAGAAAACCTGCACTCAACCTTTTCACGGGCATTTTGTATTCATGGATAGACCATTATCGTGATGTATGCTGTATTGTGATATATTCGATATTGTGAGCCGTGTATCGTGTTTCGTAATGTATTGTGAGTTTACCCCATACACCCGGGGGCACGCCATCCTACACCTTTGACCGTGGACAATAATTCCTACATTCTTGAAGTTTCAATCTTTACATACTGCAGTTCTGATGAACCTCAGAATGAACATGCTCATCACATGAACATGGACGTGGTGTGTTTGTTTACACTGTGTTACAGGTGGGTGTGCAACCCGGACTCCTGCTTAGGGACACGGCTGCAAAAATACCAATGCCTTGGAATATATTAAGCATGCACAGTGAACAGAATGAGAAAAGTTGGATAATGAAAATATAAGTTCAATTAAGTGCTTTATGTTTTTCGATGCATCTTGATCCAACGCACATATTCTATTTAACCATAGAAAAAAGTGAATTTTTCTCTACACTAGATTATTAAAGAAATTCTACCGGGCTGAAGACTGATAGTGATACTAACTGATATCTGTTAGACATGACAGCTTTTACCCTGGTTGGGTGTTGCCTTCAGTTGATTAAATCCCAACAGCCAGCTGGAGTCCACAGGGCAGATAGGACTTCTGTAGTCTGATTTGCTGCACCAGTGTGCCATTAGACACAATGATCCACTGTATTTACCTCGATCAAACGATGCAACACACACCAGCTCCACATCAAACTGTTCCCTTTTAATTTGGTACTAGTCATTTTGCTGGTTTGTGCGTGCCAATTTAAAGTTCACCCTCCTCTTTCCATACTTCACGCTTTCCCTCCGTCTCTGTTTCTTTCTGTCCACATTGCCTGGCAGGCTTCTGATATAATGGGATACAGCAAAACTATGACTGCAGTCATTTTTGATCAATTTAAGTGAGTAAGACAACATGTAAGTTTATCTCAAATCTCTTAACCCAGAATCTCGACTGAAAACTAAAGGGGTCAGGGCCCCGAGGTTCTGGACCAGCTTGCCTGAGGAAATCAGGTCTGCTGAGTCAGTGAACTCTTTTAAGTCCCTTCTTAAAACATACTTCTACAGGAGAGCCTTTCCCAAGCTTATTTGACTTCATTTTATCCCTTTTATTTTATTGTATTTTACTAATTTTATATTTATCTGTATTTTAGTCTTTTCAATGTTTTCATGTTTTTATCTTTTTGTATTATTGTCTCTTGGGTATTATTATCTTTAAACTTGTTAGAGCACTTTGTATCTTGTTTTGCTCTACAAATAAAGATTATTATTATCTTTTTTATGTATCAATTTTTAAAATAGTTTCTTTTCCCTAGAACGGGTATCTATTTAATTTATTTTTTAACCAGTGATTCACCTAAACATTTTCTATTTATACGGTAACTGTTTTAAAGGGCTCTTTCCTGCTGAGTCACCCTCATCATTTTCATTGTAGCCCTGTCACTCATCAGAGGTTTTGTTTTCCTTTTTCATGTCTGTTGGCATTCCTCAGCTGCCCCCCCAACACTATCAATGTCTGTCACTTCTCTTTTTAAGCGTCCCCTTCACACATTCAAAGGATGAGCCACGCAGAGCGCTCTGATTACACAGCTGGTATGAAGGGGGTGGGACTTGTTGCAGGGAGTTAGCTGGTGGTGGTGGTCCGGAGCTGGGTCAGCTTTAGCCAAGGTTACACACTCCACCAGTGGTCAATCAGGATGACACACTGGCCCTTCACGCACAATGGAAGGTAGGACGGAGCATGTGCAGGCCAGGGATTTATTAGTAAGGCAAGGCAATATATCAATATATATCTGTATCGATGTACGAGGCTAGATATCATCTTACATTTTGGATATTGTGATATAACGTAATATGACAAAGTGTTGTCTTATCCTGGTGTTAATGGCTGCATTACAGTAAAGTGATGTCATTATCTGAACGTACCAGACTGTTGTACTGTAGCTCTTCTATTATTGGCCTTTAACCACTTAGTCATTATATCCACATTACTGATGATTATTTAAAACAAATCTCATGTGCAGTAGGCTTGCACGATTCAGGAAAAAATATGAATCACAATTTGTTTTAGCTTAGAATTGAAATCCCAATTTGTCACCACATCACCACAAGCCTGTGAACATAGAGGCCTCGATGAAGAGAAGGGAGAGCATCGCAGCACCCGGGAGCTCTTTACAACATATTTTATACAGTCTGTGTTTAAAACTCACCGAAGAAAGTAGCAGCGTTTGTGATGCTGTCTGCTCGTAAAATTAAATGGCTATCAAAGTCATAAAATAAAAAAAACTACATCAAAGTTATTTCAAAATTAAATCGTGAATACGGTGAATCGAGATTGTGATTTTATAACTAAATTGTGCAGGCCTAATAGAGAATATTTTCCCATAGTATGGTTGGGCAATATATCGATAAATCAATATCGATATTTGAGACTAGATATCGTCTTAGATTTTGGATATCAACACATCTCCTAAACACCGCTGATACGACCGAGCTGTCTGTAGCGGCTTAAACAACTACCAACCGCTCTGTAGCTCCTCTTCGCCGTTGGAGCGTGCTACAGGTATGCTACATTCAAGTGACCATGGGATGTTAATGTACGTTACTTAGCAACAGGTGAAAACAGGGGCAAGGTTGCGCAATAACGTTAAAATGATATGAACTTTTAGTGAGGAATGAGAAGTGAATTAATCTCTCACATCTGTTTGGTTGTTGTTGAATATATAGCCCCCCCCCAACTTATTTTATTTCCAGCAAATTTGCGTGAATAATCATAATGGTATACACGCCCCATTTGTGTGCGCGTGTGTACGACTGAAATCAAAATACAGTTACAATATTGTTTTCAACAATTTCTTTAGCATCTGCAGATTGATTTTAAGTAGTTGGAGAACATAATTATTTAAATCTTAAATTGGATTTTTTTTTTAAATAGATTTTATTTTTAGCCATATTGCCCAGCCCTATAAAAAAAAAACATTTGTAGACTATATGTTGATAAGAGAAAAATAATGGGACAAAAAAAATGTGACATTTAGATTCATTGCGAGTTAACTATGACATTAATGCAATTAATCACAATGAAATATGTGTGTTTTGACAGCACTACTTAGAATGTATTCATCCATGGATATGCAGGATTTGGTACATGTGCAGGCTGTTTATTGAGCTGTTGTTCTTAGAGATGCAGCGCAGCGTAATAATGACATATTGTGCACAAGAATTGCCCTAAGTCCAATTCCATATCTCATAATAATCTTTTAATTTGTGCAGCGCCTTCGGCGTGGGAGCCGTGTGAGCCAGCTGTAAATGTCTCAGCGGGAGCAAATGATTCTGCTAAATAAAACCGAGACAGATGTAGAGCCTCTTGTTGTGACAGTGCTCCAAACAGAGTAGGTCACTCGGGACTTTTCAGCAATATTCCATCAATTCCCACGACTTCTTTATATACACAGTATCCAATATTCATAATGTATGCTTAACATTGTTGAATATTGCGATGTACCTAGTTTTGCATTTCTGCTGCTTTCAGTATTCTGGTGAAGTACAAATTGCTTGTTGAATTAAAAACAAACGAAAGGAAATCATTTCCAACATTCTTTTATTGAACATTGAATTGAACATAAAAGGCACCACTAAAAAAAGAGCAAGAGTTACATTTCAAAGTGCCATTTTGTACTGATATTTTCTTTAAAATTACTCAAAACATCTCTGAGTGTTGTTCGCGTTATGTCTGATAAGGATGTCAGGAGAACCGATTCTACCGATATACCTTCCGGTTCTGAAACTAAACGCAGGCGATGCCCAGTTTTTTAAAGCACTGTAGGAAAGAGGTCACAAACAAGTGGCCGAAGTCCCGCCCTTCTACAGCCGGTACATATGAGAGTCCTACTATTTTAGTAAAGAAGTTAATTTTTCAAGTTAAAGTGTTTATTACCGTGGTATTGGAATCGTCATGGAGAATCGTGTTATTTTGCCGGTATTGGCACTGACTACTGAATTTTTGGTATTGTGGCAGCCCTAATGTCTGAGGCTTTCGCCATGTGTTTATTGTGTAAGTTGATATTGCGATGAGGATAATTGAGGATGATTGCAGCCTTAATTCTTGATTCAGTCTAAAAGTGTATGCTTTTTTTGTTTTCTAACTTTACAATCAGGGACCACAGGAGTTGCACATTCAGCTGTTCCCTATTCCACAATTCTGGAGACAAACTAACTAAGTGGCATTGATAAATGACCATGGTCTGGCCTGCCCTCTCCCACACTGCCCAGAATAATAGCAGACCAACAATCCTTGGCATGTTTACATGGATGAGAGGCACCTGTTTTCCTCCATGTGAAAACCAAAATAATCAGCAGTGTCTATTTTGGCATCCCAGGGATAATTAAGCGGTCCCCAAGGTGCCTTCTCTAGTTTGTTTATGCCCGTGTGTGCCTCCGTGGTTTTCTAATTAGACTGATAAGTGAGTATTAAGATGAGTGAAGTGATGCCTGGATATGTTACTGAAAATACAAGACGTGGACTTGGATGAGAAAGGTTTATTTTATCATCCAGTTGCCACCAGTAACAACTTACACATGTCTTTACAATCACTCAGTCAGTCTGAAGTTAAAAGTTGCTAATTGCTAGGGCTGTGCAATTACACAAAATTACAATCGCGATTACAATTTTGGCTCCTAAAGATCATAAAAACAATGATTATTTTGCACATCACAATTGAATCTTCGTCTGCATCTTTCAGGCTTTCTCGCTCTGTTGGGAGTTTGGATTGACGGCTCTGGTCTTGAGAGGTACATTCAGTGTACTGATATTTGGTGCCACCTGTTGTTGTGGAAGTATAGACCCAGCATATAGTATGATCTTTATAACATAAAATAAAACATTATAACATAATCTGGCAAATGAGTGGAGACTTCACCAGGCTTTTATGTGTGGGGTAGTCGCCAAGTAGGTCGACGACTCGTTATTTCCGGCATTGTTACAGTGCCGCCGGAGATTACTCCAGATGTCCCTGTTTTTTGTCCACATGTCCATCCCCGTCCTCTGTCTCTGTGTGGCGTTCTAACCTCCGGTGGATTTCTGAGGACTATGGTTACCTGGTCCTCAGATCTCTGCAGGGTAAATCCCGACAGCTAGCTAGACTATCTGTCCAATCTGAGGACTATGGTTACCTGGTCCTCAGATCTCTGCAGGGTAAATCCAGACAGCTAGCTAGACTATCTGTCCAATCTGAGGACTATGGTTACCTGGTCCTCAGATCTCTGCAGGGTAAATCCAGACAGCTAGCTAGACTATCTGTCCAATCTGAGGACTATGGTTACCTGGTCCTCAGATCTCTGCAGGGTAAATCCAGACAGCTAGCTAGACTATCTGTCCAATTTGAGGACTATGGTTACCTGGTCCTTGATCTCTGCAGGGTAAATCCAGACAGCTAGCTAGACTATCTGTCCAATCTGAGTTTTCGGTTGCACGACTATAACTACATCTGAACGTAAACACGTTCCACCAAAAAAGGCTATTTTACAGCGGCACGTGGCTCCGTCCGGAGATTAGCTCCACTCAAGACGATTGTGATTGGTGTAAAAAAATGCCAATAAACCAGAGCACGTTTTCTTCCTTCCTGGAACGTCTGCGTGGACTAGCCAGAACCTCCTCTGCAGCGCTCTGGAGAAAAGGCTTAACTCTTATCTGACAGCTCCTCGACCGCTCTGTCCTCAGCTGAACCGGAAGATGTTCTGTCCCTCCTCGGTGAAGGCCGTCTCAAAGCTATTATTTCTGCCCTGAGGAGTGAGCATCTAGGAGAGAGTGCGGAGAGCAGAGAAAAAATTTACAAAACACAAAAACAAACACCACCATGACAGAAATGTCTTATAGTCTTAGAAGATCTCCTGTTGCAAGTGGCATCCTTCACAATGTAATAAGGCAAAGTAAATTGTTTTTTTCATATCAGTGCATAGTATTCCCCTTTACTCCACTGAGACACCAAAGGTAGAAATATAAAATCTGCAGAGGTGACATGGGTGTGACCACAACATCCTTGCTTTGAGTCCAGGCAGAGGCTGTGTAGCATGTCAACGCCCTCTCTGTCGCCATGGCAGCTTATACAAACACCACAGGGAACATGTTGCTCACATGAGATAATGCATTTAAAATAAAAAACACAAATGCCATCACGTGGGTGTGGAGCAGCAATGAAATGCCATGCCATACGGTATCAAAGGGAGGTGCTTGGTTAATTATATAATAGGCGTGCCACTTGCATAGGCCACACACTGATTTGCAGTTTATTTTGCAGGGATTTTACAAATTTGCATGTGAGGCATTTTACTTTGAACATGAATATTCACTTTGTATTTTTTGCAGCATGTACTGATCATTTACAATGTTATGTACACTCTGTAGTATCAACAATACAGTGCATTATGTATGATAATACGGCTGCGTGATATGACGAAAAGTATGCAATATGCGATTACATTGTTGAATATTGCAATAACAAAACATTTTCTATGATAAATAAACAGATAAAGTGTACCCTCTCTGCTTCTTTCAGTATTCTGCTTAAATACAACTTGCTTGTTGATTTTAAAACAAATGAAAGGTAATCATTTCCAACATTGAATTGAATATAAAAGGCACCCCTAAATAAAGAATGACAGTTACATTTCAAAGTGCAGTTTTCTACTGATAACTAACACAACAAATCTCTGATGTCTATGTTGCAGCCTTTCATGATGTGTACAGTATATTGCGACAGTTGATATCACGATGACAATAAAGAAAACCTGTTTTGTGCAACCCTAGCTTGGTTACTGTCCAATAGTTGTCCATATATTCCTCATATCAGACTTGTTACGTTGTCTCTCCTGTCCACTCTCCTGCAGGTTATGCCACCCAAAAGACTTCCTGGATCCCCAACCGTGAAAGAGAAGGGCTGATCCCCGTCCTCCGCCAAGTTCCTGCGGCTTTGCACCCCAACTTTTCCTCCTTCCCTCTCCTGCTTATTCCCCCTCTCCCAACCACACTAACCCCCACCCAACTCCTACACCCAGCCCCGACCGTTATCCTTTACCTCACGGACTGTTGGTCCAGTCACATCCCTCTCCACACCCAGGCTCTGTTGAGTCTTACTCCAGCCACGCTAGCCGTCTCTTCTGCAGCCCCCTGCCCTCATCATAGAGCTTATCTTCCCCCACTGGCTGCACGCCAGGCCCCATGGCTACAGGAGGTCATACCCCAGAGATAGATGTGTTGATCAACCTACAACAGGTAGATATAACTTTAAAGACAAATTTTCTTCTTCATCTTTTAGTGTGTTATATAGTTTTTTGTGTATGTAGTATATGTATAAAGTACAAAAAAAACACATTTCAATCCAAATGACCAATCAGCGCAGACTAGGCTTTCCGAACCCGCGCAACTGCAGGACTCAGCCAACATGGGGCTAAAGCTCTGACTGGGTGAGCTAATGGTCGCCACACATATTATGTTTTTTCATAACATCAAAGCATGTAAACCTATTCTAGTAGACCCAAAGAGTACCATTATGATTCTGAAAAGTAGTAAAATGGGGGCTCTTTAAGGTCTTTCTATTGAAAGTGGTATTTGAGACTGGACTACTCCAGTGGTAACTCAGTTTACATGGACAGTACATGCAAATAACTTCTGGAACCATCTGGAAGGGCTTTGAAACTCAACTTGCCATTCAAAAGAACCTTTTACAGTATTTATCCATTTCTGTTCAAGGAGGGTTGTTCCTCCCAGCGTTACTGCTGCATTGCTTCCTGATTTCCCAAATTAAATGACAGAGCGTGCATGTTAATCCTGCCCAAAAAATCAATGCCGTTAAAAAAGGAATGTGTGTTAACTTGTTTTTATCCCGTTAATTTTGACAGCCCTCGTTAAAATGCACTTTTTCCTCAGAAACCACCATCATACAAATTAGGCTTATGCTCATGTGAAACATTTCTTAAACTGGAACTGTTATGAGCTAAGTATAGCAAACCACAAGCTCCTCTTTTGAGTCCAGTCTGAGCCGGTATGTTTCGGTTGCCTTTTGGCCAGCAGCCCTCTCAAAGGTTAACTTTCCAGCACCGGCTTTGAGTGGCATAAACTTGTGATAAAGCCAATTGCTTTCAGTTGGATCTGAATTGCCCTAATTAGGCCGAGAGCTCTCCCAAGTGACTAAGAGATTAGGAACAGTGACAAAGTCCCTGTGGCAAGTAAGGTAACATGGGCTCCTACAGTTGTGTCTTGGTTGATTTAGTCTTGTTGATGTCCTTCATGGATTTTTTTTATGGAAAGTGTATAGAAAGTGGGATAGAATGTGTATAGAGGAAAATGCTAAATGGAAGAATTTATTTGTGTGTTTTTCATTTTAATTCAAAGAAAGCAATGAACAAGTGCATATTTAAATAAATAGTTTGACATTCTGGGATTATCTGCTTTCTTGCCAAAAGTTTGATGAAAAGATCTATGCCACTCTCATGTATGCGTGTAAAATATAGATTTAGAGCCAAGAGCAAAAGGACTGAAAACAGGGGAGACAGCAATTTATCTCCAAAGTTCATTTTTATGTATTTTCTAAAATGCCTTAAATGTATTATGCCTTAAACAGAAACTCAAGAACAATAGAAGAATATGGTTGTGCTGGCTTGTGCATTTGTGAAACTGGATTCATACAGCAAGCATTTTGTGGTAGCCTATTTAAAACCAATGAATGCAAAACAAATATATATGATTTGTCCTTTTCAGCTGGAAGTTCTGCTTTGCATCATGGGATATATGTCAGGAAAGTGAAGGAGGGCTAATAATTCATTTTGGAAGGAGACTGAAGTCTTAAGGATGGAAAATGATTATGCAAATGGTGACTGCTGAAACGTGCAGAGTCTGACTTTGCAGGACAAAAACTACTCCACCAAAACATATCTGAGGACAGAAATGTGGACAATGTGTAGCAGATGCCGACATTACTATGACAGCTTGTACAATGGAGTCTCAGTGAGCCTGTGAAAGAGTCCTTTATAGCTAGAGTAGGTGGCCTTTTAGTAGACATTCATGCTGGCAGTGTGGCTGAATGCTTGAGATTGAGAAATAAGATAAAATTGGTTGACAGATTCCAGACAAAATGCTTTGCGTCTGTGTTATTTCTTAGCTGCAAAAATTGTCAAAAACTAATTTCACGTTTTCACACCAATCAGCTGCCAAGTAGCTTGTGTATTATAGGCCACTGTGCAATGCCAGAATTGATGTGCTTAAAACAGAATTTGTTGGATGTGGCGTTTCCTGGTTCCCTAATCGAGTATTTTCCCAGCTGGATCAGATTTTTCTAAAAGAGCATTTGGCTGTAACTGGTCTCTAACCCTCAGGCCAAACACAGGGCCTGTTTAACTTCTTTCAGATGCCAACTTTTGATATTGTTGCACTACTGTTAAAAACAATATTTAGAACTTAAGTAAACTCTGCCTGCTGTTTTAACATTAGTGTTCCCAGAAATTATTAAACCAATATGTTAACACATGTTAGTAACGAGCTGCAATGTCAAGTTAATGGCCAATTCCAAACTGCAATTTTCATCCACTAAAAAGGGCTTGTTTAGCCACTGACATGCTCAGATCATTTTCAAATTCCTGAAATCAATATCGGCAAACCGACCAGACATTTTTTTTTAATTGTAAAATACACTTCATCTGGGATGTGGACAGACATTTGGAGGGGCCATTGCTCTTATCTGGAAAAAAGCCACCCCTTATTATGTGTCACACAGCTGGTGTGTCCGTTTAAAAACTACTATACCAGCACAATTTCTTCCACTAACAAATAACATATGGACCCAGACCAAACAGTGACTTACATGTAGCACTTTATTCTACTGAAGTTAAAAGTTATAAAACACTTCTTCCATTAAAAAACAAGTAATAAAAGTTAAAAACTGAGAATTGGTAGCCAATCTCCTTGCCGCTAGTTCCCAGTGTCTATGACAGTCTGCTGTTACGTTGATCTCAAAGGAGCGTCCGATTCCACCCAGGGAAGCCTGGGCCTGGGTTTGGGCCCAACACTGGGGGGAAATAAGGGCAGCTCTCAGTCACATACGACATATATATTTATAAAGAACAATTACAACATGACTACAGCTATTACAACTATTTTACTCTACTGGAACGTTTGATATACATAAAATAATAACTAATTCACAGTGCTATACACAGCACAGACACAATTTACTGTGTATTTATTTTTAAATGAAACATTTGTTTTAATGTGTTATTACCCTACCCCAATGAAAATAGGCCAACTCCACATTAAATTAATAATGTATCTTGACATTATCAAATGCTTCTCTCTTCTCTCTTTGTTGTGAAGGCATACTTAAGCACACAAAACTAACATCAGACTATACTAATTATTTTTTAAATGCAAAGTGTATTACATTAACCAATTTGGACATTAATGTATCATCTAATAACAAGATAAGGCGCCTTTCACTAACGTCATATCTGATTGTAACATATTGACTGTAACCAACTAGCAGGATTCAAGAGGCCAGACATCACATCTGAGCCTCTCTTCTCTTCATGCAACGGATGTAACGGAGCTAGTTAGCCTGCTGCTGCTAAATGGCTGTTATTAGCTTTGATAATGTAGCATTTTACATTACTTTATAGATAAGGCAATGCTGCGCGTTGTGATGGAAATGTTACAAGCTGAAGCTGCACATTATCAAAAGCTTGAGTGGATTGTTTGGGTTACTATTCACAGGGCATTTGTCATAATCTCCATAACTTTAAACACTCACGTGAAGGCAGGAGGGCTTGGCTTTCCCTCTTTCATTTGTTCCAATGAACAAAGTCACATGACTGAGGGCAGAGAGCATCGCTGAGGGCAAGATTGGAGGATATATAGCGATTTAGTAATGATAGGCGTATTACCATAATAATGCAGCCACCACAGCAAAAATTAAAAAATTAAAGGGAGAAAAATGTTTTAGGCTCTTTCACCAGAGGGGCTGCTAAGCCAATCAGGGCAAACGGGCCCAGGCAACAAGAGCCCGTACCTATGCACGTCCCTGCACTTGATTCAAAGTTGACAGAAACAAAATACCACTCTGGTTTGGTTGAAATGAACCCTTAATTTACCCATTTACATGTGGAAATATGCTGTCTATATACACACTAAAAGTACTGTTTATTTACATGTAGTCCGGTGATTTTGCAAGGACGTTTTGGAGCTGTTTCTGTGTTGAAGTGTCCTTTGGCAAGACCCTGAACCCCTGGGAAAATGATGGTGCGCATTTGCCCTATGCGATTACAGTGGCTGCTGGTCACAGTGTTGTTGTTCATTCTGAATGCAGAGATTTTTGTTCACATGATCACTTGCACACTAATGCCTGGTAAAATAGGGTCCAGGTTGAAAAATACTGAAATTACCCTTTCAAAATATAATTTTTTTTTTTTTTTTTAAGGAATACAATTCCCTCCCCCAAGAGTATACTGAATAAAAAGGAGCACTGACATGCCTTTAAGACTGAATTGTTCCCTGCAGCGCCTCAACACAGGGATGAGTCACACATGGTTATGTGGAAAATGCTCATGTCCTGCATAGCTGAATGTGGTCTATCTGTTATTCAAGTGGAACAGATCAGACTGTGTTTACAGGGGAAAAAATGTCTGCCAACTAAGGAGGTGATGTGTCACTACATACAGTGGGGACCATGTCATCCACAGCGTGCATCCTATATTGTGACACTGAAGGAAATAATAGGCTGAATGCTTGGCTACATAAGTGGACCCTCCAATTACTCATTCACTATGTACTTAAAAACACACACACACACACACACACACACACACACAGTGCCCATAGGAACCTCTCATTGATGTTGCTCTTTTTCGGCTTAGGACAGAGGCTTCGGCTTTTTCGGCAGGCTTAGGACAGAGGGTGAATATCGGTATATTCAGACAAAAAAAAGAATGCGTTTTTCAAACATTAAAGAAAGTACACATGTTCTAGTTGAAACCCAACTATACTATAAATACTATACTAAAATCTATGAACCTGAAAATGTGCCTAATGTGGGACCTTTATTTTGATGTGCTTTATTTGACACAGTATGTGTTGGGTTTTGACTATAAACGTCTACAAGTTGCACTGCTGTTGTCTTCAGTGCCATCATAGTAAACCCTCAATAAAACTTCATGACAAATCCAGTTAACCTGATCCAATAGTGGGCCAGTTACAAACTCTTGTTGTGCAGCATTGTTCAAACCCACAGATTAGTATTTTTCTATCTACAGTATTTCATTTCTACAATATTTCAAGTCATGCAGCTGTAAGGAACATGTTCAAACATACAGAATATATACAAAACTATCAGATGTGTGGAATATTACTCATACTGTATTGCAGCTGCTGCTGCTTGATATTGGCAGATTAGAAATGTAGAGGAGGTGACAGAAATATGTTAGTTAGATGTTTTAATGCATGTAATGATTGAACATTATTTCCTTTCATTAAAAAAACATCCAGTAATGGCTCATAAACATCAGCTGTGCAGTGACAACTGCCAAGAAAAGCAAAACACTGACGCTTAGATTTTTGTTAGTGGGTGGGAAGCAGTTCTAAACACTGTTAAATAAAAAGAGAAGGAAGCAACAGAAAGCAGCATAATCTGCAGGGGCAAACAAAATGATTGAATATACTTATTTGAATTTTAATAAGCAAATGTTTGACATTTGAAATTGAAGCCCTATCTACGTACAATCGTTTATGCCTGGCACTGGATTTTAAATAGACAACATACAGCAACATGTACTATCACGTACTATCTGAAGTCCCTTTTATATAGTGGTCCCCTAATACTGTATCTGAAGTCTCTTTTATATAGACCTTAGTGGTCCCCTAATACTGTATCTGAAGTCTCTTTTATATAGACCTTAGTGGTCCCCTAATACTGTATCTGAAGTCTCTTTTATATAGACCTTAGTGGTCCCCTAATACTGTATCTGAAGTCTCTTTTATATAGACCTTAGTGGTCCCTAATACTGTATCTGAAGTCTCTTTATATAGACCTTAGTGGTCCCTAATACTGTATCTGAAGTCTCTTTTATATAGACCTTAGTGGTCCCCTAATACTGTATCTGAAGTCCCTTTTATATAGACCTTAGTGGTCCCTAATACTGTATCTGAAGTCTCTTTTATTTAGACCTTAGTGGTCCCCTAATACTGTATCTGAAGTCTCTTTTATATAGACCTTAGTGGTCCCCTAATACTGTATCTGAAGTCTCTTTTTATATAGACCTTAGTGGTCCCTAATACTGTATCTGAAGTCTCTTTTTATATAGACCTTAGTGGTCCCTAATACTGTATCTGAAGTCTCTTTTATATAGACCTTAGTGGTCCCCTATAGACCTTAGTGGTCCCCTAATACTGTATCTGAAGTCTCTTTTATATAGACCTTAGTGGTCCCCTAATACTGTATCTGAAGTCTCTTTTATATAGACCTTAGTGGTCCCTAATACTGTATCTGAAGTCTCTTTTATATAGACCTTAGTGGTCCCCTAATACTGTATCTGAAGTCTCTTTTATATAGACCTTAGTGGTCCCCTAATACTGTATCTGAAGTCTCTTTTATATAGACCTTAGTGGTCCACTAATACTGTATCTGAAGTCTCTTTTTATATAGACCTTAGTGGCCCCTGTATCTGAATACTGTATCTGAAGTCTCTTTTATATAGACCTTAGTGGTCCCTAATACTGTATCTGAAGTCTCTTTTATATAGACCTTAGTGGTCCCTAATACTGTATCTGAAGTCTCTTTTATATAGACCTTAGTGGTCCCTAATACTGTATCTGAAGTCTCTTTTATATAGACCTTAGTGGTCCCCTAATACTGTATCTGAAGTCTCTTTTATATAGACCTTAGTGGTCCCTAATACTGTATCTGAAGTCTCCTTCCCCTCTTGGTGCAGAATTCCAGCCACTAGAGCCAGATCCACAATGAGCTTTCCTTTAGTATGTGCCATTTCTGAGTCTGTAGCTTTTGAGGAGGATGGGGATGGCAAGGTGGAGGCTGGGGGTGTGGCCTTGACCAACTGCCACTTTGCTCGTTTGAAAGCCATAATTTCTCTTTCTCTCTCAAAAAGGGGAGGTAACCTTGCCCCTTATGACTTCATAAGGAGCCAGATTCCAGATCGGGCCATCTGAGCTTTCATTTTCTTAAATGCAGAGCAGGATACCCAGGGCTCAGTTTACAGCTATCAGCATTTCTAGCTACATTAAGGCAGCCTGGGGGAACTCATATTAATGTTAAAAATCCTCATAAAGTGAAATTTTCATGCCATGGGACCTTTATTAACCCAAATATGCCCTTACTCCAGGAGGTTTTCCTGATCACTGCTGTGAGGGCATTTGATCGTGACAAACAACGCAAACACAGACCTACTCCCCTCCATATTAGTCAGCAGCTGATGAATATTTTAATGCAGCTCTCAGGCTCAGCATTCCATTAAATATGAAATATTAATGTGGCAGTAGAAGTTGGGTGCGTATCATGAGAAAAGGTTTGACAGCATGTTTGTAACTGTTTAGTGGCTGCTTGACTGCTTAATTGAAGCCTCCCGTCCTCTTAATTGATTACATGTGGCCAAATCAGCCACAGAGTAACATCAATGTGTTTGATGTGCTGAGACTCAGTAAGGGAGATTATCCAGCAGTCATTATAACATTAATCATTTTAGGAGGTTTCAATCTCCTTGTTGACAACACAGCTGACTCAAAAAGGATTTTAGAAATCCTTTTGTCTCCGGCGGGTTTTTACAGGATGTCAAAGGATCCACTCCGTTAACTGCTGATTTTGTTTTTTTAAATATTCCTAAATTAATTGCTAATATTTTGGATTACAAAATGTCAAAAAGAGTCCACATCATCAATGAAATTGTCCAACCAATAGCCAAATTCCCAAAGACATTTAGATGACTATTAAAGAAAGATGAATGTAATAATAATAATATTCATATTTGAGAAGGTAAATCCTGTGGATTTGGGCATGTGAGCTTAAAAAAATGTATTTTAACGATTAACCAATTAAAGAAAATGTTGCAGATAAATTCTTTGTTGATTGACTCAATGAATAACCAACTAGATGTTGTAATGCAATTTGAAAATAACCTATAACTGAAATTATTGAAATGTACATACATACAGTAACTGTGTGGTTCTCCTGTGTTGTTCAGTTAACTTATTACATGCAAAAATGTTTTTTTGAGTATTTGTGTTGCAAAATCTTTCTTTATCTCTCTTTTCTCTACCTGGAAATTGTAGACTTATCTTGACTTTGTACACATAAATGTGTCCAATCAAATGTGATATGGAGCAACTAGATAACCATTATGTAAATCAGCACTTAACGCTCAGCTATTGAGAAACCAGCAAAGTAATAGTAATAGTCTGCATAGTAATAGTAAGAGGTGTGTTGCCAAAAAACTCCTCTAAAATAAATGAGGGAGGTGTGGGTAAAGTCCAACAGTCAATTAAATCTCCATTATAACTGACGTCTAACTCCCCTTTCTCTGTGACGTTAAGTCATTTTAGGTGCTATTGTATCTATCAGATTGTAGTATCTGTCCTGTTTATTTTCCATCAGGGACCATGAATAGTCCATCAGTGTCTGTGTGAATACAAAGCAGAGTTTTAATAGCAGCCTGCTCTTAAATCTCTGATAGCCATTTGCGGCCTAATATTGATACAATGTAGTGTATTTAACATCACATTGTCGGCCATCCAAATCCGACACACATAGTGCCTGCACCACCTGAGCATGGGCTGGCCCCCTCCTGTGTCCCTCCCCCTCAACTGACATCAAAGCTGACAATAAAGAAGTTTTGCGTCATTCGCACCAACTGAGCTCGAGCAAAGCAAAAGCAGGTTTAGAGGAAGTCCCTTCACTGTATCTGCCGCAGCTGAGAGTATTATTCCCTCATGCGTTACATTAGGACTACTACATTCAGAGTCTTACACTGAAAATCAGTGCTTGACAGAGCCAGGTAAGGAACGGAGGATGTTAGAGAGGTTGGAATTAAATTAGAATTGGTTTGAAGGAATATAGAGAACCTTAAATAATGAACCAAATTGAGCCAGTGTAAACAAGGTTTTTACTGCTCAGTCAACTTAAAATGTACCCTTTTTATTGGCTTCATCTGCCTGGGCCTTGTGTAGATAGGTAGCTCAGACCATTAAATATGTCCTGTCCCTTCATCCCACTGGTAATTAGGAAGTAATGGAGCTCTGGCTCCGAGAAATCGGAGACCACAGAGCAGGAGCCAGTGGGCTTACCAAGCCAGCACCAGTCTAAAGGCAGAGGAAGCGGCCGGTCAGAGGCACCACATGTCTCTGGCAGGACACTCCCTTTAGCCTCCACTGTCCCCAAGGTCTGTCCAGTGCATTAGTTCTTTGTTGCTTAGCTCTTTGTTGTATTGATTTGATGTCCAACATACATGAAGCGGAGGATGGACAGGCACTGAGAGTCTATTGTACTGAAAAATAATTCATTTTACAATACATTTTTTAGGATAAATACAAAGCAAAATCTGGGGCTGGCGTGGTGGGCTTTGGCTTTAACTGGGTCGGACAAAATGAAAAGTTCCATTGGCAGCAGATTTGATCTGTTATCCACTATTTTAACTACTTACATGCAGTGTGTTGAGACAGTTTCACACAAAAAATGTACCTACTGTAGAATCCAGGGCTGCAACTAATGATCATTTTCATTGTCGATTAATCCATTGATTATTTTCTCGATTAATGGATTAGTTGTTTGGTTTATAAAATGTCAGAAAATGATGAAAAATGTGGATCAGTTTTTCCCAAAAGGCTGACATGATGTCGTCAAATGTCTTGTTTTGTCCACACCTCAAAGATATTCAGTTTACTGTCCCAGAGGAGAGAAGAAACTAGAAGATATTTACATTTAAGAAGAGACTTTGTCCTCTCCCTGTCAACTCTTTCTCCCTGCACTTTTTCAAGCGTTGTGAAGTGAACGTGTTCTCTCCATCCTTCCCCTAGGTGAAGGTGGAGGAGGAAGATGAGGAAGGGTCCGTGGAGGAACAGGAGGAAGAGGAGGAGGAGACGAACTGGGAGAAAGCCCTGTCTGTAGAGCGCTTTGGAGACATCATCAGTGACTCTGCTTCTACCAGTGGGGACAGGATGGGACGACACTACACTGAGAAAGACTTTGAATGTAAGCCCAGCTACCATTTATTCTGTTCATTATCATCTAGACATTATACCTACAACTACCCAATTGGCGTCATTTACAAACTGTTTTCTAGCCACAACCCTAACCCAGTACAGAGTATTGATCCGCATTATTATCCGAAATGAAACCCACTCTGAGTAAGAATGCAATTGTTTCCATTAAATTGTTCATTCCATATGACAGCAACATATTAATTATATTACATTACATAGTATTAAAGGCAGGGTTGGTAATGTAGAAAAGATTTGAAAGTAGAATCTCCTCAGGTCTCCATTTAACCCCCCCTAAATCCACCACTTTGGTCCAGGCTGAAATATTTCAGCGAAGGGATGGAACGCCAGGACATTTTTTGTTGAAACATTCTTGGTCCCCAGTCAGCAGACTCAACATTTGATACTGTGATGTAATTTAGATTAGAGCCCGGCTGATATATCGGCGTTCCGATATTATCAGCGTTCCGATATTATCGGCCGATTTTAGGCATTTCCCAAACTATCCGTATGTCCATTTATAATGGCCAATAAAAAACAACAACTATACACTGTATATATATTTCTTTTTGAAATATACATTCATCAGAATCATTTATAATGACAAATGAATGATTCTGATGAATGAACATTTCTACCATGTATTTCTACCATGTATTGAGTGGTGGTGTTGCATAGTCTGTCCACCAGAGGACGCTCTACAACGTTTTGGATTTTTATATAACCAAATATTTGTATCAGTATTGGCCTTAAAACTCCTTTATCAGTCGGGCTCTAATTTAGATTCTATTCTTCATTTTGCTTACCACAGATCACAGACACTCATTTCACCATACGCACCACCCCTTATCCACCCACCTGCCCCTGGCCCAGCGATTACGCAAGAGGGTTCACAGCACGGACAGAAGGCGCAAGAAGAAACGGAAGAAAAGGAAGACTTCTCTGCCCCCCTCCGATGTTACACCCACCATCCATGAGGTAGACGAGGAAGAGGCTGAGTCTGAGATGGATGGACAGGGAGTGGCTGCCCCCCCCGCAGAGCTACCTGACATCCAACCACAGGTAAAATAACACTTAGGAACCGTGGGACATCTAGTGATACATTCACACCATGTCTTGTAGTCAATTATTTGAACATGTAAAAAAAAATACAAACACTAAGTCAAACTTAGTGAAACCATTAGAAACATATAAGCAACAAATAAGCGACTCAATGGACAGTCAACACGTAATATTGTTCATGTTCAAAATGGCTAGTAAGAAGTTGAGAGCATTTCTGGTCCTACGCCCTCTTCATTTTAAAATATTAATTATAGATAATAGAAATATATGTATAACCACAGGTTAGCATCTTCCTCCCCTCTCACTGATCTTCCTCTTCCTCTCAGTTTAGTTTGGGGAGCCAAGAGGACGTGGAGGAACCTCTCCCGCTCACTGCCTTCCACAAGGAAAACGAAGAACATCCATTGTCGAGGCGAGCCGCACTCGCTCTGATAGAGGGGGAGGCTCATCCTGGGGGGGTTGCTGTTCTTGGATCAAATGAGGAGCTGCGTGGAGAGGAAGAGGCTTGCAACAGGTCGGCTATTACAACATTACACATTACGGCAAAAATCTTTATATTTTTTCCCTCTCCTACTACGTGAGCCCCGTCTCTGTGTAATGTAGAGTTTTTCCTGCGTGCCTCTATCACGTGGAACGTTAGACAGCCAATCAGCAGCATTATTAGATCTTGGTGGAAGAATGCTACATGATGAGATTTACTCCTTAGGGATTCAAATTGGATATTGAATGACAGGGCATTTTTGATACTCAATACTTTTATTGGCAATTCGGTCAGTGCCTAAAAAGTATTGAATTTGGTACCCGGCCCTACTGGTGAATGTAAATCTAATATTGATATATACTCTTTTCAGATCTGTTTTGGTCTCCACTAACTGATTATATCTGTCAAATATCTGTCTCTTCTGCCATTTGGTGCTGGGTAAGTAGTGTATAGTGGGTCAACCATGGCTTTTTTTGTGAGGTAATGTGGCTAGAACCAAGGTTTATTAGAGCAATGAGAAGGCTAGGGTCCTGTGTTGTAGTCAAGACCAGAGTGTATCGAGACCAAGACAAGACCAAGACCAGACCAGAGCGAGTCCCACACTGAATGACACAATAACATGTGGAAAATGCTAAGCATAGGCACTGAGGCCGAGTAAAAATGTGGTTAATTTTTTTTTTTTTGTCTAAAATCAAAGTTTTTTATTGGATCTGTTTTTAGAAACTACATCCTGTTATATTGCACGATCATACGTGAATTAACGAGATCAGGTGGGTCAGAGCATCAGATAGCAACACAAAAGACATTTAATTGGCACCAAAATGAGGCACTGCAATCCGCGTTAATGTTCAGTCTGGTTGATACCAGACGTTTAGGCGCTGGTGCCGTACTAGCACCGAGTTTCAGAATCCAACCCTATTCTTGAGACACTGATGTGGTCCATAAAAATAAAACAATCAGCTTGAAGATGCTAAAATACTTCGTAGAGCTGAGGGGAGCTGCATAGATAAGTGTCCTTTCACATTACACATCCTTTGGGATAAATTAAAACAGAAATGTTTAAGTAGAAGCTTTAAATATGTGCAGTCAGGTTACACTTGTTTCACTGTAAGTCCATTTCACTAAGGAGTCTGGCTGGTAATGCTGGATGAAACAGGGATGCAGAAATATGCGGTAGTTTATGTAATGCGCCCTGTGGACTGGTTTCCCGTAGATCTGTTGAACTCGCACATCAGTATTGTTTGTGGTGCATTGTTTTTCAAAATGATGGGCCACCTGCCAGCCACACAGGAATGAGCATTTTGTCTGCCATAGTATAAGAGCAGATACCAAAGCTGGATTTAAGATGATTTCATATATGTATTTCATTACATATATAAATATATTTCATATATTTATATATGTATTCATATACATATATTTAATATTCAAAGGTTTCTGAAATTGGAAATGACCCCGTGCAACAATTGTATCTATAACTCTTTTAACATAGCAGGTGCTTTTCTGGACAGAAGAGGAAGCACGCAGGTCCAAACAGAATAGGACAGACAGGAATAGAGATGGTTTTTCTCTTGTTGGATGCATACGCTGGCTCAGATATATACATGTGAACTGTACATCCTAAATCTCCACAAGGGGATGAGAACTCTATTCGTATAGCACCTTTCAAAACAACAGGTTACTATGTGCTCTGACAGAAGAAACTAAAGCAGATACAAATCAATACACATATACACTACACACATCAGTAAATAGATCAAATAGAAGATGGGACGCCTTTAAAGGACAGAAAAAAAACAAAGGATGTTAATGTAATAAAATAAAATAAAAGATGATAAAAGATGATAACAACACAACACCACATAGAAGCAAGTCTATAAAACTTTGTTTTAAGAAGTGATGTGTGTGTGTGTGTGTGTGTGTGTGTGTGTGTGTGTGTGAACACAGCTGAGGATGACTCAGAGATGCTGGCCTGTTGCTGTGTTGTGAAGCCCTCTCTTGGTGAAGACACAGCAGTGCAACCCTCAGCAGTTCAGTCAGCACAGTAGCAACATTTACATTTTGTTTGATAGTTTATCTATATTTTACCAAATACCAAACATTTCATAATCTTTAAATTAGGGCTCTTAATCACGATCATGTTGGTCAATATTGAAATCGTGATGATTTAACACGATTGTTCATTGTCTTTTGGAAAGATGTATGAATTTCCTTTCATACTTTTCCCGTTTTAACTTGTTTTTCCAATCAGAACACTTGCAAAACATAACGTGCAAAACAATTATTTTTCTCTATTACTCTTTTTTTGTGATATTTAGGAGCCAAAATCGTAATTACTTTTATTTTTTATTTTTTTTATTAATGGCAGAGCTTTTCTTTACATCCACCAATATGTGTCTTTGCTGTCTGTCAGTGTTCCCCCAGGATCACATCCCTCGAGATTAAACTCGACCCGCGGCTGGTTCCGTAGGAAGCCCGTCCACCATCGTGTGGCGGGCGCCCAGCGGAGCAACTACGACCTGCGGGAGCGAATCTGCATCGGCAGCATGACGGCTCTGGAGACGGCCGTCTACCAGCAGGTGCCCACTGATGAGGCTGAGGCCCAGATGTTGGCCAGCGCCGACCTGGACGACATGAAAAGTAAGAAGGATATAATTGAGGGCTTTTAGGAAGCTACATGATAGCTGGATAATCATTTCTCAGCCTAACGTTGTTTTCATATGTCATTTCACATGATATATTTCATATGGTTTATGAAAGTAGTGAATGACGTATCCGTACTGACAATGTCATTGGCTGACTTTCAAGCTTCAATATAACATAGCATGAAATAAAAGTACTGTTGCAATGGTTGCTGTACCCTGTGTGTCTTTTATTGGCAGACCTGTCTGTCTCCACAGCGCTTGAGTATGGTCTAGCTACGCCCCCTATCTATTCTGGGATTGGCTCTGGCTTGCTTGTACGAGAAGGGAGGGACATTGTGCAGTATGTTACGCTTTATGTTGACGGAAGCATTCTATGGTCTGTTGTTTCTGTATCACAGACTGTTGGCATCGACGCAGTTCTGATCCTAGACTCTGGCGGAACATTTTTGAATTGATATATTGGCTCATATGGAGCTCAAATAGCTGATAACAAAAAGAGAGAGGTTGAAGGAAACGAGGATCGTTGACTGCACTAAACTGAGATAACTCCATGGTTAGCTCACTCACCGTGGCGACCTGGTCTTCATCGCAGAGCCGTGCTCGTCAGCCGTAAAGTTAATTGTCCTTACCGGGACTCTAAGTCCTGCAACCCTGTCAGGGTTCTAACTGGCAATAATGACCGACTTGCTCTACATTATCCCTTATATTATATATTTGATATTATATACACTATATTCCATAGACTTAGTAGTATAATTCCTGAGGTACACCGGTAGAAGAGAATGTTACCTACTACGGTAGTGCTGCAAAAAATCATCTCACATCTTCAAATCTGAACTTATTTTTTACATGTTTCAGAGTGGTGTTGAATCAACTCTGGTCATTTGTCAGGCAGGTGGTACGAATGGTGTTTTGGACAAACAAAGAAGTTATTTTGAATCATTTACTGTGTGGTAGTTTTTTCCCTATGGATGAATTTTATGGTTATAATGGTTTAAATATGAATCCGTTGCTATGATGTGACATATTTTGCCCCACAAAGTAATCACATAGCTGGGCTACCAGTTGACTAAAACACTATCTTAATATAATATCTTTGCTATCAAGAAATAAAGGCTTCAGAGCAGGGGAAATGGGAGATGATTGTCTCTATTGGGATCTTTGTGAGGTGTCTTTTCTTTTTTCTACTATAAAGCCTGATGTGGTTGATATATACATGATATAACTACCTACAGTTGAGGTCAAAATTATTAGCCCCCTTATGAAATTATACAAAACTCTTGATTTCTCCATGGAAATGACCAATTAACATGTAACAAAAGTGTTTATAGTGTGTTTGTTTCCAACATAACAAAGACTAAATGTCCACTAAGTTTGATTAGCATATTTTATTGATGCACAAGAAAGGGAAAAAATAAGACTTCAAAAATATGAATATATTCCATTAATAGTCAATAGTGTACCCTTTCTGAGCCACAACTGACAACAACCTCTTAGAGTAGTTCTTTACTAGGTTGGTACAGGTCTACTGAGTGAATCTGGCCCATTCTTCCATTGCAAATTGTTCCAGCTGGTCCAAATTGCGTGGTTTCCAAGCCACACATTCTCAATAGGATTGAGGTCTGGGCTCTGTGCAGGCCACTCCACGACCTTGGTTTTTCGATGTATGCTTTTGGGTCATTGTCTTAGAACCAGCGAAGACCTAAGAATAGACTACGAGCAGATTGACCCACCACAATGAAGAGCCCTCACAACTGTGTTCCTTGAAACATCAACTCCAGAAGAGGCCAGGTCAGCAACAATCATCTTGGCAGATGTCCGGGGCTTCTTGCTGACATCGAGGATTATTTTCCTCTCCAGTTCTGGAAATCTTGTGCTGACGACCACGCCCAGGTTTGTTTCTTACAGAATTTGTCTCCCATTACTTGGCAATGAGGCAACGTACAGCGGTTCTACTGTGAAACGCTTGGAAATAGCAGTATAGCCTTCCCTCTAATGAACCTCCACTATCTTCTTTCTGAGCTCAGGACTGATTTCCTTTGTCTTTGGCATGGTGAGTAAATGTAGTCTTTTCAGTAGCCTTTCAATAATGTGTATGCCCTGTTCACTGGAGTCCTTTCATGCTGATTGAATGCTCAGGTGTTGTTAGGAAGCCTATTGACTGCACAGGTGTTGTTTGAGAGCTGATTGGTTAATTAGGTGTGTTTTGAAAGCAAAAATTCACTTGGGGACTAATATTTTTGACCACCCCATTTTTCACTATATTTGATATAAAGCAAGCCTAAAAATGTATTTTATATTCCAACATGTACCAAAAGCTACTAAATTGCATTGGTGAATGTTTGATTATATCTTTTTTTTTTTCAATGCTGCAAACATTGGGAAGAATTTTAGGAAATGTTCCATAATTCCTGGGGGGTTAATCATTTTTGCCTCAACTGTAAGTCTAAATAAGACTAAGACTAAGCTCATGTTGTCATGCATAAAACATGTTTTCATGTTTTTCAGCCTTTGTATTTAGGATGGTGATTCATTTCCCCAATTTTAAGCAGGCTCTTATCCTTTTTTATTTTTGTATGTATTTGTGTTATTATAATGATTTATTTCATTCAGAATGATAATGCCAAATATTAGTAAGATGAATAATATAGGTAAATGCTAGAAAAATACCATGTTGGCCTGCACTGTGGGATCAGTACTGGAAAAAGAAGCGTAGGACTGCATGGATAAATGAGTAAATGACTGAGAGGAAGGAAGAGAGAAAACACATACACCGACGTTAGGGCTGGGTATTGTTCAAAAATATTCAATACCAATAATGTAACTTCGATACCGCTTCCTAAACGATCTGTTTAATGTGGAGTTTTTCCTGTGAGTCTCTATGATGTGAAAGGTTAGCCAATCACAGACATGATTAGGTCTTGGTAGATGCATGCTGCATGCTTATTGGCTCACTGATGCGGATGAGATTTACTCATTAGGGATTGAAATTGGGTATTGAATTTGGTACCCATCCCTACAAAACATAGACACAGACTGTTACCACTCTGCATAGACACACTCATAGTCCATGCACAGACTGCCACCCGCAAACAAAATGGCACACTGCCCATTGTACAACTCATAACAGTCATAATATAATATAGTACATAATATGTGCAGTAAGGGCAACATAAAGTCATGATAAAAAATAACTACATGTACATGCAGCACTTTGGTGAACATAAATGATATGATTTCAGACTCTTGGCTTCAGAACAGACCGTAAAGGAAGCATCCATCATGTTTTCCTGACTCTTTTATTGTAGAAGACCGACTACTGCTGCTATGAATACAGGATATGTTCAGTTATAGGCCTAATTAACTGTCATACAAATAATTTTTACATTTTTAATTTTAACTACCTTTATTAGTCCCACAAGGTGAAATTACAATTTTACACTCTGTTGTTATTACACACATTACACACACATGCTCAGGTCCTATACATGCATTAATGGAGAGATGCAGAATGAGACATGTCCCTGCCTATAGAATACAGAATATTAATTTCAAGCAGCTAACATTTTTTAGGGAAATTAGAGACAGGTTTGGATCAGATTTTTTCACCTGCATTTATGATTGAGTCATCTTTTTCTTTTATCACGTTCAGCCCCCTCTACTGGCAGTAAAGAATACATCTGCCTTCATAGGTCAAAGAAATTATGGCTATTTTGAATGTAATAATACAAACATTTTAAATATCAATCAGTGACTTCTTTCTGACCCGCTTCAGTAGTCCGATGCTGGGCATATGTGTATAACATATTTTGTTGTATCATTGTCCCTGACTGATAATAACTCAGTAGCTGCTACTCTTTGGTTTGCAGCTCTTTTATTGTGAGAATCCAAGTTAAGCTCCTTAGTATTATCAGCTTTATCTAATTTAAGACACCTTTTGTAATTATAGATACTGTTTTTTTTTGTACATACTGAATATTAGCTATTCTATTATTTTGTAGGTGTGCCCTGACAGGACCTGCCCAGACAGTACCTAGGTAAGGACTACTAGCCAGTCAGAAGCAGAGTATGAGGGTCCTGACAGTACCTAGGTAAGGACTACTAGCCAGTCAGAAGCAGAGTATGAGGGCCTGACAGTACCTAGGTAAGGACTACTAGCCAGTCAGAAGCAGAGTATGAGGGTCCTGACAGTACCTAGGTAAGGACTACTAGCCAGTCAGAAGCAGAGTATGAGGGTCCTGACAGTACCTAGGTAAGGACTACTAGCCAGTCAGAAGCAGAGTATGAGGGCCCTGACAGTACCTAGGTAAGGACTACTAGCCAGTCAGAAGCAGAGTATGAGGGTCCTGACACTAGCCAGTCTAGGTAAGGACTACTACTAGCCAGTCAGAAGCAGAGTATGAGGGCGTGCCCTGACAGTACCTAGGTAAGGACTACTAGCCAGTCAGAAGCAGAGTATGAGGGTCCTGACAGTACCTAGGTAAGGACTACTAGCCAGTCAGAAGCAGAGTATGAGGGTCCTGACAGTACCTAGGTAAGGACTACTAGCCAGTCAGAAGCAGAGTATGAGGGCCCTGACAGTACCTAGGTAAGGACTACTAGCCAGTCAGAAGCAGAGTATGAGGGCCCTGACAGTACCTAGGTAAGGACTACTAGCCAGTCAGAAGCAGAGTATGAGGGTCCTGACAGTACCTAGGTAAGGACTACTAGCCAGTCAGAAGCAGAGTAGAGGACCCTGACAGTACCTAGGTAAGGACTACTAGCCAGTCAGAAGCAGAGTATGAGGACCCTGACAGTACCTAGGTAAGGACTACTAGCCAGTCAGAAGCAGAGTATGAGGGTCCTGACAGTACCTAGGTAAGGACTACTAGCCAGTCAGAAGCAGAGTATGAGGGCCCTGACAGTACCTAGGTAAGGACTACTAGCCAGTCAGAAGCAGAGTATGAGGGCCCTGACAGTACCTAGGTAAGGACTACTAGCTAGTCAGAAGCAGAGTATGAGGGTCCTGACAGTAGCTAGGTAAGGACTACTAGCCAGTCAGAAGCAGAGTATGAGGGAGTGCCCTGACAATACCTAGGTAAGGACTACTAGCCAGTCAGAAGCAGAGTATGAGGGTCCTGACAGTACCTAGGTAAGGACTACTAGCCAGTCAGAAGCAGAGTATGAGGACCCTGACAGTACCTAGGTAAGGACTACTAGCCAGTCAGAAGCAGAGTATGAGGGCCCTGACAGTACCTAGGTAAGGACTACTAGCCAGTCAGAAGCAGAGTATGAGGGTCCTGACAGTACCTAGGTAAGGACTACTAGCCAGTCAGAAGCAGAGTATGAGGGCCCTGAGAGTACCTAGGTAAGGACTACTAGCCAGTCAGAAGCAGAGTATGAGGGTCCTGACAGTAGCTAGGTAAGGACTACTAGCCAGTCAGAAGCAGAGTATGAGGGTCCTGACAGTACCTAGGTAAGGACTACTAGCCAGTCAGAAGCAGAGTATGAGGGTCCTGACAGTACCTAGGTAAGGACTACTAGCCAGTCAGAAGCAGAGTATGAGGGGCCCTGACAGTACCTAGGTAAGGACTACTAGCCAGTCAGAAGCAGAGTATGAGGGCCCTGACAGTACCTAGGTAAGGACTACTAGCCAGTCAGAAGCAGAGTATGAGGGCCCTGACAGTACCTAGGTAAGGACTACTAGCCAGTCAGAAGCAGAGTATGAGGGTCCTGACAGTACCTAGGTAAGGACTACTAGCCAGTCAGAAGCAGAGTATGAGGGCCCTGACAGTACCTAGGTAAGGACTACTAGCCAGTCAGAAGCAGAGTATGAGGGCCCTGACAGTACCTAGGTAAGGACTACTAGCCAGTCAGGAGCAGAGTATGAGGGCCCTGACAGTACCTAGGTAAGGACTACTAGCCAGTCAGGAGCAGAGTATGAAGGCCCTGACAGTACCTAGGTAAGGACTACTAGCCAGTCAGAAGCAGAGTATGAGGGCCCTGTCCTGACAGTACCTAGGTAGGACTACTAGCCAGTCAGAAGCAGAGTATGAGGGTCCTGACAGTACCTAGGTAAGGACTACTAGCCAGTCAGAAGCAGAGTATGAGGGGCCTGACCCTGACAGTACCTAGGGTAAGGACTACTAGCCAGTCAGAAGCAGAGTATGAGGGTCCTGACAGTACCTAGGTAAGGACTACTAGCCAGTCAGAAGCAGAATATGAGGGCCCTGACAGTACCTAGGTAAGGACTACTAGCCAGTCAGAAGCAGAGTATGAGGGCCCTGACAGTACCTAGGTAAGGACTACTAGCCAGTCAGGAGCAGAGTATGAGGGGCCTGACAGTACCTAGGTAAGGACTACTAGCCAGTCAGAAGCAGAGTATGAGGGTCCTGACAGTACCTAGGTAAGGACTACTAGCCAGTCAGAAGCAGAGTATGAGGGTCCTGACAGTACCTAGGTAAGGACTACTAGCCAGTCAGAAGCAGAGTATGAGGGTCCTGACAGTACCTAGGTAAGGACTACTAGCCAGTCAGAAGCAGAGTATGAGGGTCCTGACAGTACCTAGGTAAGGACTACTAGCCAGTCAGAAGCAGAGTATGAGGGTCCTGACAGTACCTAGGTAAGGACTACTAGCCAGTCAGAAGCAGAGTATGAGGGTCCTGACAGTACCTAGGTAAGGACTACTAGCCAGTCAGAAGCAGAGTATGAGGGCCCAGACAGTACCTAGGTAAGGACTACTAGCCAGTCAGAAGCAGAGTATGAGGGCCCAGACAGTACCTAGGTAAGGACTACTAGCCAGTCAGAGCTGTTAGAAGCAGTTTGTGAACAGTGTTTTCTGTTGGGGGGGGGTGCTTTGGGCTTTTTCAATTGCACAGAAAGATATATAACACAATAAAGAGAAGGAAAAAAAGACAAAAATCAAAATATAAGCACTTTATGAATAAGTTTATGACCAAATAACACAAAGGATGGAGGATAAAGAAATTGCAGTCTGCAATCTGCTCATGTTTTCTTGAAAATTATAATCACATTTACAATAGGATGGTGATGAGAAACTCCACAATACTCCAGGGTTTGTATTATTGAGTTTATTTTACATCAATATATATATTCAGTTATTACATATTGTTGTGACATATGAGACACTGAATCAAATGTGTCTAAACTATACTTTGCCACCCATTTAATCTGAGCCCCACTGCAGTTAAACATGGCCGGGAGGAAATAATTAGCACAATTAGGCCAGAAAACAACACACAACCATTTAGCTTATGTTCATCTCTTTAAGATTTAGATATACATTGCTATTGCTGGCAGACTTTATCTTACCAAAAGGGTGTAAAGTATCCTTTTATTACAGGGTAGAGGCCATAGCTACTAATCTGCCAATACAGAGTTAAATGTTTAGAATCAGCAGAAAGTAAGAGTAAAAGACATTAGGTGTTGTGATGGCTGCAAAACCAACAAAAGGTTTTGCAGTTTTGACCGAGTCAGTTGCAGTTTGTTGAAGGTTGTGTTATATGTTTATCCTTCTGTAATATTATTTCCATGAACGTTTCAGATGTAAGGATAGAACATGTACCACATCTCCCATGTATCCAGGCCTCCCTACTGGAAATGCGTTCCTGTAAGCAGCGCTTAAGAGATAGAGAGAGAAAAAGAATGGAAGGAGAGAGAGATTGGGAGGCAGAGAAAAGCTCTGTCCCAGTGACCAGGGCACTAATTAACAGGGGCTGGAGTCGATTCCCCTTCAGCAGCGACCCTGCCCCTGGCCATTCCTGCTGCAGCCGAGTGATCATTGACTGTTTAGGAAGCATCTGGAAACGGCAAACGGGGCACCCAGAGTCACTCAAAAATAGCTATTGGATTTGTAGGGAGTGATGCTTGACATTGACAGGCCGTGTATATTACTGCTGTACGTCTAGGATTTTCAGTTGCACTCCCAGTTTAGAAGTTTTTAAGTCTTGACGAGTTGGGAGAGACATTTGGACGAGGCTGTTGTTGTTAAACTTATACCCCATTCAAGCCACCATTGTGACGTGCCAGGTGTCTTCGTTAGGGATGGAAATCAATTGATTAATGTATGATAGGTGTAATTTAACTGACTTCTGGAAATGAGAAAGAGAGAAAGGAAGAAGAAACAGATATAAAGAGAAAAGCAGAAAACATTTAAATGTGGGCATGTTAACAAGAGAGCGAGGGCTTTGAGTGGCAAAAACCGAATTTCATATTCATAAAATGTAATTCAGTATAATTTCTTAACTCCACTGCAGACAGGAGTCTCCAGTGACAGCTGTCTTGTGTGAGTACAACAGGCGTTGAGCAGGCCGCTGTTGTACGCTGTGTTATCCGCACCCTGGGAGAGCATGTGACAAGCAGCTGCATCATTTCATCACATTCATTGCATGTAAAAATGTGATTTGTTTGAAGTTATGCTTGGTAGAAATCTAATGCTTTGGATGGTGAGGGTTCACATTAGTGACACATACGGCACTCTGTAGTTTGGCTTATTTGAAGCTAATGTACTTCAATGTGATTCCTGCTGTTCTGAGTTCGTAGCCTCATGGTTGAATGCACTTAATGGAATTGTTTTGGATAAAAGCATCAGCTAAAGGAAAAGTAATATAAAATGTAATGGAACACACACACACACACACATTCAATCATGTGTGTGTGTGTTTTAGAGAGGGTCCTCACACTGTAGACAGAAAGTCAGACCACGACACCTCATGGTTTCCATGGAGACCCGGAGACAGGAGCGGTACAGCTTGCCCTGATAATTGGCACCATGATTTCTCACTAAGCATAGTGCTGGAGCTTATTCTTTTATTCTCCTCATTTAGGCTCCACGCTTGCAGTATATGTGCACTTAGAGCTCTCAGTGTATTATATATGGGGGGAGATGCCACCCTTTGGAACTTGACCGTTACCCTACTGCTTATCACATGGGGGGAAGTGATGGCGTTGGAAACAAAAGGCATCAACTATTATAGCTATGCTCCGATCTACTTTCTGTTTGGTTTCCAACAGCCACCAAGATCAATGGGCTGGGGACATCATTAAAAAAGGGCGGCATTTCCATTCAGCTGACAGGCAGGTCTGACGTAGTAGACCATTCCTTATCAATACTTGCTTTAGGAGTTGCAGCAAAAGTTTTCGCTACAGTGCTATGTATGCATCTCTAATCGTGGATACAGCAGGGGTTTCTGCCTGAGGGTGTAGCTCCAACTTTGCTTTTTGTTTGGATTTAAGACTAAGCAAATTTTTGGTCATATTGAGGAGCTTGTGTTTTTATATGGACTAAAAGATTTTTCTTTGGTGCGCTTCTTTTTTTTGCTTTTTAGAACTTCTTTTTCTGAAGTTGGACTCCCTGAACAAAAGCTATTTATTTGTCGGGTGCCTGAGGGAAAAGCACTTGTTGAAGAAAATCTTGGCGCTGGTTTGCAAAAGTGTACATATAGGTTCTTTTGCACAACCCAAACAATATAACAGAGGTAGGCTAGTGGTCGCTGAAAAGACCCACGCTCATCAGAACTGTGACCCAGGGCATGCGACGGCGTTCAAGAGTTTGAATCCCTGAATGAGCAGCGTGTCCACTCAGAGCGAGGAGGATAGGAGGAGGTACCAACAGTGGAGATGACAGACGTTGAGGGAAAGGAGAACCAGGTGGCTGGGACTTCTGAAAAGAAGGTTGCCACTGACCACTATGGACCGGAACGTTGGCGCAGTGTGCTAAAAGGCTTTGGCACCCCAAAGCTGCACGAAATGGAGCAACGCAGCTCAGTGCCCAGCATGGAAGGGGACTTCGAAGAGTTTGTTTTGGATTTTGAGGACTACGACTTGCTGGAGTCAATCCACACTCAAATGGGTTCCCCGGAGGAGCTTCTCTGTAAGTTGTGTGTGGAGATTCACCTATGGGCCTGCTGAGTCCCATTACATTTCTGCATATTCAACGAAGAGCTTTAAAGTAAAATGAAAGAATGTTGTGTCAAGCTTCCAATAAGGGAAGTTCTGATGTCATAACACATAACACAAATTCACACGGATTAGCAATTTTATTCTATTTTTACATGGATGATCAATGTACAGGAGCTCACTTGTTTCCATTGATTATGTAGCATGCTGTCTGCTTAATTAATGGCAATATAAGGCTCATTCATCCCCCGGTATTGAGCAAAATTGACACAGTGCTCCAGTGCGGCTGTTTCCGGCTTTATCATTGATCCAATGGCATCCATTTGGCTTTGGAGGTCAGCCACAGCTAGAGCAGAAAGACATCGCATTGACAAGTATTGTGTATTTCCGCTGTTTTTATCCCTATTTGGGACATGGCACACTAGTCCTGTCATGAAGCTAGGTTCCAGCCCATGCAAAAGAAATAAAAGTTATTTGCCTAGATAGTGTTGTGGTTGCGTCACAGATAGCTTAGATAACTGTTATCATTTGATACTATAAATAAAAAGTAATTAGCCTACAATACCTGAGTACATATATAATCTCTACTTGGATTAGGGTTCAATTGTAGCTAACAACCGCTAGCACTAACTGGGTATGTTGGGTAGAAACTATAACTTAACCCTTGTGTTGTCCTCGGGTCAAATTTGACCCATTTTGAAGGGAAAAAAGTGTCTTTCAACCAAAATTTCAGAAAAATAACGCAGATTGTTCCCCAAAACAAGTCAAATAAATATTCAGCCCATTGCTTTCTTTAAATTTGGATGTTTTGTTCAATTTTATAGCATTCAAAAGACTCTTTTTTCAACAGACCATTAAAAAAGTGACTAAAATGTCAAAGAAAATCACAAAAAGGCACAGAAAAAAATTGACAAAAACATCAGGGGGAAAAGCAACAAAGGTTTTGAAAAAAAACAATCAAGAGGTTTCAATGTTGACCCAGAAAACCGAAAAGTTACACGGTCGGCGGGAAGACACCACAAGGGTTAAATGATTGACATGACTGATGGTATTGTTTGAATTTTGAGTAGTAGTTTATGTTGATATTGATTACTGTGCCTGCCAAATGTCATTGTAATGTAAATGTCAATTTAAAGCTAACGTGCAGGGCTTTTACATATAAATGAACATCAGGTATATTAAAGCCCTTGCCAAACAAGTTCACACAGTTCTGATTTGTTTTAACCCTATCGCTGCCAGGGAAGGATCGCTGTATGGTGGTAGTTGGATGTCTCTGGTGACATTCCTCAAGTGACGCAGAAATACACCAATACAGCATATTTGTACTGGGTAGTTTATTAACTCTACAACAAAGTCATTACATGTGCTGTCAACCAACCTTGCTCGCTCACTTACATTTCTTCACTGTAACTACTTGTTCTATCTCTCTGATTGGTTACAACAGAGATCTTCAACACAGGGGTCTGGGACCCCTAACTAATGGATGGATGACATTTTATCAAGACATTCATGTTTCGCACACCAGGAATTAGGACATGTTCCATGACTTTGGTGATCCCCTGATGTTTCCTCTAGCGCCATTATCAGATCAAAACTTGGATATTGAAGAAAACTAAAGACATTCATTAGCCTTAGCTATATACTAATTAGCAAATTTCAGCTTCCTAATGCCCTAAACTAGGATGTTATCATTGGCATTTTGAATTTGCTAGTGTGACCGTAGACTCTTAGTCTTGTTTATTTAGAACAAGCTCAGTGCAATGATCAGAGAGTGATGAGATGCTTTGGGTGTCAGTTGGCCTGGACGTCACACCCCCTGTATGACTTTGGTTCACCAATTATAAACTATAATTAATAATAATAATTAAGACATTCCTGTTTTTACAAACCTTTATCTAGTATCAAAGGAAATTCCACAGATTGTACACAACGCAGTCTGTTTCCAGATGTTGGGCAGATGATTAAATTACTGCATAAAGCCTTTAGTGCAGGGCTGCCAACTTTTCAATGGAGTTTGGAATGAGATAGTAAAATGACTTCAGATTGGACATGGTCATAGTCAGGGTCATCCTGAACATGATTACATTAAACATTTTAACAAACATTTGAAGCAATAGATTTCATGAGAGTTTAAACACAAGGACATTTTCTGTGGTTTATTTTTAATATTCAAAAAGGACTGTATAGTAAATATAGTAAATCAAACATTAATACATTAAAACATCGACAGCAAACTGAAGAAAGACATTTAATTATTTTAGACAGTCAATGTGGTGGCAAGCTTTGTATCATGATGACGTTATAGGGGACAAACATTTAGAGCTAGATTCAAGATGCTTTGTTAAGAAATATGTTGCAAATCACATTTGTACAACAATTGGATTTCACTCAGGCCAAGAACACAAAGAAATATAAAATAAGATGTGTGTACCTGGCAAGCAAATAAATTCCATCAGGATTTTTGATAATGAAGGGATTTTGGTCATTCTTAGGATTTGTTTGATTTCTAAAATGGATATTTGATCAGTGTAATCAAAATGAGGTGGATAGTATAGCTTGTTTTCCTCAGAATAAATATAATCTAAAACGTGTTTTAGCGTTGGCCAAAGTAATCGGTCAAAACACAGTCCCATCACAGAAAAAAAGCCCAAGGGGTTGTCTTCCAGCCCACTACATAAGAAATAATAATCACATTTCTATGAATGTGCAACAAGGATCTACATATACATTGAAGAAAAATGTGTGGGTAGACTTGGCATTGCCTTTTAAAGTCTGTATCCATGAAAGCTTACTCAATTCACTCCAATTCATTTTGCATAGAATATAATGTATTTGTACGTATGTGTACGTATTATTATTATTATTATTATTATTTACATGTGTTTAGGTGTGGATTTAGCAGAAAGATTTAGCATGTTAGCCAAGGAGATTTGGAAAATGTGGCTGCCGGTCTACATTGTACCACAGGAAACTACTCAGGGATGTAAACATAATGTGTGGTATTGTTGGATTATAATAACAAAAGTAATACTGTTCACACTTGTTGCAGGTGGTGGTTCAAGCATTTTGGTATTTTAAACATGGGGGGCTTAAGATAAAAAGGCCTTAGCCCCGCTCAGACACCAGTTCCAGATGGAGGAAGAGGAACAAAATTAGTCAAGGCAGCAGCATTTATAGAGCACATTTCAGAAACAAGGCGATTCAAAGTGCTTTACATAAAATATTAAAAAACAATTAAGAAGAATATAAAAACAGGTAAAATAGAATAGGACAGGTATGAAGTCCAATAATAAAAGTTACAGCGGAGTGTAACAAATGAGCAATTACTTTAAAAAAGCAGCTTCAAACAGAACAGTCGTCAGCCTTGATTTAAAAGAAGTGAAAGTTGCAGCGGACTTGTGGTTTTCTGGGAGTTTGTTCCAGACACGTGGTGCATATCTGTGGTGGTCCGTGGCCCTCACCCTGCTCTATGGTGAACAAATCACACAAGGATGGCCTTCAGAGCTTTTAAGATAAAATACAGCCTAACTTCATCTTGATTTCCATTTCTCCCTGTTTCCTCGAGGAAGGCTCTCTCTCCCTCACCTCCACTTTGGTTACCACCAGCCGCTTATGTGAAAGATGAAAAAGGTCGTAGGGACCGTCTGAGTGGTCAACAGCAGACCCAGGCTGAATACAAAAATCAGTTTCTAATCTGTCCCCCAGATCTTTGCCATGACCTTAAATACACAAACCCCACGTCATAACTTAACCATTACTATAACCTAATACAGTACCTACCCATAATCCCTAATTGCTGCCTGGAAAGTGTTAAATCAGTCCAAAAACTCAGGGTGTGCTTTGGAAAATAGTTATAGGAAAATAGGAAAATAGAAATGTAAAAATAGAACTGATTTTTTCCTTTAACCCATCTAAAATATAATTCTTAAATTATACCTAAATGTCCCCAAATACCTACATGTGACCACATCTTTATGAAAACACATGGGCCTGGAAATATTTTGTTAGTCACAATGTTGCCCATTGCTACTCACTTAACACATGTTCCACACAGGTGACCCACAAGCCTCCCACTGTGTTACATAGCAAATGACCCAGGTCTTCACTTAATGAAAAGACCCCATTATGCTAAATTTAATCAAATCTCAAAAACACCTCTTCTGTAACGCTTCCACTCGGCAGACATAGATTCTCGCTCCCCTATGGAGCTTTTGCCTTCTGTTATTGGATGTTCTGCTGTCAGCCGGAAACTTAAACAGACATACAAAGATTTCTGATTTTACAGCATGGAGTACATTTTCTGAGTTATGTTATATTTGTATCTAAGTCCTTAAAAGAGAGCATTTCAGCCTACAGAGTGCAACTCGTTAGGTTGGTTTCTGAATTACTCCTACAGAAATCTAGACATCATGATTTTGCAATGTTGATCTTTTGCATTTTTTTGTCTTAAATCACTTGCTGTCCAGGTCACAGATTTGAAGACAACCCTGGCGTGAGACGCCACCTGGTGAAGAAGTCCTCACGATGCCTGGTGACCCGAGGCAGCAACAGCTCCATACCACTGAGCAGCCTGAAGAAGAAGAAGAGAGCAGCAGATAAGAAGATCCATGAGGTTTGCAGCACACTTTGTTCCCCCTACCCCAGCCTCATCATGTTGCCACTAGTGATTATCAGCCAAAATGTCTAAACCATCCAAGGTAGACTGACGACGAGCAACTAGGATGTAAAATGGAGCAATTCTACTGTTTTGGAAACTAGAAGTCCATCTAAAAATCTAGCTTGATTTAACAAAAAGTAAGTGTAAGTGAACCTATAAGCCAAAAGGGAAGTTTTGGGCCATGAAACCAAAATAATGAGATGAACGAGGCGACATAGGTTTTATAAAGTCCATGGCTCATAGAGTGTAGTCTTAATTTACATCTATATTGCGCAACTATTTTATATAGACAGTGTTGTTGTCATTACTTAGAATTCCTCATGGGGGCGACAGAAACAATGCCCCAGAGCTTTAAGGACACTCAACTTCTTTGACTTGATGAGATTTGAATACAAACTTGCTCCTTACGGTATGTTTCACCTCAGTTTGACAGCAAAAATGTCACAAAAACACAAATCACATGAGTATTATATTGTGTTGCTCTGAGGACACTGCTAAAAATGAATTCTATGTTGACTAAATGCCTCTCCAAACCATTTGGTTATGCTCTCAGTCCAAACCACTCTTGGCTGGATCCAAACCACTCATCTCAGTTGCTCCTCATAAACATGTGTGTGTGGACTGTATCCTTGGATCACTGTCTCTAATTTATTTTCCTATCACTATATTGTCCTGTTTTGGTCAAAGATTATAGATAGAAACAGCCAAACTGGTTGTGCTGGTGTTTTCTGAAGTAAATTTGTTTGTATTGGTGCTAGCCTCATTGTACTTAATCCGAGTGAGAAGGGGAATCTCCACAGCCCTTTAATGCTCAGGAATCTTCTCTACTTTATCTTCAGTTGTTTGTAGAGCTGAACGAGCTAATTGTGGAAAAGGACCATGAAATGCGTTGGAAGGAGCGGGCCCGCTGGATCAAGTTTGAGGAGGATGTGGAGGAGGAGACAGACCGCTGGGGCAAACCACATGTGGCCTCCCTCTCCTTCCGCAGTTTGCTGGAGCTCCGCCGCACCATCACACATGGTAAACAGCTTCATCTGCATGCATGCAGCTAGGCAGATGTTCACATCTTATGGTTTACCTATTTTCATCAAATCCACAAAGATAGAACATGGCACACAAAAAGAAGCAAAAGTTATCCAGTGTGTTGTGGGTTTTATTTATTAACCCTCATGTTGTCCTCATGTTGTCCTATATCAATGTTCTTTTTAACTACCCAAAATAACATGATTGATTCCACCCAACGCTCTTTGCCAAGTACAAATCTCTACTTTCATTAATTTTGGGGCGTCTTATTCAATTTTATAGCATTGTAAAACAAATGGAAGTGTTTTTGGAAATAGTATTGAGTAAAGTTGACATATTCCAGTCTGTGATTATCATCAACATCCATTCCTTTAATTTTAGTCTCAATAATTCCTAATTTCTGCTTTTCTAACTCAAACATTAGGTATAATTTCCTATAAATGAGGTTTATTGACCATAAATTCCAAAAATAACCATAAAACTAAAGTTAATAAGTTTGTGTTACTTAGTGTTGAAAACGTCAAAAAAAAGTGACAAACATTGAAAAAAAAGTGACAAACTTGGGGAAAAAAAGCATCAAAAGGGTTAAAAAAAGGACAAAAACATAAGAAAAAGTTAAAAACATCGATAAAAAGGTCAACAAAATTGTTGATTTTCAGTTTTGAGAAGAAGACAACACAAAGGTTAAGTAACAATATAAGCCAAGTGCTGGATGTGAATACTTTTTAAGCAGTCTGGTATCAGCAGCCACTTCTTATCTTCCTGTACCTTCCTTCCCTAGGTGCCATCCTTCTGGACCTGGAACAGAACTCTCTGCCCGGGATCGCCCATCTGGTGGTGGAGACGATGATCATCTCCGATCAGATCCGAGCCGAGGACAGAGCTGGAGTTCTCCGGGCTCTGCTTCTCAAACACAGGTCAGAAACCAGGCCCACATCACCTAATATTTAAAATACATCATATGTTTCTGTACACAGTGCAATAACCAAATATTTTAAAGTACCTGGGGCTGCCTTAGAAAGTGAGTTCAACTTAGTCAGACTCTCTTTTCCTCAGCTCCACTAAAACTGATATTAACAATTTTCAAAGCCAGTGTCATGAAAGTGGTCATAGAGCCAACTGTTAAGGAAACTGCAGGAGTGTAAAATGCATAAATACAAAGCTGTGGAGAGAATTGAAAATGTTTATGTTTAACCATTGGAGCATAAGTACGTTAAAGAGGCTGCACCGATCCAGTCCCTGTCAGGACACAATTAAGACCAGGGGGGGTGTTGCTGAATAAATAAAAACAACATTTATATACAGATCACACAACTATTTAGCAACAGTTAGCAACAGTTGGAAATAGGGGCAAGGTTGCACGACTTTGGCTCCAATGAACGTGTAGCGTATGCGGCCCGTATGAATGTATCTTTGAACCTGCTGCACACACAGCGTACCAATGGGTGCTTCACAGGCCAGGCGGACAGCTTTTGCTTTGGGGTGCTTTTTTCGTTGAATTGCCGAAAATGTCAGTTCACTTTCAGCCGTTATCCGCTCTGTAGGCGGCCCGTTAACTTAACCCTTGGGTTGTCTTCCTGTCGACCATGAACTTGTTGTCCTTCAGGGTCCAAATTTCCAGCTTTTTAAAACATTTTTGTCAAACTTTCTTTCATACATGGTCAATAAACCTAATTTATATGACATTATACCTATTTGTTTTTGTTTAAAAAGCCAAAATTATGAATTATTTTGCCTGGTAGTCAGATCAGAGGATCTATAGGCAGGATTATGGTTTTTTCAAATGCTATGAAACTGAATAAAACAGCCTAAATTCAACAAAAGTAATCATTAAATTTACCAAAAAATCATCTATGCATCCATGTTATTTTGGGGCATTTTGGTTGAAAGAAACATCTGATATAAAAAAACTTTGAAAACGCACATTTTCACATTTTACCCCGAAGGCAACACAAGAGTTAAAATGAATTACATTTTTAAGGCGAGGTATGAGAAACAAATGTATGTGTGAAAACAGCATCTCTCTATATTTTTTATATAGCATAATAATATAATTTTGTCAAGCTTTCGGGAAAGGGGGGTATGGGGTATGGAAGCACTGTAATATGTAACATTGCTATATACTAGTTGCCAGTTCTGTGCTATTTGTTAGAAATCATGGAAAGTATTGATACTTGTTTGGAAATCCATTACTTGTTTAGATTAGCTTTAGAAGATGTTATTATACTAATAATACATAATATCGCCAGCCTTATCTTGTCACTTTAATGTGAACACTATTTCTGACTTCGATGACTCTAGTTGTTCTTTATCTATGTATAAAGCGACCTGTCAGTGTGGATGCAGCGTTGCTTACATTTTGATCATGGGTTGTAGATATGGAAGCATAACAACTGAAATCTTAGTCCTCTTCCTCCTCATTTATCATCATCCAGCAGTGGATGTTGTCACAAAAAAGGCAAACTCAGGGGAACAGGGAAATTCCAAATTATGACATTTAATAACACTTGGCTTGGTGTACTTCCCCAGGGTTGACTTTTCAAATGTTAATACTGTGCTGTAACTGCACTGGGTCCTAATTAATTATTAATAATGAATTATATTTCATTATATTTATATAGCGCTTTATCATAGACACTCGGAAGCGCTTCGGGGGGGAACTACTCTCTAACGCGACCAATGCGTAGCACCCATATGGGTGATACACGGCAGCCTTACAACGTCAGACGCTCACCACACAGCTCGGTAGAGAGGGAGGGGATCATGTTTTTAGTGGTGAGGGAGACCGGAGCACGCTGGAGAAAACCCACGCAGACAGGGGGAGAACATGCAAACTCCACCCAGAAAGGCCCGGGACCAACCATTGGGCCACCGTGCTGCTGCCGTGCCCTCTGATCTCTGCCTTTATTCAGATCTTTGCTTTCTCAGTCAGACTTACTCCTATTTAATACACAAAAGAGTGTTTCAACCTGATTAGATTTTTAGATTAGATTCAACTTTATTGTCATTACACAGGTACAAGTACAAGGCAACGAAATGCAGTTTGGGTCTAACCAGAAGTACAATAGCAGTAAGTGCAGGATATACACTGGTTCCATGAGTGCAGGACATGGATATGTACTGAATAAGTATGGAAATGAATACTATTATAAACAGAATTTTACAGATGGGTTTGTCCTATGAATATAAAATATAGATAACAAGTATTGTGAACATAATATGAGCAAGGTTTACAGGTGAGTATGTACTATGAATATATATATACAGGCGGCTATTATAGACAGAATTTTTACAGATAGATATAATAATTTAGGCTAAATGTAGCAGTATAACAATGATTTAAGGTAGTACAAATAAAGTTTGGGCAGAAGCTCTCCGAATTAAAGTACAGTGGAAGTAATTGCACATTACAGTTAAGGTGTGGTAATGCAGATGTATATGTAAACAATTGGTACTGTAAATAAACAGTCAGCAGTGCAGATTGAAATGTAAGTAGTGCAAAAAGGTAAGTAGTGCAAAAAAAGATGCCGATATAGACAGTTGTTACTATAGTAACAGTCAGCAGTGCAGGTGAACATTATAGTATTGCAGATAACAAAATGGAGGCAGGTGTGAGGAGGGAGAGGACAGTCAATCAGTGTATGAAGGGGAGTGGGATTAATGAGGGTTAGGGTTCAATAAAGAGACAGCTCTAGGGAAAAAACTGTTCTTTAGTCTGCTGGTCCTGGTCCGGAGGCACCTGAACCGCCTGCCGGAGGGCAAGAGAGAAAACAGTCTGTGGGCTGGGTGAGAGGAGTCCTTAAGGATGCTGCGAGCTCGATGCAGACAGCGTTTCCTCTGGATGTGCTCGATGGCGGGTAGTGGAGTCCCGGTGATGCGCTGGGCGGTTTTCACCACCCTCTGCAGTGCCTTGCGCTCTGCAACAGAACAGCTCCCATACCACACTGTTGCACAGTTGGTCAGGATGCTTTCTATTGCACAGCGATAGAAGTTCACCAGGACAGGCCTTCTTGACCAGGCAGGAGGTGTTGGTTGACCAGGACATGTCCGCCGAGATGTGGATCCCCAGAAACTTGAAACTGGAGACACGCTCAACAGCCATTCCATTGATGTGGATGGTGTCGTGCGTGCCTCCTGACTCTTTTCTGAAGTCCACGATGAGCTCCTTGGTTTTGGTGGTGTTGAGGAGCTGATTATTTTCAGTGCTTCAGTGTTTATAACTACACACCAAGATTGAAAATATAGTGATAGAGGCTTTATAAAGACTTAAAACCAGGCTTTCTAAAAATTGTGTTACTTCTTATAAATGTGTCTAAGATGTTTGGGTTGAGATGAGGCAGAATTAAAACCCAGGATTTAAGAAGAAAGGAGACTGGCTAAGCATGAGGCTATTTGGGAGTCTTCATTCCAAAAGGGTCAGTTGTTATTTTAACCTTTGAGCTTTTTGGGGCTTAGTTATTTCTGCGAGAGCAGGTTTTTTCCAGGTCGCCCAGTCAGCCACTGTTGGCCTCAAGTTTGATAATGTTAAACCAGCAGAAGTTAATGTGTGTAGATTTCTAGAGGGGATGGTTATCATGGGAGACCCTGACTTATTGTCAGGTGTCAGGTTCTCAATCCAAAAAGGAATTACCGACCAGTGCTTGCCCACAGCAAAGCCAAATTCTCATGCTCACCAAAATCCAGAGGGGATAGTTACATCACATCCTGCACACTGCTAAATATAAAGTCAAATAAACACCAGCATGTAGCTGTGTAATAGATGTGACATGTCATATCCACACTATCACTAGCTCTCTCAAACGGTTCCCACTTATTGATCGGCCATTGCATTGACACACATGGCTAATGGAACAGTCCTCTACACATAGTGCTTTATTGATCTTGAACAGTTACATAACTTAAAAAAACAGTTAACTAAATGTCGGCTGTCAAATGGAATTACCACAGGAAAGATGAGCCACGCCTGTACAACAAGGTTGGTCCTTCTCGCTCTGTCCCCAGTTCGGTTTAGTTAGAAACATATCTCATTAGTGTGTCTTTTGTTCACCCGGTCAATTATTTTACTATTACTTTTGGATGGAATGGCATACAATTTCATTCAGACACTTAAGGTCCTAAGGAATTTCACTAAATGAAATAATCGTCCTGACTCTGACTCTACCAATAGGGTAACAATTTCACTTATACTGTGACATATTTCAACATCTACTAGGTGCAAAAATTGGTTCGGAAATTCATAGTTGCCGGGGGTTGAATCTTAAAAAAAAAGAAAATCCCTTTCCTCTGGCGCCAGCAGCAGGTTTTTTTGTTATGACCAAAAAAATGAGGTGTGGGGGTGAGATAGTTTTGACAACTGTTGCAAAAATCAAAAAACTTTCACATACACCTGTTTTAGCTTTCCAAGGAACTCACCTTGGCCTTATGTCTTTGTATACAGCTCTGCTCAGCTACTGGTCCAGCATCCTCTGTCTGGCTCCCCCTCTGTTAAACCAGAATGGTACAGCCTGTGTTTGATCAGTTACAGTTTTATTGCACGGACAATGCATCAGTGTGATGACACTTTAAAAGTTTGGATTTGGCAATAGATTATGGCAAATAATTCAATATTACTAATATTGTGGTGATAAAATGTGTTGTTTCATTCAAATCTAATGGGATGGATTTTGCACACACAAAGCGACACAACAGATGCACATAAAAATAATCTGGCCAGCGGACATTGTTAGCAGCAGGCCATCATGCGATCATTCCATCTTTCACAGCCTTTCCACATAAAGTCCCAGCACGTCACTGGCTGCTTCCACAGGGGGGGGAACTGACTCTGTCATTAGAGTCATCACCTGTCTGAGATAGCAGATTTACGACGTGGAAGGAAACACATTAAGGTGCTGCTAAAATGTAGCTCATCGCTTACTCAGACCACTTTAAAGATCCTCTGGAAACAGCTGGAGCACAATTTCACTTCAGTGTCACACCTCGTTCTTTTGTGTCGGGGTGCCGTTGCATCCAATTTGGGCGCCGTCTTATTGGACCGTGTGGGCCTAATGATGTCACCATTTCTCTGAGCAGTGATGTAATGAAGCAGTGTTTAAATACTTGGCTGGTGTGACACACTAAAAACTGTCTCTGTGAGCGGGAGATTAATGTCCTTACAGGCTACACAGATTAGTCTCCGGCTGTTTTTTAATGTTCTAATGCGAATACCACATTCCAGTGTCAACGCAGATTTTCTCGTAGGAGATTTTATTATTTATTTTTATTATCTTTTTATTTGGTGAGAGTGCCCAACCATCAGCAAACCATACATGGAATGTCCCCATATCCCCGTCCCCCTCCACCCCCAAAATCCCACGGAAATCCATTAACACATGCATACTTTCATACATACACATAATGTGTATACACAGACAAATAGAAATACAAAAAAGACATTACAAATCATAGCATTATCATTGGGAACTAGAAGTCCATGAAAAATAAAACCATGATTACATTTTTCCAAAGTAAGTTTCTCTTACGGTAAAAAAACCTGACACTTGATCCAAAAACTAATTTGCCATAGATTAATTTTTCCAAAAAATGAATATACATTTTTTTGCAAAGTGTGTTATAGTAATTAATATTCTACTTTTTTTAATCTAACTGAAAATCTGGAAAATCATTTAATAAATACAGTCTTCGAAGTACTAAATGCGTTTTAGCCCTGCTCATGCTAGCATTGTAACTAGCATGACATTTGCTACAGACGTGTATGATTAGGGCTGGCTATCATTTAAAACATTACCCTACCAGTAGCAGTACCCTTAAAGTGATACCAATACCAGTAGAGTACTTCATTGATAACGTTTTTTTTGTACTCATTACCGATGCATTCAGTTTGGATTTGGAATTGGATTTCAGTGGGTTTTAAACCCTTTGTTGAACAGAGAACGCCTTCTAATGGGCTCAGAAAATAATGAAAATGGTTCATGAAGATTCATAAAGCTTCATTTGACTGATTTTTTTTCTATATCTGGGTACAAAAAGCTTGTTTGACTTGAGAGGTTCCGATACTACTTGGTACTGGGTTATTTTGGTGGATATATTACAGGAATCAAATACTGATAATCAGCCCTACTCATGATCCACAGTGGATAAAATCCTGAGTACTATGATGATACTTTTATCTAGCACCGCAGGCAAGTCAAAGTTTCACAGTGAACGTCTTTACTTCAGTTGGATGGATTGGCACTAAATTTGGTGCAGATATTCATGGTTCCAAGGGGTTATCTTATAACCACTTTGCTGATCCCCTGACTTTTTATCTAGCACCATTGTCAGGTTAACAATTTCATTTGTACTTACAGTGGGGCTCAAATGTTTGGGCACCCCAGGTAAAAATTTGTAATAATGTGCATAAAGAAGCCAAGAAAAGATGGAAAGATTTCAAAAAGGCATCAAATGACAGATTAGACATTCGTATAATATGTCACAAAAAGTTAGATTTTATTTCATCATTTATTTTAAAATAACAGAAAACTTTGGGCATGGTGGGTTACATCAACAGGCATAAACTGAAGCTTTTGTCATGGCCTTCACAATCTCCTGACCTCAACATAATTGAAAATCTATGGATAGACCTTAAAAGAGTAGTGCGTGACAGACAGCCCAGAAATCTCAAAGAACTGGAAGACTTTTGGAAGTAAAAATGGGCGAAGATACTTCAAACAAGAATTAAAGACTCTTGACTGGCTAAAAGAAGCATTTCCAAGCTGTGATACTTGCCAAAGGGGGGGGGTACAAGGTATTAACTCTGCAAAGTGCCCAAACTTTTGCAGACGCCTTTTTTTTGTGGTTATTTTGAAAGCGTAAATGATGGAAATAAAATGTAACTTTTTGTGACATATTATACGAACGTCTAATCTGTCATTTGATGCCTTTTGGAGATTTTTCCATCTTTTCTTGCCTTCTTTATGCACATTAATACAAATTTTTACCCAAACATTCGAACCCCACTGTATCCTACTTTGGTAGCCATAAAACTAATGGCATTCCCAACAGCATCCACTGTGCTTTCTGCTAATTAATTAGCAATTGTTAGCATGCAAACACACTAAAACTAAGATGGTGAACATTGCTAAACATCAGCGTGTTAACATTGTCACTGTGAGCATTTCAGCATGCTGAAATTAGCATTTTACTCTAATTTCTTTTCATTTTTTTTCCCCACAGCCATCCGAGCGATATGAAACATTTTTTTCACCGCCACCACTCATCTAGCAGTCTTCATGGCAGCTTCAATCACAACCACGTCCCAGACAGCAATCTGCCGCTGGTGGCCGAAGAACAGGAGGAGCACGCGGATGGCAAAGGGCCCGTCTACGACCCAAAGCAAGACGTCTTTGTCACCCTGTTTGTAAGTGTCCGCGGTCTTTTCCATGCACCTATTTGTTTGCCCTTCACTTTCAATCTTGTATAAAGTACTTAAAAGCAGTACTTGGGTAAAAGTACCTTACCAGAAAACGACCTTGGTAGAACTAAAAGTCACCTTTTTTTGATTTTACTTGAGTAAAAATCTTAAAGTATCTGACATTTAATGTACTTAATTATCAAAAGTAATTTTCTGATATTACATATATTATTAGAAGTAAAAGTAAAAAACAAACGTGATTATTAACTTTATTTTGGCTGCCTTATAGTAAAGCATAGTATTCAGGGTTTTTCTTCTTAAACATCCAAAGTCTGACATTAAAAAAGAGAAAAACAGAATTTCTGTTCTTTTGTGTGGAAGAATCTAATGCTCCAACGTACGAAAACATTTCTTGCAAATACGGCCACAGTGTCATCTTCACCGCTGTCGTCGGTGTGGTCATTGTCCGTTACGTTGGCAGCAGAGCTTACAGCAGGTGCTTCCAGGTTCTTCTTTAGTTTTGGCATCACATCCCAAACTGGAATGGAGCGTTATTATCTTTCCATCTAGTGATTTGCCAAACCTCCTTTTGCAGTCTAAAAAATATCTTCAATTTCAATTCAATTCAATATACTTCATAGTATCAAATCATAACAAGAGTTATCTCAAGACACTTTGCAGATAAAGTAGGTCTAGACCATACTCTATAATTTATAAAGACCCAACAATTCTAGTAATTCCCCCAAGAGCAAGCTGTGGTGAGGAAAAACTCGCTTTTAGGGAGAAACCTGGGACAGACCCAGGCTCTTGGTAGGCGGTGTCCAACGGGCCGGTTGGGGGTGTGATGAACATTGGCAATAACACAATAAAGATAATGGAAAAATGACGACAAATGGTAGTCATAGTAGTTCATATCATAGAAGGGCACTGCAGGGCGTTTCAGGGTGTAGCAGGGTGTAGCAGGGAGTGCAACAGGACCAGGGCGACAGCTGTAATCTTGTTAAGACCTTGTTGCCATCCTAATCCATGGAATAATGCTGGGTGAAATATGCTTTTGATTTTATTTTGTAGTAACGAGTAACGAAGGTGCTGAGGGAAAATGTAACAGAGTAAAAGCATACATTTTTATTTAGGAAATGTAGTGGAGTAAAAGGAGAAGTTCCCAGAAATATAAATAATTAAGTAAAGTACAGATACTGAAAAATCTGCTTAAGTACAGTACCAAACTATTTGTACTTACAACACTGTGTACTGCCTTATTCTTCACACATTCACCTGTGTCAGTTTGAGAAGCTGGTGACAGATCTGAAAGATTCGAGATGTGGGTGATGATAGAAGTTGACATAATTGAAACAGTGCAGGCAGACAGCACAGTAAATATGATTTACAAAAAGCCAACGTAAGCGATTAACTAGCTTTGACAAGAAACCACAAGGATAATTGAACTCAGCTATCTAAATGGAGATAAAAGCCACTTTGAGCTGTTTTGTTCCAGTTTATGGTTTGCATTAAGTTCCAAGAATCAGCAGTAAGTGCAGATTTAAGTGTGATTACATGAAATTCCTGATGTGAGGCTGTGGCTCTTGCATTGTTCTTTGAAACACCCCTCCATGAGGTCAGAAGTCATGTACTGTATGTAGGACTTGAAGTGAGAGAAAGCAAGCCTCTCTGGGCCACATGTGTTGAATTATGTTCTTAGTCAGCTTACAGGTGTTTCTAGTTAAAGCGCCTTGATGCATTGACTGTGAAAACTTAATGCTCCCCGTGGCTTAAAATGTTGGCAAATTCAAAACAGCCTATTAAAAACATTTTGTTCAAACATAAAGAACCAGTCATCCAGTCGTGCAGTGTAAAATGAATTGTGCACGGCCATTAGAATATCATTATCCACACACGCATTGTTATTCCCACAAAAAGTTCACATTATTGGTCCCATGCTATGTTATGGTGTCCCATCACGTTGGTCGGGGCAACAATGTGGATAATCTTGGTTCTGTTCTTCTTTGAAGAAATCTCTCCACCCTCTGCCTCCCGAGAGCCATCCAGCTGCAGCCAGATCGCTGAAACTGCTCGCCAAGATTCCCAAAGATGCCGAAGCTGTCATTGTTTTAGTTGGTAAGCTCCGTGACTTTTGACAAAGTAGATTAGTTTGAGGTAGTATGTCATTTTATTTCTTCTGTTTTTAGAAACTGCTAAGCGAAATACAGAAATAAAATAATTAAATTTAATCACCATAGAACACCATAGTTTCCTCGTACTACTACTACTCTATTCTACTGTAGTTTGAGTTGTTACGCTGCTTTCCTAAGCCCCCTGAGGAGTTGGAAAGCTATCACTGTAAATCTGCAGGATGTGCTGATGTAGCCTTAACAGCAACTTAGCACTATAAAAAATGGCAATGAGTAGGAGGAATCATTTTCTAGATATTTGAGAGGAAACAGGTGATGGATGTACCAATAGCCCATTATACCCCTTATACAGAGATGTGAAAAACCTCAATCAACTAAACTTGTGGTTCACTGTCTTTTTATTTCAGGCTGTATGGAGTTTCTGGAGCAGCCGGCCATGGCCTTTGTAAGGTTGAATGAGGCAGTCCTTCTGGAGTCCGTGTTGGAGGTCCCCGTCCCTGTCCGCTTTATTTTCGTCCTGCTTGGTCCCACCCAGTCCAGCGTGGACTATCATGAGATTGGACGCTCCTTCTCCACTCTCATGTCTGACAAGGTGAATAAACAACTTTCATTCAACCTTTATTCACACTCGAGAGATCATTGAGGGACAGCCCTCATTTCCAATAGCATGTCACAGAGTTACAAAGACAACAAAAACAGCAGCAACACCTTGAATAAAGCAACACCATCATAAGAACAAAGAAAGACACTAAAACGTTCCAAAATAAAAAAAAAGTGAAGTAATACAATTATGTAAAGCAATGCCAAGTAGAAGTCCAGAGGTCCAAAATCCCATTTCTTAAATGTCCAAAAGGCACAAGTGAGTTGAGCTGAAGTGTCGTGTTTGTTCCACGAGTCAAACCTAAAAGATGTAAACCAACATTTGAATCAGATGATTAAGGGATTGACTCACAAGATTCAAAGACTAAGATGGATTATGCCTGTTATACACTCTTAAACATTAAGAATTAGATTTAGATTTGATAAGGATTTCAAATATCCAAACAATAAAGGGGGATGTATGGGGCATGTGTTTGTAGAAAAGCCAACATGTGTTGTGTTGGACATTAAAAATGATCTCTTTCAGGGTTTTTACCTGAACCAAAAAGGTCTTGCAAAGTGGACCGCCCAGACATTTCTCCCAGTATTATAAAGTCGAGAGAGGAATGGGGAAAAAAGCTGCTAATCATCCCCCTCAAAATGATTTATGAAGCTGCCATTTGGATGTCTTTGTGTTGAATTCATTCATTCTGGTGATGACATTCGATTGTATTTTGTTGCAGAACTTCCATGAGGTGGCCTATTTTGCTGACGACAGACAGGACCTCCTGAATGGTATCAATGAATTCCTGGACTGCAGCATCGTCATTCCACCGTCAGATGTGGAAGGCAAAGACCTCCTGAAGACAGTGGCCGACTTCCAGAAGCAGATGCTACGCAAGAGAAAGGAAAGAGAACTCAAGAGAAACCACTCCTCATCGGCAATGGAGCTGAACAATAAAGGTACTCTGTCTAAAAAAAATTCCTCATTTCTAGTTTTGGAGGAAGCACCTCCGATTTTGCAAACCAATGTTAGTCCTGCAATGCAAACACAGAACAATCCCAAAAGTCTGACTGCTTTTAAATCACGTGCAGACCATTCCCTGCATTTGCATTGTTAAAAACATAGATGTGAAACGTTTGACAGCCAAAAATCCGTAAAACTAAAAAACAGAGAAACTGCTGTACTTTTCAGTAAACAAAACTCAAGTAATCTATTGGTTAGATTAGTAGTATTTACACATTGGATCAGTTAAAAGATCTTGACCTTAATTAGGTAATAATCAGCCTTTCCATTCAAAATTAATTTTGACATCTTGTTGTATATATTATTAGGAATAAGGTATATTGGTTTAAAGAAATGTCAATAACTCAGAGCACGTTTTTCTCCTGTCCCAGAATGCTTTGTGGACTAGCCAGACCGTCCTCCGCAGCGCTGTGGAGGAAGGTCTATTAATGCAAGACTAGGATGGTATTAATCTTTATTTTTCTTATAATCAAAAAAACTTGTAAAAGGAACTAACCCAACAATTAATACGTAATATTTTTTACTCATACTGAGTTAAATAAAAATAAAAAAACATTTTTTTTGTTTTTCAGTCATTTCCTAAAGTACCTCAGCACTTTAGTTTTAATGAAATGCCATTTAAACAGGAGTAAACAGTGCATTTGTTGGGAACTATTTTTTGACGCGGATTAATACAAGTGTTGTCCCTAGTATTTAGGGTAGCAGGACAACTACAGTGCCCTTGCTCACGGTAACGGAGCAGCATGTCACCTACTGCAACAGATACACAGACAATACTGTAAATAACGGCTGTGAAACCTACAGTTATTTACTTTTCACAGTAACACTACTGTACTGTATATGTTTTTAACAACTGTGATGTTGTCAACATGACAACATCACAGTAGTCAAAGCATTACTGTAAAGAAATCACAATAAAGCCACTATAGTACTGTAAATAGTAAAGTAAACTACTGTATTTTTACTTGTTATCTTATGTTGTGTTTAATTGTTTTGTATTTTACAATGAATACATAAAATACTGTAAATGGAAGTACGGTAACTTTACTGTAAAAATAATTCACAGTAACTTAACCAATTGTTGGCAGTAAGTTACTGTAAATTTTACATTAAATTTGTCACAGTGTACTTTAGTTGGTTTTGATCTTTTCATGGGATTTGTTCACAATAAGACTACCATGGAAGGTGTAGTGAGTTGCGTCTTTGCTTTTTAGATTTTAGTGCTGCTCACAGTTGCAGTACAGATTGTGCCTTCACTGTCGGTTGTCATTGTTGTAATATTATTGTATTGTTATTAGAGGTGAGTCCAGAGGAGGAGGAGGAGGAAGACCAGGAGGTTGACCCATTAAAGCGCTCAGGGATTCCTTTCGGAGGCCTGATCCACGACATCCGCCGCCGCTACCCGCATTATGTCAGCGACCTCAAAGACGCTTTGGACATGCAGTGCATTGCCGCCGTCATCTTCATCTACTTTGCTGCACTGTCGCCCACTATCACCTTCGGAGGCCTGCTGGGTAAACTGGAACTACAGGAAACAATACATTTGGATTCCATGTCGTTTCCATACCTGTGCTCTGATGTGTGTTTTTGGCTGTTTTTGCACACACAGGAGAAAAAACAGAGGGCATGATGGGAGTGACCGAGCTTATTGTGTCTACTGCAACTCTTGGAGTTATATTCTCGCTGCTTGGTGGTCAACCCCTCCTCATCATAGGTTTCTCAGGACCCTTACTGGTGTTTGAAGAAGCCTTCTACAAGGTACTGAAAACATACAGCTCGTATGATTTAAAGAGAATATTGCATAATCTACTTTTGATTTCATTTGTTTGACTTCAGACATCACTGCGTCTTCTTAGTTTATTTATTTAAAGAGATTTCTTTCTATTTATTTAGCTGTTTCTTTTAAGATCTAATTATTGGGGCGACCTCTAGCTCACCCAGTAAGAGCGTGCGCCCCATGTAAGCTGAGAGGTCCGGGATCGAGTCCCACCTTTCCCATCCGTCCACTGTGACTTTTATTTTTCTTGTATAAAAAAAAAATACAATACACTTTTGATAAGAGGACATGTTTTTTTGCACAGTTGTTGTCTTTTCTCTGCAGCTCATTCTGCCTAAATAAATCGCCAGAAAATCGTATCATGAACTTAAAATCGTTAGACTCATGAGTTGAGTGTACGGTATCTTTACATCTCTACCTATGAGTATACACAGTATACCACACACCACATACTCCAGTTTTTGTGTTGCGTTTTGTGTCCCCTGAACATGTAACTAACATGTCTGTGTCTTATCACTCAGTTCTGTCAGGCCCAAAACTTTGAGTACCTGACCGGCCGTGTGTGGATCGGTTTCTGGCTCATCTTCATCGTCCTGGTGATTGTGGCAGTAGAGGGCAGCTTCCTCGTTCGCTACATCTCACCCTTTACCCAGGAGATCTTTGCTTTCCTCATCTCCCTTATCTTCATTTATGAGACTTTTTCAAAACTCTTTAAGGTACACTGAGACATACTTTCCCTATACCAAGAAACCTAGATAATTACTCAGTCATTATGATTGGGGCTGCAACTATCGATTCTTCTTTCTTAGTCGATTAATGTGTTGATTATTTTCTCGATTACTTCGTCTTGTTTTGTCCACAACTCAAAGATATTCAGTTTACGGCCATAGAGGTGGGAAGAAACTAGAACATATTCACATTTAACAAGCTGGAATCAGAGACATTTTACCTTTAATTTTCAGAATTTTGGGACTCAAACAGATGACTTGCTTATTAAAATACATGCTAATTAATTTAATAATTGACAACTAATCAATACATTTTGCAGCTCTGATTAGGATTAATAGCACAATAATTATTAATTGATTAATTGATTGATGCATTTAGGAATTAGGTTCCTTCCCTTGTCATATCAGCAGAAAAGGCCACTGCAAACAATCCACACAGGATCAAACTGAGACTCCCTTCTTGTTTCCAGGTGTTTAAGGAACATCCGCTGATGTCGATGTACCCCAGTCACTCCACCCCAGCTACTGAGCTTCAACATGCTGATGGCTCCATTTTAAACCAGCCCAACACTGCTCTTATGTCTATGGTCCTCATGATGGGCACTTTCTTAGTGGCTTTCTTCCTCAGGAAATTCAGAAACAGTCGTTTTTTAGGTGGCAAGGTAACCTGCTTTACTCAGTGTCTTAAAAACTTTAAATTCAAACAGTGGAAGTCAGCATGGGCCTTTAAAGAGACCCTGTGGAGCTCTCTTGTAAGCTAGTGCACACACTAGCGCTGCTATTGTTCAAAACCTCCTCAGGGTTCCTTTAAATCCACTTATTTGGAAAAAGTCAACTCAGACATAATGTGTATTTCCAGTACACCATATATTTTGTGTATGGATTGTGGATTTTATTACACTGTGTGAATATTTGTCCAAATTTAGTCAATCAGAAGGTGCGTCCAGTACAGCTACAAGGAATCCTGACAGAGGAAGTGTTTTCAGCAGTGTCACAGTAAATCACCTTATAGTCTGACCTTATAGCGACAAAACAGTAATACAGCCCAGAATCAAAGTTTGATTTTAATTTTTACTGATCCCCAGGGGGGAAATTACAATTTACCCCCTGTTTTGTTAGTAATCACTACACACAGGCCTGACATACACACACAAGCTCAGGACCTAGTCATGCACAAATGGGTAGGATGGATGGATCTACACTCCATACTTGGGTCCATTTGGGGACTTGCCCCAGCAACCCTCCGGTTCCCAACCCAACTCCCTATGGACCGAACTACTGCCAATATATTAGGGTGCATACATAAAGATACAAACATATTGAAGATTACTGTAATAAGAATATACAATAAATAAAGAAACTAAAACAAATATATACAAAATAGCTGTTATACATAACATACCTATAATGCATATAGTACAGATACTTTAATGTGGTCATGCTTTTCATTCTAACCAACGACACTGCTGTTTCTGATGAATAACAATATGTACACTTTAGAAACAGAAGCACCCGTCTTTGATGTTAGCAATAGCCCAAATAGGCCCTTGTTTCACAGAGGAGGTCTGTTTAGGCTGGGGGTCTGAAGGAACTCAGAACAGACAAGGCAGTTTAAGGGAAAGTGGGCACGTCAATTATGGAATTCAAGGATTGTAAAGGAACTAAAAGTTTGTGTTGAACAGTTTTAATCAATAACACTAATGCATCTAACAGGGAGTGTTTCCCTTTATAGTGAACTTAAAGATGACTTGCTTTGCCTCCTTTCTGGTTCATCTCTTGCTTGTGGTCATGTGAGCTTTATATAAATTTGTATGTGCTGAAGGTTAACTTGATTTGATTGATGTTTGGTTTCTCATTATCCCCAGGCCAGAAGAATCATTGGGGACTTTGGCATCCCCATCTCAATTCTAGTTTCAGTGTTGGTGGATTACTCCGTTACTGATACGTACACGCAGGTAACTGTCATGTCAATTACATCCGTCACAGCAACAGTTGTATTACAACAAAGCAGGGCCTTTTTTCGCAGTGCTGAAAATGATCTTTATTTACTTTTAGAAACTGAATGTGCCACCGGGCTTCTCAGTCACCTCCCCTGACAAGAGAGGCTGGTTCATTAGTCCCTTTGGGGACAAGCGTCCCTTTCCCACCTGGATGATGGGCGCGTCCATTGTACCTGCTATTCTCGTCTTCATCCTCATTTTCATGGAAACTCAGATCACATCGTACGTACTGTATGATTATCTACAGTGGAGATGCTGTGGGTGTACGGTAGAATATGAGTGTGTGTGTGTGTGTTTGTTCTTGTTTAACTATATTTGGGGGGTCCATAAACCGGGAGTCCAGTATAACTGTGGGGTCCTGACAGTTTAAATGCTGGATCCCACAACTTTAAAGGCTTGTTTGAGGGTTAAGAGGTTTTTGGGTTAGGGTTAGAATCAGGTTATCGTTAGGGTGAGGGTAAGGGTTAAGGTTAAGCATTTAGTTGTGATGGTTAAGGTTAGGGTAAGGGTTAAGGTTAGGCATTTAGTTGTGGTGGTTAAGGTTAGGGTAAGGGTTAAGGTTAGGCATTTAGGGGTGGTTAAGGTTAGGGGTTAAGGTTAGGCATTTAGTTGTGGTGGTTAAGGTTAGGGTAAGGGTTAAGGTTAGGCATTTAGTTGTGGTGGTTAAGGTTAGGGTAAGGGTTAAGGTTAGGCATTTAGTTGTGGTGGTTAAGGTTAGGGTAAGGGTTAAGGTTAGGCATTTAGTTGTGGTGGTTAAGGTTAGGGTAAGGGTTAAGGTTAGGCATTTAGTTGTGGTGGTTAAGGTTAGGGTAAGGGTTAAGGTTAGGCATTTAGTTGTGGTGGTTAAGGTTAGGTTTAAGGTTAGGCATTTAGTTGTGGTGGTTAAGGTTAGGGTAAGGGTTAAGGTTAGGCATTTAGTTGTGGTGGTTAAGGTTAGGGTAAGGGTTACGGTTAGGCATTTAGTTGTGGTGGTTAAGGTTAGGGTAAGGGTTAAGGTTAGGCATTTAGTTGTGGTGGTTAAGGTTAGGGTAAGGGTTACGGTTAGGCATTTAGTTGTAGGGTTAGGGAGGGTTAGGGGGGTTAGGGTAAGGGGCTAGGGAATGTAATATGTCAATGACGGGTCCCCACAAAGATAGTGTCACAAACCTGTGTGTGTGTGTGTGTGTGTGTGTGTGTGTGTGTGTGTGTGTGTGTGTGCGCGTAAAAGTAAGATAGACGGATAAATTGTTAGATAGCTTTTATTGTCATCCAACTGGATATACAGAGTGCATACAGTATATGAACACAATTTCATCCGACTGGCTCATGAATACTGCCTTATCAAAAACAAAATAAACATACAAAAATACATTTTAAATGCCACAGAGTGTTAATTTTACATTAAAATATGACACTAAAAAAGATGTTTGACAGCAGCATAAATAATAATTTTGAAAACAGTTATTGTACATTTAAAAAATAGATACTGTTATTGCACATGTTAATAAATAAATGTAATATGAGAAATAGGGTATACTCTACAAATTTTTCTTTGATAACATTTTTAATATATTTACTCAATTTCCTCTCAGATTGATAGTCAGTAAGAAGGAGCGTCGCTTGGTCAAAGGCTCGGGCTTCCACCTGGATCTCCTGCTCATCGTCATCCTGGGTGCCATCTGCTCTCTGTTCGGCCTGCCGTGGCTCACGGCGGCCACTGTGCGCTCCGTCACTCATGTCAACGCCCTCACCGTGATGAGCAAGGCCACGGCGCCTGGCGAGAAGCCCATGATCCAGGAGGTGAAGGAGCAGAGGCTGACCGGCCTTCTTGTGGCTGTTCTCGTTGGTAAGAGGAAAAGGGAAGGATGGACATGTGGGGTGCTAATGGTTCCTTCACTCAAACCCACCCCGAACAGCAAAAACACCACTTAGCAACTGTAGCTAACAGTGGCAAACTAAGTACATTTACTCAAGTACTGTACTCATGTACTAATTTGAGGTACTTTTCTTGATTCTTTTCTTTCAATGCCACTTTCTTCTTTTACTCCGCTACCTTTCAGAGAGAAATATTGTACTTTTTACTACATTCATCTGACAGCTTTAGTTACTAGTTACTTTAGTTACTAGTTACTTTAGTTACTCTACTACATTCATCTGACAGCTTTAGTTACTAGTTACTTTAGTTACTCCACTACATTCATCTGACAGCTTTAGTTACTAGTTACTTTAGTTACTAGTTACTTTAGTTACTCCACTACATTCATCTGACAGCTTTAGTTACTAGTTACTTTAGTTACTAGTTACTTTAGTTACTCCACTACATTCATCTGACAGCTTTAGTTACTAGTTACTTTAGTTACTAGTTACTTTAGTTACTCCACTACATTCATCTGACAGCTTTAGTTACTAGTTACTTTAGTTACTAGTTACTTTAGTTACTCCACTACATTCATCTGACAGCTTTAGTTACTAGTTGCTTTAGTTACTAGTTACTTTAGTTACTCCACTACATTCATCTGGCAGCTTTTGTTACTAGTTACTTTAGTTACTAGTTACTTAAGTTACTCCACTACATTCATCTGACAGCTTTAGTTACTAGTTACTTTAGTTACTACATTCATCTGACAGTTTTAGTTACTAGTTACTTTAGTTACTCCTCTACATTCATCTGACAGCTTTAGTTACTAGTTACTTTAGTTACTAGTTACTTTAGTTACTCCACTACATTCATCTGACAGCTTTAGTTACTAGTTACTTTAGTTACTAGTTACTTTAGTTACTCCACTACATTCATCTGACAGCTTTAGTTACTAGTTACTTTAGTTACTAGTTACTTTAGTTACTCCACTACATTCATCTGACAGCTTTAGTTACTAGTTACTTTAGTTACTAGTTACTTTAGTTACTCCACTACATTCATCTGACAGCTTTAGTTACTAGTTACTTTAGTTACTAGTTACTTTAGTTACTAGTTACTTTAGTTACTCCACTACATTCATCTGACAGCTTTAGTTACTAGTTACTTTAGTTACTAGTTACTTTAGTTACTCCTCTACATTCATCTGACAGCTTTAGTTACTAGTTACTTTAGTTACTAGTTACTTTAGTTACTCCACTACATTCATCTGACAGCTTTAGTTACTAGTTGCTTTAGTTACTAGTTACTTTAGTTACTCCACTACATTCATCTGGCAGCTTTAGTTACTAGTTACTTTAGTTACTAGTTACTTTAGTTACTCCACTACATTCATCTGACAGCTTTAGTTACTAGTTGCTTTAGTTACTAGTTACTTTAGTTACTCCACTACATTCATCTGACAGCTTTAGTTACTAGTTACTTTAGTTACTCCACTACATTCATCTGACAGCTTTAGTTACTAGTTACTTTAGTTACTAGTTACTTTAGTTACTCCACTACATTCATCTGACAGCTTTAGTTACTAGTTACTTTAGTTACTAGTTACTTTAGTTACTCCACTACATTCATCTGACAGCTTTAGTTACTAGTTACTTTAGTTACTCCACTACATTCATCTGACAGCTTTAGTTACTAGTTACTTTAGTTACTAGTTACTTTAGTTACTCCACTACGTTCATCTGGCAGCTTTAGTTACTAGGTACTTTAGTTACTAGTTACTTTAGTTACTCCACTACGTTCATCTGACAGCTTTAGTTACTAGTTACTTTAGTTACTAGTTACTTTAGTTACTAGTTACTTTAGTTACTCCACTACGTTCATCTGGCAGCTTTAGTTACTAGTTACTTTAGTTACTAGTTACTTTAGTTACTCCACTACATTCATCTGACAGCTTTAGTTACTAGGTACTTTAGTTACTAGTTACTTTAGTTACTCCACTACATTCATCTGACAGCTTTAGTTACTAGGTACTTTAGTTACTAGTTACTTTAGTTACTCCACTACATTCATTCACTGCTTTACTTTTCGTATCTATATGTATTAAATGTTAATCAGAACAGCCTGCCTCATTTATCCTTTACAAAAACACAACACAAAACAAATTAGAATCATTCAAAACACAGCAAAAGTCAACAGTTGTTGCTAGAAATGCTAAGTCAGCTTTTGTTTACGTCGATTTGACACCAGAGTCCCATTGTTTCAACAATTACTGAGAATTTTGCAATTTAATCCCGCCACCGCTGTCACTGTTAACTTGGTATATGCTATGCTAGAATGGCTAAGGGGGATTGGGCTCAACTCAAGGTGAATTGGTTGGTGGATGGCACCTCTTGACCATATAACATTTTATTGTATCATAAACATATCAAATAAATCAAGAAACGCCTTTAATTCCTCAAAAATACTTCTCTCATTAAAAGACACAAGAAACAAATCACATCAACACACAGCAGTGCGTCTGAAAGGAGCAGAAGGAAAAGAGGAATCTGAACTAATGACAACTTTCAGAGCAATTACTCTGTTTTATTATCTGGCTGTGGGGGTTGTATTTAGTGACAACATTATAACATTGCTGGAATTTCCAGGCAATTATTTGTCTTAAGCAAAAATATGAGCTCAAATGTACAAAATGCCACTTCTGCAGCTGCATGTCTAGACATTCATGAAGTATGAATCAGCTGTTCCGACAGCTTACCAGTTTACGCTCTGTTTAGAAATGTCTAAACAGAAATTGTCCTCAAAATGAACCAAAACACAAATCTTTCCAAATGAAATTAGTTAAACTCTAAATGTGATGTGATTGCAACATTGTTTGCATGCAGTGACTAGTAGTATTTTGCCAGCCAAATATCTTGTTACAATTAAGGTAGGGTTCCCAAAGAAGTCTTAAGTGTAGTTTGATCCAGTTTGAGTATAAAACCATAATGACGCATCATGATTGTTGAGCCTTTGTTTGATTAGAAATGCTATTTGGTTTAGGAATAAGACTTTTTGCTCCTTCGGATTAGGAAGAAGACTTTTTAGCCCAGGGACCGTTTCAACCAAGGCAGCTGAATAGTGAATATGTTTCAAATAAACAGTGTTGACAGTATGTTTGTTTTGAGGGCTGTTCCCTTATTGAATGAATAACTATCTTCACAGTTGCTAACTGTTGTACATGTGACGTGTGTTGAGTCTCAAAAACAGTAGTTTTGCATTGCCAAAACTATCCCATTAGCACACGGTTTAGGGTTAGGGTTAGAAACAAAACATACATTCTGGGATAGGAGAAAATAACACTTTGGGTTGTTTGCATTTTTTGAAACCAATCCCAATTGTCTTTGGCAGGGCTCAGTTTGGGATGGAGACTGGTGACTGCAAAATAGTCTCGGGAAGGAACTTGTTTTGGTGGAACATTTGCTGCTCGCAAAAGAAAACAAATACAATACAATATTAAAGTGCTCATATTCTGCTCATTTTCAGGTTCATCATTGTATTTAGAGGTTGTACCAGAATAGGTTTATGTGGTTTAATTTTCAAAAAAACACTATGTTTCTGTTGTACTGCACATTGCTGCAGCTTCTATTTTCACCCTGTGTGTTGAGCTCTCTCTTTTTCCTACAGAGTGAGACATCTCACTTCTATTCCGTCTTTGTTGGGAGTCGCACATGTGCAGTACCTAGGTAAGGACTACTAGCCAGTCAGAAGCAGAGTATGAGGGCCCTGACTGTACCTAGGTAAGGACTGCTAGCCAGTCAGAAGCAGAGTATGAGGGTCCTGACAGTACCTAGGTAAGGACTACTAGCCAGTCAGAAGCAGAGTATGAGGGCCCTGACAGTACCTAGGTAAGGACTACTAGCCAGTCAGAAGCAGAGTATGGGGTCCTGACAGTACCTAGGTAAGGACTACTAGCCAGTCAGAAGCAGAGTATGAGGGCCCTGACAGTACCTAGGTAAGGACTACTAGCCAGTCAGAAGCAGAGTATGAGGGCCCTGACAGTACCTAGGTAAGGACTACTAGCCAGTCAGAAGCAGAGTATGAGGGCCCTGACAGTACCTAGGTAAGGACTACTAGCCAGTCAGAAGCAGAGTATGAGGGCCCTGACTGTACCTAGGTAAGGACTACTAGCCAGTCAGAAGCAGAGTATGAGGGTCCTGACAGTACCTAGGTAAGGACTACTAGCCAGTCAGAAGCAGAGTATGAGGGTCCTGACAGTACCTAGGTAAGGACTACTAGCCAGTCAGAAGCAGAGTATGAGGGTCCTGACAGTACCTAGGTAAGGACTACTAGCCAGTCAGAAGCAGAGTATGAGGGCCCTGACAGTACCTAGGTAAGGACTACTAGCCAGTCAGAAGCAGAGTATGAGGGCCCTGACAGTACCTAGGTAAGGACTACTAGCCAGTCAAGAGCAGAGTATGAGGGCCCTGACAGTACCTAGGTAAGGACTACTAGCCAGTCAGAAGAGAGTATGAGGGTCCTGACAGTTAGGTAAGGACTACTAGCCAGTCAGAAGCAGAGTATGATGGGGCCCTGACTGTACCTAGGTAAGGACTACTAGCCAGTCAGAAGCAGAGTATGAGGGTCCTGACAGTACCTGGTAAGGACTACTAGCCAGTCAGAAGCAGAGTTGAGGGTCCTGACAGTACCTAGGTAAGGACTACTAGCCAGTCAGAAGCAGAATGAGGGTCCTGACAGTACCTAGGTAAGGACTACTAGCCAGTCAGAAGCAGAGTATGAGGGCCCTGACAGTACCTAGGTAAGGACTGATAGCCAGTCAAAGCAGAGTATGAGGGCCCTGACAGTACCTAGGTAAGGACTACTAGCCAGTCAGAAGCAGAGTATGAGGGCCCTGACAACCTAGGTAAGGACTACTAGCCAGTCAGAAGCAGAGTATGAGGGCCCTGACAGTACCTAGGTAAGGACTACTAGCCAGTCAGAAGCAGAGTATGAGGGCCCTGACTGTACCTAGGTAAGGACTACTAGCCAGTCAGAAGCAGAGTATGAGGGTCCTGACAGTTTAAGGACTACTAGCCAGTCAGAAGCAGAGTTGAGGGTCCTGACAGTACCTAGGTAAGGACTACTAGCCAGTCAGAAGCAGAGTATGAGGGCCCTGACAGTACCTAGGTTTACTAGCCAGTCAGAAGCAGAGTATAAGGGCCCTGACAGTACCTAGGTAAGGACTACTAAGTCAGAAGCAGAGTTGAGGGCCCTGACAGTACCTAGGTAAGGACTACTAGCCAGTCAAGAGCAGAGTATGAGGGCCCTGACAGTACCTAGGTAAGGACTACTAGCCAGTCAGAAGCAGAGTATGAGGGGGCCCTGACAGTACCTAGGTAAGGACTACTAGCCAGTCAGAAGCAGCTGACTGTACCTAGGTAAGGACTATAGTCAGAAGCAGAGTATGAGGGTCCTGACAGTACCTAGGTAACTACTAGCCAGTCAGAAGCAGTATGAGGGTTTGACAGTACCTAGGTAAAACTACTAGCCAGTCAGAAGCAGATGAGGGTCCTGACAGTACCTAGGTAAGGACTACTAGCCAGTCAGAAGCAGAGTATGAGGGCCCTGACAGTACCTAGGTAAGGACTACTGTCAGAAGCAGAGTTGAGGGCCCTGACAGTAAACTACTAGCCAGTCAGAAGTTATGAGGGCCTGACATTACCTAGGTAAGGACTACTAGCCAGTCAGAAGCAGAGTATGAAGGCCCTGACAGTACCTAGGTAAGGACTACTAGCCAGTCAGAAGCAGGGTATGGAGACCCTGACAGTACCTAAAACTACTAGCCAGTCAGGAGCAGGTATGAACTGTACCTAGGTAAGGACTACTTCAGAAGCAGAGTATGAGGGTCCTGACAGTACCTAGGTAAACTACTAGCCAGTCAGAAGCAAAGTATGAGGACCCTGACAGTACCTAGGTAAGGACTCTAGCCAGTCAGAAGCAGAGTATGGGGTCCTGACAGTACCTAGGTAAGGACTACTAGCCAGTCAGAAGCAGAATGAGGGCCCTGACAGTACCTAGGTAAGGACTACTAGCCAGTCAGAAGCAGAGTATGAGGGTGTGTCCTGACAGTACCTTAAGGACTACTAGCCAGTCAGAAGCAGAGTATGAGGGTCCTGACAGTACCTAGGTAAGGACCACTAGCCAGTCAGAAGCAGAGTATGAGGTCCTGACAGTACCTAGGTAAGGACTACTAGCCAGTCAGAAGCAGAGTTTGACAGTACCTAGGTAAGGACTACTAGCCAGTCAGAATTTATGAGGGCCCTGACAGTACCTGCACTAGCCAGTTTATGAGGGTCCTGACAGTACCTTTACTAGCCAGTCAGAAGCAGAGTATGAGGGCCCTGACAGTACCTAGGTAAGGACTACTAGCCAGTCAGAAGCTGAGGGCCCTGACTGTACCTAGGTGCTACTAGCCAGTCAGAAGCAGAGTATGAGGGTCCTGACAGTACCTAGGTAAGGACTACTAGCCAGTCAGAAGCAGAGTATGAGGGTCCTGACAGTACTTAGGTAAGGACTACTAGCCAGTCAGAAGCAGAGTACAGGGTCCTGACAGTACCTAGGTAAGGACTACTAGCCAGTCAGAAGCAGAGTATGAGGGCCCTGACAGTACCTAGGTAAGGACTACTAGCCAGTCAGAAGCAGAGTATGAGGGCCCTGACAGTACCTAGGTAAGGACTACTAGCCAGTCAAGAGCAGAGTATGAGGGCCCTGACAGTACCTGAGAAGCAGAGTATGAGGGTCCTGACAGTACCTAGGTAAGGACTACTAGCCAGTCAGAAGCAGAGTATGAGGGGCCCTGACTGTACCTAGGTAAGGACTACTAGCCAGTCAGAAGCAGAGTATGAGGGTCCTGACAGTACCTAGGTAAGGACTACTAGCCAGTCAGAAGCAGAGTATGAGGGTCCTGACAGTACCTAGGTAAGGACTACTAGCCAGTCAGAAGCAGAGTATGAGGGTCCTGACAGTACCTAGGTAAGGACTACTAGCCAGTCAGAAGCAGAGTATGAGGGCCCTGACAGTACCTAGGTAAGGACTACTAGCCAGTCAGAAGCAGAGTATGAGGGCCCTGACAGTACCTAGGTAAGGACTACTAGCCAGTCAGAAGCAGAGTATGAGGGCCTGACAGTACCTAGGTAAGGACTACTAGCCAGTCAGAAGCAGAGTATGAAGGCCCTGACAGTACCTAGGTAAGGACTACTAGCCAGTCAGAAGCAGAGTATGAGGGTCCTGACAGTACCTAGGTAAGGACTACTAGCCAGTCAGAAGCAGAGTATGAGGGTCCTGACAGTACCTAGGTAAGGACTACTAGCCAGTCAGAAGCAGCATGAGGGTCCTGACAGTACCTAGGGTCCTCAGAAGCAGTACCTAGGTACTAGGACTATGAGGGCCAGTCAGGTAAGGACTACTAGCCAGTCAGAAGCAGAGTATGAGGGTCCTGACAGTACCTAGGTAAGGACTACTAGCCAGTCAGAAGCAGAGTATGAGGTCCTGACAGTACCTAGGTAAGGACTACTAGCCAGTCAGAAGCAGAGTATGAGGACCCTGACAGTACCTAGGTAGGACTACTAGCCAGTCAGAAGCAGAGTATGAGGGTCCTGACTGTACCTAGGTAAGGACTACTAGCCAGTCAGAAGCATTGAGGGTCCTGACAGTACCTAGGTCTACTAGCCAGTCAGGAGCAGAAACTGTTGGACCACCAGTCAGAAGCAGTGTTTGACAGTACCTAGGTAAGGACTACTAGCCAGTCAGAACTGGGTTTAGGTAAGGACTACTAGCCAGTCAGACTGTCCTGACAAAAGGACTACTAGCCAGTCAGAAGCAGAGTGAGGACCCTGACAGTATTTAAACCACTAGCCAGTCAGGATACATGAGGGTCCTAAGTACCTAATAAGGACTACTTTCCAGCCAGTCAGAAGCAGAGTATGAGGGTCCTGACAGTACCCAGGTAAGGACTACTAGCCAGTCAGAAGCAGAGTATGAGGGTCCTGACAGTACCTAGGTTTTCAGAAGCAGAGTATGAGGGTCCTGACAGTTTAAGGACTACTACAATATGAGGGAGTGCCATGCTTAGGCAATGCAGCATTATAACATTTGTCTCTGAAGTAAAAGTTGGACTACAGTAGAGGTGTTTGGAGCAGGTTGTGAACTGGGTTTTCTGATGACTGTTGAAAAAAGTATAGTAACGTGAGCTATTTAAATTTGGATACATAGTTAAACAATACGCTCTCTTTCTTGCCATTTTCAGGCTGGAAAAGTGCTTCCGTTGATCCCGACTACAAACGCAGTAATATCATTTGAAAACCTCACCTCTAACCCCTCTCTGCCCATCAGGTATGTCCATAGTGATGACAAACGTGCTCCGCCTCATCCCTCTGGCTGTGCTCTTTGGCATCTTCCTGTACATGGGGGTCACGTCTCTGACAGGCATCCAGCTGTATGAACGTATCACACTGATGGTCACGCCAGCCAAGCATCACCCTGACCACATCTACGTCACCAAGGTAACATACGCAATAAGACTGTTGACATGCCCTCGTCTTCTGTTATTAGTGGTAAGATGGAGAAGCCAAACCCAGCAGACTGGTAACTGCATCCCAGTCGAGGCAGCCTTTTTCCTGCAGTCTTTGGTTTTTGCTTGGTTTGATAGAGAGACCTCATTATTCAGATCCCTGTGTATGCATACAGTATGCATACCCCTTATTTGTGCCTTACATTTTACTCTAAGCAACTGCAACTTCATATTTTCCCTGATGAGATCAATAAAGTATTCAGATTCAGATACTGTGTACACGATACATGAACAGCATCTAGGTTTTTGTCATTTTTGTCACCTACTTCCCAGATACATGGAGAGAGGTGAATGTTGCTAAACTTTTGACCACAAACAAAGAGTTATCTGAACAGTTGAATACAAATACAGTTGGGTTACTGGCTGCATTCATCGCACTGCTGGATTTAGCTACCCCATCTGATGATGATCAGATGGAGATGGAGTCTTGAAAAAGTGTGAATCTATTTTTTAAGCTCATTAGGGGTGGGGTGACCAAGTCTATAATAAATGGATTATAATAAACAAAACCAAGCACCAACATTAAACATCAGAGAAAAAATGGGAAGATGACATGAAATGGCAGTTGACAAGTTAGTAGCCACAACTAGACTAGCACAATCAACATGTCGGCATGTAATACAATACCATCACAATCCCATCAAATTATGACACAATTGCCCCTTAAAGAGGGGAGTGAACTGGGAAAGAAAGAAACAGGGCCCAGGTTTCTCTTTGAGTTCATACCAGAGCAGACAGATCACAAACTAAGTATCAATATCACATGATGTTGATTTGAGTATTGAACCTTGTTTAAATAGAACACCAAAGGAAAGAAATAGGACCCCTCTCACATTAGATCACTCTCAGGGCACATGAACACTCATCTCAGTGCATGCTTTTCTGCTGCTTTTGTGCATACACCTTTTTTATATCAGAGCTTTCTCACGATACACATGTGTAATTATTGTTAATAACTTGTGTTTTACCATGCATTTGGTTAAGCAATCAAAAAACACAGGAAAGGACAGGGCAAGGTTTACAGACAATTCAGTCCCTCACATCATTAGATGCAGGACTACCCACTAGATGGAGCCAAAAACATGTCACACTTTCCTTATGTGAGGGAACAGTTTGGGATTGAGTGTGTTTATTGTGTCTCTGTGTGTACGCCTGTGTGTCTGTACTGGGCTCTCTGGCCTATTGACTTTCAACCCATTAACCACCACATGTGTGTTGCTTCAGGTGAAGACATGGCGTATGAACATGTTCACTATCATCCAGTTGGCGTGCATCGTGTCTCTGTGGGTAGTGAAGTCTACCAACGCCTCGCTGGCGTTCCCCTTCGTCCTCATCATGACGGTGCCGCTGCGCCGCCTCATCCTGTCCAGGATTTTCGAGGAACGTGAGCTCCAGGCGGTAGGTTTGGGTAGCTACGAATGTCCAGGAATGTTTGAGTCTTTGCCACCATAGTCTGAGGAGACTTACTCTACAGCAAATGTAATACTAGATGGATTTGGCATGTTTTGATATTTGTCTTACACTAACATCTCTTAACAAAATCTTACAAATGAAGTACAAATGATTTTCTCCTCTGTGATTATGGACAGCTTTCTCATCCAAATCTTTTTCAGATGACATGCAAGTATTTCCTTTTGCTCTGCTTTCTAATCAGAAAAAAAGATTCAGAGTCCGTTGAAGCCAGGCTTCATGTTTTCTTGGTTAAATCGCCCATACTCATACATGTCAACGCTGTCAGATTAAAACCTTCCACTTCCAAAATGTCAACTTTTTCAGGAGCTAGTATAAACAGCTTTGTTCTTAACTTGACCACCATTTGTGTTGTGTTCATCCAAAGGTCTCAGAAACCCAATGCACTGTTAAATCAAATGAGAAAGGACATTGAAATGAAGTTAAAACTGGAAAATGACCAAAATTAGACCCCAACCCTTTAAACTTTATCTTGAAGAACCAGTTTATACTCTGTATTATTTTTTTCATGCTTTGCTTTGATCTGTTCAAACAAGTTTAGGTACCAAATGCTTCTGAATCTTTCACACCTTGTTTCATCAGGTTTCAGACCAAGGACAAAATAGATACATTGTTGCCTGTTAGTTTATGGGCCGTCTTTCTCGTTGCTTGCTCTATTACTGGAACAAAATCCATCCATCTTCATCCGCTTATCCAGTATCAAAATAGTCTCAAAATAGTCTGACATTTTAGAAAAAAATGTGGGCTTTTCTCGCTGAGAGATTGATGAATGGATCAGTACTACTCACATGTCTGTACACTAAATACGAAGCCTCTGCCAGCAGTTGGCTAACTTAGCTTAGCACAAAGAACAGTAGAGACAATTAACCCCCATAAGCTGGTAAATTGTTGTTTTTACACTTTGGTTTTTATATGGAAAAAAACTAATGAGACACAACATTTTTATTAGTGAGCTTCAATGAGAATTCCGGCCAATTTTTACATGAATCTTGATCGCTATAAATATGCGTGTACTTTCGATTTAAAAAAAAAAAAGAAGAAAATAGCTGGCTGCTAGCTGGCTGGGGGCTAACGGTAACTTGGTGAACTTATTCGTGGGTTAGCCCAGTGCTGTAATCTGGGGTCAGAACAATCACACTAAAAATAACTGTGACCATGTCGAACGATTACTTTATACTACTATTATACTGTAGTATTGCAGATAACAAAATGGAGGCAGGTGTGAGGAGGGAGAGGACAGTCAATCAGTGTATGAAGGGGAGTGGGATTAATGAGGGTTAGGGTTCAATAAAGAGACAGCTCTAGGGAAAAAACTGTTCTTTAGTCTGCTGGTCCTGGTCCGGAGGCACCTGAACCGCCTGCCGGAGGGCAAGAGAGAAAACAGTCTGTGGGCTAAAGGAAACGTCCCGGGTCTGAAAATAAAATAACAGATTTCTCTGGGTTTCAAATTTGGAGGAAACATTTGGGATAGTGTAAGATCACAACTCATAAAATCATATAACAGACATGGTTGTTTTTAGACTTTTTAATGTTACATATTGTACCTTTAACAGTAGATTAGCTGTTGAAGTGGTGCTAAAATCACACGTCTTCTGTCAAGAAATCCACATGGAAACAGACCGACCTTTTCACATGGGCTCAGTGCGATAGTTTAGTCTAATGGTTCCCAACCTTTTCCATGTCAGGGACCACTAAACTGATAAATTAATTTGATAAGATATTGGCCCAGGGTCCCCCATCTGATAGGAGTCTTGCTTTAAGATGTTTAATTGCAGATAGTGTATTAAACCTGTGATCAAAATAGTCATACAATCTGCTATTCTGTTACTTATGGATGGAATCATAGTGGAAATAATTGTTCCCTTATTTTGCTGGGGACCCCCAGGAACCCCCTCAAGGACCCCTGGGGGTCCTCGGACCCCAATTTGAGAACCACTGGTTTAGTCTGCACCAGATTTTAATTAACAGCTCTCGAACCAGACAAAGATTTAGTGTAGTTTAGTTTATTTGTTTCACAGAACATAAACAAAAATTACAGTGAAGAAATACATGTGAGGGGGTGGTAGAAACCTGTAACAGCTTATATTAAAACCAAAACCAAAGGACATACACTAATGTAGACATGCAGAATCTAAAATACTTTTATTAACAGTTAGAATACATTTTAAGTGTTAAGGCGCACCACCACAGTTGGTTTGATTAGCACCCTACGGGTTAGGTGTGAGAGCATCCTGAGTTAAATGGAAACGACTGATGATCATTTGTCCTTTCACAGCTGGATTGCGACGAGGACTCTCCCAACTTTGATGAAGATGGACGAGATGAGTACAACGAGATCCACATGCTTGTATAAATTTAAAATGGGACCCGGCCAGTACGACTTCCTATGACCAATCAGAGGAAGTCTCTTCAGAAACCTCTGCTTTTCTGGGTAATTGTCACACATAAAAAGGGCGCTACCGTAATGGTGTTTGTAAAATATACCAAACGCTATGGTTGGATGATCACTTCTTACCTTTAGTTTATTCCAATTTTTTTTTTTTTAAGAGCACCCCTCTGTTAGATCTCTGTGGCGGGGGGTGGTGATGTGTCCCTGAGGCCAGAATATAACTGCACCCTACCTGAAGTGGACAAAAGTAGCAAAACTGACATGAACACTTTATCCAACTTTGTATCCTTTTTATCCCTTTAATTAGTCTGCAGGTTCTGGGCATAAGTGCAATGATGATTTATTTAGACTTATTTTTGTCCTGGAAGCGGCAAATAGGGTCAATTTGCTTTCATTTAAATTGAATTCAGGAAGCACACTTTAATCAAAATTCATACTTGTTTGTGTGAATTGACCCTTAAACTCAAAGCCCAGAATTCCACTCCGTCTGTGTCGTTTAGCTGCCTTATTTTCCTTTAAAGTACTGCCATTTCCTATAGGTTGCAATGATGTGCAAACAAGGAGTTAGGTAGTCCTTTTCCTTTCTGTACAGACTTTTAGTAATGAGCACTTTGACTGGGCAAAAGTTCACTTTTGCTGTTGCCAACTGAGCTCCCTGGCACAAAGCCTCCTCTCTAAATGTAGTTTCCCCTTGAAGCCAAACTTTCTGCAGAGACGGTTCAAAGGGCTGGTACTGTACTTTGTTAGGTGTTTAATGCCCAACATGCCAGTCCACTGACCCCCACTATTGTCACCTTAGATGTATAAGTAAATAGCTAAGATGGTGTCAACCCTATTTTTCTACTGTGTTGTATATCTATTTATTTTGTGACCTTTGGATTTAATGCCATGCCAGATTATCAGCGATGTTCAGACTCTGAAAGGCTCAAAGTGCTGGAAGAGTTAGTTTAAACTAAAAAGAAGAACATTGTTTAAAGTGACACATTCAGACATCATTCATCCGTTCTTTCACCTTCACTGCGATATTTCCTTGGTGCGGTGCATTTTTCATGTCATGAATAATATAACACACTTGTGTGGAACAGCATAGAAACTAAGCAAACACACAAGCACTGGGGAACAGTTGAGTGTTGGCAGGATGTATGAATGATGTGTTTTACAGTAAGACTGGGAACTTGCAATTACAATGTACCATCTGTGTTCAGAGTTAAATACCCAGAGATTTAGTTTTCATCTATATTGCGAGCCTACTATAGGATTTTAATGGCCATTGAGTCATGACTCCGGTAAACAGAAACATTATTTCTGTCACACACAAACACCAGTTCTTAGAACTACTGTACATAGAAATGACATATTTCATAAGTGACTTAAACATTCAGTAACAAGATGTGCACAGATTTGCTTATTTAAGAAGAAGAGCAAGTCATTGATGTGATTTTAGGAAAAGACCAGTGAGGTAGTCCGCACTCTGACACACTTTTCTCTCAAAATCCTTCATTTTGGAGCATTCTATGGATGTTAGAAGATAGAAGAAAAAGGTTTCTGCACACTGTCACTGTTCCCAGATTCAATATTTAGTCTGTAAAAATGACAATTTCAGAGTAAATAGTATGCAGAATCCTTCTACCTCCTATCCTTACATCTTTCATTGTTCTGCGTGTTCTCTTCTACACTGTATCTGCTGCAATCGATAAAGCCATTTAAGGTGGAATCAGTCAAGACATGGCTGAAGAGGTTTATGTACATAACTATTAAATATAACAAAATAGACGGGGAAAATAACGTGTTCTTGTATTCACCTGATTATAATGATTAATTATACTGCTACAGGCATAGAAACGACAACATAAAACTCCAAAGTGCTAAAAAGTGAAGCACACATTGTGACATTCTCAAAGTACATTTTAAAAAAACTTTAGGTGTCCTGAGTGTCGTAGTTTTTGTATGCTAACCAAGGAAATTAGTCATTTTACATAACCGTGTCCTACCTATTATGAGCCATGCAAGAATTCGTTCTCAGGGGAAACTGACCTTGGATCTGTAAATATCACTTCCAAGCCTTTAGTTTGTTGTCTCTTGTGTGTACATAAAGCGGTCAAGGCAATCCAATACGTGCAATGTAAAAAAGTATATGGCTTACAGTCCAGGCTTTTGGGTTTCACAGTCAAATGGAGAAAAGGAGCTTGAGTGTTCAACCATGTGTTTATGTGTCAGGCTTTACAAAGACCGGAAAGTTAAACAGAGCAAACACACTGATAGGTTCTCTCCTTTCTACTCCATGTTACGTGGCTGCACTGTGTTCATGACGTTATTGAATGTAAATGTCTGTCTGCCTGTATTTTTCAGATTCAGCAATTTATGATTCCAATTTATGGAGGTCCATTAGCAACTAAATCTGTTGAGCAAGCACAAAGAACTTAATGTGACAGATGAGCAGAAAAACAACAAAGAAACAAAAAACAAGAAGGATTATGTTTGATGTTAATGATCAGGTTCTCTACCTAGATCTATGGACATGTACCATAAGGTTTCCTCTACACTCTTAGCTTATCAAATGCTCTGTGTTTTGCCCCTTTATATTCCTTTATATGTTTATGCCATTGGAATTGATCTGGAGTCTCATATGGTCAGAAGATTGTAATTGTGACCTTAATAGCTGCACTTGCACATGTCTTGTTGAATCCTGTTAGACAAAAAAAAAAAAACCTTGGCAAGTAGTTTGACTGACTAAATTATTTGAGAAAAGCGAGAGTTTTTTGTTGTTGTTTTTTGTGAGATTATTTTTGGGCATTTTCGTCCTCTATTTTGACAGGACAGATAATGATATGAAAGGGGGGAGAGAGAGGGGGAACGACATCCAGCAAAGGGCTGAGGTCGAGAGTCAAATCTAGGCATCTGAGGAGTAAAGCTCTACGTATATATGGGCACCAGCTCTACCAACTGAGCTATCTGGGCGCCCTACAAAACTTGTTTTATCAGCTTTATTGAAGCCAAAATTAGATTTGTGCTTTTGTCATTAATTAACCTTGACATCCAACCAGCACAGGCTCATATTCACACAACACTTAGTTGTTGTCGGGTGAAAACCTTGAAGGTCCAAAACCGTTGTTTTTCAGTAAATGGAAAAAAGCTTTACCTCAGACGAAATTGCCCCGTCACTGTTCAAAAATGTGTAATTTCCACAGACAGACATAAAGGGATAACCAATAGCACTGATTTATGATTTATTAAAAACAATGGAAATGACAAAATATGGAGAGAGGAACAACCTACTAGTGCAACTCTATGAGAAGCGAAGATTAGATGGACACCAATGTGATTATCTGCTCAAAAAACATTTTGAAACTCACGATGGGAACGAAACTTCTTTTTAAAATAAAATTACAGTTACTGTGCGGGCAACCCGTTCCTATTCCCAACTCGTTAATTACTGACGCCTGGTCAGTGTCTCTCAGCGTCAGATGCAGAGGCAAAAATCTCCCTCTATGGGACGCACTGGGCAGAGCAGTAGCTCAACATGACGTAGAATTAATAGTGACAGCTAAAGCAACTTGTATAAAATACCGAAAAATCCACCTAAGGGCATAGGTTGGGGGGGTGGATGGGTCAAACAATGCAGAACTTTACCCCAGGAGACTAGGGTTTGTGTCCCGTTCCTGTCCCACGTGTCACTGAAACGTACACGATCATTTCCTAAACCCAACTGTCTCGTTCTTGTGGCGCATGTCAGTTACCTTCATGTTGTCCTCTGGTCAGACTGATCCGTTGTCCTATATTAATGTTTTTTTTAATTCCCCAAAATAACATGATTGATTCCACAACGCTCTTTGCCAAGAACAAATCTCTACTTTCATTCATTTTGGGGCGTCTTATTCAATTTTATATTTATTTAAAAAACAAATGGAAGTGTTTTTGAAATAGTATTGAGTAAAAGTTAACATATTCCAGTCTGTGATTATCATCAACATCCATTCCTTTAATTTTAGTCTCAATAATTCCTAATTTCTGCTTTTCTAACTCAAACATTAGGTATAATTTCCTATAAATGAGGTTTATTGACCATAAATTCCAAAAATAACTGTAAAACTAAAGTTTATAAGTTAGTGTTATGTAATGTTAAATGTCAAAAAAAAGTGACAAACATTGAAAAAAAACTGTCAAAAGTGTTGAAAAAAAGGGACAAAAACGTAAGAAAAAGACATCGATAAAAAGCATCAACAAGAGTGTTTTTTCATAATTTTCATTTTTGACAAGAAAACAAGGGTTAAACGCACGTCCCAACCCAGAGCGTCAAAAAGTTACTCCAAAGGAGAATTTCTGCGCCAGTAACTATCGCCTAAGACACGCAACCAAGCGTCAGTTTTTGACGCGATGGGAGTGAGAATGCTTTGGGCCGGGCGTAGGTTTGGTCCAACAAATACAAAAATGAGCTCATTGACCTCTGATGTGACTTTTGACCTATACCTTTGTGTGGTTGGCATCTGAATCCAGTAGAACTGTGTAGTCTGGCAGGCGTGTGCTGGTTGACCCACAGTGGTGAAGGAGTGAAAAGGGTCAGTGTTGTCTGACAATACAAGTCTGCTACACATCCACGTGCTCTTGTCATTGCAAGAACTGGTGTGTCTGAGTATGTGTGGAGCGGCGTAGACCATAGCCAAGACAGAGCCAGCCAGCGTACACTTAGCAAAACATCCTCTCAGTGTTTACACAAGAGAAAAAGTGGAATTGTGGGTATTATTTAAGATAATAAAAGGTGCGGTGCTGCCACTCTGTCCCGTCTGGGCCCTAGATGTTGAAACATGCAAGATGAAAAGAAAAATACCCCCAAAAAGTTCTGCCATGTCAATGTTCTGAGTTGACCACATTTAGTTGTCCTATACCACCATGGTAGCGGGGCAGACCACCCACCCAAATCTAAGACTCGGCTCTGTTATTTTTGAACCTCTTTTAATTCAACCTCATTGGTTTGAGTAAAGACGTCTGGCGATCGTGGGCGTTCTATGGAACAGTGTGTTAGCTTCGACCATTATTTAACTATAAATTTGATATATGTGAAATTAGAGCCACCATTAGAAGGAAAGAGGTTCACACTGATATAAGAGCAGAGAATTATTGTGGATAGGACAGGAATGCCCTTCATTTTTCATTTGGCAGCATTACTTGACTAATTTTGCTGTCCATTGTCACATTTTTTCGATCCTATAGGTTGTAAATGAAATACTAATCCTTTGTGGATACTCGTTTTGTATTCAGTGAAAGGCTCTCTTTAACATAACAATGGTTTTATTTCAGTGTTGTGGCAGGTATGTCCATTCAGGAACACCTATGAATATTACAACCACCACGCTCAATTAAAGCCATGATTTCCAAACAACTTCAGTATTTATCTCAAAACACTGTTAAAGCTCTTTTAAAGGCAGGGCTGGTAGCTATACACTTTTTAATATATTGTTTGAAGTGGTCTTAACACCCCAACAGCAATAAATAACTTCTGGACTCTGAAAAAGAAGCGAAAAAAAACAGTTTTTTACAGATGTAATCCTGTAAAAAAAACACCCACCAATCACTGCCTCGCAGTCTGCTTGGAAAGAACCAATGAAAAAAAATTGAAAACAGCGGCGAGTAAAAAGTCTGCAGCCCAGGGGTTAGACAGAGCCCGAGGAGATGATACTCTCTAATCTTGTTAGCATTACCAACCCTGCGTTTAAGCGTGTGTGTTTTTTTTTATCTATGCACATCCTGTTCTCAGAACTCGGCGGAACCAGAATTATGAAACCACTTCTTGTCTGAACAACATGTCATTCTCCCACGACAACACGTTCACAGTAACTCGTTACGCATCATGGCTAATCCGTTGGACTGCTATGTGCTCGACTCGTGTTTACTTCCTCTCTCGCCGTGTGTTAACTATCCTTTGATGCTGATCTGATGACAAAATGATGAAAGGCAGTATGTTTGCATTGGTAACACAGACTGACCCTTAGGGACGTGTGGATACTTGAATAGCAGGTCCATCTTATTCATGTTGTAAAGAGCTTTTCAAACAAATGTAAAACATTATTTTTTTGTCTGAAATAAATACTTATTGTGTGTTTCAAATACAAACAGAATCCTTGTTTTGTACAATACAGATCATTCAAGTATGAGTGGATCATTACGGTTTCATTTGTCCTCTCCTCACTTCAGTCATAATAATGTGTAAGAAAGTTCACATTTTAGACAGTTGAGCATACATTTCTGCCTACCGAATGTACAAAGATACGGGAGAAAACAATCAACTTGACAGTTGCTTTGGAAGTGTGGTGCAAATTCGCTTTCATGCAATTTAATGTTTTAGGATGAAGATGATTTGAAATAGTCATTCATAGCAATTAACTCCTCATTGAACCGTTAATTATTGTTTTTACACGTTGGTTTTTGTCTAAATAAAACAAAAGACACACAGCCTGTTATATTAGTAAGCAGTGCTGGTAGACATATTACCTGTGGACAGAGCCAGAGCCAAATATTGCCTATAATTGTACACTTTGATAATAATATTCCAGATTTCAATGTTTTGGTACGTGTAACAGATTTTTGGGGTTTGTACATGTCTATTACTTGAAGGGACATTGCAGAACTTTTTCAAATTGGCTGTTCTGAGTACGGGTCAGACCAACTTTGCACTCGCCGGCTCTGTTTTAGAGATTTTGGGAAGATTATAATGGGACGAAGAGTTTGAGCCTATGGTTTTACATAAATCATCTTAAACGCTTGTCCATCCAGATATTAACAGACATAAACAGACATTAGCCTTTTGGATTGGCTAATGTTTCCTAACTCATTTTCATTAAATTAAGGTGTATTTTAAGAGCTTCTGTGATATACATATATACAGTATATATATATATATATATAGATATTTTGCAAGAGTCTACATTTCCCGATATATCTGCACCATAGCTGCCGAGTGCAAATTAGCATGACCTACAGTCAGAATTAGGGCTGAACAATTAATCATGTTTTAAATCGAAAGGATGTAAGACCGTGATTAATCAAAATTGAAAAATTTAGTTTTCGATTTAATATATTTTCTTTAATTTAATTGCTCTTTTCATTATTATATTTACTGTTTTTTCATAAGATAAATGCTGGAATAATCAGTAATAATAATCAATTATCAGTGGATCTTTCATTTATTTATATTACTTTATTTAACATGATTGTAGAAAGTGCTGTATAGCTTTAAAAAAAAAATCACAATATTTGGCAGGAACGCTAGTGAGAATGGCCACAATTCTGAGAATATTAACATAGAAATAATGTAAGCTCAGCACATCAGAGCTTCCAGGTGGTGAGATTAACACAGAGAACTGGCAGGAAGAAGGTGGCAATGACTACAGGCGCTATTAACATGATCAGAGTGGTGAGCGGGGGGTCGTTCACCTGTCCACACAGCCTAAAGTATACCTTATGAACCTCCAAGAAGATCGTATCTACCAGAAATCCGTGACCCCGACACCATGACCCAATTGTGAAATCATCCACGCAACTCTTGAGTTGGTTGTAGACGCTGCAAAGGAAGAGAGCAAGGGCACAACGTTAAGATGGCTCAAAATGGTTCCAGCTGTCTGGAGGAGTTCACTACTGAACATCACGCCTGGAGTCTAAAAATTTGATCTTGCAAATCCAAGTGTACAGTGGACATCATTCCTGCATTTAGATTTCAGTTATTACGTTACAGTGTCATGGTGAAGCAAAACAAACATCTCACAGCACTTACTGACAGCATTACCATGCAACAGTCAAATAAGTTGGACAAAAATACAATGAATGCATGTTCGTTGTGTTGTACTACCAATTACATTTTTCAAGTCTGGATTCACTTTCATTTCATATGGAAATGAATGGAACAGTGTCCCCACAGTCATGGAAAATCTGGAAAAGAATTTGGAAAATCATGAAATTTCAAAGTCTCATTTTCAAAGCCGGGAAAAGTCACGGAATTAGGTAAATCTCTAAAGGTGATTTGTGTTTAATGTAGTCTCGCTTTGCGGGATCCTCCTCCACAGCGCGAAAGTCTAGCTAACTGTCTGGATTTACCCTGCAGAGATCTGAGGACCAGGTAACCATAGTCCTCAGATTGGACAGATAGTCTAGCTAGCTGTCTGGATTTACCCTGCAGAGATCTGAGGACCAGGTAACCATAGTCCTCAGATTGGACAGATAGTCTAGCTAGCTGTCTGGATTTACCCTGCAGAGATCTGAGGACCAGGTAACCATAGTCCTCAGATTGGACAGATAGTCTAGCTAGCTGTCTGGATTTACCTGCAGAGATCTGAGGACCAGGTAACCATAGTCCTCAGATTGGACAGATAGTCTAGCTAGCTGTCTGGATTTACCCTGCAGAGATCTGAGGACCAGGTAACCATAGTCCTCAGATTGGACAGATAGTGTAGCTAGCTGTCTGGATTTACCCTGCAGAGATCTGAGGACCAGGTAACCATAGTCCTCAGATTGGACAGATAGTCTAGCTAGCTGTCTGGATTTACCCTGCAGAGATCTGAGGACCAGGTAACCATAGTCCTCAAATTGGACAGATAGTCTAGATAGCTGTCTGGATTTACCCTGCAGAGACCTGAGGACCAGGTAACCATAGTCCTCAGAAATCCACCGGAGGTTAGAACGCCAAGAGACAGAGGACGGGGACGGACATCTGGCCAGAAGGAGGGTCTTCCAGCAGAATTTCGGGCTGCAACGGAGCAATCCTGGAAGTGGAACATTGTGGCTATAGACTATGTGTGATGAAATGAATTGTTAAAGTAATATTGCGTGGATAGCCTTCCTGGTATTATTGTCTGCAGCTGTAAAGTAGCTCTAGGACTTCAATGAGGGACAGTTTTGTTTTCTATCACGTATGTTTTTTCATTTATTAGTTCCGTCTTCCTGCACGTGTACTTTTAATATTTCATGTGTTATATGTTGCACACGGTCATGGAAATTTGTATTATGGGTCCATGGAAAGGTTTTGAAATAGTGTCCATGAAGATGTGTGGGAACCCTGGTTAAAGACAATGTCTTTAAAACCATTACATATGTATAATGTACCTATATATTTCGGAGTTAATCAGCAAAAAAAAAGAAAAAAGATTGGCATGGTCCAGCTGCAAGTTTAATATTCAATATTCAAATTAAGTATTTTAAGCTAAAGCATACTGAGCCAAAAACATCTACTCTTGGCTACTCCAAGCTTTTTATTAATGGAGAAATCACCCACTGGTGTTTACATCAGCTTACATTTCACTGTTAACTTTATGTCCTCTGGGTGGAGAAGCAACCATCGCCTCACTAAAGCCGCATAAATTACATGAGCGCGTGTGACTTCAAGATTCTAGTGTGGAAAACATCCACTGAGATTCAATTGAGCCTGACAGCTGGAAGCCTGATCAACAAGCCGGGCTCCTTGTGATGATGACCCACCACCCTAACACGCCATTTGAGTTTCACAGGAGCTTAGCCTCAAATCATGTTAACAGTAAATATATGGATTGTTACAGCCATAATTGAAGCAAATGTCTCCGCAACCAACTGCTGTCTGGAAATAAAGTGCACAACCGGATTTGTGCATCTAAAAGAATATTTACTCCGGTGATGATGGGGCAAAAGAATTGGTCGTAATCTTAAGAAACATTTAGAAACTGACATGACCCAGATACAGGAAATGATTCTGAGTTAGGGCGTCCAAGTTCTTAAATGTTGTAATAACAGCTGTAGCTTACACTTTATTTTTCACGAGCTACTTGATCCTGGTTAAAAAAACATTAATCCTAAATTATTGTTATTGAATTGAATTTCAACCAGGACAATGTGACTTAGAAATAATGCAGCATTTGTTGAATGATGACAAAAAGACTATAAATAAAACGTACTGTTTTCCTGTCGGCCATGGACACCTGTCCTGGTAGCCACTGGTCTCCATGCTCCTGTTGAAGTCTGACAGGCACTTGTCAACACCGCTATCAAACATGTCCCGGTCACATGGTGGAGCAACAAATTTCGCAGCCTTTCCTGGAGAAGACAGCATGAGTGAGAGTAGTTCCACTGCTCCAACGGCTAACATCATAGACCCAGACAGGGAAGCTTAAAATGTCCATATTCTGCTCATTTTCAGGTTCTTGATTGTATTTTGAAGTTGTACCAGAATAGATTTACATGCTTTAATTTTCAAAAACACAATTTTTTTGTTGTACTGCACATTGCTGCAGATGCTGTGTTTAGGTCTCTGTTTTAGCTCCAGAGTGAGACATCTCACTTGTTTCAGCTACAAAGTAAAACATGTCACTAGTTTTAGCTACAGACTGAGACTTAAACCTGTACATTTTTCAATCCAGCATGATGTTCATTTTGTGTATAAGGTCCTATTTATTTTAAAATTGACGATAAAGCAAGAGATACTTTAGGGGCGGGGCCCCACTCCGACCTGTCAGTCAGGACAGAGGCTTAGCAATGCTAACTATTGCATCGTGTGGACAAAAATAACTGTTTTGTCCGTGATATCATCCTAAATTTTGACCCTCTGTTTTCACGTCATCAAAGTTAATTGGAACATTTTGGTTGACTAAAAATGTCTTGTCCAGTGTTATGCCATCCAAGCTAGCTAGCTAGCTAGATAGCTGCTATAGACCTACGTGCAGATGAACAGCATCAGTAGCCTACCCAGAGCTCCATGTCTACCCACCTATAAATCTCCACTGAATGATTTGCTTCAGAAGGGTTGAAAATCGTTTAGCGTTTAGCTTAGCACAGGGCCATTGCACAACAAGATAGCAACGGCTAAACTCGAGGCTTCAACACAGCCGTCCATAAACCGGTGTGTTGCGTCACCGCTGCTACGTCCATAATTCTTTGCCAGTTTATGATTTTATAGGATATAGCTCAACTTACAATTTATGTTGTTCTCTTCTTTCTGTCCAAATATTGCAACAGCAAATAGCAGCTGTTTTTGATGGGTCAAACTTAAATCAAACCCTGCCAACAACTTGTTTTTTTGATATTGCATCCCATTTTCTAACCTTTGAATCACTATGACGGCGCTACTTGTTTTAGAGCTTGCAATGATGATAATGATCATTCCAACTTCAAACCCACATCGTGATTTCTCTTTTTGGATGTATAATGAATGCCAGCTAGCTATACATACCTGGCTATATTGAAATTCTGGCTTACCTGTCCAGATGAAGATAAGTGCCAACACGTATACAGTCAACACCATCTATTAAAAGAAAAATGGTGGCATTCACATAAATTGTGTCATTGCAGACCAGCTTTTACAACAATAATGCACATGAAGTTGTTTTTATTTACTTTTTTTTTACATGCATACATAATAAAGATAAAATAAATGGACTGGTGGATATGCATATGTTGGAGTGTGTTCTCTGCCGCCTCTATACAAACGACAATAAAAATGTCTGTCATGTTCAGGCACACAGGCAAACTTTCTACAACTGGAAAATCCATGTTCTCCACTTCCTCTCCCACACTGGTAAGACAATACTTTTAATTAAATGCATAGACAAATCACAAAATCTACAACCTGAACCTGTCACTGCTTATTACAAAATCTACCTTTTGAACATGTTCAAAAGAGCAGCTACACAATCTGAACAGAAAAGGAAGCTCTATGAAACAGACGTGGTGGCCATCTGCTGCCTGGACATTCCCACAAAATAAATGAATTTATCTCGTGGGGGGCAGACACTGGAACCAGATGTTCCTAGGGAAGACTCACAGACATCACATCTGCACTAAGTGCACCTTACACAATAGGTCTATCTACAGCTTTATCAGTACTAGTTAAACAGTTGTACATTTCTATTTTTATTCCCTACTTGTATACATTTTTAATGATTTGTTCTTATATTCTATACTACTATTATTTCAGGTATTGTATCCTGTTATTTCATGTATATTCTGTATGTGTGCTGTGTGTCTATTTTGCTGCTGGAAAAATCTAAAATTCTATCTACATCTAATGCAGTGAGAGGAAGATTTTCTTTTCATAGTACATAGTACACGTGTTATTTATGCGCTGTAAATTCTTTGAATACTTTTAAATTTGCAAATAAGTTTCAGATCCAAATGGAAAATGAAAGACTGATAAAATTGTATTAATTGCATGGATTTAATCTCTTCCATATGCATTACTTTAAAAAAAAGAAGAAGAAAAAAGAAACAAAAACATCAGTTATCCACAAATGTATCAATTGTATAAAACAGGTTAAAAATCTTAACAGCATGCATTAATAAAAGAGCTCTGTAAAAATGCTCTGTAAGCACATACCCCAGCTTATTAAAGCAGTACTGTTACCTTGTGGATCCCTGGTATAATCATTGATCAGTAGAACCTGTGTTGATGATCCAAATGGTTTTCCAGCCAACTAATGATGCACAACTGGTCACAAAAAGCCCCCGTCTGATCTGGTCCAGAGTTCTTATCGGTGCAACTCCGAGCTAATTGGATTGTGTAACAGCAATGGACAGGCTGCTTCCTTTCCCAGACTGAGCCTGGCTGTTCCCATGCTACCGGAAGACATGTTCCACTCAAAGTCCCCCCAGAGACATTAAGAGGCCTTAATGTCAACAAGCCTGCATGGTGGTTTCTCAAAGATATATTTAATGGCAATGTGTTTGCTTGGTGGGGGCTCTTGTTCCTATAAACGGTTAGAAGGGTGAGTGTTAAAGATCAGAGGACTCCCTTCTGCTGATTCAGCATGCACTGAGCAACAGGTGGGGAAATACCTTGGAAAAAATACTCCTGTCAAAAAAAAGCTGAGTGCATGCTCTGTGATGAGTGTTCATGTTCATTCGATGACTGTAAGATGCACTTGTGGAAGAAGAATTAACAGACCTTTTTGTTGGATTGTTTCAAGTCTACTGTAATGTAATACTTTCCTGCTATATGAAAATGTAATTACTTCCTAATGCAACTACACACTCAGTGATGGGTGGGGGGTAAAATCCACAGTCTTTGTTCTGTGCAAACATTCGTTCCAAATATTAGCTGAAGTTCCTTCATGGCTTTTAGTCAGTAGTCAGACGTATTCATATCCATTACTTAAGCAAAAGTACTAATACCACACTGTAAAAATACTGTTATACTACACGTAGCTATTCTCCTACACCTTGCTGAGAGGACCTAATCGGGCAAACCTGTATGCACTCTCCTTGATTGAGCTGGTGAGTAGCTGATCAAATGCTAATTCATTGCATGAAGTGAAACATTGTACTGAAATTAGGGATAACGCTGAAACAGTGTTAATGACGGAAACAGGGCCTACTGAAAGGGAGAGAGGCAGCCTGTGCCTTGTCAGTGTCGTAATTAGTGCTGAATATCAGAGTCCTCCCAAATATAGGCCTCCTTTTCACATCACTCCTATGAATTATGTCCATGACTGTGGAAAATGTGACCACTTTCGTTGGTATTCCATTTGTCTTGACTAAATGACTCTTTGAAACATGGATCATTCAGGAGCCCAGTTTCAAAATCCATCAGCACTGCAGTATCAGGTCGTTCCGCTATAAGTGTAAAATGAAACGTTCCAACATTGTTCAGCTATTGCCCACTCATTTGGAGTTGCTCAGCGACGCGTACACATAATATAATCATAATGCATTTGTGAGCGGAGGAATGCTGAGAAGTGGTCGTAAGAAAACATTTCCATTTCCCTAAGTCGAAGGCATAACGGTGTAAGTGACGGAGCAAACAGAGTACACAGCAGATAGATGGTGTGGTGTACACTCTGTGCCTGTGCACACACGTGCTGTTTAGACAGTGTCTCTTATTGAAAGTCATGGAAAAGCTTTTGTCAGGTAGGAGTAGTGGTGAAAGAAGTATTCAGATCCTATACTCTGTCACAAGTTAAACTTCTGCATTGAAAATTAAAAATATGTACATATCATCAGGAAAATGTACTTAAAGTATTGAAAGTAAAAGTACTCAATATAGAACTCTCCTCCCATTGTGTAAAGAGTAAAGGACCAATCAGCTGTGTGTTTAATGGTCTCATCATCTCAGCTGGACATGTAGGCCGTTATATTGTTGCTATGGTTACTTTATAATAAAACATCTGTACTATAAACTACATGTGTTTAGTGTTCAGAACTCTTAATGTGTAAAGTAACTAGTAACTAAAGTAACTAGTAACTAAAGTAACTAAAGCTGTCAGATGAATGTAGTGGAGTAACTAAAGTAACTAGTAACTAAAGTAACTAGTAACAAAAGCTGTCAGATGAATGTAGTGGAGTAACTAAAGTAACTAGTAACTAAAGTAACTGGTAACTAAAGTAACTAGTAACTAAAACTGTCAGATGAATGTAGTGGAGTAACTAGAGTAACTAGTAACCAAAGTAACTAGTATCTAAAGCTGTCAGATGAATGTAGAGGAGTAACTAAAGTAACTAGTAACTAATGCTGTCTGATGAATGTAGTGGAGTAACTAAAGTAACTAGTAACTAAAGTAACTAGTAACTATGGTAACTAGTAACTAATGCTGTCAGATGAATGTAGAGGAGTAACTAAAGTAACTAGTAACTAAAGCTGTCAGATGAATGTAGTGGAGTAACTAAAGTAACTAGTAACTAAAGCTGTCAGATGAATGTAGTGGAGTAACTAAAGTAACTAGTAACTAAAGTAACTAGTAACTAAAGCTGTCAGATGAATGTAGAGGAGTAACTAAAGTAACTAGTAACTAAAGCTGTCAGATGAATGTAGTGGAGTAACTAAAGTAACTAGTAACTTAAGCTGTCAGATGAATGTAGAGGAGTAACTAAAGTAACTAGTAACTAAAGTAACTAGTAACTAAAGCTGTCAGATGAATGTAGTGGAGTAACTAAAGTAACTAGTAACTAAAGTAACTAGTAACTAAAGCTGTCAGATGAATGTAGTGGAGTAACTAAAGTAACTAGTAACTAAAGCTGTCAGATGAATGTAGTGGAGTAACTAAAGTAACTAGTAACTAAAGTAACTAGTAACTAAAGCTGTCAGATGAATGTAGAGGAGTAACTAAAGTAACTAGTAACTAAAGTAACTAGTAACTAAAGCTGTCAGATGAATGTAGAGGAGTAACTAAAGTAACTAGTAACTAAAGTAACTAGTAACTAAAGTAACTAGTAACTAAAGCTGTCAGATGAATGTAGTGGAGTAACTAAAGTAACTAGTAACTAAAGTAACTAGTAACTAAAGCTGTCAGATGAATGTAGAGGAGTAACTAAAGTAACTAGTAACTAAAGTAACTAGTAACTAAAGCTGTCAGATGAATGTAGTGGAGTAACTAAAGTAACTAGTAACTAAAGTAACTAAAGCTGTCAGATGAATGTAGTGGAGTAACTAAAGTAACTAGTAACTAAAGCTGTCAGATGAATGTAGTGGAGTAACTAAAGTAACTAGTAACTAAAGTAACTAGTAACTAAAGCTGTCAGATGAATGTAGAGGAGTAACTAAAGTAACTAGTAACTAAAGCTGTCAGATGAATGTAGAGGAGTAAAATGTAGAATATTTCTCTCTGAAATGTAGGGAAGTAGAAAGTAACATGAAAAGAAAAGACTCAAGGAAAGACGGCTACAAGTTCCTTAAAGTTGTACACAACCTCTTAAGAAACAGCAGGAATTGCATGCTTTTTGGACTTTAAAGTCATTCCCAAATTAAAAGTGGTACAGCTCCCATTTACTTTGGCCCAGTGGGATGTGGATGTGTATCTGATACTATTGGAAAGGTAACTCTCTCAAGTGTCAGGCTGATTCTAGGCCTGACTGACACAGAGTTACAGAGGGTGGAATGGAGTTTATTAATTTCCGTGCAAGTAGTACTTAAGGGTGGGAAAAAGAGTAGACTAAAGAGGCTATGAACTTTGAACTTGACATTTGCCTAAAAAAAGGAGGGAAACAAACAAAATCCTTGTTTTTGTCTACAAAAATCATTTTCTGCATATTTGTTTTGCACTAGCCATGTATCAGTGTGCATGTTGTGTGTTCGCTCGTCTGTTTTCATTTTCTCTATCGCAGATGTGGTGTTTCTATTGGCCCTGACACACCAACCCGACGGCCGACTGTTTGCAGAAAAGGCCGTTGGACATGTCCACTGTGAGAGACATAATCTAAAAAAAAAAAAAAACTGAAATCACAATGTATGATTTTTTAACTATTTATTTGTATGATACAGCTGCAAATAAGTATTTGAACACCTGAGACAATCAATGTTAATATTTGGTACAGTAGCCTTTGTTTGCAGTTCCAGAGGTCAAATGTTTCCTGTAGTTCTTCACCAGGTTTGACACACTGCAGAAGGGATTTTGGCCCACTCCTCCACACAGATCTTCTCTAGATCAGTCAGGTTTCTGGGCTGTCGCTGAGAAACACGGAGTTTGAGCTCCCTCCAAAGATTCTCTATTGGGTTTAGGTCTGGAGACTGGCTAGGCCACGCCAGAACCTTGATCTGCTTCTTCCAGAGCCCTCCTTGGTTCTCCTGGCTGTGTGCTTCGGGTCATTGTCATGTTGGAAGACCCAGCCTCGACCCATCTTCAATGCTCTAACTGAGGGAAGGAGGTTGTTCCCCAAAATCTCCCAATACATGGCCCCGGTCATCCTCTCCTTAATACAGTGCAGTCGGCCTGTCCCATGTGCAGAAAAACACCCCCAAAGCATGATGCTACCCCCCCATGCTTCACAGTAGGGATGGTGTTCTTGGGATGGTCCTCATCATTCTTCTTCCTCCAAACACAGTTAGTGGAATTATGACCAAAAAGTTCTATTTTGGTCTCATCTGACCACATGACTTTCTCCCATGACTCCTCTGGATCATCCAAATGGACATTGGCAAACTTAAGACGGCCTTGACATGTGCTGGTTTAAGCAGGGGAACCTTCCATTGCCATGCATGATTTCAAACCATGACGTCTTAGTGTATTACCAACAGTAACCTTGGAAACGGTGGTCCCATCTCTTTTCAGGTCATAGACCAGCTCCTCCCGTGTAGTTCTGGGCTGATATCTCACCTTTCTTAGGATCATTGAGACCCCACGAGGTGAGATCTTGCATGGAGATCCAGTCCGAGGGAGATTGACAGTCATGTTTAGCCTCTTCCATTTTCTAATGATTACTCCAACAGTGGACCTTTTTTCACCAAGCTGCTTGGACATGTCCCCGTAGCCCTTTCCAGCCTTGTGGAGGTGGACAATTTTGTCTCTAGTGTCTTTGGACAGCTCTTTGGTCTTGGCCATGTTAGTAGTTGGATTCTTACTGATTGTATGGGGTGGACAGGTGTCTTTATGCAGCTAACAACCTCAAACAGGTGCATCTAATTTAGGATAATAAATGGAGTGGAGGTGGACATTTTGAAGGCAGACTAACAGGTCTTTGAGGGTCAGAACTCTAGCTGATAGACAGGTGTTCAAATACTTATTTGCAGCTGTATCATACAAATAAATAGTATGGTTTTTTTTGATGAAATTTTTTTTTTTAGATTATGTCTGTCACAGTACTACGATGACAATTTCAGACCCTCCATGATTTCTAAGTGGGAGTACTTGCAAAATAGCAGCGTGTTCAAATACTTATTTTCCTCACTGTATGTGAACCAACTTAAGGGGCCCCAATGGTTAATAACCCAAATATTCTCAACATTTGAAAAGGTTATTTTTACATCCACAATCAGGGACATTGAAACTATAATGTTGGAGGCTGTAAATAGATTGCACATCTGCAGTTGGGGGGGGGGGCTCTAGTAGGGCGATCATTATTTGGCTGTAAAAGTCCAAATTTGGTAGCCTCTGGCACGTACAAATGACGCTATTTCATTATATAGCTACACTCATCTTAATAATTGCATATTTTAATGACTGTACAGATTCCTGACTGTCAATGTAGTGTAGTGAATTGTTGTTGTTGTTGCAGTTATTTAAATACACTTTTATGTTTATTTATCCCTCAATGTAAGGTTTATGAAGACATTTCACTGATGATTAATGGAGGTTTTTATATTACTGGAAACATTAATTCACTCGTATTAAGCTACTGCAGGGAGTTCTATGACATGATGTTATATTTTTTAAACCGGATTTTGAACATTGCCTGTGTGTTTGCAGTGCATCTTTACGGAGCCCCAGACCCATCACATTTAGAGGAAATATTTTTGCGTGGCATCGAGTTATTATATTGTGTAATACTGTAGCGTTTATAGAAAGTGCAGCATTTCTCGAGAGCTTGTTAATGCTTACTGCGCAATCATCAAAGCTGCTGCCACAAAGTAGCCCCTGAGGAAGTTCCCTGTCTGTGCAATCAATGCGAATCTTAAAGTCAAGTCTTTTTGCTTGGCAAGACACGCAGCGTCTCAGCTGAGAACGGGACAGACAGACAGACAGGCTGTCTCTCATCACCCACATTGGTTAGGCTATAGTGGTTATAAAAGATCGTGCATAATGAATCGCAACGTGTTCATCAAAAGTATTCATCAGAATTAAAAATGAATGCAATCAAGTAGCAGCTAGACTTAAATGAGGCTGTGTGGCCTTTATTTTATTCATGTTGTAAGGAAATTTAAAAGTCAATTCTTTATTAAAAAAATAGTTTGGTGCTGTCGAAAGAACATAGAAAAAACAAGAGTAGTAAAATAAATTAATTATACATTTTGTATATATAAATGTATAGTTATACATTTTACTTGGCTGTCCTAAATATTCCCTTTTACTAAGGTTTGAAGACATTTAAGATATGTTGCAATTTGTTTCTGGGGAAACAAATAAAACTAATATAGGTCACGTGAGTCATGTAGTTCCACAGTGGAGTCACCACACTATTATTTCTTAATTATAACTTTATAGTTACTTATGCCTATAATACATCAACTTAGGTCTGGGTGATAAGTTGATTTTATCGATTAACTCGAATGTGTAGTTAACGTCGATTTTTTTTATCCTCGACATCCGGCAACGCTCCCCTCTGGGCTCCCGTGCTCTGAACGGGCTCAGCCCAACGCCTGCACGTTTGCCAAAGAGATACACAAAAAACATGGCAGCGACAGGGATGAACGTTAGTTCTTTTCTTAACTAGTCATTTTATTACTTAGCTACTTAACGGTAATCTTCGCCGAAATGACCGGTGGTGCTCTGTCCCCGGCTGAGAGTCACCTACAGTACTCTCGGGTAACTGAACCACCAGCTACCGCTGACCTGAAGGAGCCCCATGCGGGGCACCCACTAGAGGCGGTGTTGAGGAACTCTTTTGCGGCTCAACACATCTACTACATGCCGAGGAACGAGAAGTAAATTAGCTGTATGTGTGAAAACAGCTTTATCACTTGCATCCGTTTGGTTGTTGTGTTGTTGAATATATAGCATCATTATATAATTTTGTAATTATTTCAGGGGGGGGGGTGCTGTTACATGGGGACCTGAGGAGATGCTACTGTCATATCTTGCTAGCTTTTCAACATTAGCAACCCTGCCTTTAAAGTGTAAAAATTCAAGTTTGGACCCGAAAGTGGGAACTTTTACCACGCAAATGAATGTCTTTTTTTAAAACTACCACTGGGATGCTGGAGAAATGTTCCTATTCTACACATAGTGGTTTTTATCAACACACACACAAATATTATTATTATATTATATTATAACCAAATATATCAAGTTTACTCATTATATGCTTCCATGCCAGTTATGATTAACTGACATAAAAGTGTTTTCCAACTAGTACTTCTTTATTCCCCCCCCACCCAGTGGTCCTGCTCTTCCAGTCCAGAAACCATACCAAGGTGGAAGAATCAAGCAAAGTGAGAATAGATGGCCCTGACAGACATGACATCATACTCCCGGAGCAGCTGAGTTGAAGCGTGTTACACAGGAAGCTCCACTGACATCACGCTGGAGCTGCACTGCATGGCCAGAAAGCCTAGTGTGCATCCAGAGGCCAGTCAGACGCTGGGAAATATTTAGTGTAATGGGCAAGACGCTTCCTGTTAGTGCACAGTCTATCAGTTCTATCATATGACTGGTTGTTAGTACATCGTTAAACATTCACATTTCACTACATAACCATCATGCATGCTCCTCAGCTCCTTATTAGTGAGATTCAAATCCTATAATCCCAGCTTTTCTGTTTCAACTAATGGAGCAAAAGTAAATATTAAATAGTAATACTGTCTGTAATTATACCATATTTCCCTTGCAAATTTCAATTCAATGTACAACTGGGCGGCTGTGGCTCAGTGGTAGAGCGGTTGCCTGCCAATCGGAAGGTTCAATCCCTGGCCCTGCAGTCCCATGTCGAAGTGTCCTTGGGCAAGACACTGAACCCTGAGTTGCCCCCTATGCTGCGCATCGGAGTGTGAATGTGTGTGTGTGTTTATCTGATGAGCAGGTGGCACCTTGTACGGCAGCCAGTGTATGAATGTGTGTGAATGGTGAATGGATCCTGTATGATGTAAAAGCTGCCCAGGCGTCCTACAGGTGCATTTCTAGTAGTGATAAAATGGCAAAAACATTAAAAAACCAAGAGGGTCGAGAAGTTTGAGCCACCAATGGGTGCTTCAACAGAATATGTGTGCCATGAATTTGAGACTGGAGATCTTCCTGCTTTTGTCAATTTCTATTGCCAGAGCTGTGTCATCGTTGAGATGTTGGTGTCACATATAATTAGCAAAAATTGGGTCCAGGTTGAAAAATACAGAAATGTTCCTTTAAACTGTCAACGTACATTCATTACATACAACCAAGACTTTAAAGGCTATGACAAATTTTCAACTCAGACCTACAGCACTATACAATGTATTAGTAACTGTACAATTAAAAAGAAAACAACTTGTTAGTAAGATCTGGGCTGAAAAACACTAACTTTTTTATTTTGTCTGTTTAGAGTTAGAAATTGATATGTATTGATATTAATTTATATCAGAATATGTAAAGTTGTGTAATTTGCTTTTCTTACATGAGATGTTAATGTAAAAATAAAGACATTTTTGGATATAGCCAGGTAGCTATTAGCTAAATAGGAAGATTAGAGCATAGTTAATGCCATTGAAGATGAATAACAAAGTTAAAGAACACCTAGGTGAAATGAAAAAAACAAATCGTAGGAAAGAAAGACGAGAACACGTTTGTCCTTCAGTAGTTCACAACTGTCCCGTCTCCATAGGGTTCAAGCGTCACTTGTTCAAAGCTGAAGGACATCCGTCATCATTTGGGTTTTCCAGGTGCATTTGGTAACACAGCACATTATGTTGACCACCACCACTGGTAAAATAATTGGGCTACATAGAAATGGGCAGTCATTTTGGCCCCCTGGCCTCACCTTTAACTGAGCACCAGCTGACATGCAGCGTATGAAGGGGGCCACATCACAGACACTCAGCACTGGCTTTGATATTTCCCAGGAAAGATCTGGCTTTCTATGGCTGGCTTTGACTTGAAGTTTCTTTTATAAGGGAATGTGCATGTGGCAGAGTCTGTTGTATTTGTGTTTGCCATTTTAGCTTGGGACTGCAGTGAACTTAACAAAAAGACCACCATATTTCTCTTAATCTTATTTAGAATTGGAATCTATGCTGTAAATAACAGCTGTGAAATCTCCAGTTAGTTCCTTTAGATTTTACAGTAACACTACTGTATATGATTTTTACAGTAGAATGCTGTAAAGGTACATTACAACCTTGTCGACATGACAACGTCACAGTAAGTATTATAGTTGAAATCACAAAGCATTACTGTAAAAAATAAATCACAATAAAACCACTAAAGTACTGTAAATATTAAAGTAAACTACTGTATTTTTACTTTTTTATCTTATGTTGTATTTAATTGTTTTGTATTTTACAATGAATACATAAAATACTGTAAATGGAAGTATGGTACATTAACTGTAAAAAGAATTCACAGTAATTTGCTGGCCAATTGTTGCCATAGTTACTGTAAACCTTATGTTAAATTTGTTACAGTGTATCTAATGTGGGTGTAATAAATTTGTGCACAAATGAGAATAGAATAGTATTCCACTATCTTACAACACAGATACATATACACATATGTGTATCTGCACATATAAACCAAACCAAAATCAGTCCTTCCAGGATGTATTCTTTGATGTAATGATTTACAGTCAGGTGGTAATATGAGAGCAGATTGGACCCTGTCAGTGACATCTCAGTGTTTACACAGTTTTTTTCAGGGTCCTGAGGTCCATGCTGTTATTTTCCAAGGGTTATTTTGACTTTCTGTAGTCACTTAGAAACACTAGAGAGCGTTAGAATGGTCATATATTTTACCTATAGGTTGCTGTTTGCATACTTTACTTTGCCTGGACTCTTACTTGGGGAATTGGCTTTCCGATGCCCAAGTTGTGCAGCGGAGAGCCTAGCTGCGTGTCCCAAAGTCACAGCAGCATGTACAGAAATAGTGAGGGAGCCGGGCTGCGGGTGCTGTCCACTGTGTGCCCGGTTGGAGGGGGAGCACTGCGGGGTCTACACGCCAAGGTGCTCCAGTGGCCTGATGTGCTATCCAAGCACAGAGTTTGCTTTACCTCTGCAACAGCTCATTCAGGGTTTGGGACGATGTCGACAAAAAGTGGATTTGGAAGTCACAACAAGTCTGGACCACCAGGCTACAAATGGTAAGGACAATGTGTAATGCAAAAGGGGTCAAGCAACTAGCTGCTAAAATAGCTGGTTAACATAGTGGTATTTAGCAGCTAACGAGACTTAATGGAGTCCAAACCAGATCTAAAAGGAGGGTGGATGTTTGACTTACATTGATCGGGAGGCCTAAAACACAACTTTAAAATAATGCTCATCTTGCTAAGTACTTACTGGCTGTGTAACTGGCAACTTTTTGCGTTAGCAAAAGAAATAAAATAAAAACATTCTAAGGCTATACCATGCCAGAAGTCTGTGTAGTGGATGTAATGCGCATTAAAAGTTGGATGCAGGTAAGGTTTTTTGAGTCACTCTAAGGGAATGTTAACTACATTAAGCTGAATTTACTTTACTTTTGAGGTGATGCTGTGCTTTACAATAGCGTTCACTCTGTCCAGTTTAACAATTGTAAATGTTACATTTTTCCGCAAATATCTTTTGCCAAAATCTATCGCTGTCTACTCATACCCTCCCGCGCACATCTTCTTTTCAGTCAGGGTCATTTTGCAAGTCCATAATTGTGGTTTTTCAAAGGATATTTTGTCTAAACAGAAAAGTACATACAGACAATAAACTAAGTATGCTTACTAGGATTAGATGTTAGGATTCCCATGGTATTTAGCAAAAGCGCTGTTGTTGGAGATGTCCTCTTGGGAGGAGATGGATTGGGGGGGGATGACCGCCTGATGCCTCCAATACGACACATCAGCTGTTGTGCACCCTGGCCTCATTGGTTGTTTCAGCCTTTTATCACAATACACCCTCACCTACACCGCAGCCCGCTTTTCAGGCGCTCTTCTCCAACAACCTTTTGAGATGCTCGAATTATTAACTCAATTGCCATGTGAAGACCTGTGGGGAGATGGTATAGCCCGCCGTTGAGCCTATCTCCAAGTGCTGTGAGTCATTGTGGCTGCTATGGCAGCATACTACAAAATAGCAATGCCTGAATTAGCAGAACATCGGGAGAAAGACCTTGTGGTCCATCTGTTTTACTCCCCACCGAGGCAGCAGCAGACAGATTGTCCACCTCCAGGGCTGCCAACGCTGTGTCTCGGCAGAAAAGTGGAGGGACCGAGCAGCTTGAGCAGCAGTCGATGGCTAACGTGAATGTTAGTTAGCTAACAAAGTTAGTTATATTAACACACATCGTGGACTATTCCCTATCCCTGACCATTGCCCATATTACATGCTGTGAACTTCCAATCAACATTTTGCACACCCTGCACAAAACTGTACAGCCCTAAAACAGTTACATTGAGTGACATGTTTTTAATGTAATATTTCTATTCTATATTATTGTTCTTAACTGTTGCAGTACTTTGCTTTATTGTTTTTTTTCCATTCCATTTCCTTTTCATATGGTTATTGTATGCAACACACCAAGGCTAATTCCATGCAAGGGAACACTATGGCAGTAAATCTCATTTTGATTTTCTGACTGTAATATGTTGCATGTGTGCCAGCTATTTTTTACCTGTCGTCATCATAATACATAATATTAAAACAGTTTCCTTAAAGTAAAGAGAGAAGCTGTGCACTGATTCAAAATAATATTTTCACCGCGGGACTCGTAATGTCAGAAAAACCACATCTACATCAAAGCGTTTGGTCACAAAAACTCCCCAAACTGAATGACAGAAATTGTAGACATAGAGCTTTGCTCTCCCACATTATTGGGGACAAAGGGTCACTATTGATTCCTGAAAATGAATGTTGACATACAGAATGCAATGGGTTTGGCAGGCAGTGACAAGCCCATCTGGGAGCACTAGCAGTATCCCTCCGATGAACCCGTGTCTGTAACCCACATATCCCCAGAGCTCTCCTTTCTTATTTTGACAGGCTGCCGTTCACTTCAGGGGAGCGATTTAAAACACATTTAAAAATTTACAACCAATTTGAATTTGAGAAATGTAACCATCTGTAAATATGGAACAGGCACACCACAGACACCTCAGAATGGTGTTTCAGATCTCCACACTAACAGGCGCAACCAAATCTTCTTTTTGTTTGTATCGTGGGTCAATTCACAAGGATGTATTTCTTGTAGTTCTTGGGCTGAAACATGTTCAGACAATTTTGTTTATTTCTGCAGTTATTTTTTTATTATTTTTTGGTGTGGAGAGGGTAAAACAAACACAATTCCAGTCTCTGTGACTTTAAGTGTGATGGTCTTGTTAATGCTCTCTGCTGTAATTTAAAGGACATAAAGGAAAAGTATCATATCAGACTGCGGTTTGTCCCTCAGTTCACTGTGTTAGGCTTGGCTTCTCAAGCATGAGCAACTGCTGGCTATCAGGTGTCCTTTGTCCCCATTTGTTCACATTTTGGGGGTGTCTCCTGCAGTTGGTTGAAATGACATTCTCACTCCTAAATAACTGATCATTTGAAAGAGAACAGAGGCTTGCATTTGGAGGCTTTGTTTGGTGTGACCCTGAGTTCAAATGCGTCATGGCAGCTTGAGTCAACAGTCCAGAGTTTAAATGAAACACTGCAGCTTTGTTTGGTGTGAGCAAACATAGCCTCTTCCAATTTTGACACTTTGGTCTTTAACACTGCTGATGTGCTGCCTCTGCTCCTCCTACTCCTGCACACTTTGCGGCAACAGAACGTTTGCAAATTTTTACATTGCGGAGGTGCATGGTTTGAATTATTTCACTCTGAAAAGATGTGATATTGGAAATGGCACATCATGTTTAGTGTTTCCACTCAAACAATTATTTTGTGATGGGAGTCGACTTAGAAATGTTGTCAGTTATGGCCCACATGGTTTCAGTCCATTCACAGCGCAGCCAATTCATCTGATTGCCGGTTCAGGTTGAAAACAAGAGTGAGGAAAGAAAACAAACGACTGTTTCTTCTTTCATTTTTAATCTCAATCCAATACACAAGCTGTCAAAACTGGTCAAAAATATAGTTAGAATATTCTTAGAAAAAACACACAATTTCGAACATTGGATTAACTATTTTTACACATTATGTTCATAATATGGCAAATGTACAGCTTCCTGTGTTGGTACATTTATTCCAACAATAACATGTATTTTAAAAGATCTCTACATACCTGACATGACCTTACAAAATAAACTGACGTTAATAAACTAATATCCTATACAGTACCTCATTTTTTACTTAATTTTGTAGTTTTTTTTCACATGCTCTTGTCACATCGTGGGATAGCATATTGCTATCGCCAGATGAGTGACAATTTAGGCAAATGTTCTGTAACCAGTGTATTATGAAGGCATGTTGGGTGTGTAAAATGAGCAAGCTAACGAGCCATCAGCTGCCATTCGGTCGCTCCCACTGTATCGAGAATTCTTTGCAGAGAGAATGGCTGATCGCCCCGGGAGAGGGACAGTCTGGTTAGCCGTCTCCTGGTGTCCCCCGTTGGTGTCCGCAGTCTTACCAGCAGGGTGTGAAGCAGAGCGATTGTAGGCTCTGTTTGGTTCTGCCGTTGCTCAAGCAAACGCTATTTATCGTGGGTAACATAGCAACGTTTTTATCCGGTTTCCCTTGTTGAATGACTAATAGCTCACCAGGCACAGAAGGGACATCGTACTTGTCTGCTACCTAAACTTCACAGACCCCCAATCCACAACTGACAAACCCCTTTCTCCTGCCAATAAGAAACCACTGGCCCGTACAAGCCTTTTTTTGCAGATTCCTCGCACATCCCTCTGTCTGCTTCTGTCTCCTTTGTTTTCTGGTGTTGTCGGTGGTCCAACACGGCTCTTGTTGCGCTGCAGGTGATGCTCTGCTGAGACATGCTCCTTCTCCCTCACTTGCACTCTCAGGCCTATAATTACTCTATGTAGACTTGTGTGCACGCAGTGTGTGTGTCAGCACACATCCACAGGAGAAGGGGAAGCCAACAGCGATCACGTTGGGGGGGCACTGCTTGTTGGTGCCTGCAATTGTGCGAGCTGAGGTGTAAATAAGAAGCCCTCCCTCCTTTATGCTAATCTTAAAACGCTTTATGTTGGAAAGTTACACGTAACATAATATGATTACAACATCAATGAGAGACATTACTCTCCCAAGCTAGGTACATTTTGAGGCACTTATATTTAATCAGCAGTTTAAAATTTCATTTAATGCCACTTTATACTCCATTTCAGAAATAAATATTGTACTTTCCGCAATTATCACAGATTAAACTACCCAACAGTGTACGGTAATTATATATATATATATATATATATATATATATATGTATATATGATATAAATTAGCTCCTTCTCGAAAACATTACTAAATGCTATTATTGAATTTATCTTGATGCATCAGTAATAGTAAGAATCGTATATAGAAGTATAATACTCAAAATAAAGCCACTGCTGATAATGAGTTTTTACTTTTAATATCTCTAAACTTTGAATTACATAAAGTACGTAAGTAAAGTAAGTAAATAGCTGTATGTAATTAGTTCACACTGTGGTTCTGCTACTTTTATTTAAACTTGTAATAATTGACTTGTGGGAACTTGTGGGCAGAATAACAAGCTGTAAAAACAACACTGATCTATTATCACCTTATAAAAAGGTGATAACGCGGTAGAAAATGGTTGCCTCCGTGTTTGCTAGCAGGCACAAAGAGCAATATTAGTATTTGGAGCCGTATATCTTTCCACATGGCACTTTTAAATTCTATATTTGCTCTTCTTTAAGCATGGTGTTTGTCTCCGCCAACCCCTACAAAATATAGGTTTTATGCTTTAGCTGCTAAATGCTCCACTATTTTCAGCTGTCTGGAAACAGGGTTAATAAAAGTTGTGAGACCAAAATAATGAAATGAAAGACACATATGGTGACAAATCACAAGGAGTAAAGTCACAAGGAGTTAAGACATAGAACCAAAAACAGAAGAAACCACAGGACAAAATGCAGAACAAAATACCAAAACCATAACAAAAACACAGTGCATTCAGTCGGATTAGCTTTAGCTGAACTGTGAGGGAGCCCAGGGCTAGCCTAGCTCACTATGCACCTGTCCATCAACGTGACCACACCCTTAATTATACAGTAATTTAAGCCTGACTATAATTTAACACACACACACACACACACACACACACAGATTTACAAGGTGAAAACAATACCAATATTGCTGTTGCGGCTTGTAAAATGAACATTGGTTTTCTGCAATACACTCTGCATAACACTGGCCAGTCATTAGACATTTGATGTCACTTGATAGTGAAAAGCATACGTTTTGTAAGAGAAAGCCACCTTGACCTTAGGGTGCATGTATTGGCTTTTAAGTCTAAGAAACACTGTAGGAGCTCCAATTGGCAACAGTTTTCCTTTACAACTACAAAGGCAACATCCTTTGGTTTAGATGAAAGATGAAACATAGCAACATCAAAAATAGTTGAAAGAACTAGCTAACCGTAAAAGGTTTGAAGGGGATCTCTGGCTAGGCCAAACCTTCATTATTCAATTGCGTTTTGTCCATTTGCCAGCCATAAAGTGTTTGAAGTGGCCGAGCCTTGAGAGGAGCCGATTATACTGACAATGGTTTGAGGTACTGCAAGGCAGGCTCTTGGCTGTGGAAGCACAATGAAGTTTTTTGAGACAATGCTTCACTGTATACAATGAAAGGGCAAATGCATTCATGCTAAGCAACTCTGGAAAGACATTACTCATTCTGTGCTATGAGAGCTGTGAAAGCATTGCTCAAAGGCAATAGCCAAAGCCAACACTCCCAACAGCTCTAGACAGGTAGTTTCTATGACACCGAGGGACAGAATCAACACCGCAGTACTTAGATGACAGCTATTGGCTGAAGTTATGTGTAGGGGTTTTATTTTCTCCCTGGAACATGCTGACATAGATTCCTATAAGTGCCGATAGAAAACAAGATCTTAAGCACATAGAAACCGTTACGATGGGTCTGTACTGTAGTTGCATCTCGGTTAGTTTTTTTAACATTCCTGCTCCACTAAGTGTTGTCTTTTGAACACTTGCATTGCAAGTATCAATTCAGTGTGCTTGTATCTACCAGGGAAAAAGGAAAACTAAATCCGATTTCACCATGTTGGTTTTCTGTTTAAAACAACAGACTTGAATAAAAATGATGAAATCAAGCTTTCTCTTGAACATGTTTAATGTGTTTTGCAGAGGCCCTCACTACACTGTTGGTGAATATTTTAACATAAAGTTCTAAGCATGTATGCTCAGATGGATGTTGGAATTTGTGGCTTTTGGCCATCACTCGCACACTGTAGTGAATATCTTGTTTGTAGCCACACCGTTTTAACGGCTTGCTATTGGAAGTGTTGCCTTTCTAATTGGATTATCAGTTTGGAAAAATTTCCCTTTGCAGTTTGAGACATATAAAAACATAAAAAGGATCAAAGACGGTATAATCTACGGACAATTTTGGGCTCAAGGAATGGCAATGTTGGCTTAATCCACCACTCAAATCCAGGGTGAAATATCTTGTCAAATATTGTATGGATTTCCCTGACATTTGGCACAAACACTCTTGGTCCCCAGAGGCTAAAGCCTATCAACTTTGTCTGTTCCCTGACCGTCCCTTTAGCACTACCATGATCATGGCTCCCATTAATACATCTGGTGATTCCATGACTTTTAATGTTGTGCAACCATCAGGTTGACATTTTTAGTTTCAGAAGAAAACTGTTTTAATAGATTATCTTACTACTGTACTTGCTTACTCACAACATTCCTATTAGTAACATGGTAAACATGCCTGCTAAACATCAACATGTTAACAATGTCATTAACCGTTTTTCCATTCACATATTTTTATGCAAATATTGCGTTGGAAAAGCTGTGTGGAAACAGAAATATTCAATAAAATGTTTTCTCTGATGAAACTACGCTCTGCGATGGAAACGTGCCACATTTGCATTTCTTTATGCAAACCTTTTTTTCAAAGGTTTGCATAAAGGAGACATATCTTGCTGATTTTTAGGTTCATGCTTGTATTTTGGGTTTCTACATTCTTACATGCTTTAATGTTCAAAAACATTATCAACATTATTCATCTGAACAGGTCAGTTTCAGCACCTGTCTTAAAGCCCCCTTCCCCTATAAGCCTGCAGTCTCCTATTATGTACATTTAATTTGTATTGCCCAAAACAAATCATTTCTACGAACAAACCAATGTTCCTGTGGACACATTTCTGGAACGGTACTAACTGCATAGATAACAAATCAAATGTTCTCAACTTTTGCGTAAAATTGACAACATTAACCGTGCATGTCTGAATGTGAAGACAAATGCCTGTTGCAATGATGTAGAAGCCACTTACGTTAACACCTGGGAGAGTGTGCACTGAAATGTATGTGTGAAGATACGCGTGAACACGCACAGAATCATTTTAGAAAGTGTCAAAGCATGTGTAAGGAGCTCTGAGGGAAGGGGGACCATTCCCTCTCAAGTGTGATTTATAACCTCAGAGTCCTGCTCCTGTCTTTATTAAGCTAATTACACACAAACACACACACACACACACACACACAGAGCCTCTGGCAGGTAGATCAGGTGCCCAAAACAAATCCTGACTCAGCATGAAAACCCTTAGTGCTTCCTCACTAGTCTGGGCTCACCACCAATGACTAGCAGCCGAGCTCAGCTCTTTAAATCAGTCAACGCTTTCCTGTTGAAGTGTGTCAGACAATCTCAGATTGTTATGTCTGTGATGACTCTGACTATGCTGAAAAACCTCTTTGTGTTTACCCCTCCTTGGGCTTTCACGCCTACCTGGTTTGGATGCAAACCAAAATTCCAGGTGTGCCAAACCAAAGAGAGGGAATTTGGTCCAACAAAAAGAGGTAGTCTCGGTTCGGTTTGTTACTAGTGTGAAAGCAATTTTTGGATGGTTCGGACTTTCGAACCAAATACAGGAAGCTCTACTGCGTGTGGTTGAGCAGGAGAGTAACAGCTATTGGCAATCAGAGCAGAGAATAAAGGAGTGTGGTAGTAAATGTACAGTGTAGGTTTTAGTTGGTCTCTGAATTAGACCTGGGCAATACATCGATATTATATTGATATTGTGATATGGGACTAGATTTCAGCTTAGATTTTTGACATCGCAATATGACATAATTGTTGTCTTTTCCTGGTTTTAAAAGCTGCATTACAGTTAAGTGATGACATTTTCTAAACTTACCAGACTGTTGTAGCTGTTCTGTTATTTGCCTTTACCCACTTTGTCATTATATCCACATTACTGATGATTATTTATTAAAAAAATCTCATTATGGAAATACAATAGTCAACACCACAATATTGTTATTGAGGTATTTGGTCAAAAATATCTTATTGTTTGATTTTATCCATATTGCCCAGCCCTACTCTGAATAAATGCTGCAGCTCCTCCAAACCCAAGTAAAGTTCCTGTTTCTTCTTACCAACACAAATCAAAAAGAGCAGTGGTAGCAAGGGGAGAGCAGCAGTCCGTTGGAAAAAAACACAGAAATGAATGAGCCCGTCTACAAACCAATCAATTACAAGTACAGGGAGATGTGGCTCACAAATGTGATGATGACAGGACGTAGTTTTGTCACGTAATAGTTCTTTAGTGTGCTTGCATAACTCCAGTGTGAAACCAACCATAAACCCTGGTCTGGATTTTGGTTCAGACATTTAATGTCTGAAAAGGACCTTATAGTCCCAGTCATTGTTGGCACGGCGTCGGTTCTGAATTCATTTGCCATTCTGCTTTGTTTGTGTTTGTGTTTTGTCTCTCCTTTCACCCAACACATGATGAACATACTTTGGTATAACAGTGGCAGGAAAACAAACTCAAAAGGAGCCCGCTGTTCCAAAGAGACATGTGCACTACGCCACAAGCCCAGCATAGAAGCCTAAGAGGGCTGCATGTAGCACTGTGCTGTTTCACAGAAAAGATCTTAGCAAGCTTGTTCACACTGTCGCCATTGTAATTACAGCTTTGCAACGCCTGACTGTCCAGTATAGAATTAGTCACATGATGTATGAGGGACACAGGATGCCTCGGGGACACACAATGACTTTGTCTTCTAATTCCAGAATTAAGATGACTTGTAAAGGGGCCTGTTATTAGAAATGTTGGCTTGTGATTATAGAATAGATACATGTAGATGAATGTGAGTGAGTATTTGAGAAAGCCGCAGAAATGGTGAGTGTGTGTGTGTGTGCGTGTGTGTTACATCTGTCCATGAACTGCTTATCTAAAAGACAGGACACTTCCATTCTCAAAGAACAGACTCATCACACGCTTCTCAGAGAAACTCCTAAGTATTAAGTGTTAAAGTGGGATTTAAACCAGAAAATATACCAACAGGTTGAATTAGCTTTGAATAGAACGTGAAGTCTGTTTGTAAGAAGGCCTTGGCGGAGTCTAGGTACAAATGCTGCAAATGAACTATGTCTAATGTGTGTATTTGTTTGATTGTAGACGTGCATGGGACTGAGAATCCAGTCACCAAAAGACCTCCTTTGGCCGATGCTTGGTTGTGGCAGGAGTCCGCCAGGAAACAATATCAGAATGAACTCAAAGCCAAGATGAAGACAAAACAACAAGAGGACCCCCGAACCCAGAAAGTACCACAGGTCAGATCTAAACCGCCAGCTGTTTTTCTCACTCCTTATTACTTACTCTAATTCAAAATAAAGGGTTAGAAGTAACACCACTTCTTTGATGAAAAGTTATTTGTACCATCATGTTTTAATGTATTTCAAGGGGAAAAAAAAACAGCAGTGCAAGCCATTGAATTTATTTGAAACATAATAATAATAATTTTTTTTTTGTAATGCACTTAAGACAAACCTCAAAGTGCTACAGGTAAGATCATAAGAGCAAGGTAATATAATATAAATAGTGTAACAACATTTTTGTGCAAGGTTAAAACTCATAGAATCTGATAAAAATAAATGTTTTTAGTCCTTTTTTAAAGGTCTCAATAGTTTGAGGTGCCCTCAGATGGTCAGGGGGGGCGTTCCAAGTCCGAGGAGCGGCAGATGGAGCAGTGTGTCTCTATATTGGCTGGAGTAGACGTTCTCCACCCCGGTCAGTGCGTTGTGTTGCCGTCTGCAACTTCTGTGTACGTAACGCGGCCGGCGAAGGAGCCCAAGTTCTTCAATGACCGATATGCACGATGGAGAGGTGTAGAATAAGGAGAAGATGTTGGGTGACGGAATACTTCAACATCGTGCCAGTCGTGGAGAGTGGAGCAGACATGCATTATCTTACACAGCAAGATTAATCGACTGGATCCTAAATAAAGCGGAAGTGGTCTGCTATTATTCTAAAAAATATATCTTTAACTCCAGTACTGTGAAACGATTAAAATATGTAATCGCGATTAATCGCATTAATAGTTAATTAGTTAATAGTTACTTTATGTACTCCCAAAATTCATCTGACAGCTTGAGTTACTAGTTACTTTAGTTACTAGTTACTTTAGTTACTCCACTACATTTATCTGACAGCTTTAGTTACTAGTTACTTTAGTTACTCCACTACATTCATCTGACAGCTTTAGTTACTAGTTACTTTAGTTACTAGTTACTTTAGTTACTCCACTACATTCATCTGACAGCTTTAGTTACTAGGTACTTTAGTTACTAGTTACTTCAATTACTCCACTACATTCATCTGACAGCTTTAGTCACTAGTTACACTGTATGTGCTTCCTGTCTGATCTTCTCCCTGTATCTGCTCCCTGTATGTTCTCCCTTTCTCATCTGCTCCCTGTATGTGCTCCATGTCTGATCTGCTCTCTGTATCTGCTCCCTGTCTGATCTGCTCCCTGTATGTACTTCCTGTCTGATCTGCTCCCTGTATGTGCTCCCTGTCTGATCTGCTCCCTGTATGTGCTCCCTGTCTGATCTGCTCCCTATATGTGCTCCCTGTCTGATCTGCTCCCTGTATGTGCTCTCTGTCTGATCTGCTCCCTGTATGTGCTCCCTGTTTGAGCTGCTCCCTGTATGTGCTCCCTGTCTGATCTTCTCCCTGTATGTACTCCCTGTCTGATCTGCTCCCTGTATGTGCTCCCTGTCTGATCTGCTCCCTATATGTGCTCCCTGTCTGATCTGCTCCCTATATGTGCTCCCTGTCTGATCTGCTCCCTGTATGTGCTCTCTGTCTGATCTGCTCTCTGTATGTGCTCCCTGTCTGATCTTCTCCCTGTATGTACTCCCTGTCTGATCTGCTCCCTATTCTGATCTGCTCCCTGTATGTGCTTCCTGTATGCTGTGCTCCCTGTATGTGATCCCTGTCTGATCTGCTCCCTGTACAAAGCACCAGTCAATTTAAGTACACGCTTATTGTCCCATGAAAAACAGTGAAAACCGGAAATCTTCATGAATTTATAAACCCCCCCCCCGGACGCCCCGGACAGTACGTTAAAAAAGACCTGTCCGTGCAAAAGAGGATGTTTGGTCACCCTATTTTACTGTCAATAAAAAAGTACATTTTCCTGATGAAAACTTTTACTTGAGTTAGCAGAACTTTTATTTGGTATAGAGTATTTCTACATCGTGGGATCTGAATACTTCTTCCACCACTGTTGTGTTGTAACCTGTGCCTTATTTGAACAGGCACAGATACTGAAGAAAAAAATCCAACAAAACAGAATCTTAGTGCAGTAACTTTGCATAAATACAGTATAGGACCTATTTGCTCTCCAAAAATGTTTTCAAAAATGTTTTCTTGTTTTTTAGTTCTGAGTTTTGAGTTCAGTCACATGGCTGCCTATCAAAAGCAGGCTGTGACAAACAGGTCAACAATGTGCTGTGTGAGCAACATTATCTGGTACAGTAGTGCCCTCGTCTGGGGGCTCTTTCACTCAAACAAACATAACACACATGCACAGACACACTTATTATCACTGACATCACATGGTCTTACATTCATTTTCTGGGACTTGCCCCAACCTTAATCATGTCTAATTACAACTCTTATTATGACTTCCCCCCTCACTTTTTTAAACCAAAAACCCAGTTTCAAGTATTTCTTCCCTGATGTGGAGCACATTTCTGTCCCCATGTAGAAGATAAGTGATCACTGTTAAGTGATTTTGTGAACATTTTGTTCCCACAACGTGACTAACACATGCTCACATCAATGTGCTTTCATATAACTTTTATGTGAAAATGTATTTGTTAATACATTATATTGTTGTCTTTAATTTGTTGAGTATTTTCCGTGTTTTGATAGCTGTTACGGGTCATGTTTGAAACTGACTTTAGACTAATATGGTGATGTCTTTATACTTTTAGAATACTATTAGCACTATCTCTGTGCATGTATTGATTAATTTCTAAGCACTATACAGTGCCTGTTGAAGATGTGCTTGTCTGGAATGGGAATGACCCAAAACCACTTAATATGCACCTCCACTGTATTTTCTACATCCGACTTACAGAGTAGAGGAAGACGTTGTACTACTGTATTTACCTGACAGAAAGATTCACAATGTAATCACAAAATATTACAATGAAGTGCACTACCCACCCGGCTTGTTATGAGAGCTAATCAGCACATATCTGCGTTCATCAACCACCAGAACCGGACTGTGTGTGTGTGTGTATGTGTAAAGCGTTCTGCATGTGGTGTCTGCGTGTGATGTGCAGGTTACCTTCCCCCCCAAACACGGACACGCATACATACGTACAGATACATCTGGCTTTATTAGATAGATAGATAGAAGTGGTATCACGCTCTTTCTGCCACTTGTCTGTAGCATTGTTGTGGGTCTGAGGTGTATGTCACATTTTAGCTGCCCAAGCTCCGCTGTTGTCTGTCTCTGGTCCTAAGGGTGACAGGGGGAGTGGCTGGCGGCCAGAGCGGCTAGAGCGGCTAAAGCCAATGTGTGCTTCTTTTACCGATATACTAACGATATTGTTTGCATTTCTAATCCAAAAAAACTCTGCACTGCACTCACTCGTGCCCGTAGCAAGACACCTGTCAACTGTGAAATCCAACGGTTCTTGAGATATGCGCATAACACACAAACAGACACACACAAACAGACACACCCACTCACACAGACACATAGACAGACGTTCCTGCAAATTATAGACATATGTATGACGGTGGCCCTAAAGGACAAAACACGGCATTTCAGAAAACGCAACGACATTCCACAAAACATGAAATGTTGTCGTGTTTTGTGGAATGCCGTTGTGTTGTGTCCTCCAGGGCCGCCGTAATGTACAAAGTGAATAGAAGCGTCAATAACTGCATTAGGAAAGAGACTTGTCTTTGCTTCAGTTATGGCTTATTATGAGCAAATTGATGATGAAAGGTGATATTGTTCTTTTCTCTATGGTGGAATGCGCGCGTTGGCGGTTTAAATCAGCATGCAAATGAGCTTGTGGCCTACTATGCATGTGGAGGCCCAAATACTGTATGTCTCCACATGGCAAACAATTGTGTGCATTTGCTCATTTTCTCCTTCACTTAACTCACTCGCTTGCAAAACTAAATTAAACACAAAAATCATACGCGAAAGGGGTGCAAAACAATTGTTAAGGCCATTAGAAGCAATAAAAGAGAGAATGCAGTAAAAGGAGTTGTGCAGCTGGGCAGGGGGAGGGACTTCAGACAGCAGGTGTCAGGCATGGATGCACTTCATTGTTTGTTCTTGTGAGGTCAAATCCTGTACGCGAAATCCATGTGTCGCCTTCAGCTGGGGTCGCGTCCCATTTGTTAATTCCTTAATTCCTTGAACATAAACACATTTGTTTTTATAATGTAAAAGTCTTCTCTGCATCCCATCCATATTATTGTTTGTGCTTGTCTTGATTTTCATTTCTTCTTCTTCTTCTTCCTAATCTTTAAAATTAAACCTGGATGACACCGGGGACAGGTCACCAAAACTGGGGACTGGTCACCCTACTGTAAAGGGGCAGTTAGATGGGATTTCACCGGGTAAACGTTATTTGCGTGGTGTGACAAATTGCAGGCGTTTAAACACAAACTCTGGGAGCTAGTTCAGAAGCTAACGTGACACTTCAGCAGTCTTTAAAAACAACTGCCACTCAGCAAGGAAACTGCTTGGAGACAAATGTGTACTAAAAGGATTGTATCTTTAAATCAAACCCAATTCATTTGGCTTATTCAGACTCTGAATGAGGACTGTTGAATTTGTTCCCTATTTCTCCCAGTGTATGATGGGATCTCTTGAAGGACAAGATATAAAGAAGGAGTGATTACAGCAGCCACTATACATGACATGGGAGAATTATGTGATATAAAATGGCCTGAACCTATCCTTAAATATGAGAGAGAGCGAGAGAGAGAGAGAGAGAGAGAGAGAGAGAGAGAGAGCTTTTCATCCATATGTTCAGATGTCTGATAAGGTTCATGGCAGACTGCGCCTCCTCCTGCCCTTCTCTCTCATCTTCAGCCAACTAATCATAAGACTGGACCCTTTGATTCCACTGGCTGCCTGATACAATGTGTGTGTGTGTGTGTGTATATGTGTGTGTACACATGGATACAATAGGCTTCATGGTAAGTGTGTGTCTGTGCACATCCAAACAGGAATAGCCTGTACTGTATTCACATGGGTTTATGAACGTGTGTGTGTGGCCACCTGCTAAGTCGAGCAGTCTAGCCACTTGTGTTCCACTCCAGCAGACTCCCATCAATAATATTGGCTGAATGTTCTCCTTGCCTAACTACAGCTCATAAAAATCTTAGCTATAAATGTGTGTATTTGTGACATTTTTACAAGACAGTAAGTTTTTTATTTCTCCTTTTTTTTTCCTTGGGAAGGAGCCCATTCCTTAGCCTCAAACCTAAATCTAATGTATACACTTACTGTGTTTCTTGTCTGAAGATTAGATTGAATTGACTTTGGTTTAGTTTAATTTATTGGTTTACAGTGTCGTGGACAGACCCCCTTAATCCACTGTACAGTAAAAGGAGCAGCTTTAGCCTCTACGGCTAATTTCCAGCTGACTAAAGGCATCCTAAAATACAATGGTAGATATATTAAAAATTAGTTACTTTACATCTATAATGACTGCAGGCCAAAGCAAAAATGGTTAAAACATACAAACAAGCAAGCACAGATGATGGCAAAGCCATTAAAGCAATCCATGCAGTAAAAGTAATACATTTTTTTTATATTTATAGTATCAAATCATAACAAGAGTTACTGTATCTCAAGACACTTTCCAGATAGAGTAGGTCTAGACCCCACTCTATAATTTACAAGTACCCAACAATTGTAGTAATTCCCCCAGTGGCGAGGGAAAAACTCGCTTTTAAGGAGAAACCTGGGACAGACCCAGGCTCTTAGGGTGTAGGGGGGGTCTGCTGGTGCCGGTTGGGGGTGTGATGAATAGTGGCAATAACAGTCACAATAAAGATAATGGAACAGTGACTAGAAATAGTAGTTGTAGTAGTTTATGTGAAGGACTAAGTCACATCAAACACACATGACACCTGACAGATTAATGCGTGCAGTTATTGGATAGCCATGTTTTAAGGTGTGTTGTAAAGGTGGAATATGTATGTATATCTTTGATAGTAGTGGGCAGTAAATTCCAGAAAATATTTGACCAAATGTGCTTTTCCTAAATGGACTTAGAAGGTCACCTTGTGTGGTGCTTCTAGTGATCTAACTGCCATTGTTATGTTGGATTATGAAAGAGTTCAAAGGAGTAGGATCAGTGTAATGCAGAATTTGTAGACCAGACAGATGCTTTTATATTTGATTACATCTTCCCAGCTCAGCAGTTTATGGTTATTTAGTATAATGCAGTGATGTGAACTGTTAGGCTTGGAAGTAGTTTTTCTTTATTATTTATGTCTACTTTGACACATGCTAAATAGTTACTATCAATAGTATTGGTATTAATGATGTTTTCCTTGCTCGTCCTTTTCAGAGCGCCTGCCATCAGGAACTGGAAAAGGTCTTAGAGGAGGTCTCCAAAATAACCTCAGAGGATAACAGAGGCCCGCTGGAGAATCTGTACGAGCTCAAGTTTCCTAACTGTGACAGACATGGACTGTACAACCTCAAACAGGTGAGCCGTGGACACAGCCCTGGTCTCACATCCCGACATTTCACCTGAACGCACACATACACACACATACACAAACACACATAGACACACTGGTTTTTGAGTAAGAACATTGTGGCTGGTTTAATTTATGGTGACACATCTACGCAAATTAATCTTCACATTTGAACAAACTAACTAGAAAACATAAAACTCACATTAGAATCTCACACACTGTATTACACTGAACATGGCAGCTTCATCATTGACATGGTTTAAGTGTGTGTGTAATACAAACTGGATACAGCATTTGAGGCGGAGGCCGGATGATCTGCACTGCTCCGTACTCTGGGGCCCATAAAGCAGGCGCACTAGAAGCTGGTCGAGACATCTACTTCTGGTTTAGCCAGAATTAGTTTGACTTTTTCTAATGTTTTGCGACACGTGGGTCAAATTCTGATTTTGCGGGGGTTGAATGCTGAAAAATAAATGTATCTACTGATTTACAGATGTCTCTTTTGCGTTTTAAGTCTATGGGAAAAGTCTTTTTGGGCCAGAAGGCATTATAGGAGTTGCAAGCATTTCAACAATTCTGGGGGCCTGGAACACTGTTTTAAAAAACTGTTCTTAAAACCTATATCTTTTAAAATCTTTTATTTACAGTATTTATTTTTTAAACCAGTGCAGTTACAGTATGTCTTAATATCAAACCCTATATTGGGAGCATTGCAAGACTTCAGTTATTGAGGGAATAAATCCAGGAAGTATCACGTTGAAAAAGCCAGATTGCATAATCCTCACATCATTTAAACCCTCTACCTTCTCAGTGCCAGCATTTTTTTCAATGACCAGCTGCAGGATGGTCCACAGGATGTCATCAACATCCTACTCCTACAGTAGTACATATACCTATAAATACCTTGCCTATAGCCTTTCATCTGATGAAAAATTATAGGCAAAGCAGGCAATTTACCCTGGCTTCCAGAACTCCAGGGGTCCCAAAAGATGATAAAGGCCTGAAGGTTGTGCTTTATTACCACATATGTTTACATCTAACAGGGGACTTCTAATTGGTGCTATGTCCATTTGGGTCTGTCTTCTCCTTTACTGAAGCTGCTGATCCAAACTGGCCTACGTGTAAGATTGAATGGGCATTGTTTTATAACCAACTGAGGATGACAGTATTAATCCATGTTGTATTGTGTAAAGGTGCCAAGGTGTACAATATGTACTGTCGCTAATGAATATCGTTTTCCAAATTAGTTTTGATATCCTACTCTAATGGTGATAGATATTTGATTGGAGTGTGAAACTGACCTTGGGATAATGGAATACTTTAAAAACAAATCTGGATATTTGGTGGTGGCTGGTATAAACAAGAATTTATATTTTACCACTTTCTTTGTATGTTCTTCCTTTGCTCTGACTAAAAATGCATGTTGTTGATTAGGGCTGTAACGGTTCATGAATTTGGTATGGGGGTCTCGGTGCAGTGCACACAGAATATGTAAAAAAGGAGCTTGATGCATGTAATATGGAACCAAAGTTGACAGGCGGGTGTTCCACCTGGAATACTTTACCTATAGTTAGCAACATGTGCTGAGGGGATGTAGTCTCACATTGCCAGACATTCCTCCACAGCCCTGCGTGGGAGGGTCCGGCTAGTCCAGCCATGCTCTGGTTTTTTGGCATTTCTTTAAACCCATCACAATCATCTCTGGCTGCGCTAAGCACCAGACGAAGCAATGGTGCCTCTGCTAAATAGCTTCAGGAAGGAACTTGTTTTGCTGGAACATGTGTACGTTCAAAGGTTGTTTTAGTCATCCATCCATCTTCGTCTGCTTGTCCGGTGTTGAGTCACGGGGGGGAGCTCCAGCAGGGGACCCCAAACTTCCCTTTCCCAAGCCACATCAACTAGTTCCGACTGGGGGATCCCGAGGCATTCCCAGGCCAGGTTGGAGATATAATCCCTCCACCTAGTCCTGGGTCTTCACCGAGGCCTCCTCCCAGCTTGACGTGCCTGGACCACCTCCCTAGGGAGGCGTCCAGGAGGCATCCTTACCAGATGCCCGAACCACCTCAACTGGCTCCTTACAACGTGAAGGAGCAGCGGCTCTACTCCGAGCTCCTCTCGGATGACTGAGCTTCTCACCCGATCTCTAAGGGAGACACCAGCCCCCCTCCTGAGGAAACCCATTTCGGCCGCTTGTACCCTGGATCTCATTCTTTGGGTTATGACCCAGCCTTCATGACCAAAGGTGAGGGTAGGAACAAACACTGACTGCTAGATCGAGAGCTGTGTTTTCTGGCTCAGCTCTCCTTTTATCACAACGGTGCAATAAATGGAATGTAATACCGATACAGATTCTCCAATTCTCCAACCAATCTCCAGCTCCATTGTCCCCTCACTCGCGAACAAGACCCCAAGGTATTTAAACTCACTTGGGGTAAGGACTCATTCTCTTCTTTAGTTGTGCGAGAGAAAACTATGATTGGACAGCTAGTCTAGCTAGCTGTCTGGATTTACCCTGCAGAGACCTGAGGACCAGGTAACCATAGTCCTCAGACTGGACAGATAGTCTAGCTAGCTGTCTGGATTTACCCTGCAGAGATCTGAGGAGCAGGTAACCATAGTCCTCAGATTGGACAGATAGTCTAGCTAGCTGTCTGGATTTACCCTGCAGAGATCTGAGGACCAGGTAACCATAGTCCTCAGATTGGACAGATAGTCTAGCTAGCTGTCTGGATTTACCCTGCAGAGATCTGAGGACCAGGTAACCATAGTCCTCAGATTGGACAGATAGTCTAGCTAGCTGTCTGGATTTACCCTGCAGAGATATGAGGACCAGGTAACCATAGTCCTCAGATTGGACAGATAGTCTAGCTAGCTGTCTGGATTTACCCTGCAGAGATCTGAGGACCAGGGAACCATAGTCCTCAGAAATTCACCAGAGGTTAGAACGCCAACACAGAGACAGAGAACGGGGATCACCGGTAATGAAACGTCGTCGATATAGACTATAGAGGAGGTGACTGAAAACACAGTGAATATGATAACCCATATTCCACTGCATCACTCAGATGTGCCAATCCCCATGTTTTCAAATTCATAGCATAAGAGATGGCTTTCAGTTTCATGGCCTATTGTGACATGCCTTTTGGGAAAAAAGGCATGTCATGTGTTCTGTATTCGTACAGGGTAATACAGAAATCTTTATAATGTTTCTTATTATTATAAAAAATTGTTTACGAAAGGAAGGGTATGCACCGAACTGGGACTTCTGTGTACTGTTACACCCCATTTGCTGATACAAGCATAATTCAACACACATACAATCAGTTTACATGCTTATTAAAATCCACACACACCCAACAACAACAACAACAACTCTTGTATCAGCCTGGCAAAAATATATAGTCTCCCCCTTACTCCACCTGCCACTGCTCTCCACACAACTACCCCCTCTCCCCCCCTTTCTTTTTCAACTCACACACACACCCCTCTTAACACTGCTCACACACACACACACACACACACACACACACACACACACACACACACACACACACACAGTTCCTGATGACAACATGTGGAGATGTTGTCATCATGAATGAGGCAACAGCTTCTGAGCTCAAGGTTACAAGGCAATAAAAGTGTTTGGCGTACTTCATGGGAAGACTTTTGTTAGCCTAAGGAATGAACTGTGCTTCCGACCGGGGGGAGGGGGGGCTTGAATTTGAATTCTGCTCATCCATAGAAATCAGTGGGACAAACAAGGTCACATATCCAGTGTTTTCTTACGAGCATAGTAGAGCAGAAAAGAAGATTTGAATAGGCGCCACAGTTTCCTAAAGCAGGGCTCTTAACCACTCGGCCAATTTTCATCACTGGTCACAAACAACAGCATTGTTTCGGACCGGAGTCCTCGGTTCCCAGGGAGGAACACTGTACCTCCTCAACACTCAGCTCCCTTTTGTAGTTGTCCCTCATGTCGCGGGGTAATTACTGTAACTGTCACTTTTTTTGTTCTTTCTCATCCAAGGAAGAAAATGGAAAGTCTTTTCTTATCCCCCAGCTTTTCATTCTTCGCGTGCGCGGCGTAAACTGTGTCCACTTCAATTACAACCTCATTTCTGAGTAGAGGGGGAAGGCACTACAGGGGGGGCTGATGTGTGTGTGTGTGTGTGTGTGTGTGTGTGTGTGTGTGTGTGTGTGTGTGTGTGTGTGTGTGTGTGTGTGTGTGTCAGTGATGGCATGTGTTGCTGGGGATGGGTTGTGATTTGGGGGCATGACCTGAGGATGGGCTGTTATTGGGCAAGTGGTGTCCCACCCAAAACCACAGCCCTCACTCTCATCCAATAGCCCCCCGTCACCAGAAGATCTACAAGCACACACACACACACACACACACACACACACTCATCTCAAGCCACCGTACGCCATGCTTCATTAACGCACCCCCTGCTTCTCACTGGGAATCTTTACCCCTCCCTGTTTTTTTTCCAGTATTTTCCAACTTGTTTGTGTTTTTCTTCCTTCTTTCGCAGTGCCACATGTCCACCCACGGCCAGCGGGGCGAGTGCTGGTGCGTTAACCCCTTAACCGGGGTCCAGCTTCCAGCAACGCCTAAAGTCAGAGGGGATCCCAACTGTAACCAGTTCCAGGAGGAACTGAGAGCAATGCCCACTGCAACAGCTGCGTACTAGCACGGTCCAGCACATCCAATGACAGGGTTGGGTTTACTTAAAAATTCAAAATGGAGGATTCGTGGAATAGGATTATTTTATCAACATGTACAGAAGTATTGTAGTGTTATATTTGAAATCTTTGTCTCTACTTCTTTTTTGAATTTACACTAGGTTTAGGTTAAAGTATCGCTGATGTGTTATAGGATGAAGTTGGCATTGTTCTAGTTTTCCTGTTGTCAAAAAATCCCGTGTCTGGCTCTCAGTGATTTCTGACTTTTCTAGCTTTTCCTTGTGACTCAAGCCCATGTACTCCTACTAAAGATGTATGGAATACATATTTTGTGTTTTACCTGTCCTAAACAGCTGGTCACTGTAGTTTTTTACAAACTTTACTCAAATTGAAGAAAAGGGTAAATTGTTGGGGACTATTTCTACCTGCGGATTAATACACATTTGTTGTACACGTTTGTTTTTTATGGATGTATGACAGCAGGACGGTTTAATTGGACTTATGTCCACTTGCCAGTTGGATCTTTTTAGTGTTGCTTTCAGTTACTTTTTAATGGGACTTGTTGACAATATAAAAAGAATTGTGCCAGCCTTATCCTTTGAAGCTGCATTGATTGATTGTTGGGGCCACTTAGGGGCAGCAGAACAAGCTGTAAACATATCTTATCTTATAGTGAATGTGTCAGCAGACAGAGCAAGATTAGCATTCCTTTTAGGGTGACAATGTAACATCTACTCAGTGCTACAGAATAAAATATTGACTTGTGGCTTACTCTACAAATATGTAGAGTATAGCTAATCAACACTGCCACAGTTACATAAACCAATGAAAAGAAACATTCTGCATACTTTTTGAAAGTGTAATCACATGAGACTAAGTTGACATGAGTTGAGGTAATTTCATAATAATGGAGAGAAAACGCATACTTGAAGAAGACAAGCCTCGATGTTGAGCTGAGGTTAAAGACTTACAGGTGGTCCTTGACATTTCAAATATTTGTAAGCTTAAGCTACACGTGATTTTAGTGCCAACATGTTGTGTGATCTGGTTTCCATAAGTAAATACTCTGCAAGCAGGCAATTAAACTTGTTATCACTGTCATGCTTTTCACTGATTACATCTTACATCATACAAGTTTCCCTGTTGATGCACCAACTTTGCTTCCTACATTGTTAGCTGTAAATTAATTCAGTTCAACTCTGCTCCGACAAGCTAAACTCAAGATGTCAAATCCGACACCATCCAACTGTTTCTATAAATCCACACACATCAGTTTGGTTAACTGCACAGAGCTGTTGCTGCTGCTGTTGCTGTTTGTCAGCATTTTTCCCACCAACACTTGTCTGTTCCAAATAAGTGTAACTGAAGAAAAATGGCCCTTAGGGTAATAACACTGGAAACTGCTGTGCGCCATCACTATTCCTATCACTCTCTCTGTGTGTGTGTGTGTGTGTGTGTGTGTGTGTGTGAGTGAGATCTTGTTTAACTGTATTCTTCCATACACCAGGAGTTCAGTATACTTGTGGGGTCCTGACATCTTTGAGGAGCCAAAATGCTGGACCCCACAGCTTTAAAGGGCTGTTTGAGGGTTAAGAGGTTTTAGGAGTAGGGTTAGAATCAGGTTATGGTTAGGGTGAGGGTAAGGGTTAAGGTTAGTGTAAGGGGCTAGGGAATGCATTATGCCAATGACGGGTCCCCACAAAGATAGTGCCACATACATATTGGGTGGCACTGTGTATGTGTGTGTGTGTGTTGAAAAAGCATGAGCACTGAGCATGTGTGTGAAATACACACACATGCTCAGGACCTATACATGCACTAATAGAGAGATGTCAGAGTGAATGGGCTGCCAGCTGAATCAGCACCCTGAGTGGTTGGGGGGGTACAGTGCCTTGCTCAAGAGCACCTGGCAGCGCCAAGTAGGTGAAGTGGCATCTCTCCAGCCACACTGCGTACTTTTTTGGTCCATATGGTGACTTGAACCAGTCACCCTCCGGTTCCCAACCCAACTCCTTACGGACTGAGCAACTGCCACCTTTTCATCTCATAGCAAAAATATAGCTGTAATCCATTACACCACTGTGAAAAAAAAAACACAGCAAGTTGGTCATTCAGCAGATGCAGCGTAATCACTAAGTTGTTATTCCTGCTGCGATTATGGAAGTATTTGCATGTGACTTAGAATAGTTTCATAAATTTCAGACTTTTATAAGTGAAAGTTATAGTGACATTATCATGAATCCCTGTGATGACATGATGATTCTCTAAACCTGCAAGGGTTTTTAAAATGCCACCGCATAGATAACATGTTACAAATATGAAAGCACTGATATCAGCCTGAATGGAGTAAGAGCTCCAACATAAATACAGAAATTAGCGTATTGTGGCTATGAATAAGGACGCTAATTTAGAGAGTTTTTTCTGACAGACCAACCCGACCAACCCTTGTCAACCGATTATTAACCGTTAACCCAGGGATCTTCAACATGTTTTAAACCAAGGACCCCTGAACTTAAAGAGAGACGGAGCAGGGACCCCGCATATATTGTGTAACTAAGTTACGCAATAAACTAGGGTGTACGCCTTTATAGATACCTTTTTGGTGCATAGTTATTAAAATAATTGTTCCAATAATTTTATAAATCATGTTTTTATGTTAAACATGGAAAAGTGAATCCTTAGACCTTAGTGACTACCTTACCTATAGGCCAGTAAGCCTATCATTAATGTGTTTTTTTCACAAATAGGCTGGGCACGTTCATCCCTGACAAAATGTAGCAACCCCTTTGTTTTATTTTTAAATTGAAACGGGTGCATTGAACACCCTGTTGTGTACGCAAGCACTCTGCTTTTTTTATTACCACGAGACTACAGACACGTCTCTGATTGCTTGTCACCTGTGACACACACAGCCAATAAACAAGAGACACAGAGACCACACGGGAGAAAACGTAGCAACACAGTGCACACCGTTTTATATTTGCTAATAAAATGTTGGATTTGTGTTAAGACATTTTAGTTTTTGAAAAAAAAGTAACAAAACCTAATAAGTAAGTCTGAGGACCCCCTTACTAGTTACTAGTTACTTTAGGTACTTCACAACATTCATCTGACAGCTTTAGTTACTAGTTACTTTAGTTACTAATTACTTTAGTTAGTTAGTAGAGTTTTGCACACAAAACTCATATTATAAATGAAACTACCCAACAATATATTGGCCTACACATCCAGTTGACATGATTATTATTAAACACTGAACAGTTTTAATTGTATCCAGTTTCTATAATGTAAAGATTTTTCTCCTCCATTAAGTAATTTTACTTTAAAGTGCTCATATTCTGCTTTTTGGCTCTTTTAATTTTTTTTATTGTGTTAAATATCTTTCTGTGCGTTATAGGTTTACAAAGTGTATATGCCCATATCCCCCCCTCCAAAGGGACTTACCATCTCCAACAGAAAACCCAGTTCACAACCTGCTCCGAACAGCTCTACTGTAGTCCAACTTTTACTTCAGAGACAAATGTTATAATGCTCGCCTAGCGGCTAGCATGGCACTCCCTCATACTCTGCTCCTAGTAGTCCTTACCTAGGTACTGTCAGGGTCCTCATACTCTGCTTCTGACTGGCTAGTAGTCCTTACCTAGGTACTGTCAGGGTCCTCATACTCTGCTTCTGACGGGCTAGTAGTCCTTACCTAGGTACTGTCAGGGCCCTCATACTCTGCTTCTGAATGGCTAGTAGTCCTTACCTAGGTACTGTCAGGGCCCTCATACTCTGCTTCTGACTGGCTAGTAGTCCTTACCTAGGTACTGTCAGGACCCTCATACTCTGCTTCTGACTGGCTAGTAGTCCTTACCTAGGTACTGTCAGGGTCCTCATACTCTGCTTCTGACTGGCTAGTAGTCCTTACCTAGGTACTGTCAGGACCTCATACTCTGCTTCTGACTGGCTAGTAGTCCTTACCTAGGTACTGTCAGGACCCTCATACTCTGCTTCTGACTGGCTAGTAGTCCTTACCTAGGTACTGTCAGGACCCTCATACTCTGCTTCTGACTGGCTAGTAGTCCTTACCTAGGTACTGTCAGGACCCTCATACTCTGCTTCTGACTGGCTAGTAGTCCTTACCTCGGTACTGTCAGGGTCCTCATACTCTGCTCCTGACTGGCTAGTAGTCCTTACCTAGGTACTGTCAGGGCCCTCATACTCTGCTCTGACTGGCTAGTAGTCCTTACCTAGGTACTGTCAGGGCCCTCATACTCTGCTTCTGACGGGCTAGTAGTCCTTACCTAGGTACTGTCAGGGTCCTCATACTCTGCTTCTGACGGGCTAGTAGTCCTTACCTAGGTACTGTCAGGACCCTCATACTCTGCTTCTGACTGGCTAGTAGTCCTTACCTAGGTACTGTCAGGGCCCTCATACTCTGCTTCTGACTGGCTAGTAGTCCTTACCTAGGTACTGTCAGGTCCCTCATACTCTGCTTCTGACTGGCTAGTAGTCCTTACCTAGGTACTGTCAGGGTCCTCATACTCTGCTTCTGACTGGCTAGTAGTCCTTACCTAGGTACTGTCAGGGTCCCTCATACTCTGCTTCTGACTGGCTAGTAGTCCTTACCTAGGTACTGTCAGGGCCCTCATACTCTGCTTCTGACTGGCTAGTAGTCCTTACCTAGGTACTGTCAGGACCCTCATACTCTGCTTCTGACTGGCTAGTAGTCCTTACCTAGGTACTGTCAGGACCCTCATACTCTGCTTCTGACTGGCTAGTAGTCCTTACCTAGGTACTGTCAGGGTCCTCATACTCTGCTTCTGACTGGCTAGTAGTCCTTACCTAGGTACTGTCAGGACCCTCATACTCTGCTTCTGACTGGCTAGTAGTCCTTACCTAGGTACTGTCAGGGTCCTCATACTCTGCTCCTGACTGGCTAGTAGTCCTTACCTAGGTACTGTCAGGACCCTCATACTCTGCTTCTGACTGGCTAGTAGTCCTTACCTAGGTACTGTCAGGGCCCTCATACTCTGCTTCTGACTGGCTAGTAGTCCTTACCTAGGTACTGTCAGGACCCTCATACTCTGCTTCTGACTGGCTAGTAGTCCTTACCTAGGTACTGTCAGGACCCTCATACTCTGCTTCTGACTGGCTAGTAGTCCTTACCTAGGTACTGTCAGGACCCTCATACTCTGCTTCTGACTGGCTAGTAGTCCTTACCTAGGTACTGTCAGGGTCCTCATACTCTGCTTCTGACTGGCTAGTAGTCCTTACCTAGGTACTGTCAGGACCCTCATACTCTGCTTCTGACTGGCTAGTAGTCCTTACCTAGGTACTGTCAGGGCCCTCATACTCTGTTTCTGACTGGCTAGTAGTCCTTACCTAGGTACTGTCAGGGCCTCATACTCTGTTTCTGACTGGCTAGTAGTCCTTACCTAGGTACTGTCAGGGCTCGCTCCTGATGATTCTTACATACTTTTACTTTAGTAAAAGTAGGACTTCATTTTATGGCTAAAAGTAGCTAATAAATAGCTTCAGCTAATGTTTGCATAAAACAAGGACTGTGGATTTGTCCCACCCATGTTGTAGTGTGCCGTCACATTAGGAAGGAATTGACCCATAATAATAATAATAATGATCATAAAGTATGAAAGTATTGTATTACAGCAGACTTGAAAAAAATCTAATAAAAAGATCTATTCATTTTCTTGATCAGGCTCAGTCAATGTAGAAAAGATTATTTCTTTTGCACTGACCTATTAAAATATTTGATGGCACAGGCAACAGTTATATACTGTATATACTGTATACAGTATATATATATATATATATATATATATATATATATATATATATATATATATATATATATATATATATATATATATATATATACTGTATCTTTTAGGCTACCTACTAGACATTTTTTCACCTTGTCCATCTTGTCCACCTGGTCCATACATTTTTATATGTTATACAGCCGAAGTACATGAGACGTAAGGCTTTCAAAAGTTTTGCAATCAAATGATTCAAGACTTGGGTGTAAAGAAAGACTTCTTTGAAGTTCTGGCCAAGAGTGTATCATATGAGACCACTCCTGACTGGCTGTGGCCCTGTAACCTTATACATGTGCCAGAGTGCCAGTTAGCTGAGCAAAAACACTCTTTCAACTACAGCTTTACAGCTTTGTTCAGTTTTTGTGACACTGTTTCTTTTCTCTAATTTCTTTTTATTTTGTCTTATTAATGCTGGTTCTTTGGCAGCAAGTTTGCTTTAAAAAACAAATTGACAGCTTGGCTTGGTGTCACACATGGATCTCAGGCGTCCTCGGGTTGTTCAGCACATTTAATGCTAGTTTGAAGCTGGCCTTTTCTGAAAACAAATCAAAACAAGTGTCTTTTGTTTTTGGGTTTGATAGATCAGGCACAATGGGCTGAGGAGGGTAGTTTAGCAGTGGGAATAAGAGTGGGGGTGAGTATGTGTGTGCTGGCGTGATTGTGTCTGTGTGTGTGTGTGTGTGAGTATGTGTATGTGTATGTGCAAAAGCACATGTGCGTGTATTGGCCTGGAGAGCCCAAGATCTGCCCTACTTTCAGGAAAGTATTTCTTTTGTTAGCATTCAACAACTTCCCTTGATATATGTTGATGGTGGGTCTGCGTCTAAGACTCACGGAAGCTGTACTTGTTGAATGTTAACAAAATAATTGTTGTTTTTATCTTTGTTAAAATGACATGGTGCTCCGATGTTAGCAGGAAGTACACAGCAGAGACATTTATTTGTGAATATGGACAATGGAGTCAAGTGTTATGTTTCAGCTTTGAAGAAGAAAAAGAAAGAAAAAGAACTTTATGGAGAAATATGCAGTGTAACAGAGGCTTGTGGCAACTGGGGAAGACTTCAGCTCTCTATAGGGCAGAGGGCAGCAGTGCTGGGAATCTGGACAGATGTGGTAATGTACTTGCATACGTGTTGCACTTGCAGGGCTGCTGTGGCTCAGAGGTAGCGCGGTTGCCTGCCAATCAGAAGGTTGGTGGTTTGATCTCTGGCCCTGCAGTCCCAGGTCCAAGTGTCCATAGGCAAGACACTGAACCCCGAGTTTCCCCCGGGTGCACCACACCATGTGAATGTGTGAGTGTTTATCTGATGACACCTATGTGGCACCTTGTACAGCAGCCTCAGCCACAGTGTGTGAATGGCTCCTGTACTATGTTAAAGCACTTTGAGTAGTTGTTAAGACTAGAAAAGCGCTATATAAATACAGTCCATATTTGCAATGTGCAAAGGGGGCAAGAATATAAATCATCTTCAAGCTAATATGTGTTTATCTAGCCCAGATCCTTGGCATGATTGAGCCTTAAAGCCTTGAAGTAAAACACATCTCCATCTTGGGTAGTAGTTCTGACTAGTTTTACATAGTATTATACTCACTTAATGAATTGCTAAGGGTCTCGGAGCACAGTGACATCGCTGAAAACAAATCGGATGGGGAAAGATTCTAGAGTGAATATGACTACGGCAAGTCTATGATGGCTGTTTTCAACGGACAGTTTGGTTTGTGATTTACCGTTTGCTTTGGTTTTCTCTTCCTAATAACTGCTCTAACTTAAATGAGGGTTTGTTTACAACTTGTCTGAAGAGTTTGACCAATTTTAGCGATGTAGCAGCATTCTGAGAGCTCAGCAATTACTTTGGTGAGTAGCCTACAAAGTAAGGCCGCACAATTGATTGAATATTAATTTTGGCTTCCCACAAATCAATGAAATGATTGACTGCCAAATTGACGCTCATGGAAAACTCTGCTATATATCAAATCAAGAGCTTCTAAACAGACATTATCTTCATTCAGACTGTTACAGTATAACATCCAGACCTCTACACACATCAGACTGTTACAGTATAACATACAGACCTCTACATACATCAGACTGTTACAGTATAACATCCAGACCTCTACACACATCAGACTGTTACAGTATAACATACAGACCTCTACACACATCAGACTGTTACAGTATAACATCCAGACCTCTACACACATCAGACTGTTACAGTATAACATCCAGACCTCTACACACATCAGACTGTTACAGTATAACATCCAGACCTCTACACACACACACATCAGACTGTTACAGTATAACATACAGACCTCTACACACATCAGACTGTTACAGTATAACATCCAGACCATCTACACACATCAGACTGTTACAGTATAACATCCAGACCTCTACACACACAGACTCAGACTGGTATAACATCCAGACCTCTACACACATCACACTGTTACAGTATAACATCCAGACCTCTACACATCAGACTGTTACAGTATAACATCCAGACCTCTACACACATCAGACTGTTACAGTATAACATACAGACCTCTACACACATCAGACTGTTACAGTATAACATCCAGACCTCTACACACATCAGACTGTTACAGTATAACATCCAGACCTCTACATACATCAGACTGTTACAGTATAACATCCAGACCTCTACACACATCAGACTGTTACAGTATAACATCCAGACCTCTACACACATCAGACTGTTACAGTATAACATCCAGACCTCTACACACATCAGACTGCTACAGTATAACATCCAGACCTCTACACACATCAGACTGTTACAGTATAACATCCAGACCTCTACACACATCAGACTGCTACAGTATAACATCCAGACCTCTACACACATCAGACTGTTACAGTATAACATCCAGACCTCTCTACACATCAGACTGTTACAGCACATCAGACTGCTACAGTATAATCCAGACCTCTACATACATCAGACTGTTACAGTATAACATCCAGACCTCTACACACATCAGACTGTTACAGTATAACATCCAGACCTCTACACACATCAGACTGTTACAGTATAACATCCAGACCTCTACACACATCAGACTGTTACAGTATAACATACAGACCTCTACACACATCAGACTGTTACAGTATAACATCCAGACCTCTACACACACATCAGACTGCTAGTATAACAGTATAACATCCAGACCTCTACACACATCAGACTGTTACAGTATAACATACAGACCTCTACACACATCAGACTGTTACAGTATAACATCCAGACCTCTACACACATCAGACTGTTACAGTATAACATCCAGACCTCTGCTACACATCCAGACTGTTACAGTATAACATCCAGACCTCTACATACATCAGACTGTTACAGTATAACATACAGACCTCTACACACATCAGACTGTTACAGTATAACATCCAGACCTCTACACACATCAGACTCAGACCATCTACACACATCAGACTGTTACAGTAACATCCAGACCTCTACACATCATCAGACTGTTACAGTATAACATACAGACCTCTACACACATCAGACTGTTACAGTATAACATCCAGACCTCTACACACAGTATAACATCAGACTGTTACAGTATAACATACAGACCTCTACACACATCAGACTGTTACAGTATAACATCCAGACCTCTACACACATCAGACTGTTACAGTATAACATACAGACCTCTACACACATCAGACTGTTACAGTATAACATACAGACCTATAATAACTCAACTGAGCCAGACATTTCTTTGTTTAGGCTGAGATGGATATAGATGGCATAGCGCTGCAGTGTTTCAGTGTTTACACTGTATAAATTAGCCAGCAGCTAGCTGACTTCCTCTAATCATAGCTCAGTCTGACAGAACAGTGAATATCAGAATTTGTTAAAACAGAGCAGATTATTTTGGTAGCGAGAGCAACAAGTTAGCAGGTCGTCTGTATGTTTGGGTTTCTGTGTGTGTGTGTGTGTGTGTGTGTGTGTGTGTGTGTGTGTGTGTGAAAAGGTATTAACTTTTAAGGATTCTGTTATTCTGCAGTATTGAGAAGGAAAAAAAAAAATTAAACAACGTACACCTATCTGACAAACAAATAGTCGAATATTCACGCCCAGCCCTGTTTCTTTGGATGCAAAAATGTGTCCATCAGCAGGAATGTAGCACTACATGGAAGTGAAAGCAGTGCTCTGTTGCCAGAGATGGGAAGTAACGAAGTACAAATACTTCGTTACTGTACTCAAGTAGATTTTTCTGATATTTTTACTTTACTTTACTATTTATTTTTGCGGCGACTTTTTACTTCTACTCCTTACATTTTAACACATATACCAGTACTTTCTACTCATTACATTTTACAAAATTGGCTCGTTACTTTCGTTTTGTACAAGAGGTTGTCATGTCGGACAATAGCGCGGACAGGCGCTAACACCGCGAGCGGGTGCGCGCCACACGGAGAAAAAAGTGAGAGAAAAGAAAAAGAGACCGGGACAGAGATCCTGTCCGGAGGATAATCAGCCAAAATTGTGTGTGTGCGACTTTGAGAACTGTAAATCATATAATGTTGTCAGTTCACATAAGCCTGTAATTGGTCTATAGTTCTTGCACATTTAAAGTAAGTTAGCTAGTGGTGTTGGTGTGTTCTTCACCTGTTCACCAACTTCAGATACTGTAATTCAGTTGACAAGTGGATGGAAACTTAGCTAGAGAGAAGTTGTCTCCGTCTGTTTTAACAGACACACCTGGGGCGAAGTTGGAAACCAGAATCAGCTTTAATACAGTCCTAATCTAGTCCTCAACTTTCACATCATTTCACTGGACTATTATTGTTTACATCATCAATACCATATTCAATCTAAATGATGGGAATATATCTACTGTACGTTTCATTTGACGCAACTCAACAGATTCAGCATTCTGCATTAATTCACAGCAAATCATTGAGGCATAATGGCGCTAACGTTAGCACATTGTATTATGGATGGCAACATGATTGAAAATGAAGAAAACAGAGATCCGGCAGACAAGCAGCAAGACATTCCCATCATCCTCGGCCTTATCTGAGAGAGATGTTTGAGACAGTAGGCATCAAGATGGACTCCTGGCCAATGTGCTGGGGAACTTCTTCATTAATGTCTGTTTAGTCATTCATATTTTAACGTTTTATTTCTTTCCAGAAGCCATATTTGAGCACACACACATACATGTAGATTAATTTAAATGTTAGGAGGAAGATTAAAAATAGAAACTGGATCTGTGAATTCTCACAGAATCACAGCTGAATTCATATCTTGTTAATGAGTCAGAATCTTATTAACCTGGAGTCCCAGTTTCTGTCATAATAATCATATATGTGATGTTTTAGGCCTATTGGCAGACATCCATTTAAAATGTAGCCAATGTCATATAAAGACGTGTCCTCCATGTCCACTGAAGTTCCTCAGCCTCTCTCTAGTAACATTGGTGTGCTCCAGGTAGCTTTGCATAAAACAATGGTTGTCATTCGCAAGGCTACTTTTACTTTTATACTTTAAGTAAATTTCCAAGCCTGTACTTTGTTACTTTTACTTGAGTAAAAAGTTTAATCAGTACTTCCACTTTTACCAGAGTATTTTTTAACACAAGTATCTGTACTTCTACTTAAGTACGGAAAGTGAGTACTTTTGCCATCTCTGTCTGTTGCAATGCATTAAAAATATGTTATACCACAAAATCACTGAATAATCATGACAAATAATCCTCATCTTAAAATTGATCAAAATAATTGTGATTATCATCCTGGTTATAATTGTGCAGTCATAGTACAAAGAACAGACAGTACAGAACTACACAAGTTGCACATGTTAGATTGCTGGTTTTATTTGCCTTTAGTCCTTTTCACAGGGTACTAGTATTACCTGGGGACCTCTGGTTATTTGTAACTCTGGGGTGGTCGCCTGTGATCTTAATCTCGTGCCAATCTGCCATGTCTGCAAAGTTAAAATTCCACTACAAGTGACCTGCCATATTTCACCAAACACAGCGGGTTGTGTGATAATATTAGTCCCGTGTGACTTTGCATCTCTGGGATTCGAGGTTGTGTTGGCTGCGTTGGCAGTTATAAACAAAGGTTCTGACAGAGCCATGACATCATATGTGGGGAATAATGTGAGTTTATTAAGTAAAATACAGACTTGGCTTATCCCATGCAAAGGCACCCCATAAAACTCAGTGAAGACGTGGAGGGGGGTCATTTATAAATCACATGAGGTCCCCTGGTAAGTTAGTACTAGTCCCATGCAAATAGGGCTTTTATATCTCATGACATGTTTTATTCAGGTTTTTTTTCTTCTCTTTTCTTCCTGACACGAGGCCTAATTTTCTTACCAGACCGACCAACATGCAGGACTACAGACTGTTCTCTTGCCTGAGTTACTGTGAGGCATGGCAGCCACAACACAAGCATTGTAGCTGTGACTTAAAAGTACTCCTTTAATGTTTTTAGGATAGCAAATCTTAATCTCAATGTTGGTTTACTCATCATGCAGTTGTGGTTCTCACAGTCACATCCGATCCCCGCTCAAGAGCCCTCCATTTGGGATTCTATGTCCCATCATTGATGAAAGGGCTTGGATGAAAACTAGCAGACACTTGTCTACTTGTCTGCCGTCTACTACCACCGGCATCGGAGGATTCCACCACTAAGTCATGTGATTTACTCCCAAAGCGCTGTACATTCTTTCAAATCTCCTTTCATCTCTATCCCGGTGATGAAAAGAACCACCATTACCTCTTTAAGAGATAGTATTATACAAGAGCACAAGCAGTGATTTGCACAGATCCTAATTATGCAGTGTAAACATCTGCATGCCATTTGTACACTTATGTCTTTAAATGCCCCATCATTGTTTCTAAAAGTCACATTTAATGATATGAGCCACAGGCAAATGGATGCACAAGCGAGTGAAAGCATCTCCAGAGCTACAGCGCTGAGCATTGGTTTAATCATATTAACTGCATTCAAGACTTTGAGGTCTGGGCGGCACAGAAATGCTGGGCACAGCAGTTTGGGATGGAGTGAGGTGCGTGAGTTAATGTCAGATGTAGCCATCCAACGTTGTTGGCCTAATTATGTAATAAAAGGGGCATAAATGCTTTGAAGTCATAAGTGCAGTTGTCAGTTTCTTTGAAGGCAAATAGTAATTGTCATGTTCACTGCCTAACAAATCAAATCTTCTACACATGTTTCCTCCTCCCCGAAGTCAAAGTCTGTGCCCTGCCTTTTACATGTACGAACGTGCACACACACACACACACACACACACACACACACACACACACCCCACAACAACCTTTACGGCTGCCTTGATCTGCTCACTATACCAGAACTGCTGGGCCCTCCACCCTTTCAGGCCCTGCTTCAGTCACCCACATCTGGAGTTGGTCAAAGTCCTGAACTCTCCAGGGATAGACTTTGGTGGCCCCCCAAAAAGTCCCATTTTGTCACTTTCTGGAATCCATTAGGGAATAAAAATGACCAGACAACATGCAGAGAGTTAATCCTTATGAGTGTCTGTGCATGCTGGAGATATTGAAGAAGACATTGCTGATCAGGAGGAGCGGATGGGGGGGCACTGGTAGATGAAACGGGTTTCAAAAATGAGTGGAATAATTACATCTAGCATTACTAGATAGTTTATAAATATAACAGAAAAGAACCAAATGGTGGTAGGTAATATATCTGATTTCATATCCTGTTTTAGTAAAAAAATATATTTTTTCAGGGTTCTGGGTCATGTGACAAGTCATGTGACAAATGCTAAATAGCTCTCGCCTGAGACCATTGTCGACACATATGCAGGACGCCAAAAACAAAAGTTACTGTTGTACTAGTCTGGACACTAGTCTTTGCACTAAAGGTTTCCTAAATGCCTTGTATGTAAATTGGTTGTGAGCTAACTGATTGATTGTGTAGATTTGGGCTTTTATATGTTTTAATCCACTTTGTTTATACGGCGAAGTGGAGAGGCCTGTTTGGAGCTGGCTGGTGAAGGTGACGGCGTAGAGATACACCATGACCCTTTTTCTTAAAGTGTCTTAACGTTTTATGGTGTGATTGCACTTCTTTTCAGCGTTTAAGGGACATTCCATCTGTATATTGCGTTCCAAGACAGCCTTGCGGCGATTGGATTTCATAAGGGCGAATTGTTAAACTGTTACAATATAATTTAAAATCTGCTTTAAAAATAAATATATATCTTTATTTAGCATGTTTGTTTTGTCCATATGTGCTCATGCTGTGTTCCCCCAGTGGTAGGTGAGGTCTCAGCTGCTACAATGACGTTCTTTTTTTTTTTTTTGTCCCCCCCTGACTCAAATGTCAAACTAAATGACCAAAACAACTTACAGAAGGACCCCAAAACCAGTTCACATGCAACTCCCCTGTATCGCCTACTACTAACTTACTGATTTAACTGATAGAGGACGCTGCAGATTCACAATGTAATCACAAAATATCACAATGACAATGTGGAGTAATCAGACATCGGCGTCATGGACTCATGGCAGGGCGCTACCCACCCGGCCCGTTATGAGAGCTAATCAGCACAAATCTGTGTTAATCAACCACCATCATCATCATGTGTTGGTAGATGGCGCGATCCATTTAGTCTAGACAAACTTTGTTCCCAAATGTTGCTTGAATGGTGTTCTATTCAATGTGAAAATGAATGGAAACACACTAAAATGTCTCATATCAATTCAATATATCAATTTGATCGCTAAGCAGCGTGTGACGTCATCACCACAGGTTTTTATTGGCTTTAAAGCTGTTGGATAGAAACACACTTTCACCAGCTTTATTCACATGAATTTTCTTTACCGAACTGATTCGATTGACAAGTGGATGGAAACGTAGCTAGTGAGCAATGGGCCAGCAACTGGAGCGGAAAAAGCCAATGTATGCTTCTTTTTTTCTTATACTAACAATATATTTTGCATTTATAATCCAAACAGTGTCAAACTCTGCACTGCACTTACTCGTGCCCGTAGCAAGACAACTGTCAAGTGTGAAATCCATCAGACTAACGGTTCGAGAGATATGGCCACCCCATCTTCCTATTGGCTGTTCTGCATTTTTTTTACACAGTACTACAGGAGCAATCTCTAAAAGGTTCTACAGTACATGTGCAATTTAAACCGAGTTATTATACATGGAACTAAGGAGTTTTTACTCCGATTGCTGTTGTTTCACCTTATTTCACCTTACCTTTAGCCTGGCAGCCGAAACTCTGGAGATCCATGAATGCAAGCGCAGCCAAGCCCTGGAAGCTCCATGACAAGTATTGCAATAATACCATATAGTGACATTTGTATCGTGATAATATCATGTGGTGGGGCCCCTGGTGATTCCCACCCCTAATATTTACCAGACCTATTATATTCTGTCCACACCTTGTGTCTATGTATGCACTTTTAACGGCACGTGTATGTCTTCATGAACGAGACGTGTCTCAGGGGAGTCCATTCTGCCTTTAAGTGGTTTTCCATAACATGATGAATCCTCCTCCAGGCTATAAATCCCTTCTTCCCAGTCATTTGAATAGAGCCGGCCCCACTAGATGTTATCCCCCCTCTTGAAGTTCAAACTCATGTTAAATGACTTCCTTGTTCCTGTGCAATCTTTTTTGACTATGCTGTTGAAAACCAGGTGACTTGCCCACGGGCGAGGCATTATATTGTCACATCCTGCATGAGATCCTTGTGGGCTAGCCTGGATGTCTCAGACTTATGTCTGAGAGGTTTATCGGCTCGTGCCTTGGAGATTAGTCAGTGCTTACTATCAGGATGATTCCACTTCAAACTACCAGTACTTTTCGAGCCATTTTAGTAGCTCTGCCCAATCTTTAAGCAAGACACTGCAGGTGAATAGGATAACATGTTTAACTACAGAATTAGATATCACCATGCAACTTCCTTAGGTTATTTCTTGCATTAAGCCCATTATTTGTCTATTACAAGTTTTCTCAAATGTTATGTTTAAGTATGCAAATGATGCGTTATCTTAGTAAAATGCAGAAAGCTGAAGGCCAGGTTCCAAATTTTTGTCTCATATTGTTGACTTGTTAAATCAAGTTTTTTTACAGAGGGGATTGGGATATCTCTTTTTATTACTTAAAAAAGATTCTCCACAGCTGTAGAGAATCAATTTTTGCCATGTTTATGGACATGAAATGTCCTCTAAATCAGGCTGTGAAGGACATATTAAGAAAGCCCTCTGGAAAAACCTGCAGAATATACAGTAGATATGAATAAAACTGGAAAGTCTGGTGTATGTAGATGCTACTGAAGTGAATATTTCTGGCTCTGGGTCTGAGAAAAAACTAATTTTTGAGAAAACAGCCTTTTAAAATGTATAATGTCATGAAAATCTACAGCTGCAAAGAGACAACTTTGAGGAAATTAAAAACACAATGAGGTGGAGTTTGGATATTTTCTCTCTAGTCTGACAGAAGAGTTTTTTTGGAAGTAATATAGCCCAAAATCTCATAATTGGCCATTGCTTAAAAAATACAACATTACTGCCTGCAGTGTCTTGCCTTAAAATGCAACACTAGAAATTAAAAAAACCTCACCAGACCGCTTAAATGAATACATAACTTTATTTAAATAAATGCTTTGTCATAACAAAAAAGACAAAGGTTAAAAGAGTACATAAATTACAAGTTGAATAAATATTACACAGTGATATTCACTTTAATAATTTGAAATTTTTTTGTCTTTTCTTTCTTATTTGTTTTATGTAGTTCCAAATACTGACCATTTTTATTTCCCACTATCCTCTTGCCACTGATGGGTCCATTTCACAAGCCAGTGAACACCAAATTATGAAAACCAATTGTGTTGACTTGTTACATCCAGAAAGTGTTATGTACTCAGAAAAAAAGCTGTACTGTCATTACTGTACTACTGAAGTATGAAATGTGAATACCAGTTTAAACCAAGTAGGAGATGTGAAACCTGAGGATGTCACTACTCGCAAACAGGCGTTTTTAAGTCTGAACCTCAACCTGCAATCCGCAACCTAACAAAAGAAACAAATACCTGGAACATTGAAGTATTCACGCACTTGATTGATCCAGACAGTGAATGATCCCAGATATCAGATAGTTCCTTGTATCGAATCAAAGTGATACTCTGCTCGTTTCCTTTTTTTGTTGCATTCCCCAGATTTCCATGACTCCTGGTAACTGTCTTGCTAACTGTATCTAATGTCATGCAATTGGTGACCCCATATCGGGGAAGTGGCTAGGCCCTGATTATGACCACTGCCCATGGTGCTCACGCTTACTCTTTCCCCTCCGTCTCGTTTTATCTCTGTCTCAACTCTCTGTGCAATTGGCCATGAGAACATCTCTAGCTGCGTTTAACATTGAAATATTTTCCCCTAAAAGCTGTTGCCGTATTGGAGGTCCCAGGCATGGGCTGCACAGCCCCTGTCGACAAATATTACCTCAAAGCACCAACTTTAAAAGGTAAGCACAAGATAACACAACATTTAGCTTTTGTAGCTGTTTTTGTTCTTTTCTTTTTTTTATGTTACACCAACTTCATGATACCACATCTTAGGACGTTGTTGTGTGTCGATATCAATAGTGAGTAACTGAAATAAGTGCAAGCTGTTTTTCGAAAGTGGTAGTGGGGATTTGGTGTTGGAAGTAGGGCAATTTGCCTCGATCGTATATTCACAACCACTGAGGAAGCCACTCAGGATGTACATTTCATTTTTTCTTTTTTGTTTCAGCAAAAGAAATGATGACATGATTTTACCATTGGCTTCCTTTCTCTGGCAATCATATACATTGGCATTCACATGAAAAAGCAAGAATGTTAGCTTATTGGTTGTCAAAGAAAGAGACGAAGGAGGCTAAACTGACAGCCGTCCCAAACACATCACTCTTGTCCAGAATTGCCCCCCGAGGTTCAGGCAGATATTAGAAATTGATTTTCTATGCGTTGCTGACACCGTTTACAGGACCAACAACATTTGTTCTTCTTCTTCTCTTATTGGAAGTAAACCTGGACATCTTTGATCGTTGTATCAAGTATCAGCCGCGGCAGAAAAAGGATATAGCCCCGTTTGATATCCATGTCACTTTCACGTCACTATTTAAATGTATTTGTATGTAGGAAGGCACTGTGACTTGCACACAGAGAGAGAACTCTTAAATGACCCTGCTTTAACCTGTAGTTTTCATCATGCTCCCCTTAGATGTCAAACCTTTGCATGGGGCTTGTAAGCAGAAGGTTTAGAGGGTTAGCTTCTTTGACCGCCCTGTAGTCTAATGACTCTGGGTCAAGGACCTATTCAAATTCAGGCTAAAAATCTTCTTCTTCTTTTTCTCCAAGCACAATTACATTGTTGTCATACTATGTTTCTACAAGAAAGAAAAAAAACGACATTCAATAACTATATTTTAAAGGTAATGTAATACACCATGGTTACACTGTTGTAGCAGTACTGAGGGGAAACCACTTGATAAAGGAACATGGCTCAAAGGTGGGCGGTCTTTACTTCACTGAAGGCAAAGAAAACGGCACAAACAAAACCATACAAAACTACACTTCACACAACTGAATCAGAGAAGCAACTGGCCTCACTAGCGAGTTTGATTATGCACTCAACTCGAAAGATCGAAGTCAAACTCGAGTCCCATCGCTTTAAGCTGAAAACCCGGATCTTTATTTTACCGCTAGAGTCAGCGCTTCCCTAAGCTCTGTGTCGCCCTGCATGGCAGTGTCTGTTTACGTAGGCACAGTTGGCATATCAGGCTAGCTACATTGTCAAAGAGCCACTTACATAGGTTCATCTGCGACCATCTGCTTACTCTGTGCCGTGTCCCGATACATACTTTACATCGGTTATAGAGAAGGCCAGCCCCAAGACCACTTTACGCGCCAGCAATACTTGTTATGATAAAAACAAAGAAAAGAGAAAGGAAAAAAGGACATTCTTTTTGTAATAGGCTCACTCCATTATATACCAACGCAGGCGGATACATACCACACACACGCACTGTACACATACACACACTCATGCACGCATCATTTTGTGAAGTTGCACATATCTACATATCTAAGCAGGTTCCCCTCATTTATAAGTGCTCTGACAGAACCACATACCCAGATAGAGTCAACTGTTACAGCATATCCCTATCTATTGTTTCTTTTTCTTTTCTTTTGGAAAACAGACCAAAAACCAAATTACTAGCCTAAAACTGATCTGTTATCAATCAATGTGCCTGATTCACAATGATTTTGTGGTAATTTTAAATCATACAAAATGTTGTATTGAAACCCCTAGCTTCTATAAAAAATATATCCGTTGCGTGTATATATTTTCATGGATCTGCAGCCAGGGACTCCGCCTCATACAAGGGGTCCCATAAGCAAAAGTCAAAGGGGATCTAGCAAATCTTCTGGGACTTTTCCCCTCATTCGGAAATGTGCTTGGTAAACAACAGAAAAAAAGAAAAAGGAAAAAAAATACAGGTGTCTTTTTTTCAGCCTGTTCTTTCGTTTGGATGTTTTCTTCCTTTTTTTTCAATTTGAAAAAAAAAACAATACAAAAATCTTGAAGTGAACGGAGGGCGGAGCGGACATATGTAATTCAGAGAGGAGGCGTGGGCCCTGGGTCACGTGCTGGTTAGGGGTGGGGGTGTGGGGGTCAAGGATGGTCCTCCCCTTTTCACTCGTTGTTGCTGCTCTCCAGGTCCTTACACTGAATGTCCCCTCCGCTGTAGTCTGTTCCGGGCATCTGAACGCCGTTCTTGTCCACACACCAGCAGATGCCCCGTTTGCGGCCGCGAGATGGCTTGCACTGTGGGCCAAAAAAACAAGATTAAAAGGGTTAAGGAAAGGTGGTGAGGGCAAAGTGTTGGTGACACCAGAAAGTGGCACAGCACAATGTATTTACACGCATTTGCAAAATAGGCTAGAAGAATATTCGGAAGGCTCTCTTAGTGCAAACCCACCTGCTTGCGCTTGAAGAATCCTTTTCTGTCACAGTTGGGAAGATACAAAGACAGAGCCATTATACGAGAAGTGTCCTTCATTCCCTGAATGATCCCATCTAGTTTTCTCCTGCATGGACCCTTTAGGGAAAGACAGTCCAGGGTTACAAAGACTGTTCAAAGGTATTAGAAATTAAGTATATTAGGATATAACGATGAAGGTATAGTTTGCATTGGTAGATGCTACCACTAGGGGTCACCAAAGTCAAAAATGTTTAAATTCTACACTTAGTGGCTTCATGATGACAGAGAAAAAAGTATCATTTAAAAACTTACAAATTCAGGCTCGTGCTTGTCAATGGGCATAGGGGAGTAGTCCAGGGGGGTGCCCATGAGGCGCTGCTTGCCGAGCTTCCTCTTCTGCTCCTTGCGCAGCGCGTGAACCTTTTTACTGTTCACAATATCTTTTGGGAGGAGTGGCACTTTAGCTGGCTGTAGCTCCTCTGTAATCTCTGTGGTTAGGGTGTCCTCATGCTCTCTAGACTCGCGATCTGCAGCGGAGAAAATCAAACATGGCAACAATTAATGTCACATTTTTTAAAGCAAGCTGCAGCTGCACACTAATGCATTGACATCTTTATATGTGTATAATTAAGATGTTAATTGGCAATGACAGATTATTTGCAATACAATCAAACAATGTGAGAAAGTGTTTGGTAGCATTTTCTTAATCTTCTGAGCCCACTAGACAGCGATCTTGGTTCAACAAAGGGTTGTAAGCACAACAAAGTGCCATTTTTAAGCCCTTTTCTTTAAACCAAGATTGCCATCTAGTGTGGTCAACCAATAAAACTCATAGTTCATTTGGACATAACTAGTGTTTGGCACTGTTGTGCCTGCCCCCTGCTGAAAAAATGTGAATGGATTTAATAGAATTAGTTGACTTAAAGCTCCTACTAAATCTATAAGCACAACACTGACATATTATTATCATATAAAGTTGGTATGAACAGGTTAGCCTCTTCACACACTCAACGGACATTAGCATTCACTTGGAGTCATGTTTCTGTCCATGCAGCAAATGTTCCTAAGTCCAATATTCATTGTCCTTTTAGCTCTGTTTTAGTCTCCACCATCTCCCGAGAGAAATATCTGGCTCTTTAGCCGACAAATGCTCAAATACAGTATGTTCACCAGTTAGTTGCTAACTTTGTCTGATTCCATTTGGTGCAGGGCAGGTAGTGTACATCAAAGCAGGTAGTGTTTATCAAAGCTTTGTTGCTAGAAACATCTGTCTGCTGCAGCTGGAAGCGAGAATGATGAAAGCTGGGTGACCGAAACAAAACAGTAAAGTTGTCAATGAGCTAAAATATGCTAAAATGCTTTGCAGAGCCGAGAGGATGTACAAAGTTGTTGATAGTTCAACCCTTGACCCTTGATTCATTGTTCATGTAACAATAGTTCTCGGTGTCCAGATATAGTTACCTGCAAAATAGAGGACAGTGCAAATCTGCTAATGTTACAAGACACAGACTAATTGCACCTGGGTATCAATGGAAATGGATTACACCAAATTCCCTGTTAAAAAAAAATCTTAAATCTGTATAAAGAAGGAAATGGAGCTGTTTCTTGTTGCACCACTACTTTCTATGTAGGACTTTGGCAATGTTTGTTTAATTGCTAGCATTATTTCATGATGAAATTTGTTTATTTATTTTATTTGAACATAAAATTCAGGAATGTAGAATATCTCATTAAAGGGTAATGTCTGACCTAAATACAGTCACCATAGACCTATAATTAAGTATTACGAAGAACCAGTAAAATGTAGATCTGATTTATATAAGCAATGTATTACAGTTACTGAAAAAAAAAACTTGCTATCTGCATGAAATCAAATGTGAATTTCTGCAGCTTTTTAATCTGTACTACATAAGAAAAAGTATACCAGGTGCTTTTCCCGGGGTTTGTACCACCAACTGTTGCTTGCCATTTGTGTATACAGGAAGGGAGGCTGCTAGGAGATCTGATCAACAGCTGATGAACTCTGACAGCTAACACAGGAGTTAAACTCCCACCAACCCCACCTTCCAATCCCCTTACTCTCTGTTTTCTAATGCTAAAACATCCTTGCACATAAGTCCATTTGGAGCTGATCTGCATCCATGCAAACAAGACATTTATTTTAATGTTCGTAATATATCAGTGAGATGTTGGTCTTTAAAGGTAGTTGAGGTCACACATAAACACATACAGACACCAGGCAGCACCAGACGTCTACAACTTGGGAAAACTGCATCACATGTTGCATGGCTGCCTGCACAGTGCCTGGAAAATCTGCTAACACGTTATCTGGACTGCTAAACTTCAACAGCGACTAAGGCCTCTGAGTGTCGTAACTTTACAGCAACGTGTCCCACATTAAACTCAAATGTCAAGCAGAGGAAAATCCAGTTGCTCTGTGGACTCGTATAAATGCTTGTACATTTCTGTCACATTTTATGCGCTTTTTAGACGTAATTTCAGCTCCCCAAGGGGGCACTATATTCTCTTGATAGGATGTTCACAGGTTGAGGTCCTTTATCCTTAACCTACCCCCCCCTTCCTCTCCTATGTTTGGGGGCTCAGCCTTTTAAGCCTGGATCCCCAGCCAGAGGTTTGTTGAGGCCACAGAAAGAAGCCAGCAGCTCCCCCCTTGGCTTAGCTGTACCATAAGTACAGAGCTATTGTTGGGACTTTGCCAACTGGCCGAAGCGATGGTGCCAGTGGATGACCCTGGTTATATTTATCTGACAAGGAAACCCGCCGTGGTGCGCAGGGCCAGAAGCAGTGAACCAGAGAGGAATGTTGGCTGGGCACTATAGGCAAACTGATGCTGAACGACAAATCAACTTCCATACTTGAATACAGACAAGAGAGAATAGCCTGGAAAATATGTTTTAACAAGTTGCTATAATGTCGCTGACTGGCCTGGTAGTGCACAGCCACCGTGGAGAAAGGCACTTAGACGGAACAAGGACACAAGATCCGAGAAACTGATGTTCAAAGAGCCTGACACAGCAGGAGCGTCTGGAGTCTCTGGGAGGGGATGGAGGGGGCAGGGCGATTACCAGAATTGGGTCTTTGGCTTCTGCGCTGCACTGCCGTCTCTTTGAAATTAATCTCACAACTCATGACTTGGCGGGCATTGGTTTGTGTTTAGATATGTCCATGTGTCTCCCAGCTCAGACTACGAGGCTTTCACTCGCTATAAATAAATACGTCAAACAAGCATTCGTATGTGACCACTGTGGAAAAACTCCTTGTTTCTGCTGTTCAGTCCAATAATTTCTAGGGGCGCTCAATTAAAATGCCACATATTTGGCAAGGCAATACGCCGCCAAAAATAAGGGCTGTTTTTTTTTCAACGTGCATTCTTGTTTAATGTGTAATCTCATTTGCACATATAAATGGCCAGACTAAGAGAGGTCTGAGTCCTGGCACATCAATTATATTAACCCTACAAATCAGTCTGACAAAATGCCTCTTTAGAGAATGCTGTTAGAAATGTAGGACAGAAAGGGTTTTTTGATCTGCATTTAAATCGGATAGCCTTAGTGAAGACAATGGTGTCTGACTTATTTTCTCCTCCACAACCAACATCACCAAACTCATCTTTTCTAAAGTGGGCTCTTCGGCGCAGCCCCAAAAACTTAGTTTTTCCATGCTCAGGGTACCCAGCTTGTAAAGGAGGCTTAGAGGGTCCGTGTTTAACTCCTGAAACCCAGCCAAGATGCTGGCCAGGAGCCAAGTGAGCCAAGTCATGTGCAGCTCTTCCATTCAGCTGAGCCCAAAGCTGTGCTCGAGCTAAAGATTTCATTAGGACGAGAGGGCTAGAGTAGCCAAAGGAGGTGCACCTGATACTTCTCTGTTTAAAAATTAACATCTGCACACAATTATGCTTCATGAATATCCCAAGTTTCTTACAGGGCAACAGTCCAAGCAAGAAAGATAAGCTGCCCCGTCTTTGGATTTTTTGATGTCCTCTCCTCTGGATCTTTAAGACTATAACAATGCCATTTAGATTGCGCAAAGAAAAGCCAGGACAATAGATTATCCCACCTTTCATTGGATTTTCCAGCATTACAGCACATCGGCTATGTCCTGCCTTTGATTAAGTGCGTCTCGGCGCTGCATCTGAAATTACAGCTTTACAAGATGTAAGAGAATAGTGAATAGAGGTGCAGGGGGTACAGGGGGTAGGACAAGATAATGTAGGGATAAATGAGCCTGAGGGCTTGTGTCATATAAAGCACGAAGGTAGTAAACCATCCTTCAGCCTCCAACTGCCTCAGCTACTTAATATTTCAAAGCAATGCCATGGCCTGATAATCCTGCAGTTTCTAGAGCAGAAAAGGAGGTGTGAACAAACCAGAGATGTGTGTGCTGCAGTTAGGTCCTGATGACCAAAGGAATATATGCCAAAGACGCTTTTTTAAATTTGCAGCAAAGTTACCACTGTGGCATAGGGGGGTATGCACCCTCAATATTTCTTTACCTCTTTTACGGCAGCTATTTGCACAATTTTTCAAGCAATGCTATGTACCTACAAAACTGCAAACCATTTGTGATAGGAAAAACGGCATGGGATTTTTGTGAAGTGAGCATGTCTGTAAAGTTGAGGCTCGTGGGTACACATAGAACCCATTTTTTATACAGATATCTGGAGGTGAGAGGTCACGGGACCCCTTTGAAAATAGCCATGGCAGTTTATCCCTCGCCAAAATGTAGCTTAACTTTGGAGCGTTATTTAATTTCATATGATAGCAATACCTAGCTTCACTCTAGCTTTAAAACAGAGCTCGCTACAGCCTCTGAAAAGCAAGCCCCCCAAAAACATTTGTGGCTTTTAAGAAAACATTTGTTTGCCCCCCAACCCCTCATCCCCTTCTGTTGACCCTCGCGTTCTGTTGTTTGCGTAGAATTGCTGTTGTTTGACCCTGTGCATGGTCTCAGTCAGCTTCTGAAAATGCAGGAAATACCTCTTCCCCATGGTATTGTGAACACAGAATATGTTCATTGCAATCAAAAGGTTTCCTGCTTTTCTGAATGCATGGTATAAATAGCAATAAGAACAATTCAAGTATTATAGATCACAAAACTGGACTTATGAGAGGATGCAAAATCCTTCCAGGACGGAAATGCTGCTGTAGGTAAGCAAACTTTCTGACCTGTTTACAGCTTACAGCAGGGCAAGTACAGCCTCGAGTCATCAGACTGAGGCACATGGCTCTTCTACTTTACATTCCTAATTCTGGTCTGAGGTCCTCATCTTACATCAGAGTTTGGGTTTTCCAACAAGCCACATGGATGGACGCAACCTCTTTTTGGGTCACCACAACACAATTGCTGGGTGTGACGATGTTCTAATTCCCCAGTGGCTGAAGCAGCTATTTTGGCCAGAGACGAGCGCTCCTGGATGTGCTGTACAAAGCTGATCTCCAAGCAGCATTAAAAAGAAACATCTCAGTGGGCGAACAACTAACTTCAACATGAATTATTAATGTGGGGTTTGTAATACAACAGTGTGACTCATAGAACATCCAAGAATCAGCAACACCGCGTGTTTATGTAACATGGTACAAACACTTTTTGAAGTAGCATTTTTCAAAAGTTTATTACCACTACAGGAGGTTATATTTTTGGTTTGTTTGTCTGTTTGTCAGCAGGACTATGGAAAAAACTACCACCCGATCTCCATGGAACTTTGTGAAAGGGTGCAGCATGGACCAATGAAGAATCTGTTAAATTTCAGAGTGGATCTCGATCAAAAATAATCTTTAATTTTTGTTAACATTGTGAGATAGAGCATGGCCTTGGCGGAGGTCTGTGCTCTCTGAGTGCCCTTCTATGTTTCTAAGCCATCAAACTATAATACCTTCCGCGACAGGGATCAACAAACACTTCACCGCTAACATTTTAGAGAATTCCCTGGAGCATCTCATTTGCTTTCCAAATCCTGAGTAAACCTTATTAAAAGACCTAATTTTGGTCCATTCTCATCCAACGCTAGCTTGAACCAGGTGGTGGAGGTGAGATTACAGTACACAGGTCAAATGTAAACAGGTGTGACATCATTTTAAAGCTTAGCATGTGGCCGTCCCTGATTTTATTGAATCACATGCGTAGATAAAAGGTAGAAAACATACAGTGAGTGCTGATATGTTTCCCAGCTGTTGCCACCAGCAGGCTAAGTGTCAGTGACTAATAAGCTGTACAAATACCACAGTAAAGTTTTACGGAGAGAAATCATGCATGTGTGCCAAAAAGGTAATGTGCTTGCCAGCGACGGCTCAAGTGCTGTAGACTGTCCCTGTGATCATACTGTGCCTCAAAATGCCATGTGCAGACAAAAGCAGTTCCACATCAATAGTATTAATGTCACATATTAGAAGAAACCGGGGTACTCTAGATTTTCTAGGCATCACATTTTCCACAAAATGTGTGTGTTTTTTTTTTACTTCAAATCCTTGTGATATCGTGACAAAATGACCTTTTGAAAAATTCTCGCACCTGCAACAGATCAGTTGCAGCATGCTAAGCTTTCACTGCACGGGCTCACATGTTCAAGGTGAGACAGATGGAAAGCCACATACTGTCTTTCCTTTCGCATGATCCCGCCATGAAGCTGTCAGGCAGCTGGAGCAACACGTGACCAGGGATATATCTGACGTGGCATATCTGTATGAGCACGCAACATTTACAGCAGACGGAGTACGGTGGCTGGCTTTCATTAACCGAATTGTACAGTCAGAGAAAATCAACGTTTTACCACTTGCTTTGGTTTCTCAGCTACGACCCAATCAGCAGCTGTGTCAGTGAGGCTGCTGGCATGGAAAAAGCAGATGGTGATTCTCAACGTTGAATAGCTTTCTAAAAAGTACTTGATGACAAGTCATCCTCTATGGTGCTTAGATATGACAGGGCAGTGTGACCATGCATATGTAAAGTTCTCTGGCAACCACTGGTCATCAGAAGTCTGCAGTTGCTTGACTTACTCATGGGTTTATGAGTTATTATGAGTTTATGTCAATAACAAAAGAACATTCACTAACTCCAAAACTGCCTGGCAACAAGTTAAAACTGCATCTACACGTGCAAAGAGCTAAGACAAATGTAAAGTATCAAAGTTGTCAGGTTTCCTGTTGCTATGCTAATAAGGGGCATAGTATTTCTGTGCAGAGTATTCTGGAAGTGGAACCACTCCCTAATCATCTTTGCTTCTTGGCAAAGAGCAATCTGTTAAAACATAAGGCCCTTTCAGAAGCTTGAAAGACGAGGGGCCCGCTGCTATGAAGTCATATCTGTTGGCAACCGTTGCAGGGTCTGATTCACTCGTAGGGGGCTAACAAAATCTGCCCCCACAGCACATACCACCCCCTGTGCCTTACAATCCAAGCAACCCCTGGGATCACAGTGCGAGAGCAAAACGTGAATTAATGCACCGCAGGGACACAAACTCGGACGCAGAGAGATGGCCAGGTTTCTTTTTTTGTTGTTTTTACATCAGCAGTAAAGGGAGGGGGAGGGGGGGAGCAAAGATTCCTCTCTCCCATTGTTTGGCTGCCCCAGTCAATATTTAGTAGGTTGCGGACACTTGAGCTCCTCCTCCTTGTGTTTGGCTTGCTCAGCTGGTACAGCACACAGACAGCTGCAACCCTACACCACAGGAAACCAGAAGCTCACCTCACCAGTACCCGTTGGCGGAGCTGTTTGACAGAAGGCCCTTCAGAGGAAAGAGAGCGCCAGGGACATTCTGCTGAATCACTGCGTTGTGACTGAGCGCCCATGCAATGAATGCAGAATGCCAGAGGCAGGAAAAGATGCTCTGATTACCTCTTCTGTGGGCCAACAAAGAAGTTAGGTTCTGTGTGTGCGTGTGTGTGTGTGTGTGTGTGTGTGTGTGTGTGTGTGTGTGTGTGTGTGTGTGTGTGTGTGTGTGTATGTGTGTGTGTGTGTGTGTGTGTGTGTGAAGCTAGAGGGAGACAAACTGCCCAAGGTTTCATCATTCACAACAATCACACACAATGCACATCCAGACACCCACACAGCCCCGCCCAAGTAGGCTACACACACACACACACACACACACTTTGAGCCATGACTTTGTTTCAGTCTGTGACCAATATTTTGCAAAATGTGAGGTTTTCTGAGTGTTTGTAGCCCAACACAAGCAGAAGTGCTCTGCCCATTGGGTGCAGATAGCCTAATAACTCTGTCAACAGCCAAAACAAGCCCAGTGGCAGCTGATTTTATAGAATGAGGCGTGCAGCCAAACCCTTTGTGGTTACTTATCTAGTTGAGTGACAGTGGACCTCTCTGCTATACCAAGAAATACCTTAAATCATTCAAGGCTATTGGCTCCACTCTCTTTCTCCCTCTGTCTGCCTGTCTGTCTCTACGTATTTCTCTCTTTTCTCTGTGTGTGTGTGTGTCTCTCTCTCTCTCTCAGATTTAGTGGTAATCCGACTCTGAACACCAAGCTCGGGGTAGCCTAAATCTATCTAAATTCGGCTTTAACAAGACCCACCGTTCGCGGAGTGTCACCCCATTCCTTCCCGTGCCGTCTATAGAACACACTAGGCTTTTGTCTGGATAGATTTCACGTGTCAAGGTGCGAATTATATTGGAAAGGCGAAAAATGAAAGACATGAAATCTTAACGCTCTGGCGTGAGGATGGAAAATAGTGAGCTTTGACAGACACTTGCTACTCTAGTGGATATTAAAAGGGAGGCAATTTGCAGGATAAACTCCACTTTAGAGGTTCCCACATTTATCCTCATAATATCCCTTATATAAATACACTATGCATTTAGTGCTCAGACCCTTTTCATAAAGTTTTTCACTTGGTTTTTCTTTGCGTCAGGATAACAGCAGCGGGGGAACCTGTTAAAGGCAATGCGTTTAATAATTCACCCTGGATGCTTACAGCCACACCTGGGTCTCGCAAGACCGCAGTTTGACAGCAACTTCCCCGCACTGGGCTCAAATCAGCCGGGACAAACCATTTACCGCAGCGGAGCGCCGAGCCGCCCGCAGCAGATTACGCGGCACTGCGCACACATCCGAGCTGCTGGTTCACCTAGTGTTCTTACTACGGACATAGATTCCTACTGAGCAGCCTAACACAACACTGGCGTTACAGCTGGATGCTGAGCCTGCGAGACCCGAGGTGCGTTTCTGTTCCTACAAAGACCCGAGAGGAGAGGAGGAATAAGCTCCTGCAGCCACTTTAATCAAGACAGCAGATCTCAAACCATCTGTCAAACACGCGCTCTGTCAGGGGGCAGTGCGCGTTCTAGGCACTGTGTGTGTGTGTGTGTCTCATGGTGAGGGAAGGGAACCCCCACCCTCTGGGGTCCGCACATTTATTATCAGCAATGCAATTATATCTACATAAAATGATTTATCATGAAAGATACTCGACTGTGGTTGTTATTTCAAGAAATCACTGATCCACAGAGAAGACAGAGGAGACCTGGCCTAGATGAAATTAAACTTTTTTCCGTGCATTGATGCGGTTGTGAAGCGCAATCCGCACACATTCTCAAGTGTTTGATCCCAGAGCATGCATTGCATTGAGTCTGCCAGGCAGCCTGTGCGCGTCTTACCTATGGGCGGATGGGCAGGTTTGTATCCTTTCTCGTTGGTGCACACTCCCCTGCCGTGGAGCAGGGCGTGCAGGGGTTTCTCCTCCCCGCTCCTCGGCAGACAGCGGAGGCCCTGGGTGCACGTCCCGGTGTAAACGCCGCACGCCGCTCCCTCGGACAGGGCGCAGGTCAGGCAGCAGCCGCAGCCCGGCTCCTTGACCAGCTGGCAGCCGACCGGGACCGGAGGGCACATGGACAGAGCCTTCTGGTCACACGGCTCGCACGGCACGTATGAACCCAAGCACCCGGACAGCCCCAAGATAAATGTCACCAAGAGGCAAAAACTCAGAAACATTGTTGGCGTTCTCTTCAGTTATAGCATAAAGCTCAAATGCGAAGAGAGGAGGGGGGAAAAGTAGACTAGGCTAATGAGCACAATGCCTCAGTCAGATAATCCGATTTTTTTTTAAAGCTAAAGCCAAGAGTCTTTATCCAAGGATGTTGCTATTTGTGTAAAAAAAAAACAGAAAAAGAAAAACCCATTAACGACAGGCTTTGCAGTGTGCACACTGCAAAACGAGTTAAAATGAGTAATTTCAAATATATGTGCTATTTGTCCCGAGATGCTGTCCTCTGCAGGAGCGAGGCAATTCTTTGCACAAAATCTCAACTGCTCTCCCTCTTCAGTTTGGACTCCAGTACTTTCTCCAGCAGAAGTTTCCTGAGCAGACTGATCAACTGGAGGGCTGCCTTGCCTTTTTAAAACAGCCGAGCCCAATCCCCTAACTGAATACGCTAAACAGCAGGGATGGGAGGCGCACTTGTTCCACGGCTTGGCAGGCGGCCAAAGTTTTTTAATTTTTTTTTTTTTTTTTTTTCAGCAGCAGGAAGATCGCTCTTTCACCCTGGAGGCTGAACTGATGCCGAGGGGCAAAAGGCAACAGCAGAGAGCAACACAGCCCTCATCAACACATTTGAGCACTGAGCGTTCCTAAAAACCTGCAGACTTTCACTGTAGCTTCACATTCTCCCCCAGAAGATCTTTAAAGTGCTCCACACTGCAAAAAATGACATGCTCAACAAGTGAACGTACACTCCTTTCCAGCTAAACAATCTCACTGATGTGTCAAATAGGCTTCTTTTTACAGTGGGTGAGATCATTGTGGCGAGAAGTAAATTGTTCAAGATTTCTTTCTTTTTTTAAAGCCTCTTTACAAAGGCACTTAAGATGTGTAGATTATTCTTCACTATCCGGATCACTGGGCGGAATAAGCTCTGTATAATGTGCCAATTTCACATTCGTGGATTTGAAAACATCAGAAAACTTTGATTTAAGTCTTAAGGGAACATAATTTCCTTACATCATAATTCTTTTGTGTCCGGGAGAAGTTAAGTATGGGTAACCCCCTGCTTGAGTCATGCCTCATTGTCACGGGTTGAATGGAATATGGGGTGTTAAAGGAGCAGTGGAAATGACACATTTCTTTGGTGTGGGAGACTTGGGTTCGATTCCCACTGTGATACATTAACCAATGTGTCCCTGAGCAAGACACTTAACCCCTAGTTACTCCAGAGGCGTGCAACCTCTGACATATATAACAATTGTTAGTCGCTTTGGATAAAAGCGTCAGCTAAATGACATGTAATCTAATAATGAATATCCCTACTAAGGAAAGATATGAAGTGCATGGTTGGAACTGAAGAAGAAGAAAAAAAATGGATGGAAGAGGAACATGATTAGCAACATAGCCCCGGTCTCCATGTCACCTTTAAAGCCTGCACCTGTCGCTTCCATTGGACACTTCCATTTGTGTTACCAATGAAACCAAAAGGAAAACCCTACTAATATAGCCCCCTCTCTCTTTCTCTTTCTGTCTCTCTCACACACACACACACACACACACACACACAGAGTCATGTGCAGAGAAGAAAGAGAGAAAAGGGGGGGAGGATCACAAACGTTGAGATTTGAGGCCACAGCCTGACAATTTAAATGCAACTGAGCTCTATTATTTGATTGCCTGTATGCAGAATACTGCCTGATTGTTTCAGCGTGTGCTCTGCTTGCTCCACATAGGCGCTCTAAATCAGCCATCCCTGCAGCTTTTAGGGCAGATCTTTCTTCTTTAAGTAATAGCGGAGTGTCAGGAAGCTGTATTACTTGACCTTCCCATATCCACAGCCACGGTCCAGACCTTACATTTGCAGGCTGAGGATCCATAGAAAAAGTGTAGCACTTAACCACTAGAAGGCACTGTTAACAATGACAAAGTCTGCAGAGGAGCTGACTCACATGTCTTGTGTAAGACATCAGGGAAATGACACACACTAACTGATAGATTAAAACGCCATCAAATCTGTAATAGCACCATTTAGTACTGCAGTCTATGTTGCTGTTCTATTGGTACACATCCATTTAAAAATAGAGCTACTTATGTGTTTTATACCAGAAATGTTCTCCATGGAATTAGTGACTCAATAATCACATAATCTCGCTGACTTTAAAATTTAATTCACAAGGGCATTTCTAATTATCTTTGGAGTAGCGCTCTGAAATGTGATTTCTTTTCACCGCAACATTAGTATGGCACATGTTTAGTGTTTCCTTTACTTCAAGTCAGCCATGATTGTTTAAAACTTGGTTTACAGAGGATGTCAAAGGGTTCCATAACCACCGTTTGCATATCTGGACCGTTTTGTCTTTTTCCATGGCTTTTTCTCTGGTTTCCCCTTACATGCCTCCATCCATGCTATCACTTCCCATCTTTTGCATTCAAGCATAAACATCTGGAGCGGATTGACATGTTTGTTTGTTTTTTTAGAGCTTGACAAAAAGGGACAGATCCTCAGAGAAAACAAGAGGTCAAAAATTAATCCAGCAGCCACAACAACTGCACAGAGTGAACTGTGTTCAGGTTAAACTACCACACCAGCCAGCTCCAAAGGGAAGGACTGTGGTGAGTCAGTATTCCCTACAAAGCCAACAGGAGCAGCAAAAACCCAGCAAGAGCAAACTGAGACATAAATCGGAGTGACTTTGGCCAAACTCGAGCAGCGATAATGAACTGGATTAAGACAGTGTGGATTAATGGAGCATCCACCAAATCTTAGCTGGGCACGAGACAATAGAGGAAGAGAGAGGATGATGAATTACAAGGAAAACATGTTCCCAGTAAAGCTCCAGTTAAAGATGTACACTAGTATGCATGTTATCATCATCGAGGGGACACAATGTTCTTTCTCATTTTTTGCTAAATGCAAATCCCAATTCTCCAAATTCCCCAAGAATCTGCTAATGCATCAATCCATCCGTCCCTCCCTCTGTCACACCCTCCATCTAACCAGGCATCATTCTGTCTTCCAGAAACACTAACTAAGCTTTATGCTATATGGGAATTGTTGGGTTTCTGTAAATAACATCACAGAGTCCGGTCTAGACCTGCTCTTTATGAAAAGCACAATGAGATAACTGTTGTTGTGATTTGGCGCTATATAAATAAAATTGAATTGAATTGAATGTTGCACCAAAGTGCAACTTCTTGATGACTTCTTTGGTTGGTTGTAACAAAAAAAAACACAGATACCTCGATCTAAATGCCAGATTATTTATCACCTGGCACTGCAATTCCCCAGACGTTACTCAAATATTGGAATTTTCAGCTGCTGACAGAAAGATCACACAGGGTTATTCACTCACAAATGTACAACTCGTTCACAGGTGTCAAAGTCCAACACTTTATCCACAAACTGTCAAAAAAAACAGTGGCGAAAGTACCAGAACATAGAGGCAGGGGGCATAAAACAGGCTGCAACTGTCAGGCACCCCCCGCTCTGACTCTGTTTGCTGTCTGTATGTCTGTTTTCGCTCTCTTTAACGTCACGGTTCCTGTTGCCAGGCAACCTGGGCAGGCGTGGTCTCCTTCATTCATCCACACTATCACCTGTTCCGGCTCAGCCTAATCACCAGCACCCACCTGTGTCTCATCATCATCACCACCAGCTCTTATACCGTGACCTGACATCCAGTCCCTGTCGGATCGGTAGTCTTCATCGTATGTGTTTGGCGCCTCATCTGACTTTTGCTAATTTGTCTTTTGCTTTGTGTCTGTATTCATGTTTGGTAACGTATCTCTGTCTCTGCTCCTCCATCATAGAAATTCTCCTACGGACCATCATCACTCTACTAACCTCTGGATTCATCTTCACTCCCCTGCCGCCACAGCATTTCCCCGCTACGCCTTGTTTGGTCATCTGGCTCACAGACTATCATCAATAAACTCTCGTTGGCTTTCACAACTTGTCTGCGTTTGGGTTGTTTCTGCCAGCCAGGTCTGACAGCAACGCTGACACAAACGTAGTCAACAGGAAGTACTTTTCCAGGATAATTCCCAGGATAAAACTGCGTGTTGCCGTACTCAAACTCCTTTCACTTCGGGAAATAACAACAAACTTGGAGCTAGCGAAGCTACAGTTCACGCAGAAAATGGAAGGTTTTCAAGAAAATGTGGATTGTGCAACAAGGCATGCCTGCTTGATTCTTTTGGTGAGTGACTGTAAAGATTTACAAAGAATATGTTTATGGCGTTTCTTCTCTAAAACACATAAAAAAACAGATACACTGGTAAGAGATAATGAGTATCCCCCAAAGTTAAGTTCACAAGTTCATACATACCCTTCTCATCTCCAAGCATGTCACACATGACCTTATGAGCAGAGTCGGAATCAGAAAAGGTTTTATTGTCCCAATAAGTACATTTATGTGGAATTTGCCTTGATGAAAGGTGCATACAGGAGCTAGACATGACAGCTGCTGCAGTCTAAGCCCTCAGTCTAAGTTGTTTTCTTCTTCTTATTTATTTTTTTTTTACTTTTGGTCGGACTCAGACATTTGGAATGAAATATGTAAAAACCATAGTTATTTGGAAAGCTGCAGGAGGCTCGTGCAGCCCTCGTTTCTCTGAATCTCAACAGAGCCACAACAGCCACATTCACAGGAAACACGCCAGGCTGAAATTAAACTGAACGAAGATTTAAGGAACATACTGCATACAGTCAGTATTGTTCAACACTATCAGCTTCTTATTTAACTAAATACCAGCAGTCATGGTTTGCATGTTACTTAACAAACAAATAAACTATACATTTTATTATGACAATTGCTACATCATGCTACACTCGCATATGTGCCAATATACAAACTTGTGTGCATGTGTGATGTACTTGCTCTGTGCATAATGTATGTATTCTTACTTGCATGTGACTGCCCTTTTGTGTGTTGTAAATTGTGTGTTTGTGTGGCCAGGTGTCTTTGTGTTTAACATTCTTGCATTCCTCGTAGATGGAAAATAACGAACACCAGAGAATGCAGCATGTCATTTTTCTTGTTCCACTTCGTCAAGTCGTCACTCTACATATACACAAGAGGAGTGTGTGATACACAAACACTCTTCGGCACACAAACAGTCCCCTTTCCAAGGACACACAGAAAGGTGTTGTTGTGTATATCTGTTGAGACCAGACAGCACGGCTCCAGGAATGAACCTGTTAGCACTCTGCATTCTGCCATTTAAACTGTGGAATACAACTGTGGAGTCAATAACGTGCATGGATGTATGAGAAAGAGCAGGGCCGGGCCTGTGGTATTGGCATTATAGGCAAATGCTAGAGGCATCAAATGAGTAAAGACAAGTTAATAATATATTTTTTTAAAACAGCTAAAATCGGTCCAAAAAGGCAACAAACGGCTCAACAAAGTGCCCAAAATGTTGGAAAAAGCGTAAAAAAAATGACAGAAACAAGTGTGAAAAAGCCTTGAAAAACGACAACAAGATCAATGAAAGCGACAGAAAAAGACCAAAGAAAGCAAAAAAAAAAAAAAAAAAATAAGGCGACACAAATGTTGAATAAAATCTTCAAAAACTTCTAAAGTGTTGAAAAAAAAACCAACCAAACATTGAAATCTTGCCCAGAGCACCATATTGGTTAGGGCTGGCTCTGTGGAGGACACCAGTACGTGTGAATGAGTGTGCAGGATAGAGATCAAGGAAGGAAGGAAGGCAGGAAGGCAGGAAGGAAGGAAGAGATTTGACCAGATGTACAGAATTAATGGACGAGGTTAGTTTCATGCTGTGTGAAAGCAGTGGATTTCTAAACCTAAAATGATTTCATTTATCTGGGTTTCACGTTGGTTTCACAATATCTTATTATGGTATAAATGCTGTTTCGGTCTTTAATTCATGGTCACGAATAAAAATATTGACTTCTTGAGGCCTTACTATGGTTGAAACTTTAATGATCCGTATTAAATATCTGTGCAAAATATGAGCTACTGACAGCTCTGATACAAAAATATTGATATCAGTATCAGCCTTGAAACATTTGAAATCCACATTACTGGACGAAAACATATTTGGTAAATGAGTGGGAAGAGAAGTCTGTGGTTTCTGCGTTGGCTCAATGAAAGCCATAAAATATAATCCCTTGGTCATTTGGAAGCGTGCACAAAAGCTTAACATTTACCAAATAGTGAGAAATATTCAACTCGCTCCCACTTGGATTGCATCTCCCTGCAGTTGACAGTGTTGCTATAGAGGCGTTGTCAACAGCACGGTGAACTTTGTGGCGAGGAGCGCCCTGCGGGTTTCCATTAACGTGAAATCACCTCGATGTGACCGTGAGAAGACCTGCATGATCTTGAAACGGGACACGGTGCGAAGGCTTATCTGAGCGCTGCGATGGAAACTCTGCAGATCGAGATAAGCTGGCTGTTAAGTGTAAAGCCGTACACAAGTGGTAGTCTTTTTATAGTCTATTACTGTAAATGTATGGTTGGCCTAAAGCATTTCCAAAACAAAAGCCCATCCAAACGTGTGCTTGAAACCAAAGAGAGACTGAGATGTGGGGTGTGTTTTTGCTTTGTGGCCCCTGGCCAAACCTTTAGCTTGAACTGGCTAACGCTGGGTTTTTTAAAAGGTGATGCATTTGTGGTTTCTCCTCCCTGCTGTTTTACTTCTTCAACGCCATGGATAATTTACTTGAGGCTACATTTCTCGTCTGCATATTTCTCTATCTTATCCCTCATGCTTGTAATTGACAGGCCACTTCATGCAAAATCTGGCAAAAGAAATGTCTTTTTGTTAATGTGTCTATAAGTGTATGTGTGTGCGTGTGTGCGAGCCTGGAGGCGGCAGGACGGGTCAAAAGTGACTAATAATACTTACAAATATTTGAATTTGTACACCAAGTGCTGCTCGAGTATTCTTTAAAAACTTCTAAACAATGTCTTCAATTTGTCAGTTTAGGTATTTAGCTAACTCTCTTATCCTTAACGTCCAACCCTAAGATCAACATTAGTGCTCCTCTGCCATAAATTAAACTAAATTCCTCGGCTGACAACATTCCAATAGAGCGTGGAGTGCAACATAGCTACACAATCACACTGGTAAACAAAAAAAATCCTGAAAACCTGTCATCAGTATTTGAGAAACTGAAATTAAGAGCCAAACAGAAATAAAATATCAAAATTGAGCAGACCTCTAGTTTATTCTAATAGTACTATGTAACAGAGCTGTTTTGTTAGCAAATGTCAAGGTGGAAGTTTGCATTTGTAGAAAAATATCTAATGAATGTACTCAAATGTTTACAGTCTAGGGAAATAGAAAACAAGGTTCCTGTCATTCCTTTATGGGCTTAAAGCTAGCAACATGCCCCTTTCAGTGCCAGCTGCTGCATGGCATGCTAACAGGGGTAAGACGTTGATACCGGGCAGCCCAGGCACAGTATGTGCCAACCTTTGGGTATGAATGGCATTTTGGATGGCAGGAGCCTCTAGCTGCTGAGGCTGAACCTTAGTACCAGGACTCTGAGAGCAGATCAAGCAGATTAACATACGAGCACGATATGCAAGGCTCAGTGTGTGTGTGTGTGTGTGTGTGTGTGTGTGTGTGTGTGTGCATGCATGCATGTATGCGTGTGAGTACGTTAAAGCCGGGCACAGGGAGACAGTTTGGCAGGTGGCAAGTCAATCAAAATAACATTATGGACCAAGAATTTAGAAGAAACATGATTACAGTTTTTTACACTTTGCTACTCATTTCAGAACCTTGATGTCATTTTTGAAAACTCACTTGTAACACAGGATGTTCAAAACATTGCATTGTGCATTCATTCATTATTGTGAAATACCATTAACAAGTTACTTTACATCACCCACACACAAGCTACCAATAGTTTCACTGTGTCATTGTTCGTGCAATCATCAAATATAATACAAAATATGTGATACATGTTTTATTATGGTATTAGATGAAAATCTATCCCTGTAAAAACACTGCAGTAGTAGAGAGAATACTACAGACACAGTGGAACACAATCCGAGATGTATTGATGAAAAACAATACAGTACAATGACAACATAGGTTTATTTGAATCAAAGCTAAATAATTAGCCAGGAACTAGAAAAGAAAAGACAGTACTGTAAAACATGTAAAAAAAAGCAAAACAAAGAAGTCAAATTCATCAACTCAGTCAGTGGATTCCTCAACTCATCTCCATTGTATTAAAAACATCAAAACAAACAATGTGATGACTATATACAGTATATATGTAAAGTATATATTTCTGTAAGGTTTAGCCCCGGGGTGGAAGGAGGAGAAATGGACTCAGGAGTTTTTCACCTAGTGCTTCGATTTATTTTTATTTCTTCATCAAACACATGGAAGGGCAGTATTGCGAGGTTGAATTATTGCAAAAATATATAAAAAAAAAAAAAAACAACATGAAACTAAATACTAACTATTCAAATTATCATCACAAACTGATATCAAACAAACTCAAAAGGCTATTCGGGCCCTGGCTATTCGGGGCCTGGCTATTCGGGCCCTGGCTATTCGGGCCCTGGCTATTCGGGGCCTTCCAGGTCAAAGTTGTTCTCCCCAGAGGAACCTCAGCTTCCTTCCTTTATACCAGAACCCCCTCCTACAAGACAACCCAAAGTTAATTGGAAATCAATCAAACACCATTGTGTTAATTCACCATTCCCAAACATTTCTGGCTTTATGAATATAACATCAAAAATGAAATGTTACATCCTGAACAAGCTTCTCAAAACAGAACTCTAGGCACTCTGTACACCCCTCTGTACTGGCTGACAACTTGGACCATTCCAGGTCCCTCTATAAATTACTCCAGACGCTGGTGCTTCCTGTTTGCCATTTCGACCCAGATCCCTGCTTGAAGATGAGACGAGGAGGAAAACCTTGAGTAAATCCACTAACCTAAAATAACTTGACTTGAAATGACTTACATAGTAAATGACTTGAAATGAACTGTGTATGTGTTGTATTTATCCAACCATGATTTCTAATCTTTCGACTAGTACTTAAAGGAACTGAAATAAAAGCCCACATGCTAATGATAATGCTCACGCTAATCATCCCTTGCTTCTGCTCATACTAAGGTTAGCTTAGCATGATACAACATGCTACTATATGACAATCTCAATCATAAGCAACCAGTTGGCAGAACTGGATGGGCAGTTCCAAGGGCCTGCATGTGGAGTGCAGTACTGTCAATACTGTAAATAGTCTTACAGCAAAGGTAGTACACGGAACCATAGAAACAATGTCTGATAAACAGTTGTAGCGTTACTGTGTCCACGTTCGGACACCACTCGCTGCTATTCCTTCAGCCTGACGCACTGTCTGGTCTCTTCGCAGTACTTTACATTTCCGATCATCACCAAAATGTTAACAGAATTGATCTATACCCATCTAACAATCTACGTATGAATTGTCCTATATGTACATTTAGATGTCTCAGTAGTATATGAAATGAGGGAAAGACGTAAGAACGCTCGGGCGATGAATTTTCTTCCTCTAATTTTACTGAACTGGACATTAAGGAGCTCTTATTGCATAATTCAGAGTTGTTGAAGCATGGTATTTTATTGGGAAGGACAGAAGTAAGATGCAGTAGTTTTGACAGCATTGATGGGACTTTCTTTAACTAAATGTCTCCAGTGGTGTCCAGTTACGGCCAAGGGTAGCGCACCGCTGATTTATCGGCAATAGCGTACTTTAGCCGGCTCTTGTAAAGTAAAAGCTAAAGTAACGAGTTAAAACTATATACCGTTATAAAGACAAGAAGTCACACGGTAGTTTTACACCATTAAATTAACTTAAAACACAAATAGATCATTTATATTTGTATTTTAACAGATATATTGATAGAACATTAGCCAATAAGTGTCTGAACGTGGACACAGTGACGTTACATTACAATAAAGAATGATGATGAAATATGACCGCCATAGATAATGTAGTCTAATTGGTTCTTGCTCCATGCTAATTGGTGACTATAAATCTTGGTATCTTGAAACTTTGGAATTTGAAATTTTATTTTTATTTATTTTATGTATTAATTCAGGACCATTCACATTGATGAACAAGTACAGCAGTACACGTAAATGTGCCAGATTGTAGCCCAAGGGCAAATTTCCATCTGCAGTCCATTATCTTAATATGGAATATTGTTTCTGTCTCTTCTTCTTCTGAACTATGCATTAAGAGTAATGCGACAGTTACTTATCATTTTATCATTTTAAGCACTCATATCCATTGATAGTAAGATCACAGTAATGAAATGAATAAACAATCCTCTGAAATGTAACGTTTGAATTGCTTTTTGAAGTAGTAGTACTTTGATGTTAAGAGAAAACTCTTGTTATGAATTGATACTATACATAAAATTGAATTGAATTGAAATTGAAGTTGTGTCATATTGAACTGGTGATTTTTGTCAAATGAACAAATGATCTTAGGTTTATGTGTATTCTATCCAAGCAATTGAAACAAGTGTTTTAAAAAAATGTGCATTTTGATCATTGGTTGTGAGTTTTGTGTCGAGAGTTTTGAAAAATGACGTCAAGGTTCTGAAATGAGTGCCAAAGTGATTGTAAAAAACTGTAAGTGTGAGGTTGTACTTCAGCACAGCGATGCTTTGACCTTAATGCTTATGTTAGCATGGAAACATGCTCGCAACGGCAGGCTCATAATGCCTTCATCATTCATCAAGCACACAGCGGCAACGTGGCATTGGTTATAACTGTGGTAATGGTGTGTTGTGTTAGATAAAATCTCCAAATCTCCAATCCCTGTAAGTGTGTGTGTGTGTGTGTCAGTCGTCACTGTAAATTTCCTATGGCGCGGGAATGTGTGTGTTTGACAACTTTCTTTTACAAATCTGTATAGCAACAAGTCAGGTATAGCCTATGGCTATACCGAGGTTTATCCTTGCGTGGGGGTGGGGCATTCAGCTGTTTTGAGCCCCCACCGGCACAAACATAAGTTGGCACCGGTGTGCAGATCAGAAACATATTGGAATCCTTTTCCTGCTTTGCTAAGGGAGCAGCAATCTGTTTTACTGACTGTTACTGTTACTTTTGTAGTTTTTGACATCATTCATAGGCATTACTTTAACATTAAAAGAACATCAATGGAGAGCCGCCGGGGCAAAGCACTCACACAGGTGTATAGCTTGACCCTTTATATCTCCTTTTGATTTTCCCTTAAATGGATTTCAGATGTTTGAAATCATGTCAGTCGGCACTGACTGAGTATAATATACAGTCTGTGTCAGCTTGTTCCAGCTGTTCATCAAAGCTATATTTACACTGAAATATTTAAAGAGTCTGTTCTCACAATACTGAAAAAACAACTACAAAGCATTTGTTTATAATGATTGATCCACCAGCAGATCAGTGGGGTTCAAGAGGTTACAGCTGGCCAGTTGTATCTAATCAAACCTATTTGCCAATATGTAACTGTAATGTCCCTTATCCCTTAAACTGCGCACAACCAAGGCAAGTGTTACATAGTCGGTCAAAGTAGAATCAGTGCATCGTTGTGGGAGGAGGGGTTAGACCTGGGAGCTGCAGGCCAGGCTTCTGAGGGATTTGCCAAACAAGCACTCATTTTGATTTCAGTTCCCCCAGGTTTACACAGCTTACTGACAAATTGACCAGACCCAAATTTCAAAGGGTCAAGTGATTGAGTGAGTGAAACACAGATTATCCAACAGCCTGTTGAAGAAAAGCAACATGTTAATCAATAGCAGTATAACTGTTTATTTAAATACATGTGCATCAGTGATGGTATAATTGAAACAAGCTGCGTTTTAATGAACTACACTGTCATAAAACTCTAATATACCCCCTAAGGCTCATTATTGGACCTCAGTGTAACTATGTGTACCTTTTTGATGGCAAAAAATTACATTACATCCCAAGCCAATGTCAAGGTAACAATAACTGATAACGTCTCCTCAGAGCCTCACCAGAAAATGCCTCTTCCTCTGGACAGCTGCCTGAATGGAGTCTGGAGAGCAGCATGAAAGCAACCAGCGCTCACTCTGCAGCTACTTCTGGAGACCCAAATGTCCCCTAAGTACATTGTACATTGATTGACTAAAAAAATAAAATAAAAATGACTGCTAGACTTGAAGAATCTCAGTTGACCGAGGGCTCTCAGACTGACTTTCAGGTGGCAGCACTGCCATATTGTTATATTGTTTACAGTTTTTTTCCTGTCCTAAATTACAGAGTGCTTCCCATCAGCCACAGTGATAACTTTGCTGCAGCGTGGACATGTTTTGTAAAAGCAGTGTGCAGACTGCAGCGTGTCAGCCGAGTGCTGTTTTGCAGTGACTTAAATGAAGAAAGAAAAAACTGTTTGGCAGAGCTGCATATCAGAAATTACACCCCAATTGTTGGTGTAAACTGCAAACTGCAGACATAAAACCTTGCCGCTGGATGTGAGTTTTCCAGTTTTTTTGATTAGAGAGTGGGTTTGAGTTTTGATTTGGTCAAGGCTCTGGTTGTGACTGCAATGCTACGGAGAATCCCAAATGGGCCTGAGTGGACACAGAGGCTTTTGCAGAGTATGTAATTACGTAGTAAATTATTCAGTGGGTCCAAACCAAAACATATAGGCATTCATTTTCAAAACCAGCTTACAAGGAAGCCTCTGGCAGCGCAGAGCCACACAGTTTAAAAAAAAAAGGAGACCTTCTTCATACGCTGGAACCCTGTACCTGGAAGTGGTTTGTTGTTTTTGAAAAGAAGGATTACGTTTTGCATTTCTTTATTCACTTGGCCGAAGTAAAACATTTTCAACAAATATGAAATGAACACTCCATATCTGCAGGAGGGAACAGTGAGCCTTATCTTGGCTTTAAGAATCAAAACGAGGGTGTAAAACAGCAATATGGCACCATAAAAGTGTCATGAATCGCGCTGCGCACTTATGTAATTACACTTGCTATTTTGAGTACATAGCACATGTATGGGCCTATATATATACAGTATATATATAAATTTCCATGGGGTCTGGGTGTCCTCTCCCAGGGAAATTTAGAGCGTCAAAAACTTCATATTAGCCTATGTGAAGAAGAAACCCCGCAGATGACAGTTCAGAATATTCAAAATTATAATGGAGAGTATGTTATTACATGCCATTACCCATTTTAGAGTGAGTTTATGGAAATCCTGGAGCGGTATTATTGAAACAGCGAAACATTTACTATACAAATGTTCAAGTTCAAGACCTTTAGTCCCCAAGGGGCCATTAGTTGTGCTGCGGTAGTAAAGAAGTTGACATACAGTACATGACAAAGACCACAACATGGATTAAAAATACAGAGTCAGACCAAATGGGTAAATGAATACCACAACATTAAGTTTAAGTTCAAGTGTGCCTTCTGTGCAGACGTTACGTATTCTTTCCAGAGTTAGGCAGAGAGATAGCAGAGGGGACGGAGGGGAATTTCTATCTGTTTGTTTTGGCTGGCTGACTGAAGCGGGAACCAGAGGGCAGCATCTTAAATCCTGCATTCAGGGGGTGGGAACTATCGGCCATGATGGATTTGGCCTTATTAAGCACATGTCTGTTGTACAGATCAGTCGGTTTCATCTGCTGAACCCCAATGATTTTGCTGCTCACTTTATTTACCATTACTAATCTGTTTTAAACTAAGAGAAGCATACCAGCAAATACATGAAAAAGTAAAGACGGACTCAATAAAAGATTTGTAAAACAATGTCATCGGGGATTTGTCCACTTGAAACTAGCTTCCTCAGACAGAAGAGACGCTGTTGACTTTTCTTACTCAGCATGTCTGTGTTTAGTTCGAAGGTCAACTTATCATCAATGATGATTCCCAGATACTTGCATGACTCAACCATTTCAACCTCTTTTCCATCTATAATCGTCTTTTCAGGAGTTGGATGGTGACGTCTAAAATCAATGCACATGGCCTTTGTCCTTTTAACATTTAAGTCTAAAATGTAAAATGCGATATATACTGTACATGTTTTTTTTTATCTGATAAGTACCACTTGTGAGAAAACAAACCGGGCGGACGACAGTAGTTGGCAGTAATGCTCCGCCCAGCTGCGTACCATTAAACAGAAAGAGAAGAAGAGTCATTTCCGGTCAGTGCATGACGGCCGTGCGCGACTTGAGACAACGCTACCCTGTCGAAATATACTCAGTACACCAAAGTGAGTACATAGTGTCCACGGTTTGATCACGGAAGTATCCGAATTAAGACACACTATCAGTGATGACAGGAAGCAAAAGAGAGGGAAAGAGGGAGAGACATATTGAGTGAGTCTGATAGGCTTGGCAGTGACCTTTAAATCTGTGTATGCGGATCCAAGCAGAGCGTTTGTTCAAGCAAAAATGATCCATGTGCGTCTATGTGTCTGAAGGATTAGTTCAAAGCACAAGACTGCTGCAGTGAGTTGAACATCCTCTTCCTCCCGCAATAAGTGAGGCATGATGAAGTTGCTGGGTTTCTAAGACTGCCAAACACGGGATTTAAAATCCATATCACATTAGAGACTACATGGTCCGGGGTTATACTTCTAATTACCGACCATTGAGATGACATCTACTGCTCCAATCATTTTTTCCCCTGTCCAATATCGCTTCGCTTAAATTTATTAAACATCTGACCCAAAAAAAAGGGATTGCTGTTTAACTCAACACGGTTCTAATGTGGAAAAAGAGCCTACTGGTTCGGACTGACTGACTTTTGTTAGGCTTCTGGGCCTTTCTTTATAGATATGGTGAGGACATGTGGAAAGACAACAGTGTAGATTTATGTGGCAGGCTCCGAGGCGGATTGTTTTTTACTGTACCGTCCATTCTTCAATGATTTATGAAAAGTACTCTTTGATAAAGTACCAACTCAGGTAGGAATGTCCAGCCCAGTGTCATGGCAGTTTGTGAAATGGTCTCGTTATTTAATCTATTGATCCGTCTACGGGTCACGTTAACGTCCTTATTTTTGTGTGTTTACCTAAGAATTTTGAAGTAATATATTTCAAAGAATGATCACGGTAGCGAATAGTAATGAAAAGCCGAAAATTGGCGCCGGGACATTGGTCGGGGGGGGGGTGGATGGGTCAAACAATACAGGACTTTCACCCCGGGGGATCGGGTCCCATGTGTTGCAGTTGCTTTCAGCGTTATTCTCTTCCTACCCACATCCGTCCTGTTGTTGTGGTCGGTGTGTGGCGTCCCCCAGAGCAGTCCAGTGTCACGGGGGTTTGTGGTCACGTTCAAAAGTCGTGACATGTACACAAATCGATAAATCAAAATAACGTGACCATTTCACGAACTAGCATGAGACCGGGTTGGAATGTTATAGTGATATAATTAAATGGCTTTATAACCACATATTTGAAATATGTAATTATATTCATAAAGCCTGGAGTAGAAGAAAACATACAGGAGATTGTCTGGGGTCCCTTACCGCTTTTGCAAATTACTTTGGATGGAACGATGGAGTCTAAGCTCCAAAGGCTGTACATTTTATTATTCTTATGTACAATAAACCTTTGCATATCTGCAAATAAGGCTTTCCTGATTGAGTTGAAACTGCTCACTCTATTTTTCATCTTATCCAAAAACGGATACAAGACATTAAAATGTATTAACAATCTTTTTATAAAATCTAAATCTTTTTATAAAATCCTGTAGCAGTTGTGTAGCATGCTTATGAAACAGTCAAGCCTTCTCCTGAACCCCCCACATTGACCCCACTCAGCATTTCTTTCAGGAGCTGAAAGGGAGTTCCACTTTACTCTTAGCAATGCATGGTATTGCACTCGTTAGCTTTAAGGTTGGTTGAGAAAAACAGGACAAAGTATGTAAATTACTCCCTGTGGGCCACACGTCTCAGATCTGTCAACATGTAGTCCAACTCCTCGGTTGTAGACTGTTGGTATGAAGCCTGGCATTGGCCGCCTATTTCAGCCTCCGGAGCTTAGCAACAGCCATGATGATTGTGATTTTTTATATATTTTTAAAAAAATAACAGACAAGTAACATTTTTCCCTCTATACCATAGATGTTAACTCGAGCAGCCAGACTGTTTTTTTCAGCGCTGTAGAAACTAGCCACATGTGTAAGGAATAAGTGCTTAAACTTACATAAGTAAAAGTACGAATAGCAAAGTGTAAAAATACGTTTCATCTGTTGGCCCTGAAGTGCAAACCACAACAGCAAAACCCACAACACAACATAGTGGTTTGCACTTCAAGGCCACCATAAAGGTCCTGAGTTCAAAAGTGACAGAAACATTATCTGCAAAAATGTACTCAGAATATCAGAATTATAAGATTGTGTTTAACTTTTGCACTGTTGCTAGTCCAGGTAGAGCTAGTTAACTTATCTGCTTGCAGGGGTGTTTCTAGGACTTATCTAGTTTAAATAGTACCAACATTTGGTCTAATCAAAACTGGCCTGGCAACCCAAAGGCCAACGCTTTTCCTCCAGATTTGTGTGGTGACCTATGATGGAAACATCTTCATGTAAAGGGAAACATAGATTACAATGCAAATATAAAAACGTAATGGAATATATTGCTGCACTCTTTATTCTCCTTTAGATCGACTTTTCTAATTATATATCTGAGTCAGCACACATGCAGCCTACAGGCATCATTTACTCTTACCTCCTCTTTTGTGTCTTTTGTTGGGGATCTAACCTCCTTAAATATTACAATTACTCACCTCAATGATAAATGAATTAATTTAATGAGTTAATAAACCGCTGGACTGTAATATTTCAGACGTGTCTGAGCAAGATTTCTGCTCAACTTTGTGCACATTCAAAATAAAAACTCATCCCATCTGTGTTCTCTGAGATTTGGAGGAGTCATGATATTTTGATAAAAATTAAGTTATAATAGGCTATTACAGGAATAATTACATGATTGCTCTGCTGATACGGTAGATCTCAGACCTCCTGACAGACTCAGAGCCCCGTTTGGGTCTCTGGTCTCTGAATGAGACAAAGTACGCTACTCTACATCGGAGGTGGAAAACTGAAACTACGGCAGAAATAAGCCTCACATCTGCTGCAGCGAGTGTTCATTACCTAAAACACAACGAAATAAGGTAAGTTATGCTTTCAGGGGTTTACATAGGCTATGTCCTACTTGTCAGTCAACTTTTCAATACATTTGGTGCCGCACAGAAAGCATTCAGGGCTGAAACTCCGGCAAAATCAGCTGAAGCCACATCGGTTGGCTTGTATGTTTGTTTGTCAGCAGGATTAGAATAAAACTCCTGGCAGATTTTAATGAAACTTGGTGGAAGGGTGTAACATTGGCCAAGGAAGAACCCATTATATTTTGGAGAAGAAGTAAATCACGGGGCAAATTTTTTCTCACTTTCGTTAACATTGCAAAATAGGGCATATGGGCTGTGTTCATGAGTTCCCAACTGGGGAAATTCTCACTCCATGATCTCACAATGTGAGATAGGGCATGCCTTGACGGAGGTCTGCGCTGTCCAAGTGCCTTTATATACAGTTCATTTAGTCCAGTGGTTCCCCACCTAGGTTTATTGTCCCTTCAAAAGGTCACAAGATAATATGAGGGGTTATGAGATGATTAATGGGAATGGGGGAAATGGGAAATGTCTTGTTGATGGAACTGCAAACAGTCATCAACTCAGACATCTGAAACCGGAAAATGGGTCTGCTTTTTCTATTGTAAGTATTAAGCTTTTAGGTGTCTTAATGTGCATACTTAATTTTAAAAACTACAGCTGTCAAATAAATGTAGTGGAGTAAAAGTACACAGTCACATTAAATATAAATGTAAATATTGAAAAGTTACTCAAGTGAGGTCACTTAACAGTAACTTTTCAAAAACTTCTGACAAGGAAATAAAAAATATAATGCTGTTTCCCAACATGTCAGTCCCTACCTGAACATTATGCACCTTAATAATCCGTCTTTCATGTGTTTCCACTCAGAGAGAGAAAGAGAGAGAGAGAAGGGGAGTGGAGAGAGATCGAGAGAGAAGTGGCCTCATATGTTAAGATTTATGCGGTGTTGTCTGATGTTGTTATCATGCATTTATGTGCTTTGTTACACAGAACGTTGTGGCAACCCTGCTTTTGAAAGCACTTCAAGAAACACAACACTGACTGGACCAGACATCTCTTCTTTTGCTGCTATGTGAACGGCTGGACATAAACTTGAGTAGACGCAATCAGTCCAACAAATGAAGTGGCTCCATCTGGTTTTGTGAAGGCTCTGGTGTTGACATTATTAAGTCAGAAAACCTCCAGTGTGGCGGGGCTATTTTGGACTCTCCACAGTGTATCTGCTCTATGTCATCTTAAAAACGATGCAATAGAATAGAAAAAAGTAATAATAAAGCCATTGTATAATATGTCAAAGAAAGTCTGGAAACAGATGCAAACTCCACATGAAAAATAATTTCCCAAAATCATTGTATAGTATGTCGGAAAAAAAGTGAATAAAAGTCATAGCGTAGCATGTCATAAAAAGTGAAAACATCATAGTATAGTATGTCGAAAAAAGTCATAGTGTAGTATATCGAAAAAAAGTGATAAGTCATAGTGTAGCCAGTCGATAAAAGTGATAGTATAGTATATCAAAGTCTGGAACAGCTCTGTCAGTAGGGAGCTGGGCTGGGAACCAGAGGGTTCCTGGTAGCTGGGGAGGAGCCAGTTCACCTCCATAACTATATAGTGACTTTTTTCTTCATGCTAAGACCTTTTCATGGCTTTTTTCAACATTCTGTACTATGGTTTTTCAACATTTGATTTTTTGACATACTATGCTATGAATTTTTCATCACTTTTGTCGACATGCTGCACTGACTTTTTATCACTTTTTTTCGACATAATATACAATATCTTTTTTCAACATACTATGACTTATTTATCACTTATTTCAACATACTATACTATAACTTTTAATCATTTTTTCGACATGCTATACTATGGCTATTTTCGACATACTGTACTATACTATGACTTTTCAACATTCTATACTATGATTTTTCAACATACTATACTAAGACTTTTTTTGACATAATATACTATAATATACAGTAGCCGCTGCTCCTTCGCGTTGAAAGGAGCCAGTTGAGGTGGTTCGGGCATCTGGTAAGGATGCCTCCTGGGCGCCTCCCTAGGGAGGTGTTCCAGACATGTCCAGCTGGGAGGAGGCCTCGGGGAAGACCCAGGACTAGGTGGAGGGATTATATCTCCAACCTGGCCTGGGAACGCCTCGGGATCCCCCAGTCGGAGCTGGTTGATGTGGCTCGGGAAAGGGAAGTTTGGGGTCCCCTGCTGGAGCTGCTGCCCCCGCGACCCGATACCGGATAAGCGGATGAAGATGGATGGATGGATGGAATATACTATGAACATTGATAATAAAGTCATGGTATAGTATGTCAAAGAAAGTCTGGAAACAGATGCAAACTCCAGATTAAAGAGAATTGCCCAGGCAGGGGATTAAACCTTGGGTCTCACATTGTCTTCTCTCCGCAGCTGTGCTAACCATTGGGCTACCACAGCAGTAAGTAATGGACATTGACAACAAAAAGTGACAAAAAAAAGTTGTAGTCCTGTAGTATAGCATGTCAAAACAAGCTATGTCAAAAATGTGATAAAATGTCTTAGTTTAGCATGTTGAAAAAAGTAATGAAAAAGTCATAGAACTGTATATTATGTCTATAAAACTCTTAGTATAGCATGTCGATATAAAATAATAGTATAGTATGTTGAAAAGTCATAGTATAGTATGTGGAAAAAAGAGATGAAAATTCATTGTATAGCATGTCAAAAAATCATAGAATTGCATGTTGAAAAACTATAGTACAGTATGTTGAAAAAAGTGATAAAAAGTCATAGTATAGTATGTCAAGCAAACTCTGGAAACAGATGCAAACTTCCACATGGGATGGCAGTATCTCTGTCAGTAGGTGGTTGGGTTAGGAACTGGGGCGTTGCTGGTTCAAGTCTTCATATGGACCAACGTATGGTGGTGAGCTGGTGGCTTACTCTTCACTAATATGTAGAAAAAGGTAAGTGTAGTGTCATTCTATAATATGTTAAAAAAGCTCCTAGTATGGTATGTCAAGTAAGTCTTGGAGCACATGCATACTCTACATAATAATGCTCCTCCTGGACTGGGGATTGAACCATTGTCTCTTTTTTAGTGCCTATTAACTACAGTATATATATATATATATATATATATATTAGTATACATTATTTTAGTATTCTGTATTCTGAAAAAAGTGAAAGAATTCATAGTATATTATGTAAAAAAACCCAGCATATTTTAAAAAAGTGATACAAGGTATAGTATATCAACAATATTTATAGTATATTATGATAAAAAAGTGAGTACAGGAGACAGAAACCTTTACAAACAAAAGAGCCATTTTTGGACATAACATTTTTTATAATAATCTGTCTGGAAATGCAAAACATACAAGCCTTATAATGAAGGTAATTAATTCTAAATTAGCCTAACACTACTAACATGAGCATTCCATGCCAGGCCCAGGGCTTGCTTGATTGCGTCCCCTAATTACCCACAAGCCTCAAGGGGTTGTTAAAGCCACACCTCATGGCTTGTGCTTGTTTGGGGCAGTGGGGGTCAGAGGGTCTTGGTCAACATGTGGGCCTGCTTTCAGCACTGCTGACCCATGCATTGTATCACATTACACTCATTTAAAAGGTCAAGACTTGTGGAACTTGGTGGCTTTTGCCTAACCCTCAACCTGGTGTGGACACTTGCTCCGTTTTAATTCCCAACAATAGGTCCCATTCAGAGCGGGGCGACCTGTACAACATCTGTTTCTGTGGTCTAGAGATAGATCAGCAGTTAGACTGTAGGTGCATGAACCTCAGACGGCTGACAGAAAATAGACCAACAGACTTTGAGTTGAAGGTGCTAAAAGGTGTTCAGAATTGTATCTGATTAGATGTGATTAATAAAAAATATTTTTAAAACACCACCACCACCAGAGACCTTCAGCACTCGCATCGATCGGATCGCAGCCGAGTGTGAAGAGGCTGGGATGAGGATCAGCACCTCTAAATCTGAGGCCATGGTTCTCAGCAGGAAACCGATGGAGTGCTTTCTTCTAGTTGGATCAGTCCTCACCCCAAGTGAAGGAGTTTAAATATCTTGGGGTCTTGTTCGCGAGTGAGGGGACAATGGAGCGGGAGATTGGTCAAAGAATCAAAGCAGCGGGGGGTGGGGGGTATTACATTCAGGTTATTGTGACGAAAGGAGAGCTGAGCCAGAAGGCAAAGCTCTCAATGTAGTAGTGGTTCCTACCCTCACCACTGGTCATGAAGGTTGGGTCATGACCGAAAGAACGAGATCCAAAATCCAAAATGGGTTCCCTCAAGACGTCTCCCTTAGAGATCGGGTGAGAAGCTCAGTCCTCCGAGAGGAGCTCGGAGTAGAGCCGCTGCTCCTTCACGTCGAAAGGAGCCAGTTGAGGTGGTTCGGGTATCTGGTAAGGATGCCTCCTTTGGGGGTCCCTAAGGAGGTGTTCCAGGCACGTCCAGCTGGGAGGAGGCCTCGGAGAAGACCCAGGACTAGGTGGAGGGACGTCCAGCTGGGAGGAGGCCCCGGAGAAGACCCAGGACTAGGTGGAGGGATTATATCTCCAACCTGGCCTGCGAACGCCTCGGGATCCCCCCGTCAGAGCTGGTTAATATGGCTTGGGAAAGGGAAGTTTGGGGTCCCCTGCTGGAGCTGCTGCACCTGTGATCTGACACCGGAATCGGACAAAGATGGATGGATGGATGGATGGATGTACATGTAAACCAGTTTGAATTTGAATGTTTATTGAAATCACATTACATACATGTAGCTAACGCTTTTATCCAAAGCACATTACAATAACTGCATTCAATCATGAACATACCACCCAAAAAATGTGAGTACATGCAATTCATCAAATAAGCAAAACTGCATCAAGTGCAATAACAATTCTGTCTTGTTTGTATTTCTTTAAACCAATGCAGCAATGATGACCTTGCACAATAGTTTGTGAGTGTGTGGTTGGGAGGTGCGGGGTAATCAGTTTTCTCCAACTGTTATCTTTGCTGATTCTTTCCCAGTAAAATAATGTTGTGACCAAACATATCCAGGCTGCTGCTACTGGTCTGTCTTCCATTATTTAGCTTTTGCAGTGGTATTTTTTATTGGCCCAGTTAAAACAATGTGTGTACCAGTGAATGATGACCACCTAGACACGAGCGTTGTCATATGTTTATCCCAACATTATGAGTCAATAAAGACCACAGCAAGGCTGGCAACGCAATTGTCTGGTGTGGGGGAGCTTTTCGCAAGATATACAGCAGCTGTGTCCTATAACGACACAAACTTGTATCATTTCTCAACCAACACGATCAACAAAAGGGGTGATTTGGATTTCTTTTCTGCACATTTATATAAGGAATGACATTCATGAGTTTGCCCTCAATGCAATATTTAAACCAGTCTCAAAAATAAACAAAATTATTCTTTACATTCTTCAATTATTCTTTATATGAAACAGATGTTTCAACGTGCTATACTTAAGTAGATGCAGAGCTCTAGTCTACAAATCTTAAGTCTTGTCATAATATTTGGTTGTTGATCCAAAGAAGCACAGCTGTATCTGTAAAAAGTCAGAAGTGTACCTATCACGTACATAACAACTTTGAATGCTATATTTATAATAATTAACAGGTAGAGTCTTTTTCATGGTATTTTATACTTTGTGTTCACCTGTTGAACCTGTCTTTGATTAACACATGTCCGTTAGTGTAGAAAAAAAGGCATTCTTTTGTCATTCTTAACAACCATGCCATTGCAGATGCATGTTTTTACCCAGCAGCAGTACTTGCAGACTCTGTGCCATGCAGATCCAGTTACACATGTGAGCCACTATCTGCTCCTCTCGTGACAGGCTCGTTGCACCTCAGGCGCTGCAATGTTGGCAAGCCACAACAAGATGTGATGAGCCACTCCAACAGAAAGTGCTGACACGCTTACTTCTCTCTGCCTTTGACAGTCAACATAAAAATTTCTTTTTCTACAAAATTAATTTGTTTTGTTTTTAGTATTCCTAAGTTATGTTTTGTGGGTGCTGAATTTCTTTCGGGATGGTTCCTTCTTTTTAAATTGCAGCAATAATGTATCCTTTATCAGTCCCACAAGGGGAAATTACAATTTACACTCTGTTGTTAATACACACAGGCCTAAATTACACACACAGTACCTATACATGCACTAATGGAGAGAAGTCAAAGTGAGGGGGCTACCCATGGAAAGGCGCCCCGAGCAGTTGGGGGTTTGGTGCCTTGCTCAAGAGCACCTTGGCAGGTGAACTGGCAACATTCCTACTGACAGAGCTGTTTCCAGGCTTTCTTTGACATGCTATACCATGACTTTCAAATTTGTATGTACTATATAAGGACTTTGTATTGTTTTTAGATAAATATATCTTTGTTGTAAAGCACTTTGGGTACCATTCGGCTATTGTAAAGGGCTATACAAATAAACTTGATTGACTTGATTGATTGAGATATATATATATATATATATATGGCGTCTTTCCATCAGCTTCAATAGTTACATTTTACTGGAGGAGAAACTCAAACAACTTAAAATAAACCTTATTTCAGAAATATATCCAAATATGAATTAAAAAGGACAGTTAAAATGTGGATATGTACACTATGTTTGTGTCTGTGTGAAAGAGCATTTGTAGAGTGTTTTGTTTGCGTGTGAGAAAGCCAGCATGAGGTAATACCGTATTGCATGCCTGCTAAGTATAAGCATATTCCACTGTCTTTGCTTTGGGCCTCCGAACGGTAAGATGTTCCATGTGTTAGAGTTTCATAAAGCATTTCATCGAATAAAATGATGCACAGGTACTCTGAGGTAATGATATAATGATGCTAATCTAATTAGCCGTAATGATAGCACCAAGAGGGGAGACATATCGTGATGACGTGCTAATGATACTAGAAGAGATTGCCTCACAAATAATCGGATAGGTTTTCCCTCTAGCTGAGATCAAGTTTGAATAAACAATGATTCTAAAATGCATTTGGAGGGGAAGAAGTGAGTAGTTTGTTTTTCTTTCCCTTCTTACAGTAACACGAACCTTCATGGTTTTCTGGATATACTCAACATTCTTACTGGGTCGTTTTTGGATGATGTGATGCATGCAGTAAAAGTGATCCAAATGTTTCTGATTTAATCTAATACAAAATCTAAATGTATGGACTTGCTGATCAAGCATGGTGCTTTCCAACAGCATCCTGCTTAATTCACATTGATGTGAATGCATTCATATGTAGGCGTCATTCAGTAAAATTGCAGTGCACGCATACTTAACACTGAGCAGTTGCAATAGTGCATCTGGAGGTTAAAGGCCTTTCAACAACCCTCACCACAAGGTATCATCCATTGACTTCACTGCTATTAAGCACACATGTTCCGTTCCTTTTAAATATTCATGTATTGTTGTTATGTCAAAGTGTCCTTGGGCAACACACTGAACCCCAAATTGCTCCCGGTGTGTAAATGTGTGTGAATTTTTATCTGAGAAGCAAAGACCATGGCGAGGTCGTGGTACTCTGAGGGAACCAGAGAAAGATCGGGGGAGTCAGGTGAAACGAGAGATGCAGGGGACTTAGAATGCAGAAATCGACGCTGTCGGAGGAACATGAGACGGGAATCTGTCTCAAGCTCCCGCACAGGACAATTAAACACGCTCTTCTTCTCCTCCTCGAAGGCGGAGTATGAGGAGAGGAGATTGGGCATCACCTGCCTCACCAAGCTGTACCAGGGGAAGAACTACGGAGCAGACTGGCAACTAAACACACCCTGGCCTCGTCAGAGTGGAAGGTTACTGGCTGCCTGCTAAACCGCAGGGCACACTGCACGAGAAAGCCCTCGCACGTTTCCAGCACACCGGAGAATTTGTCAGGTGGGGAGACAGGTGATTCAAAGGGAGTGGGTGGAGCCGAATTAGCCAAGGAGGAGTGAACAGCGGAAGCGGACGGAGCGGGATTACCAGGGGAATCAGAGAAATTGATTGAGGGGTGTGAACGGCCCAGCCGCCGGACCTGAGTCCTGAGGCGGGGAAGACGAGGGGTCAGGGGTGAATCGGCTGAATCCATAGTGACTGTTATGATTGCTCTGTTATGATAAGAACAGGAGGACTCAACAATAAAGGATTGATTGGGGAAAAAGGGAAAGGGGAATGGGAAGGCGGACGCCAAGGACCGGGAAGCAGAGTACGGGAAGCAGGGGAGATATTGGGAAGTAAGGATACTCGGAAACAAGGAGCCGAGGAGGAGACACGGGAGTTGAAGCGTGGAAGAACCGGGAACGTGGAACCGAGGAGGAGACACGGGCACTGGGAGCGGAGATGGAGACAGGTGGAAGCGGGGCACGGTGGGAGGAGGACTGAGAGGAGAAGCCATCTGACAGGAGACAGGAACGGGAGTGAAGATGATACTGTAGGGGGGAGAAAATAAAAGGAGTTAAGTACAGGAAAACACAGAAGAATATTCTAGATAAATTAGTTCTTTAGTGAGTTTCACCAGCATAACTGGAGCAACGATCAAGTGAAGAGGGGATGGAGAGCTGGGGTAGATATACTGTCGTAGATTGGAGATGGCAGGCAGGGGATTACTGATGAAACTCAGGTGTGCGTTGTCAGCTGGCTTCAACAAGAGAGAGAGTTGGAAACCGAGAAAACAGCAGGGAAACAGGGCAGGCCAACAGAAAACTCTGAAAAATAGTAAACAAAACAAATACTCACGGCCAGCCAGACCCCAACCATATCACTTTCATTTGTGGTCCATTTAAAGATGACTGTATGTCTTAATCTGTTAAAATCCAATCATCAATGAGTTTAACACATTGATGAACATTGACAGATAGATGCCCAAAAGCTTAAATATGGAATGTGAACGCATGTTGAGAAACTGTATACATCATACTGTAAATACTAATCATCATATCAAGCACTGTTACATGAGCGATTAACCATTTATAAAGCCATTTGTTACATCTTAAAGGTGGATTGTAAGAAAGTGGTACAGGTGCAAATGCTTTCTAAGTCACTGAAGCAACAACCCTGGATCCTTCAAGAAGTGAAGGATGGTTGTTTTCTCCCTAACCTCAGCTATGTAAACGTACTTCCAACAAAATGGAGGAAAAGCTAATTGCAGAGCTTAACGGCTTCCATTCAATATGTTAGATCTATGAAAGGCTAATGGGACTTGTGTAAGAAAAGATAAGCATGGAAATACCTAGCTTGGGGAATGAAGCGCTAGAATTGCAGCAACAAAAGAAAGTAAGTGTCCAATCAGAGCTGAGTATGTAGTTGACTTAATAACTAAAACTTAACAAGTATGTAAGCTTCATCCTTGGGGGAAGAAGGAGGGAGCCTGATACTTTGAGTCTACAACAAAGGACTACATCATCTGCAAAGAGAGAGATGCAGTCCTAAGGTCACCAAACTGGATGCTCTCTACTCCTCGGTTGACCATTAACAACAGATTATATAATGCACAGTACATAGAGGTTATTTAAGGAGAAAATAATAACTTTTTTTTCCTTAAGCAAATAAGAAACGTAACTTTTTGGTTGTCTTTGCTTGACAAGAGGGATGCACTATTTGGTTATAAGGGATGTGGACACATAAATAATCATAAGGATTCATACTTTGAAACTTATTTTCTATGACTGGATGGACAGGTAACGTGCATTATCCTCTCCTATCTCTTAAAATGTAAAGAACAGGTTAAAACACGCTCTGGATACAATCTTTTCACCATGTTGTTACAATAGAGCGATTGAGCCATGACGATAAGCTAACACATTGCTGAAATCACTGGTCCTTACTGTTTCTATGCTTCCTAGTTAAGGGGAAAGAACAGAAAGGAATGGGATGATTGGTGGCAGTAAAGTTGATAGCAGGGGGGATGTGGGGGCCAGTGTGAAAGGGAACAGCTGGGGATGGATGGTAATCTAAATCTGATAATGCTCATGTACCATGCAACTGGGCATGTAAAGGTAAAACATGATGCCACAGACCCCACTCCCTTTTTCCGTATCTGGGTTTTATTGGCTTCCCTCTCACTGCATGCTTCACTACAACGCAGACTACAGTACAGTTCTACACGAACACGCCCGGCACGAGAACTCATGTTTACTGACACATTTATTTGGTGGTACAGACATGCAGGTCTAGTGCTGCAGGTTTAAGGATTTTTTATATATACATATATATAAATTGCAGAACTTTCAGGTGAATTGAGACATTTTCTGTTTCTTGTTCCTTTCACCACGTCAGACATTCCAGGATTGTGTTACTGCATATGAGGGCAAATGTGTCTCTGCAAACCAATCTTTCATTGTGTGGTGCAAAATGTCAAAATCCACATAAAGAGAGAACATGATACACATTGAATTCAGATAGTGGGAACACTGCGTTGTAAAACATAAGACAAAGGATTTCTTTTTCTTGTTTTTTTCTGTCATTACAATTTTGATAATGACTGTCAGACACGTTGACAGGTTTATGAGTACTGCTACATAGTTGGCACTTTAAAAATGATTACTAATTTTTATAACTCAATGATATGGACAGTTCTACAAGATTTGAAAAGGATTACCATAGCATATGTTTCACTATTCTAAGCCTATGTTGAATATTTCTACTCTTTTATGCCATCAGAACAGGCACATTATAAAAGACATTTTTCATCATTTTAAGATGTGTCAAGGGTCAAAATAGCAATTGTTTCTTTATTTCTATTTAACAAAGCAATGCTCAACAAAATGGGTTTCCACAGCAACCATTTAACTGCCTGATATACTGTATGACAGAATTGTCAACTTGTTACACTCCATTTCTATCTTCAGTGTCACATTGCCGCCACTCAGGCAACTGATTTCAGTGGGGGAGGGGGATTTAATTTTCCCTGGCCCAATCACTAGGAACCGACGTATTTGCCTGATTCTTACGTCATTTAAAATCAACTGATGTGTAGCCATGCAAACATACTGGTTTTGCTGGGTTTTTTTTAGAATGTTGCAGAACAGATACAAACAAACCATGATGTTGTGCGATACTGAGACAACTTGACAAAAACAATGACAACAGCGTTAGTCACGCGTGTGGTTCTGATTGGCTAATTGGCTTGAACGCTGACAGCAATGGCGGCCATTCAAGACAAATGTAGCTCAGCGTAAATTCTTTCAGGAAGAACTAACTTTTAATCAGTGCACTCCTAAATAAATTCAGCTGTTAATAATAATACATGTATTGCATATATGCAACTAGTCTCTCCTGATTTAAATATAGCACAGTGTAAATTCTTTCAGGAAGACCTAATTTAATGACTGCTCTCTTCGTAAATAGAATCAGCTGTTGGAGGCGTTCACCTTCCTGCTAAACCAATCAGAATCATACACAAATTGCATGGGCCAATCGGACAGTCACAACCCTGCTTTAACCTCTGTTCTCCCTTTGCTATTCAGCTGTCATTGCAGGCAAAGAGTGCAACCCCCCCCCCCCCCTTCCACCTCCAGTCATCTACTCCAGCTGACGGGTCCGGACCCTCTTTCTGTCTGGTCTCTGGGCTCCTTCCTCACCACCACCGGTGTCTAGAATCCATCTGGGGGCCTGATGGTTCTCTATCCCTATATAGATACAGTATACAAAATATTTGTATAGCGATGGAGCCTAAATGCTAAAGACTTTCATTGAGCTGTACAATAAACCTCATTTGCATGTCTGCAAACATGTCTCTCCTGATTGAATGCTTGTTATTCCACCAGAAGCGTGCAAGAAGCAACTTTCCGCTCCGCTTAACATACGAGCCAGGGCTATATTTCACGCCGGCCGCAAGGCGTTTAACTGCCAGGCAGGATGTCAATATATCACAGACACCCAAATATCAAATATATGTCTCCTGTACAACACCATGGAAGATGAGAGAAGAAACACAAGATATTAACTATATACGACACCACAGATCCAACGCCAGAAAAGAGAAGGCATGTAGTTAAATTGCATGAGTGCTGGGAGTAGAAGATAGACACACACATGCTTGTTCTTTTAAGTACTTGTAGAGAGCTTTTTCAGTGACAGTCAGGCAGGCAAGATGCTTCGCTTCTGAGACGTTCTCAGTGTGGTAAGGCGGAGGACGGGACAAAAGTGCGGTGCATTGGATCCATTGTTTTTCCACCGAGAAAATCTCTGTATATTTCATGATTCCAGACGAGTCAGTCATCTGGGTGAGTTGGCAGATTAAAAGGTCTGGACCCAGACAAACCATTTTAACAATCAGGACAGGAAACCAGTGAGTGGTTTTGCCCAGAACACATAATGCACATGGAAGTTCACGTTATCCCCACTAGACACTAATGATGTGACAATACTATGATCCTTTACTGGCTTCCCACCCACATAAAAGGCCAACTGTGTTTGTTGAAGCAAAGCCAAAAACACTGCAACTGGACTATGAACCCTCTTTCCTGATTTCTTTTTGCACTGCTCCAGATGGACACCCAAGTGTGCTACCGGTCCTTAATAATTTTATTTATTGATTTTGATGGAGATCCAGTTTAATTCAGATTTAACGTTAAATGTTACACATTGATGAAATAGGAAACCTTTTCAGTTTACTAAGGCAGGGCTCATAGCTGTTAGGGACCAATAATTCTCAAATTGTGCTTTTGGCCACTATCTGACTCACATTAACACAATATAATACAAGAGTCATCATTCACATTTAGCCTACCACCATATCTACACAACTGCATTGGAAACTTACAATGTATGGTGGCCCCCGGCCCCCAGCAAAATGTAGAAAACACATTAAATGAAACAAACCAGCCTAAAACCCTTGATGTGTAACATTTATAAACAATATTCAAATTCACAATTCAACTTCAGCGTAAGTCTGCAGGTTTGTCTATTAAAGGAGAGAATTATTCTACCTAAAACTACAAAGTACCCTGAGTACCTAAATATAGTTTTTTTGTGTAACAGTTGCCTCCAGACTGTTCAGGGACACATTGTGCTGTGACAAACCACACACTAGTGACACAGCATATAAAATACACTGTTATTGTCTGTAGACTTGATGCCCCACTAACCTTAAATGATAAGGCTGATATGACTGGCACTATTCACTTTTTTATTGTTAACAAATCCCATGGACCCAAATCATGTCTAGACAAATGGTGTATTACCTGGGACTTTTTGCAGATGTGTATTAATATACAATATGTTTGAGGCACTACTGGCTACAGTAGCATAGTGTTGGGATTATAGACTTCTATGAACCCATGTTCACAGAAATAAACTTTGTCACTATAAAATATTATATATATGGCTTTGCGGGCGATGCCTGATACCTCAGTTCTTGGTGGTTCAGACTTTTCATTGGATTGTTAATAGTAGATATGTTTTAAACATTTGTCTGAGTACTGCAAGCGTGCTACTATCTGACGGTCTCACTTCTGGAAAGACAGTAGTTCTGCAAACAAAACTTTCTGGTTAAATTTTTCAATGTTCACATTGGTTGCTTTGGAAATGGTAAGACCATTAGATAACAAGGCACACATGACTGATGGAACTGTAACTTGTAAATGGAAGACCAGTGGTTTCTAAACAAAATGAAGTTCCAAACTCTGAGGATTGTCCTAGGCTCTTGGTTGTAGGAATGCAAACAAAACAGCAAAATTCTATGGTGATCTAAGGGCTTACTCAATTGTTCTACAGTTTTTCTAGCAGCTCTTTTGTTTCAGACTCTAACACTTTTGTTTCCTACTGACAGAAGCAGGATCCTCTTGGTTTAGGGAAAAGTTACACCTCAATGAGGTTAGAAGCCCGATACTCCCTGTGGGTACGATGACGAGCACAGACACCGTATTTGAGATAAGGAAGGTGGGGCGGGGGGAGCTGACAAGAAAACATCATGACAGAGTAAAAAACAAGATGTAGGCTGACAGGAATGGATATTTGGACAACATAGGGACAAAGTAGCGTGGCAATGAGGCTCTGTCAGTCACTGCCAAAAGGATGACAACGCTGACACCCTTGAACCACTGTTATCTGAACTTGTAATGGAAACATTGAGTGGAAATATGTACTACAACATTCTCTTAAGAGTACGCTCCCACCACAGCTTAAGAGAAAATGCTGTGTTTTGAATGAATGAAGCTGACTGCTTCAGTATTGTTTTAGCACGCGTCTGCATGCCACTGAAGCGGGGCAAGAAACCATGTTGTCTTTCCTTGAAGTCAAGTTGGGCATTCACACATCTGCCCCCTTGGGGAGACTGCCTCAAAGATATACAGTCCAAGGCACATCGTTTCCCCTTTGGAATTCATGAAATGTGTTCAAATTAATTTAGCAGTCACGTTCACAACAAAAAAAAGAAAGCAAGGGTACATAACTGTAAATCCATGCAATAAAGAAGAAAAGACCTGTCATACCATGTCCTTTTAGTCATTACTTCTCACATTCTGGCAGGCACTTAAAAAGACATATTGTCTGGTAAGGTCAGTGTTTGAACTTGTGCAGAGTAGTGTCCAGCATAAATATGAACATGTGCTCACTTGAATCAATAGAAATACATAAACAAGGGAGTTGCACATAAAAGACACTTCCTACATTTTGCTTATTGTGATTCCAGGCCACAACATGGGCCACAAGTACATACATCTCTGCCATAGACTCCTACTGCAGCCTTGCTCCGGTTCACTTTGATCACGGTTCTGGGTATTCTCTGCGGCAAACATCTGGTCACAAGCCGATTTTGTAGACATTTAGGTTTACCACTATTCCATTCGGATGGAAGCGTTGCTTCTGTGCAGTTCTCTGTAATGGTGTCAGTGTATTTTTGGTAAGATGCAACTTCAAGTGATCCTTTAAGAGAAAAACACTTTACCATTTGACATGACTATAGTAACAGTTGGGATCATTTACATGTAGGCTGCATGCTAATGAGTGTATGTATGACCAACTCATTCCTTCGTTCGTTTATACATACTGCAAGTCTTTAAAAAGAAGCCAAAAGGCATGGCCATTAGAATAACAAGCAGTACATAAGATTTAGAGCTGACAGCTTTGAGTGTGAATTAGTCTTGGCATGCGCTGGACAGAGCCTGAGTCTTGATTGCGTGGCTCGCTTTGTGCACGACACATTGTGCATACCAGACTGAGAGCAAATCAAGTGATGGAGCAAAGACAAAGATCACCATTATCAAGGAGTGAGGAAAGTTTGTGTGTGCATTGGGAGGACAGCATTGTGTTGAGCACAAATGGTAATGCAGACCTAATCTGAAGCGTCAGCGTCAAAAAGGGAGCTGCCAAGGCCTGAATTCCTTGTAACCAAACTACGCCTCGAAGGACAAGGAAAAGCCACAGTGATTCATAGGTTTACAGTTTTGGGGATGTGACTCAAAAAGGGCTATTGTTTGACATGTATGCTCACCACAATGTGGCAACAGAGCCTGACAAAGCATCTGGCAAATGCCATGGCTACAATTTGGCCGTGAAGGCAGCGGAATTGCGTTGCTTTTCTTTAGAAATGACAATACAAAGGACTAATGAACACAAAAAGGTCTGGTTGTAAATAGTTGCTGATAATTTCTAAATGTTGTTAAAAGAAAGGGTGTCAGGCTGAGCTAGATAACTGGCCCACACACGTACTTCCAAAAAATGTCCCATAGATTGAACAATGCCTTACTGTTTTTGTGTTAGACTGATGGTGTGGCGATGTGGAACTGGCCTACAAGAATTAACAAGCTCTCACTGAGGAAGGAGTTGGTGGACACAAAGCTCAGAGACAGCAGGGGAGCCACAAAGTCAAATATTCTGCATGTCATTGACCACTGTTAACAGGGGACCATGTTAAGACTCACTGGACTCTTAAGGCTCTTAAGGCTTTTCCCCCATTAGACTTCAGTGAAACATTCATATGTTGCTACACTTGAAGTCTGAATTGCTGTGTGGTGAGGGCATGGCTATGTAGGTCTTCTGATCCACCCTCCGATGTTAATATAAAGCTTCCCACTCATTTGAAATAAGACTAAGACACACATGGGAAGCATTTGAACATTGTCACCAAGTTCCTTGAATTCTTCCAAAACAACCAGGAAACAGTCATTGCCTCCACTACTTTATACTGCCCACTAACAAAAGCTAAACCTGGATCAAATGTTCTGCTTTATTAAATCAACAACCCTTTATTAAATGAGTGGTCCAAACATATAAGATACCAATCAAAATGTGATTATTTTTTTTGTCCCATTGCCAAGTGTCAAGTCATCACATTAACACCGTGGGGTAATTATTTTTTCACAAGCTGAAATGTTTTATATTTGTGTTTGCGTTTTGCACCCCCCTCCTCCAGATGTTCATGTAACACAACTCTGTCATAACAGAAAATACAGCTGTGGGTCAGTTTATTGTGTTTTTTTTTCTTCTTCTTTCTAAGAATGAAGAACCCATGTGATATTTCCCACACCAGTAGTAAAATGCCATCTGTGTATCATCAATCTCCACTTTGATTTGTTCCATTTTTTTGCATTGGTGTCAACATGTCAGCTTTAGAGTCCAGACCACTTCCTTCTATAGGTGTCACATGACTGATTGCTGTTTTTTGTGTGTTGAGCCAGTTGACGTAACATCAATGAGAGAGAGGACACACTCATAAAACCTTGACTAGAAACAGACTGCAGCATGAGGCATTTTGTCCATTCATGCTGTTTGCTCTCATCATCATCATCGGATCCTTGAGAAAGGCCTGCTGAATGTGACAAAACAAGAAGAAGGCCACTGACAGATATTGGGCAGCAGATAATAATTTGTGATATTTGGACAATAAAGGTGTGGATGAGAAATTAAAGTAAACTGAAGTAAATGAGACAGTAAATCTATCTTTTCAAATCTACTTTGAACCAAAAAAGATTCCTCTTCATAAGAAAATGACAAGAATAAAAAAACTGTTACCCCATTACCCCATTATGCATGTTATCTCTCTGCGCGAAGCTACAATGGATCGATGTCTCTCAGAAATGTCTTAGCATTGTCACGAGTGGAACGCCTGTGTGACCAGCTGCAAGCTAGAGTAGATGGAGAGGATGTTTGTTAGGCGCCACAGTACAAATTTAAACTCCTAAGACTAAATTCCATCCTCCTTTTTAAGTGTAGCAAAAGGACTAGGCTTTAAATATCCTAATATAAACAAATTATATAAAGTGAACTTCAAGCCAAGTATATGACACTTTTCAGCCCACAGTTTGTATTCTTTCATGGTCCGAATGATTCTAATTCTCACAACTGGCTAATCTAAAAGCCAAAGGTGCACAAGTTTTTCAGAAGAATTTGATTTCTTGATTTCTATTTGGACACAGTCAGTATTTTCCATGTCTTAGTGTCTATGCTGCATTCTGGGTATGGGTTGTATTTATTTTTGGTATAAGCCCACGTGGGCTAGGCATACAGCAGTTATATGCAAGACACAATAAAACCAAACTTTAACAAAAACCTTCATCATCCCATTTAGTGCAACATTTTCAAGATGCATTAGTCAATGAACCATTTAAAGATACAAACAATGTGATTGTGTTGGCTTTGGGTGTCAGACACACTGAACACCAGGGGCCTGTTGCACAAAAGTAGAATGAAGATATCCAGGATAAGTGAAAAAGCACAACTTGACTTAGTGTGATCTGCTCATCGCGGCTAAATCACGTTTGCCGAGCCAGGATGAACAGGTGAAGCTATGTCCATGCCAGGTGTAGATAACCAGGATGAACAGGAGAAGGTGAAGCTATGTCCAGCCAGGTGTAGATAACCAGGATGAACAGGTGAAGCTATGTCTGGCCAGGTGTAGATAGCCGGGATGAGAAGGTGAAGCTATGTCCAGCCAGGTGTAGATAGCCGGGATGAACAGGTGAAGCTATGTCCAGCCAGGTGTAGATAGCTGGGATAAGTGCACGTTCACGGAATTAAGAAGACGCATGCGCCATATGTTTCACCCAATGAGCAGCAGCTTCTAATGGAAAGTAACGAGGAGGGGAAGAATATGCAAAAAGGGAAATACAGCTCTTATCAAACGGAGAGAAAAAGCCCAACATAGTGGACCCGACTGAATGTGTATGGATGTAAAAATATCTACTTAGCCTATAGTCACTCCACATTTTTACAAAGTTGTAGGCTACACTGTGTTTTAATTGTTTTAAATATGCTAGTTTCCCTCTCTGGGAACCATCACCTTATCGTGGTGGAGAGGTTTGTGTGTCCCTATGAACCTGAGGGCTGTGTTGTCTGGAGCTTTGTGCTCCTGGTAGGGTCTCCCGTGGCAAAGAGGTCTCAAGGGAGGGGCCAGACAAAGAATGGTTCAAAGACTCTAATGGAAAACCAAGGAAAGGATTGAGGGACCCCGCCTGGAGGAAGCCCGTCTAGAGCCAGGCCCAGACGGTGGGCTTGTCAGCGAGCGCCTGGTGGCCGGGTTTGCCACGGAGCCCGCTCGGGCACAGCCCAAAAAAGCGACGTGGCACTTCTCCCTCCAGCCCATGGGCCCACCACCTGTGGGAGGATCTAAAGGGGTTGGGTGCGCTGTTATATGGGTGGCAGCAAAGGTCAGGGGCTTCGATGGACCAGACCCGGGCAGCAGAGGCTGGCTCTGGGGATGTGGAATGTCACCTCTCTGTGGGGGAAGGAGCCGGAACTTGTGCGGGAGGTGGAGCGCTAACAGTTAGATCTGGTGGGGTTCACATCTACGCACAGTCTCGGTTCTGGAATCGTACTCCTGGATAGGGGTTGGACTCTGTCCTACTCCGGAGTTGCCCATGGTGTGAGGCGCCGGGCGGGTGTGGGGATACTCACGCCAGGCAGCCTCGAAACAGTACCGTCCCACCGGGAAAAATCCCATTCCGCATCAGGGTGCCAGTGCAACCATTCCTAACCATCTAAACTTCTGACATACACACACACATGCACACTCCCACTGGACTTTTTAGACTATATTAGCTGCTGATTGACACAGGTGGCAGAGTGTACCCTATATATATTTATATATTTTTACATTACAATTCATAATCTTGAACGTAAATAACAGCTTTTTAGTATTTAGTTTTGTTTCCCTGACCAAACGCTGGTAAGCTTCATACCGTCGTCTCGATGTCTTTTTTTCGGTTGCTAAAAGTGTTTTAATGCTTTTTATGATGAGGAAATGTGTTACCCTTAATTTCCACAAGGCTGCGATTGCATAAAATAAGTGTGTAGGAAAAACAAAACACAACAGGGTTAAGGGGTGTCAGGTAGGGAGGGAGGGAGGGAGGGAGCCCGGGTTGATATATAACCCGATGCGTTTAACAAAGTTGCTTTCAACAAAAATCATTCAACAAGTGTATTTTGTAATTATGACACTTAATCAATATTTGAGATGTGTGAAACACTATTTGACTGAAACGGATATCAGAAATCATTTATTTAAAAACAGACTAAAATGTTTTGACTAAAACTTGACTAGGATACCTGAGTTCTCTTTTGACTAAAACTAGACTAATATGATGAGACTTTTAGTCGATTAAAACTTGACTAACAAAAAAACATACAGCATGTAAATATGACTAAAAGGACATTAAGACTAAGACTAAATTAAAAGTAGGTGAAAAAATGAACACTACACAACACTACACTTTTTGAACAACTAAAACACAGCAAATCTGGCATCCTTGTCATTCATAACTGGACTAGACTAAAACCTGCTGTTTGAATTGAAAGACATGGGCAGGGATCCAGATATGTGGATCCCGGCTAAGGTGTGTCCACCATGTAGATAGAGTAATAGAGTATTTTCTTTTGCCGAGCTGACAGACTTCCTCCTTACAATCTGAACACTGTATGACACCATTACTAAAAGTAATTCTATGATGTTTGTGATGCTCCGAAAAATGTGTTTGGCCTTGCATATTTTTTAATGGTGTTTGGAAACCCACTACTCTAAAATTGACTAAATGCCAAGCACGGTCCCTGGGGGATTGATTTCTGCAACCGTGCCATTCTCAACGTTACCATGTTGAGATTCCTACAGGGAACAAATCTCCAAGCTGTAAAAACAGTTCCATATCTCACTCAAAATGGCAAAGTTTTTTTTTTTTTTTTTCATGATTGAAAGTGATGAAAAGTCATTTACATTACCAAATGCATTTTATGAATTAGCTGAGTGTTGAACCAGGACCAAGGGCTTTGTGATTGCTAGGTCTAACATTCTGGGTGTTGGTGTTGTTGTTGTTCGCAGTGATGTTCCAGTCAACCTTTTGTTTCTGACTAAATATGCAAAGAGAGAAAGGTATTTGCTTTTGAAATCAGAAATTTGCCAAGAACTCAGTGCACCTCTCTATCATCCTCTTGTGAGCTCTTAGTTACATTATATGCACATCATGATTTGACATGTCATGAAATATTGCTAGATTGCTCAAATATTTTCCCAAGAATGAGCCCAATGCTGGGCTTGAGATAAACCTGTTACTTGCAACTATATTCCACTTGGTCTTTAGGAATGTATGAGCGTTATAGATTCAGGTGTGGTTATGAGTCCCACTTGGAGAAAAATAAAAAATAGGCCTTTACATACATGCATTCCGTCATGAACTTTGTTGATGTCAGAAGGTTGTCGGAAGATTGCACGGGGGAGGCGAGGTCAGGACATTTGAGTGCAAACACATGAGAAGAAGACTAATGCACTCGTCAGAGACACAGACTACTTTACTGCCACGCTGGTGTTGCACAAGCAGACAATTAATTCCCTGTCTGTGTTGAAGTTCAGGGAGTATCTGAATGTGTATAATATTTATTAAGCTGACCTCCAGATATAAATGTGGTGTGTCAGACAAAACAAAAGGCCCTTGAACAAGTCAACTAGTTCATGGTGTCGGGGTCCGTTTATGCGCATGCTCCGCTTGAAAAATGACCAGGCAAACCGCAACAATAACAAATAAAGTTTTAAAAAAAGCAAACATGCAGAACACATCATTCATGTCTTTTTAGTTCTCAGTAGAACACACAATGCAGATGGTTGCTTTTGATTTCCATGACCATACACAGCACTATACCAGGAATCTAAATTTGCATGTTGGCAGGCTGACAAAGATTGTTCCAAGACATTGTCATTTGGAGGTTCAAATTGGTTTCAGAAGAAAAACAAATACAACAGAATGATGTATTGTGCTTTGGGCAATTTTTTCTTGCAGTGGTAAGAAATGAGATAAACAGCTCAAATTGTTATTTCATCATCTTTAGGGGCTTTCTACTGGGGTTACAGAGTTAGAGATGATGGCTGAGTCACCCTATGCTGAACAGTAGCATGGCTGTTGATCATGAACTCTGGTCCTGGGTAGCAAGGAGAACTTTAGGGATATTGATGCCTTGACCCTGAAAGTGACACCCTGTTCACTAGTTTATGTCTGGTAACTGCTAGCTACTTTCAGACCGCATTCAAATCCGATCTGGTTTCTCAAATCAGACTGCTATTAGACCGTTGTCATTTGCAAGTGATCGGATCGATTATATGTGTACAGATGTCACCAACCTATCTGCTTGAGTCAATGTCGTAACAATAGGCACACACGATGAACTAGGTAGCTACGTTGATGAAGCAGCTTTCTAACATGGAAGCATGAGGAATGGAGGGCCATCATTTTACCCTCCGATCATGCTGTCAAGATGCAGTGCAGAACTCCACCTTCGTCTGTTGCTCTCCTTCATTTTGTCCTCCAAAGTGCTCTTCAAGTAGCACTTCCATCACTCTGGATGTGAGGTTGTTGTTGTATCATGTGTTGCATACTCTGTAGCTCATTTCAAACCACCTTCAAATGGGGTTTGGATCTGATTTGTAAAAACTGCATTTCATGAGGATTTTTGCTGTCTAGGCTTTCTACTGTATGTTGAAAATGGATTTGTGCTGGCAGCCTGAACAAGGCCTATGAGTTGATACAAAGTAAAAATGTGGCTCTACTTTGACTGTAGGCTACATGTCCATTTTTCCTCTGCTAATCTGTTTTGGCGTTCTGAATTCTCTGGTTTAACATGTAATGTGGTGAGATAGCATTCATGTGGTAGCTCAACTTGACCCAGACACATCATTTTCACAGAAATGTGGCCTGGTAGGTAGCAGCTATAAACACATATGAACATCTTGGTAATAATGTTTTCTTTAAACCACAGGTTGGAAAAGTTAAAAAAACAAAATGAAATGTTGGCGTCCTTGAATTTCATAATATTTCTCAAATTCCAGGCAGCCAAAAACAAGATAAAAACCCTAAATCTGAGGGAAAGGGTACTCAGAACAAGTGAAATTATCTGTCCATGCAGCAAGATCATTTCCCTTGACCAGCTTGCTTGATTTAAGATGATAGTGTAAAGTTGAACACTTAAAATTCACTCTTAAAACAAGATAAATTAAAGCTGAAGCAGCGTTGGACGGGCCCTCGCTAACCTGCACGCAGCGTGCTTACTGGTTGACACCGCTCCTTGCGACTGTGCATTATAATAATTACAGTATATTATAATAATAATTCCTTCAATTCCAATAGGGCCTTTCAGCGATCGGGCCCTAATTATCTTCTAAATCACTTCTAAATCTAAGTTTTTTTTTTATCTTGGTAAGAACCAAATAATTTGCATCTGTTTAAACAGTTTTTTTTAGCCACAAATCCAAAAGTCAGCTTGATTTCTGCCGCAAAAACACTGTTTACTACAGTCAAAAGAAAGTTCTCCGGAAAAATGGTTCCGTTGAAAGAACAATGTAGAGAAAATGAAAATGAGCTGCTGATGCCAGAGTCAGAGTAATTATACATAAATAATCAATGCTTACACTACAGTGTTATATTGCACTGACTGAAAGCTCACACAAGAGTAATGGGCTCACAAATGCACGGCTTGTTCACAGGTGTCAAAGGGGCAGGAATATATACACAGACACAGGGGAGACAATTAGTTACAGGTGTCGCACATTAAGGGACAGGGCAGTAATCATACATAGCTGTAAGGCTGAAAAAGACCAGGAAGTGAAGTGACCGTTAATGTTTTACATCAATGTAAAGCTTAACGCTTTAATGCTGGTACAAATTGCTATAATAATTAGGTAGATACACCCCGAGCTAACGTTAGCTAACTGAAACTATCATTTAACGTTAGGCTGTTAGCTAGCTAGGTTGCTGTCTTTTTTTTTGCCATTTGTGTTTTTAAAATGTTATGTCCAGAGGCATTTTCATCTCTTTTTATATGCCGTTACTATATAGGCGTAACGTTAGCAGAGATTTAGAAATTGGTGTGTTTATCAGTTGTTACTGCTGTTACAACTTGTTAACATCACTAGCTAGCTAGCAACGCTAAATAAAGGCTAACATGTATGAGTAGTTTCCCATGTAACAAGTATAACGTTCTGTAACGTTACGTTATAGCATTCACAACGGTCAACATCTTTTCTTGCGTTTGCTGTCTTTTAACAGGGACAAACGGAGGTGGTCACTGAGGACGGGGACAGAAGGCACGCAGGGAGACAGAGGCCAACAACAGATGTTGAATAGATTATTTGCTATATTAGAGATGGGCATTCTAACAATAAATGCATTAAATTAACTGGTCTGTGTAATTAAGTCAAATCAAATTCAATGGCGCAAGCACGCAATGACGTGGACTTGCTAGCTTGTTCCATTGTACATATTCTCCGAATGCTAAGGAGGACTCTAACCTAACCTCTGAAGGACCTGACTTGGAAGGACTAGTCCTACAAAGGAAGGATCCATGACATTGAGAAACGGCTATTAAGTGTTCAAATAACACAGGAAGTGGCTAAAAAACATAGCGAAATACACATGAAACAAAACATGGCCTTAGGGGCAGCAGCTAGACATAATATGTACATTCTGTTTCCCTCTGAACTTTGTGTTGTTAATGATTTTATACAATTGTTACTCTTTTTTAATAATACAAATACATTAGCTTCATCAATTATTAATTGTTTAGCAAATTAATATATTTTTTAAAGAATATGGTGACTTATGATGTCCTTTAATCACATTCCTTCTGTGTGATGTTTTTGAAAGTACATTTCATCAGACAGTGTTACAGTGTTTTTTTCCCCTGATGTGTAGCTTTATTTAAGATATTGTCCTGTGCTCGAAATGGCTTGAGTCATCATTGTCAAAATCTTTTGCACATACTAGAAAACAACATAAATATTATTTTTTTTCTCTGCATAGCTGCAAGATGCCCAGATAAAAATCCTCCACCAAAGATCTGAGGTACATGGCCCACTTGGTTCAAACAGCCATGAAATAGTAGCAGAGCCTGATAAGACCTGATTGGACATGTCAGGTTTGCAGCTTACCAGCACGTTCAGCAGCACCACCTGCATCTCCTAACTCCAACTGTTTAAGCACTCATCCCCCTCCCTGGAAAAAGCTGAATGTGCACTTTCTCCCCTCACATCTATGATATCTGCCTCAGTGAATGCTTTCTGCTCCCTCTATCTTTATCTTAAGTGCACACACACACACACACACACACACACACACACACACACTCAGACGGAATCATGCACACACATGCAAACATACTTCTTTCTGCATGTGCTTTCCCCAGCCTGTGTCTCACACACACACACAATCACAAATGCACATGCACACTCCTCAACCTTAAAACTTGGTCTCCCCCCATGCTCTACCACTCCATGGGTTCAACTTGAACCTGTTTCATATGAGTATTCAGGGCTGCGTTCCAGCTAGAGAGTCATTTTCCAAATGCAGTGGCAACAGCCTGGGAGTTACGCCGCCCTGTTCCTGCCTGAAATCAAACATGACGATCATTTAATAAAATTTGATTTCGAAGTGAAATTCATCATCTGCCATGTGTCATGTTTAAAATCTTTGAATTTATTTGTGTTTTTATGTGTTTGGTCAGGCACAGCATACATGCAATTACAATTCCAGAACTCCCCTTCCTTGTTTGGATGAGGTTTGAAGCCACAATGTGTTTTCCACAACAGAGATTAATCCAGAATTGACCGAATATAAATTCTTGAATATGCTGTTGCATATCAAATAAATGGTTATAAATAGCACCCGTGTGCAAACAAATGCTGATGTTTCCAACACAAGTATTGCGGTGTGACTTTGCTCCCTTAAAGATGCAGTAGGAAGTTCTGAGAAAACGTGGACTTTGCCTAAAATTTGAACAAGCACACCTTACAGGCTCCTCCCCCTTGCTCTCTGCTGCACTACAGCCCCCCACACACACACACACACCTACAGCAGAGCCTGCCATGAAGGCTAGTAAGCAGGGCCACCAATGCTTTCCACATCCTCATGGACAATACAGGGGATTTATTCTGAGGAGGGTATAGCTGTTGTGTGCTGTGCTTTTAAAACTTTGAACACTTTATGTAAAAAAATGCTTATTTAAAATATTTCTATTAAATGTTTTGTAAATATTTTTCAATAAAAGGGTTTAAAATGATTTTTTATGTAATCGCTCATTTGTGAGAACAAAAGCAGCACTTTACCCACACACATTACACATTTATAAAAGAGACTTCAGATACAGTATTAGGGACCACTAAGGTCTATATAAAAGAGACTTCAGATACAGTATTAGGGACCACTAAGGTCTATATTCAAAAGTATTAGGGGACCACTAAGGTCTATATAAAAAGAGACTTCAGATACAGTATTAGGGGACCACTAAGGTCTATATAAAAGAGACTTCAGATACAGTATTAGGGGACCACTAAGGCCTATATAAAAGAGACTTCAGATACAGTATTAGGGACCAAAGTCTATAAAGCTTCCAAAGAGCACCATGTGATGGGACCTTTAAAGGTGAACTACAATAATCTAAATAAATCATCAAACTACACTGTACTTGTTTTCAGTAGAGCAAAAAAAAAGTGTATGTATGTACATATACAATGAGTACAATAAGTTACAAAATGTCAAATATCAAAAGTTTTAATTAAAAATATGCAAAGGAACTCAGCTGATGTTTCAAACTATACAATAAGTTACACATAATCTACTAAAGCATTTATTTCAAGAAACACCTTGATATTCCTTCAGAGAGGGAATAATTGGCAAAGTTGTTACTGTAGGTCATTTTTGGGGGGTCATGCATAAAAGTCAGTAGTTTAAATTAAGGAGGGTATTTTTGTTAAAAGTGCACTATGTCGTGTCACGTGTCACAATGCAACGTTAAGGATCTACACAGCTTTGTAGCAACACAAAGTAATAATGGACCTGTGAAATGATGTCATCTCCCATGGCTCAAACCTAAGTCGAACTCTTGACTCAGTACCATCTGCAGGTTGGAAGTTCATTTCACAGGGGAGCATTATCTCATTAGCTACTTCTTGCTACACTAAGAGTGAAAGACACAGCACTCCTGCACAACTGGATTTTACTAACAGTTTACAACTAATCCTGCAATTGCAGATAGCCTGATTTTGCTCTTCCTCCGGTAATATGAACTCCCTGAAGTGGGAAACCAGAAGTCAGTAGATCTCTGTGTCTGTTTGCTGTTGAGTGGCCAACAGCAAAATTATGTATTTGTACAGGGCAGCTCACAGGTGTGAATGTAAAGGAGCATATTGAATCATATGGATAAAAATAAAGTACATGTCTCTGATTAACGAGGGTGGAGTGGGAGGGTACTGCAGCCCCAAAAGTTTTCTCAAAAGCCCAGAACTAATCCTCTGGTAAACAAAGTGTCACTGACATGAATAACATCAGGAAGCTTCTGTGATTTCACAACATAAGTTATCTGGGGGAAATAAATTAATATGCGGTTACAACCTGCTGGCCAGTCCGTCTACGTTGTATGCCCAAAGGAAAATGTGAGAGGTGGCATTCTCTGTTCCAGACTGATATTGTTTGTGGACTGAGTGCATCCTTGCCAGATCTCCACCATTAACGGCTGCACAATGCTACATAGCTGGGCAAAGCCCCAGAAAGTGATGTCATCCACTAAGAACCTAATCCATGACCAGGATGTTGAAGGGTCTTCCCCTCCTCCTTCCTGTGCAATAGAATAAAACGAACAAGGGCCATTACCGAAACCAACTTGAAGAAAAAAAGATTTTCTTCTGAACAGGATGAACTAAGGGGTGGTAAAAGCTCAGTCCGTAGGGAGTTGGATTGGGAACCAGAGGATCACTGGTTCAAGTCCACATAAGGACCAAAGTATGGTGCTGGACTGGTAGCTGGTAGCTGGAGAGAGTTCACTTCCTGGGCACTGCCAAGGTGCTCTTGGGCAAGGCACCGAACCCCCAACTGCTTTGGGTGCCTTTCCATGGGCAGCCCCCGCACTCTAAGATCTTTCCATTTAGTGCACATATAGGTACTGAGTATGTGTGTGTAATTCAGGCCTGTGTGTAATGTATGCAATAACAACAGAGTGTAAATTGTAATTTCCCCTTGTGGGAGTAATAAAAGATTCATTATTATTATAATAAACTGAACTAGGGTAACTGATGAAATAAGGGCTACTATTATAGACCATGTCATAAACCATGGGCTATCATACAGTGAGGCTGGGGAACGAGTACAGCCAAATCTCCGCAAGGACACAGTGGCATCCATTGTACGGACTTTTCGAGAAACCAACAGGTAGGATATTGTCTAATGGCTCCTCCTACTGCAAAGGTTAAATCATTTTACCATGTATTACAGTGACAGTATGCCTCCGGTCCTAACATGGAACTGTATTTAGTCTCTGACAGGTGCCAGAGGCAGAAAGTGGACAGGTGGAAGACCACTTCACAATAAATGTGATCACATAGAACAATGTGGCATTCCATCATTTCTTTCCTCAATCCCATTGAGGAGTTTTTTTCAGCCTGGAGAGGAGGGATTTTGACCGTTGTCCACAGGACCAAATGTCCCTCCTCCATGCAATGGATGCTGCATGCCAAGACATCTCAGCTGAACACTGCCAGGGGTGGATATGGCATGCCAAAAGATTCTTTGCAAGATGCCTTGACAGAGAAGATATCAGGTGTGATGTGGATGAGAATATGTGGCCAAATGCAGAACACCGGGCAGATTAGAAGATTTTTTTTGTTCTTCTGTGGCATATTCTGTTTGAATATGTCGTATTGCATCATGATATACTATTGTTTGTCCTGTTGCAAAAAGAGCATTAACTGCAACTGTCTCTGTCTTCTCTTTTTTATAAACTGTACATTATATAAAGCTACTCTCAGATGGCTCATTCATATTTTGTGTTGAATTTTTGCAGCAAATGCAGCATTTACTAAACCCACCAAAACAAAAATTTAGAGAGGCTTCAAACAAAACATTAGTGCAAAGCATAATCTATGATCAATATACTATAGTGTATATTGTATAAGGGCTGACCTGACATAAAATAATGCAGTTTCTGTAATTCAATTCATAAAAACACTAATATCAGTTGAAAGATAATAGATGTTAGTGTTTTGGAAGAATGATGTGATTTTGGGACATGTTTCCAGTGTTTTGGTAGACTTAGTGTATTGTATTAGTGTATTATTGTATTTTGAAAATAAGTGTTAGAGTTTAGTTTACAATGTGCGAATTTGAGCATGAAATTAAGTGTTTTGTCGATTGTGTGTTGTAGGTGTGTTGGTGCGTTAAGCGTTTAGGAAAGTTGTTAACAGCAATGAAAATATTGCCATAGCAATTGGAAGAAAACTGTAATGGTGTTATGATTGTGTGAGGAGCCTGAGGAGCAAACCCACACGCACAAGTTTGAAAACAGGAAGCTTTATATAAGTCTGAACTGTGTTTGTGGATCTGTTGCTGGGCTGGAAGCTCTTACATAACCATTATCAATAAATCTGAGATATTTGTGTATGAAAACAGCTCCCTTCCTAAGAGTTATTATTTTCTGCATGACATATTCCAAAATATTTTTATTAGATGCCTTGGTGTACTGATGTCTACTTATAGAACATATGACATCTACTTATAGGACATGTTTACCCACATTCTTTTTGGGAGTACTTCCAGTCTGTGTCTACGTTTGAGGCTTCAGAGTCTCAATCTGTGTGTGTGTGTGTGTGTATAAAGGGAGAAGGTACGCAAATTAGAGATTATGCACAAGTTTTGTGGGGTTGTGGGGTTAACCTCTGATTAATTGCACAGCTCCAGTCGGTTGCGGCGAGGGCACGCTACTGTAATTTTGCAGCTGCTTGATTTCAGCATGTGACACATGCAGTCCAATTGGCCTTCCGACCGCATACCAAAGCACTTAAAATAGTGTTCATTTCTCAGGGCTCTTTGCTGTCAACAAAACAATATGGCTAGTTATTAATAATGTTTTTTTTTACTCTTGATTGGTATAGCATGCACTAACAATAAAAGCACAACAACTCTCTGCTCTGGAGTTTTTAATGTTTTGGTTTTGTGTTTTTTTTTGTCTCTTGTTTTTTCCAATTGTTCTTCCCTTGGCATGTTGAGACTTGCTTCTAATGTTATCATTTTATAGATGGGATAAAGAGCCTGTGGCAAATGTTGACTCAGTCAATAACGCCTTAATCCTGAGTCAACGCAAGGTCTTTCTTTAGCATTCATTTGTCTTATTTTCATGCTGACAGTATTGTAGCACATTTACCAAGACACTCTTCTGTCCTCCTACGTGTAACTGCACAAGAGGCAGCTCTCATGAAGGCATTAATCCTGTACCAGAGTTTATTTTCTCACCTAGATTGATGCCATAGACACACAAAGATCACTGAGACATACTTCTACGTATCTGCATCTGCATAACGTTGCCCTAAATCAGACTTGCAGTGATACAAGATGTGTTTAATTATCTTCAGATTCTACAAAGTTGGAACTCGCTGGGTTGTATGAAACACCACAGATGGAGATGTCTGTTTGAAGTAGTTTGATAGTAGACAGATACAGAGGAGTGTCACAAGCCTGACTGACTGAATATGTTGGCTATTGACCATGGCGCCCTGACAGTAGCGCTGCGGTTCATAAATCAACATACAAGTTTTACTCCAACATTCTTCTTTAAGAGCAACATAATGTCCATCCAAGCACATGGAGCTGAGACAGAAAAATGGAAAACTTGGAGACATGCCTTTTAAAATGAGAATAAAATGTGATGCAAAACTGTCTCATAACCCTGAATCTTACGCAGACAAGGATGTCATGAAGACAGATTTGTGCAACTCATTCAAGGTGACCAATGAAGAGGGTTAAGGGATAAAACCTGCAGAAGGTTTTGATACTGCGTCTGGACTTCCTCAGAGTGTGTTTGACTTAAGAGATAATTAAAAGTGAACTGGTGGGCAGGGAGCCAGCGCAGGCATGGAGACAGGCTGTCAGGAGGCTTGAGCCCAGCCAAGGATCCCGAACCCCGCCACACGACAACAGCTCCGGGACGTTGCAAGGCCACCCCATGCTAAGAGGTGCGTAGTAATGGAAAACCTCAGGCCGGTCTCTTCCTTTTCCTTTCTCGCTCTATCTTTCCACTTAATTCTCTCTCACGTATAGACTCAACACAAAGTTACAAGAAGACAAATGTAGATGTTCACACATGTCCACACCTGGATTTAATCACACATCTTCTCTCATGTGTGATTGTATTGACACGCAATTTGGATACTGAGAATGTTTTGTTCCTTTTTTTTTGGAGGCTAAACATAAAGGTCCCTTGACATGGTGCTCTTTGGATGCTTTTATATAGACCCAGGTGGTCCCCTAATACTGTATCTGAAGTCTCTTTTATATAGACCTTAGTGGTCCCCTAATACTGTATCTGAAGTCTCTTTTATATAGACCTTAGTGGTCCCCTAATACTGTATCTGAAGTCTCTTTATATAGACCTTAGTGGTCCCTAATACTGTATCTGAAGTCTCTTTTATATAGACCTTAGTGGTCCCTAATACTGTATCTGAAGTCTCTTTTATATAGACCTTAGTGGTCCCTAATACTGTATCTGAAGTCTCTTTTATATAGACCTTAGTGGTCCCTAATACTGTATCTGAAGTCTCTTTTATAGACCTTAGTGGTCCCCTAATACTGTATCTGAAGTCTCTTTTATATAGACCTTAGTGGTCCCCTAATACTGTATCTGAAGTCTTTTTTATATAGGCCTTAGTGGTCCCTAATACTGTATCTGAAGTCTCTTTATATAGACCTTAGTGGTCCCCTAATACTGTATCTGAATTCTCTTTTATATAGACCTTAGTGGTCCCCTAATACTGTATCTGAAGTCTCTTTTATATAGACCTTAGTGGTCCCCTAATACTGTATCTGAAGTTTCTTTTATATAGACCTTAGTGGTCCCCTAATACTGTATCTGAAGTCTCTTTTATATAGACCTTAGTGGTCCCCTAATACTGTATCTGAGGTCTCTTTTATATAGACCTTAGTGGTCCCCTAATACTGTATCTGAAGTCTCTTTATATAGACCCTAGTGGTCCTCTAATACTGTATCTGAAGTCTCTTTATATAGACCTTAGTGGTCCCTAATACTGTATCTGAAGTCTCTTTTATATAGACCTTAGTGGTCCCCTAATACTGTATCTGAAGTCTCTTTATATAGACCTTAGTGGTCCTCTAATACTGTATCTGAAGTCTCTTTCCCAAAATTCTATGTATTCTATATATGGCTGCAGCCTGGAGCGTCCCATGTCATCCGACCTTCATGTGGTCCCGTCTCATACTGTAGGTCACGGGTAAATCTCCACATTTGTTGAAATCAATTGAAAACTATCATGCTAATTTATAAAATACTTTTTTAATATATATATATATTATATATATATATATATATATATATATATATATTATATATATATATATATATATTTATATTTTTTTTTTTTTTTTTTTTGACTAAACAGTAATGGCAATCATACAGATGAATAAAATACTTTTAAAAAATATGTCTACAAGATAAATGCAGACTATCATAGGCCTACTGATGAAAAAACACTTAAAATATATGTTCGTCTATAAAATAAATGCAGATTATAGGCAAACTAAAAAAAATCCTTCTGCCATCCCAGAGTTTCTACTTTTCAAAATAAAAGATTGCATCTGGATTAAAATACAATCTCTCTTACTTTTCAAAGTAAAAGCTTGCATCAACTATCATGCTAATGAATAAAATATTTGATGTTTTTTTAAATATTTAAAAATATATGTCCGTCTCTAAAATAAATGCAGATTATAGGCAAAAAAAACAATCACTCGACAGCGGTCAAGCATTTGGTTTTGTTTTTAATTTTTTTTTCCCCTTTCATACAATACAACACAAAATACAATAGAACCGCTGGCACGGAAGTGGAAGAACAATACAATCGCAATCCGGCCCAATGCCGTGGCAGCAGAGATTTTATTTATTTTTATTTTATTAATTCAGGATACGCAGTCGAATGCAGGACGGGTCCCAGAGACCCGAAGGCCGATGCAGCGGTAGTAGAAAAATACAACCGCGTTCTGTCCTGGGTCCCAGAGACCCGACAGCATTCTGCCCCCAGTCTCAGACCCGACAGCATTCTGCCCCGGTCCCAGAGACTTTATTAGGCCTAGTAAAAAAATACAACCGCATTCTGCCCGGGTCTCAGAGACCCGACGGCATTCGGCCCCGGGTCTCAGAGACCTGATGGCATTCTGCCCCGGGTCCCAGAGACCCGACAGCGTTCTGCCCTGGGTCCCAGAGACCCGACAGCATTCTGCCCCGGGTCCCAGAGACCCGACAGCATTCTGCCCCGGGTCCCAGAGACCCGACAGCATTCTGCCCCGGGTCTCAGAGACCCGACAGCATTCTGCCCCGGGTCCCAGAGACCCGACTTCCCCCGGTCTCAGAGACCCGACAGCATTCTGCCCCGGGTCTCAGAGACCCGACAGCATTCTGCCCCGGGTCTCAGAGACCCGACAGCATTCTTCCCCGGGTCCCAGAGACCCGACAGCATTCTGTCCCGGGTCTCAGAGACCCGACAGCATTCTTCCCCGGGTCCCAGAGACCCGACAGCATTCTGCCCCGGGTCCCAGAGACCAGACAGCATTCTTCCCCGGGTCCCAGAGACCCGACAGAATTCTGTCCAGGGTCCCAGAGACCCGACAGCATTCTGCCCCGGGTCCCAGAGACCGGGTCCCAGAGACCCAACAGCATTCTTCGGGTCCCAGAGACCCGACAGCATTCTTCCCGGGTCTCAGAGACCCGACAGCATTCTTCCCCGGGTCCCAGAGACCCGACAGCATTCTGCCCCGGGTCCCAGAGACCCAACAGCATTCTGCCCCGGGTGTCAGAGACCCGACAGCATTCTTCCCCGGGTCCCAGAGACCTGACAGCCTTCTGCCCCGGGTCCCAGAGACCCGACAGCATTCTGCCCCGGGTCCCAGAGACCCGACAGCATTCTTCCCCGGGTCCCAGAGACCCGACAGAATTCTGTCCCGGGTCTCAGAGACCCGACAACATTCTGCCCCAGGTCCCAGAGACCCGACAGAATTCTGTCCCGGGTCCCAGAGACCCGACAGCATTCTGCCCCGGGTCCCAGAGACCCGACAGCATTCTGTCCCGGGTCTCAGAGACCCAACAGCATTCTTCCCCGGGTCCCAGAGACCCGACAGCATTCTTCCCCGGGTCTCAGAGACCCGACAGCATTCTTCCCCGGGTCCCAGAGACCCGACAGCATCTGCCCGGGTCCCAGAGACCCGACAGCATTCTGCCCCGGGTCTCAGAGACCCGACAGCATTCTTCCCCGGGTCCCAGAGACCTGACAGCCTTCTGCCCCGGGTCCCAGAGACCCGACAGCTGCCCCCCCAGGTCCCAGAGACCCGACAGTTCTGCCCCGGGTCCCAGAGACCCGACAGCATTCTTCCCCGGGTCCCAGAGACCCGACAGAATTCTGTCCCGGGTCTCAGAGACCCGACAGCATTCTGCCCCGGGTCCCAGAGACCCGACAGCCGAGGCAGAGCCAGTAGAGCTATACAGTCCAATGCTCTCGCCATGCTGATAAGCAGTTGTATTTGCAGCAATGTCCCAGTGAAGTGTGAAAACAATATAGAATTATATATGTATCTCAGTCTGTAAGGAGTTGGGGTGAGAACCGGAGGGTTGCTGGTCAAGTCCCCGTACGGAGTGGGGATTGGTGTTTTGAGCAAGGCACCGTATTTCAGTGTATGTGTGTGTATTTCAGGTCTGTGTGTAGTGATTACTAACAAAACAAAGTGTAAATTGAATTTCCTCACTGGGGATTAATAAAAAGTATAAATTAATGGGGTCTGTTGACATATGTTTCTCTTCGTTATACATACACATTGAAGTCAATTTACTTGCCACAGATAGTGCTACTAAGCCAATGAAAATAGTTATTTTGCATGATGTCTTCTGTGGCTCTGTCGAGCTTACATTTCTCTTTTTTAGAACAAGACAAGTAATCTCAGTTTGGGCTTCAGGTCTATAAATGTTCAGTCAGGGAGACCAAAGATGCAATTTGAGTTGCATTATGTAGGATCCTGTGTATTGACATGCTAGGCTGATAGGGCTGCCTGCCAATTGGAAAGTTGGTGGTTCAATCCCTGGCCCTGCAGTCCCATGTCAAAGTGTCCATGGGCAGGACACTTAACCCCGAGTTGCCCCCGATGCTGTGCCATTGGAGTGTAAATGTGTGTGCATGTTTATCTGATGAGCAGGTGGCACCTTGTACGGCAGCCTCGGCCACAGTGTATGAATGGTTCTTGTACTATGTAAAAGTGATTTGAGTAGTCATTAAGACTAGAAAAGCGCTATAAAAGAACAGTCCATTTATATTTACATTTACATTACAAAATTAAGGATATCCTGGCCTCTGCTGTATTGATTTTGAATATAAATAAATACATATTATTTTGTTTCACTCTTATTTTTACAAGCCCCTGAATTTGCAAGTGCCATATTACATTTCTGAAGTATTCTTCAGATAAAACCAATGTTGGCAAGAACACCATTGGATAACAATTATTATATATAAAATATATTTTTTAAAAATGCATGTAGAAATATAAATGAACTGCCTGGTTTTACCAAGGGTCTTTGATTTTTAATCAACAATGGGTAAATAATATATACTTTTTTATTACACAGTATAGCTTTAGTATAGGGAATGAGCTCTGTTCTGATAATTTTATATTTTATTTTCCTATTGTGACACTTACTTACACCAAAGCATTTAGAGTTCACCGGTAAAGGAATTGATTTCATGGTATCTCAAGTGAAGATAGCAACCATTCAGAGATTAGCGATCTGAAAAGGGGGCCGTGCCACAACTTGTTTTCTGTAAAACATTGTGGATGTGTTTTACAAATTCATCAAGGAAGACGTGGAAGGTACAGGGGCTCTTTTTTTTCACAACATAAACCTCATCTCCTCTTATTCCCATTTTGGTATTTCCATATGGAGATTCTTGCCACCCAGAGCTTGATACAGAACCGTAAATGAGGTTCCCCGTGACATTTTCAAAGGATCGGGGTGTGCCGAATGGTAGTGGCATGCAAAGTGAGTCTAAAGCAGTGCCTGAACTTTTGAACCTGTCACCTCGCCTTTCACTGCAACTGCATGTGGACTCTGCCTGCCTTTGTGTTACAAGCTGATGATGGAATCAGGGAGGTTGGACTTTGTGTGAACTTTTCTCATTAGCCTAATTCTCCCCTTAAAGTGATGGGTCAAAGTAATTTCACACTAGGGTCCTTTGCACCATGACCTCGAGCCAAACACCCACCCCCCCAGGAGCTTTTTTCCTTTCCATTGGTCAAATTAGGGCAGTGGCGGATGCAGAACGTGACAGATGGATGGGCCTGGATTAAGTCGAGGTGGGCCTGAATATAGGGTGTCCCAAAATCAAAGTAGTTGTCCCAAATCCAGGAAATATGAGGCTTTCTTAAAAAAGGAGCAGCTGTTTGTTGTTGTACTACCAGACCCCAATGTGCTGGGACCAGTGGTGTAGTCTAATGTATTGTAGTGGGTATACTATGGACCAGGATGGGCTACCATATATATATATATATATATATATATATATATATATATATATATATATATATATATATAGATATCAATTTTGAGCATCAGACTTCATTTCCTGCATTCTGACACACTTGTATGCACAACTTCATGGGGAAAATACCTTTAATTACCCTATGCAAAGGGAAAAAAAACAGATAATTCAAAATATATCAAAACAATAATGCATGTAAAATATGTAGTTACATGTCATTATACATTTTGAGTGGGTACATGGAAATCCCGGAGCTTTCTTAGTGGGTATACAGCATGATATGATTGTTGTGATTATTTCAGCATTTTGCACACCAACACACTTAACTTTGAATTTCTGATTTGGCGGGCCAGCCGCCCACAGCTCCGCGCCTGAGTTAGCGCTATCAGCCAAATGGCTTGGTGCAGGCGCTAATGGAACCAAGTGTGTATCTCGTAAACTACCCCACTAACAATACCCGAATGGTACCAAACTTCTACAGTAGTGCACACAGTACTCATTAAACGAGGCATTGGAAAGTTTGGAAATACACCAGGAGTGTTTTTTACTAAGATTTGTCAACGTAACTTCCGTGATTTGAGGAAATCCCGTAACACTAAGTTGTAAACACTTTGGAAAAAGTTATTAAAAACTTTGGCTATACCAAAAGAATTCTGCAACACCAGATGATCGTGTGAAATCTCGCAAAGAGCACAACATCTATTGTTGACGTAGTGAAGAAGGAACAAGAAACAATAGAACAGAAGACATCAACGAAATGGCAGAGTCTAAGGTCAGCATTGAACGTGACAATTAGTGGCTCAATTTCAAAGGTCGCCCGTACCTATGGAGCTACAACTAATGGAAGAGAAACAGAGAGCTGCAGAAGAGGCAGCGGAGATTGCAGAGGTCCCAGACACACCAAACATATGCACTAATCAACCCTGCTGTTATACAGACATCTTTAAATTTGATTCAATTTCAAATTATAACAAGAATTATCTCGAGACACTTTACAGATAGAGTAGGTCTAGACCCAACCATTCCCAATTCTTGTGATTCCCCCAAGAGCAAGCATTTAGTGCAACACTTCTGTTGAACTAGCAAGTTTCAAAATAACTTTTGTCATACATATAAAAAAATGTTGAGTGACAGGAAACAAAACTATTGTGAAAACATACCTGTGTATTTGAACAGTACTATCTGCTGTAAGTCACGCAGTAGGGTTTTTAACAGGTCAATACTTTTTAATTTTATGCTGGGGAATCCTAATGTCATCCACCATTGTTCATTGTTGTTCATTGTCTATCAGAGGGGCATGATGGCATGTGTGTTGTACACCAGCTTCCTCCCATCTGTGTACGCCAACAATGTGTTGGAGCAGGGATTTCCACCAATGCACACATTCCTGGAGGAGATAATTGAAGATTTACCTGATGGTTTTTGCGCAGTGTTTTGGTCCTATAGCACAACTGCCCAATGATGACAGAAATTTGTTCTTACCTCACCATCTCTACAAGACCAGTATAGGTGATTATCCGGAGCACCAATCTTCTTTTTAGCTGATTTTACCAGGCTTTGAACAATACATAAGATGCCACACCCGAAATAACAAGATCCTAGATAAATGCCACGGAAATATTAAGAATGCATATTCTGCAAAGCAAAAAACCCCTCTTTCTAACTCAGACCACAATACAATACACATAATCCCTTCTCATAAATTTGTATTTAAGTCAAATAAACCAGATCATAAGACACATTAATGCGTGGACAGATGATTCCATTGAGACACTAAAGGGGTGTTTTATGTGTACAGACTGTTCTATATTTCATGCACTAGAGCTTGACGATGCTACTGATAACAATAACTGATTATATAGAATTCTGCTTTGACAATGTGGTAGTGTTATTGTTTACCCTAACAATAAAAAGAGATTAAAAGCAAGCCTTCAGAAACAAAGACAAAGTAAAAAAAATCCCTCCCAGGAGCAGGACAGTGTGTGATAATCTTAACCCAATAATGCGTACACCAGCTGGTTGGAAGTGGTTCCACCCAGCATTCAGCACCACTTTAAAAAGGTGTGCCCCAACAAGTCAACCGGCCCAGATGGACTACCAGCTTTTTTGTTTAAAACCTGTGCAGAGGAGCTAACACCAGCATGGTGTCCCATATTCTAACGGTCTCTGGACATGCACACCGTCCCAGCTTTATGGAAGAAATCCATTATAACACCAGTTCCAAAAAGGCCCTCTGCCTCAGTAAATAATAACTTTCGGCCCATAGCTTTAACTTCTATTGTAAGTAAATGCCTTGGAAAATTTGTAGTGTCCCAGCTTAATGCCATCCTCTGCATTTTGCATCTTATTTCTGAACACCTTGAGGATACTTAAGCCTATGCAAGAAAATTATTTCTTGATTTTAGTTCAGCGTTTAATACTGTGCAACCCTGTCTGCTTTAAAAAAAACTATATGCATGTTAACCCCACGTTGATCAAATGGTTTCAGGTCAAACATAACACAGGGGTCCCACAAGGTTCTGTTGTATCACCCCTACTTTTCACATTGTATACCAATGACTGCAGGAAAGTACCCCCAAATAACTATATTATAAAATTTGCAGACAATACAGCAATTGTGAGCCTTCTCCAGAAGGACATAAACCCTTCTGTGTACCACAATGAGATAACCACCATTATCAAGCAGTGTGACACCAACCATCTTATCTTAAATGTCACAAAAACACAGCAGATGGTCCTTGACCCAAGGCAAGTGATTGACCGTGAGCCAGTTGTCAAAAAATAATTCAGGTAACATCTTACAAATACGTAGGCGTCTATAGAGACAATCTTCTGTTGGAAAACACACATTGCCAACCTGTGCAATAGACTGCTGCAGCAGAGATTATAGTTTCGACTGAGATTGTCATGCTCATGTTCTACCGGGCGATTCTGGAGAGCATCATCAGATATGGAATCACAGCAAGGTTTGGCAACTTCACAGTGCAGCTGAGAAGCATGCTGGTCAGCACACACAAGACGGCTATGAGGGTAATAGGGAGGAAAGAGTACAAGCCACTACAGAGCCTGTACGAGAAAGCTGTCAGAAAACAAGCCAAAAGAGTTACTGCTCTCTCTCTACACTGACTCTCTACACCGTCTTTTTCCTGAATATGAACTTCTGCCATCGGGGAGAAGATTCCTTGTGCCGAGATGTAAAACAAACACACTAAAGTTATCGTTCATTCCAACTTCCGTAAAGCTGCTGAACTCCAATACTAAATCTTAGCCCAGCAGAGCAGGGGTGCAATAAATACACCAGTGCTTTTTGCATTTGGCACTTTAATTATTACAGTCAATGTTTAGGATGTTGTGTTGTGTGTGCTGTCATGTGTGTCCTTCTTTTGTGTCTTAGGAGGCTTTGCTGATCTCATTTTGTATTGTATTGTATTTTATGTTGATTGATTTTAGAATTTTTTTTTTATTACAGGTTGTTAATGTTGTGAAGCAACAGATTGTAGCAATATGTCCAAGACAAATTTCCCCTTGGGGACAATAAAATCTATTCTATACTTCAGCCAGGTCAGTAACTTTGTTTTCACTCTTATTTGCTGCAGTGACTAGCTTCTTCCTTACACCTAAATGAAACAACAAAGAGGAATGTATTACGATCCGCATTTTACCAACTGCACACATGGGAGAAAACATGGGGCCACGCATCAAACTCATGCCCAATGTTGTTGTAGGTCTCCCTCATAATTTACGGATAGATGGAACTCTATTAGTAGTGACCACACCGACATCCACACCCATGGTCAGGAGACGGTCGAAGCCTCTTTGGAATCCCATCGCCTCCATGGCTACTGAGCTGGAAGCCTCCATAACCCATGGAACAACATTTTCAGAGTTGACTGATCATAAATGCTGTGAAGCGACTAACTTCCCACTATTAGTTGATAATTTAATTTAGTAAATGATTCATGCATGCTGGTTTCCTTATTTATAGAAAATTATACCTATTGTTTGAGTTAGAAAAGCCGAAATTAGGAATTATTTAGACTAAAATTAAATAAGTGGATGTTGATGGATAATCACAGACTGGAATATGTCAACTTTTACTCAATACTATTTCATAAACACTTCAATTTGTTTTACAATGCTATAAAATTGAATACAACAAAATGACAACCTTTCTTCTGTGTCAGGGAGTTGTTTCAGGCGTTCAATGACGCAGCCCTGCTGATTTTGGTACACATGGTTGATGACTGGGATGAGATACTTAGATTGTACAGCATAGAACTGAGTTTTGCCAGGGATTTTGAGGTTTAGAAGAAATGCCCAGTGTATTATATTGGTATAGGTGGCTCTGGTTAATAATATGGCGGAAGAGGTGAGTATATTGTTTCGGTCCATCTTCCTCTGGTCTAGGCAACATTGCCATAACACCTTGTGTCCTTGCAGGCAGGTCCCTGCTACGTTTTGTTGAACCCTGCTGTATGTGCTACGCAACACATTCTCACTCCCATCTCGTAAAATACGGACATTTGGTCAAGTGTCTTTGTTGTTGTTATAACACACGCTGGGTCTTGGGCTTACGGTTCCATGACACACAGGAACGAGACGGTTGAGTTTAGGAAAAGGTTGTGGGTGGCTTACGATTCCGTGACACACGGCAACAATAACCGGACAGTTAAGGACACACACAAGGACAAGAACCCCGTTCTCCTGGGTGAAAGTCCTGTGTTTGACCCATCCACCCCCCCCAACCAACCTCCCCCTTACAACATCCAACCATGCATGTGTTATATGACGGAAAAGGTCTCCTTTACCGTCATATAACAACGACAAAGGCACACTGACCAAACGTTCGTATTTTACGCCTTCGGAGTGAGGACGGGTTGTGCTACGTCCAGGTATGCCCTGCTGTGCCACGCCACATACTGTAACACCCTGCAGCGCTGTCACACCATGCTTGCTCTTGGGGGGAATTACTACAATTGTTGGGTCTTTATACTTTATAAATTATAGAGTGTGGTCTAGACCTACTCTATCTGTAAAGTGTCTTGAGATAACTGTTGTTATAATTTGATACTATAAATAAAATTAAAATTTGTAATTGGCTACCATTTTTGGCCAACTTCCTCTCTTCCATGGGCATTCCACAATGGCAGCAAGTTCAAAACATTTGCATTATGCTCAATTCATCCACTTTCTCTCTGACCATGCATTCTTTGAGCCATGGCTGGATGTAGAGGCCGAGCCTTAGCCTGATGGGCTGGATGGATGTAGCTGTCATCCTTGTGGTTGTCTAATCGCCATTCTCCAAACCTTGTACTCATTTCATGAAGAGAATCCTCTTCTTCCTGTGGAACGACAGGGATAAAGTTTTGAGTCATGACAAAAAAGTAAGGTTCCACTTGTGAAATGATTACAGGAGCAGCATGAGGGGGAGGATAAGATGCTGATGTAGCACCCAATTCCTTGCGATAATACAAATTCAGCATAAAGTCTGTCATCAATTACAGTGACAACACCTGGAATGCAAAGCTTGTGGAGTGTATGACATATATATCTTAGATTAGCTTGGAAAGATTCCATGTTGGAGGGTTGGTCATGTATGTGCCAGATAGAGAACCTGGGTACATGGTCTAACCACAGCTGATTCTTTTGGACTCATCAGGGATAATGTTAGGCTTGAGGACAGGCTCGTAGATGTGGACTGTATCACACTGGTGTACCAGCTCTTTGTGGGGGTAGACTGCGAGAGTCGAATCACGTCTGATTCATCAATAATTACCTGAGCAGTCTGTTGATCACCAGCTTAAAATGTGGCGGACATTCAGCACAGCAATCTTTTAAATAATTGATGAGGTATGACAGAACACAGTTATTGTGCTATGCCAACATAATAGATCTTAATGTCCAACACACACAAAAGGGTTGGGGGGTGTTCGGCTCGAGGTCATGATGCAAAGGACTCTAGGGTAAAATTACTCCAAACCATCACTTTAATACACATGCAGACAAACATACATTTAACTATCTCCAATATCCATAATGTTATAAATAATGCCAGAATAAGGCTAGAAATGTGTGTGAAAATGTGTTACCTTAAACCATTTAAGTTTATACACACAGTGAAACTGAACCGGTTAAGTTGTATTAACACAGAGCAGTAAGTTGATGCAGTAGCCAAATCAAGTTAGTAGTCATTACTAAAAATCATTAGTAAACATAAATTATTTTTCAGACAGTTATTGACGTCCAGTCCTTGTAGAACATTTTTTTGCTGCCCAGAGGCCAACATCAACCTGACCCGTCAACACCCCTTCCAACAGCCAGAGCTATCCTTCCCGTACAGATCCAATGCTACCACATCTTTAAGGCAAGACACGGCAGGCAAAAACATCATTTTTTTCACTGGTCAATTTTGAGATTTTGGGCTATTTGTCTTCAATAACATGTCTTCTTTCAGACTTGTGGTGAAAGAAAGTCCAAAATACACATTTAGGTCTTTATTTTACTACACAATACGTTTCTATAACAAGGGGGCTTTTCTAAATAAACAAGGGTCACTGGATCAAATGAAGGAAGACATATGGGCAGGTCTCCTCCACTCCATGTCTAGTGATGAAAATCCCACGCACACTAGGTGTAATCCATCCTGGTGTTGGTACAGGAGAGCAGAGGAGAATGGGGGAAAAAGCCAGAGAGCCATTGGCTGCACACAGGAAACTTTTTATCATGGGAGGTGGGTCAGAAGGTCATCCCTGTGTATCACTGGATGTCCAGTGACAGCCTGCTCAAGCACATGCAGCATGGAGGCACCCAGAATGCCAATGAATGCCTGAACTCGGTCATGTGGGCCCGATGTCCAAAAACAGTCTGTGTGGGGAAAAGCAGGGTTGAGGCTGCAGCCAGTATGGCTAGTTCTATATGCAATGAGGGGGCCTCTGCCATACTGACTGTGATGGAGAAATTGTGGCTTCAGAGCACAGTTGTGACTGTTGATGTAGGATGACGCCATGGTTAGGATCTCAGAAGCCAATAGTTTCCATTCTGCCAGTGCAAAGCAGAGCCGAAAAAGTGTAAGCTCAGCCAAAAAAAAGACACGAGCAGGAGATGGAGGAGGGCCCTACTTATGGTGCTGGCATGGATATGTAGAGTGTAAACTAACCTGGGGGAACCAGGCTGTGTAATGACTGTGTTCTGTCAGTCTGGTGTTTGTGATGTAAGGGTCTTCCGTTGAAGGCCTAGTGCTGTTTTGGATGTTGTGATCAGTGATGGATGAAGCAATAATTACTTTTGGATGTTAAACAGTGTGAGAAATGGATCTTACTTGGACCGAAAGGCATATTTTGTCTGCATATTCATGGATTTCTATAGAAATTAGTAGAATTTTGTCGTTAAAAACATTAAAGGCCATTTTCTCAAAATTAGTTTTTTCCACTTCTGTAGCACCTACATAACCAAACTGTACAGTCATATTCCTAAATATATTTTGGAGGGTTTTACAGAGGGATTTGTTGATATGTCCTTCTTGGCCTGATTTATATGACATGTTATGCTTACAAATAGGACGGAAATCCATTTTTTTAAGGCAGTAACAAAGCTGTTATCAGCTCTCATCCCGACTGAAGCATTGCAGTGCCGGGAGACTGAGGCAGGAGACAGGGATGTGCTAGCTAGCTAAATTACAGTACCATTAGATTACTGATGAATTTGTGGGTTAGCCCAGAGTTGTTAACCGTGGTCAAAACAATCATACTAAAAATAACTGAGCGTGTTGAACAACGTCGTAATCTTATGTTCACCCAGAATTAACTAACATTATAGACCTACCATTAGCATTAGCTACTTGTCAACCAGTACCTTTACAGTAGGCACCAAAGGCCCCCCTACAGGTTGGGAAGGGGAACTGTCCATTACTGTTAACATTACCATTATTCTAATGTATCATTCCAATGAGTTAATTAACCACTAAAAGGACTTTGGAAACATTATTTTAAGGTACAAAAGAACTTTTGGTGTTGGATCAATCGATATTGAAATCGACCAATATCAATAAATAAGGTCTCAGTTGTATTACTGTGTTGCAAAGTGGGATGTAATCAATGACCAACCAATACCATGTGGCACAAAAAATCTGTATTACGTTTACTGAGTATAACTCTCCTCCAAGAATTGTGGGTTAAAAATCTGGATAAGAACCGAATCCTGGGTTTGGTGTATCGTTACAGCCCTTGAATGATATCAAAAGAAATACCCATGATGAAATGCATTACAGACACAATTATAAGAAAGAAAGAAATGAGGAGATTGTACACTTTGTTGACATATGGAAGAAATATATGCAATTGAACAACCAGTTTGTGTGTGTCAGCCAGAAAGAAAGATATGAGGTCCTTACCTCATATCGTTCTTGTGGAGCCTTGTGGAGAGGTACAAAGAGGGAAGATATGGGATTAGAGGTTGTGGAACAGTTAAACTGCTTGGCTTTGGTTTCAAATCTCGCTTGAACACCTGGGTCTGGAAGCAGCTGGGGAAATTGTTGGCCTGGAGTCCAAAACCTGGCTCTTACTTGGCTTTGCTTTCCAGTCTGCTCCTATCTTGCTGGAAAGTCCTTTTCAGCTGGTGGAAAATGAGAGAGGTCCTAGAGCCACACAAACCTCAATAAATGCTCTCAAATGTCCTCGCACGCAGAGTGGGGGATGTCTCAATTAAGCACTTGTGGCACACTAGATGCCTCATGTAGTGTGTGAGACAGTTACACTATTACTTTGGTCAGGACCAAGTACCACAAACAAAAGACATTGGTCTTATAAGGTAGTTGGAATATAAGCCCCTTAATAAAAGTTTGTGTAAATTTGGTGTTCAGTTTCAATTTGGTGTATTATTGCCGTTGGGCAGAAACCTTGTATTTCCATATTTTGTCATTTGAATATTTTTGGTCGCCCTTTACATCTGTCTATAGGCTTTACAAATATTCAACCCTTATGTTGTTTTCCTATATCAATGTTCTTTTTAATTCCCCAAAATAACATGATTGATTCCACACAACGCTCTTTGCCAAGTACAAATCTTTAATTAACTTTCTTTAATTTTGGGGTATCTCATTAAATTTTATATTTATTTGAAAAATTGAAGTGGTTTTGAAACAGTATTGAGTCATATTTCAGTCTGTGATTATTCATCAACATACTTTCCTTTAATTTTAGTGTATATAAATCCTAATTTCTGCTTTTCTAACTCAAACATTAGGTATAATTTCCTATAAAGGAGGTTTATTGACCATATATTCCAAAAATAACTGTAACACTAAAATGAATAAGTTAGTGTTACGTAGGGTTGAAAACATCAAATAAAGTAACAAACATTGAAAAAAGCGTCAAAAGTGTTGAAAAAAGGGACAAAAACGTAAGAAAAAGTTAAAAACATCGTAAAAAAGCATCAACAAAAGTGTTAATTTTCAATTTTGACTGGAAGACAACAAGAGGGTTAAATAGTGCCGAGGCCGAAGGTAAATAGCTCAATATAATGTTGTCAAATGAAAAAAAATTATTTTCCTTTAAAGAAACAGTTGACATAGAAGAATTTTGCCCCAAAACAATGGTATGGAATCTATGGAATGATTTGGTCACATAGTGTTCCCTACGTCAGTCTAGTATTTTTTTACTTGTCATCCAGCAACAGGTTGTATTTTTAGTTGTCTTCTGTCTGTCGGGAAAGATAAAACGTGGTCAAAACCAACATTTAAAACTAATGTTTCCCCAGACTGGACCAGACACTGCCAATGCCCGTCTAGCAGACTCAATGTACAATGTGTAGAAAATCAGAGTCTAGGCAGAAAGTACACATCTGTTAGTTAAGTGGATGTATCTTTGCCTCAATGTTTGCTCCCTAGAGTTACTTTGCGTCTGTTAGAGTCCACTTTGTCTTTCAGTTGACTTTGTATGCAATGGTTCCGCCTCGAGAATTTGCTTCGTGTTCAGAATTGAGCACTTTGTCTGTCAGCCAGGAATATATGAGCAAGAGGTACACTTAGCATAAACATCATCCTGTCGAGTATACAATAAATTACTTCTACTCCAGGAGAGAGGCTATGTTACATTGTATGTACTTTAAATTTGCAGGCAGGCCAACAGAGGAGTGAGAAAATGACATTTCAGTCCTTCCCACTCTAGCCCTCCTCCGTGGTTAACCATCAATCAATTATGCTATTTGCTGGGTAGAGGAGAACCAGGGCCAGGGAGGGGGGTAGGGATTTCCATCAAACCACCTCACAAATTGGTCTCCAGCGAGTGACTGGGATTAAGTTCCCTGTCCCAAACAGTTGCAGCCAGTAGTGACTGGCTTGCTTGGGTTGGACAGATGGGATAACTGGGCGGGTCAGCGGAAGCAGGACCAGCTCAGTCTGTTGCTGCTCAAGCCATCTGGAAAAGTGGAACGGGATTCCAAAGCCTGACGATGAGGTGAAGAAAAGTGCTTTCCCCTCTGGGCCTGCCGAGTCTACCAGTGATTTGCACCAGAGCAAATAGGCGCTGCTCTTTCTCTCCAAGCAGGCGTCCTGAGACTTCTTCAGCGCTTGCCATTCCTCCTCATCTCTTTCATCCCTCTGCACCATCCATCCCGTTTTTCCCTTTCTATCAGGCTGCATCTGGCTTCCTCCTGAAGGATTTTCTCTTGTGAAATAAATTATTATTATTTTTAAACACTTTGGATAAAGCATAAATCTTACCTTTGTGACCCTTGTCCAAGTTTTGCTGTGTGGCATTTTCTCCGCCACATCGTGGTGCACCTAGCTGTAATGGACTCGTGTAACTGCCTCCTAGCCTACCAGACTCTTCTAAGAGTATGGAGAAACGAAGGGTACCTTCAATCCAAAAATGGGCTTCAATGATTTGATATAAACGGTTTACAAGATTACGTGTTTACACTAAAAACTGGGGAAAGCACTTCAGCTCTTTGGAAGGCTCATAGGATGCCATTTAATGGGGATAGACGTATGCAATGTGCTTACAGTGTTATCATACATAATATGTTGATTTACAGTTTTTGTATATTTTGTTATTTTATTATAATAGAATTTGATGGGTTTTATTTGATCTTGTCTTAAATTTTGTATAGGGAGGTGGTGAGGTTGACGGAAGGGGAGGGGGGTTCAGATTGGGAGGTGATGTGTACATGTTGTGAGTTGTATGTTTTGTATTAAAAATAAAATGTTAACCATAAAAAAGGGGCAACAATGAGCCCCTTTTTTATGATGTCTGATGAGTGTTTTTAAACGGTATTACTGGGTTTTTACAAAACAAAAGAATGTAAGGATGTTATTTTGATTTAGCAAAGGTACGGCGGTTGACCACCCCACCCAGCCATCATGAGCTTTCCTATGGCTGACTATCCGGGTATGCTTCTGTGAACACTTGTTGACACAGTGAGGGGCTGGAGCTCTAAAACTATGTCTTCTCATGACAAATGATGAAAATGTGTGGAACTCATTTCATCCAAATAGTGGATGTGTTATAGCTGTGTTTTGATGTGTGGTGTGGTGTCTGATATTTTAGGGTGTGAAATTTGATTTTTTATTATGTAACTATGTGGCATGAATTGCAGTCATCTCTGGGGCTTTGCTATACACTAGGTGCATTAGATTTTAGTGTTCAATCATTCCCTGTATATTGATACCATACTATGATAACATGATAAGAATAATTTCAGATTAAATGTGTTCTTAAACCCGTGCCTACTCATATTCCCTGTAAGATGAACGGCCTATTTGAAGGATCCCTTTTTTAAAACTATCAACAGCATAAACAAGTTCAGGCATGTGACTGGCAAAGGACAAAAAAAGCAGGAGCAAATTGGATGAATTTCTTTGGGAACAAAATGTACTGTACTTGTTTTGGCCTGATGCTGAGCATTCAAAGGCTTTTTCATGGTTAGAAGCGCTTTAAGAGTCCAATAACCCTATTCAGATGCAATAGTCCAGCAGAGCTTCAGCCTGTTGCGGTTGTCTTCAGCTGTTTGGGGGCCATAATGCGAGAGCTCTGGGCTCCTATCAGCCTCCCTTTGTCCCGTCACACACAGAGGCTCCTGTTGATGACTTATTTTGGAAACCAGAAGCACGGGCCTCTCAGCACTCAGGACAAGATGGCGAGTGACGGGGTCTGGTTGGCTGGGGCCTAAGTGTGTGAAAACTGGGAGCCTGATAACAGTCATTTCTTGGATGTGGTCCCAAAAACTGTTATTGTGACAGTTTGTTTTTTGTCTTCTTTTATTTTGTTGTGTTTTGTTTCTCTTGGTGGAACATGTTGTCATGCTCAGCAGGGGGATTTCCGATGATAAAGCAGGAGACTTGGTTTACTATTTAGTGCAGCCAATCACAGCGCTTCCTTTTATAGAGTTGTTACTGTTGATGATGTGCTATTGTGTTCCTGTATTAGTCTCACTTGGCTGCATGCAGATTGAGGTATTGCTTGTTGCCATTGTCGCTGAAAGGATGCTTGCGTGTGGCATTATGGGAAATGCTAATGTGGGTCCTAGCTGTGTACGAAACTAACTAATGCAATGCAACTGTAGTATGCAAATATAATATGCAAATGAAATGTATTTGCATGTGTGTGTGTGTGTGTGTGTGTGTGTGGGTGGGGGGGGGGGGTCATTAAGAGACAAGAGAGAGAGATAAAAGAGAAATCAAGACCCTTTAAAAACCTACATCTGTGTAATTTGTAATTTCAAAGTCATATTTTTGTCTTCACTAGTAGCAGCTATGTTTTTGAATTGATTAAAACAACATAGAAGAAGCTTAATAAGGAAGGAGCTCATCATGTAGGTCAATACAATGTAAGCTACTTAGCATATTTCATACTGCTAATCAAACATTATGTGGCACATTAGCGGCAATGTTGAAGCTGCATTTTATCATTTGGCATGTGGTTGTTGACGCCACTTGATTGGAATGAGAACAGACCACGGCATTCACTGTAGTCGAGATAAAGAAATACAAACTAATTATCCATGTCTTGCCAACGATGTGAAGCTGAGTTTAGATTTAATTCTTTTAAATCCGCCCGAATCCCTCCAAAGACTTCTCTGCTACATAAAACTTTCATGATGTAAGACCGGCAATCCTGGCAAAGGCTTTATTTTAATCAGAAAATTCGGACTCGGTCTAATTAAGTTGGAGCAGGAACAGAGGTTTGTGTAACTAAACTGCCGTGAAACACTGCCAGTCGCAGTGCTGTGATCCTAATAGTTCATCACTGTGGCTTGGAAGTATTACAAGAGATCTTATCGTTTTAGTAAGAGAAGCTCCTAATTAGGTCTATTTGTGAAACTTTGAGACTTACTCAAATTAAAGTGCAACGTAGTCCCAACGTTGGCTTGTCTCACTCACAAGGCCAAACAGGGACATTTGTTTTTCTGCGATGATTGAAAGCAGCTTTGCTGGTATTGTGAGTTACATTTTTCTATTGTGACAAAGACTAATGACTTATTATTTTAATTTAACTGTCAATGGCCTGTGTTTTTAAAGGACTGGTTCTAATTTGTAAAATGTCTTATTAAAATACTCATATAAGACCAATAACTCTTTCATTGCAGATTGAAAGAATTAAAGTGATTGTTCCTCCCGTCCATTTGATAAAACAATCCCCTTTTAATGTGACTGCACCGGGAAAGCTGATTTTTATGTTCCGTGTCCAAGTGGCTGCAATGGTCTGGGTTAAAAATGATAAACAGAAACTTTGTTGTCTGCACGTTAGATGGGGTATATGTGCGAAACCAAAAGGAGGACCCAAAAGGAAGATACAAGAGGACACCAGGAATGGAATTTACACAAGTAATTCCACACATTGTTATCAAAACAATACACATACAATGTGTACTACTACAGGTTATGTTCATTAAATGAAGCCCAAAATATGTTGCTGACTAGAAATCGCTAGCCCAAACATATGCTAGAATGAATAGCTGTGGATTCCGAGGGGGCCCATAGAGAATGCCTTTCTACAGGGCCCAGAATTTTGTGCTTTGCCCCTTGCTGTGGAGCGAGGTTATATCAAGTAAGAGACTTGAGATCCACCTAAGGACTAATATACTGAGGGAAATAATGGTGGTAACAAATGACAGGTGACAGGAGGGCTGACGAGGAACAGGTGAAACACAACAGGACGTGGCAAACAATCACAAAGATGGGCAAACACACAAGGCAGGATGTAAAACAAAATATAAGACATGAGAATAACCCATGAAATAAAACAGGAAACTAAACTAAAATCAGGATGATGACAATATTTTAATGACAACTGTGTAAACATGAATATGTATGCAGACACTCAATGCATAAAGAGAAGTGGATCCGCATCTGTTTTTAGATTATTTCTGACCTTAAAGATTAGATTAGATTAGATTCAACTTTATTGTCATTACACAGGTACAGGTACAAGGCAACGAAATGCAGTTTGGGTCTAACCAGAAGTGCAATAGCAGTAAGTGCAGGATATACACTGGTTCCATGAGTGCAGGACATGGATATGTACTGAATAAGTATGGAAATTAATACTATTATAAACAGAATTTTACAGATGGGTTTGTCCTATGAATATAAAATATAGATAACAAGTATTGTGAACATAATATGAGCAAGGTTTACAGGTGAGTATGTACTATGAATATATATACAGGCGGCTATTATAGACAGAATTTTTACAGATAGATATAATAATTTAGGCTAAATGTAGCAGTATAACAATGATTTAAGGTAGTACAAATAAAGTTTGGGCAGAAGCTCTCCGAATTAAAGTGCAGTGGAGAGTAATTGCACATTACAGTTAAGGTGTGGTAATGCAGATGTATATGTAAACAATTGGTACTGTAAATAAACAGTCAGCAGTGCAGATTGAAATGTAAGTAGTGCAAAAAGGTAAGTAGAGCAAAAAAAGATGCCGATATAGACAGTTGTTACTATAGTAACAGTCAGCAGTGCAGGTGAACATTATAGTATTGCAGATAACAAAATGGAGGCAGGTGTGAGGAGGGAGAGGACAGTCAATCAGTGTATGAAGGGGAGTGGGATTAATGAGGGTTAGGGTTCAATAAAGAGACAGCTCTAGGGAAAAAACTGTTCTTTAGTCTGCTGGTCCTGGTCCGGAGGCACCTGAACCGCCTGCCGGAGGGCAAGAGAGTAAACAGTCTGTAGGCTGGGTGGAAGGAGTCCTTAAGGATGCTGCGAGCTCGATGCAGACAGCGTTTCCTCTGGATGTGCTCGATGGCGGGTAGTGGAGTCCCGGTGATGCGCTGGGCGGTTTTCACCACCCTCTGCAGTGCCTTGCGCTCTGCAACAGAACAGGTCCCATACCACACTGTTGCACAGTTGGTCAGGATGCTTTCTATTGCACAGCGATAGAAGTTCACCAGGATAGTCGGGGAAAGCTGATTCTTCCTCAGTGTCCTCAGGAAGAAAAGGCGCTGGTGAGCCTTCTTGACCAGGCAGGAGGTGTTGGTTGACCAGGACATGTCCGCCGAGATGTGGATCCCCAGAAACTTGAAACTGGAGACACGCTCAACAGCCATTCCATTGATGTGGATGGTGTCGTGCGTGCCTCTTGACACTTTTCTGAAGTCCACAATGAGCTCCTTGGTTTTGATGGTGTTGAGGAGCTGGTTATTTTCAGTGCACCATGTGGCCAGGTGCTTGATCTCCTCCCTTTAGGCAGTCTCATCGTTGTTGCTGATGAGACCAATCACCGTAGTGTCGTCCGCAAACTTGATGATGGAATTAGATTGGTACACAGGCTTGCAGTCGGAGGTGAACGTCCTATTTGTAAAAAGTTTTATTATTATGATTATAAAGCAGGTTAAGGTGCTATTAAATCTCTCAATCCACAGAAAAATAAACAAATCCTGTATTCAGGAACTGTGTTACAACTCTATTATATAAAAATGCAGCTAATGTGCTGTTACAGTCATTCACCGGTTGCAATGATGGTGCAGAAACTCTGCGCAGATGCGGGAGACACGTAAACACTGACCAATCAGAGCAGGAGGGGGGGCTTAAAGAGACAGACACTAAACGCTATAACGTAGCGTTTCAGACACATGGTTAATACAGGTGTTTTCAGACAGACAACATTAAGAACATTATTAAAGCAGTAATGTATACATTTAAAAAAATTGGCATCCTTAGCAGAGAGTGAAGTCACACTCCCTCTGTGTGTGTTGCAATCCAAGCTTCTCTGTTCTTTGTTTTGGTAGCAGGTCAGGCCGCACGTGCATGTGAGTGCCTTTGTGTGTTGGTGCCAGAAGCCAAGAGCCGGGAAAAAGTGCTGGTATTATACGAGTTGAAGAACGGTCTGTGAGAGCCTTGAAAAGGCAATCTCAAACCACTTTTTACAGTATTTCAAGTACAGCCCTTTTAAAGCATGTACAAATGTTATAGTAGAAACCCATAATCAAAATGTGAACCTGAAAATGAGCATAGTATGGGACCTTCAAGAAGAAGGGAACAAAATCTACAATCTTCCTTCTAACTAAAAATGAATTCCACAGTTCCACTGAAGCTAATATAGGGCTTCCACAGGATAATCCAATCCCTCCCTGGACAGCTTTGCAGGGCCACGGCTGAGTGATACTTCCTGGTAGTCACATGCAGGTTTGTTGCCAGAAACAAAAGAACAGCCGTGTTGTGTCAAAATCTGTTTTCACATTGATTGTGATTTACCTTGACAAAACCTACAAACCCCTACAAATGAACTTTACCTAACCTTGACAGAACCTAAGACCTAACCCCAGAGCTATAGGAAACATATGGGGAAACACTATTCGAAGGGGGAACTGGCTTTGACATGAGACCTGCAATAAAGCCTTATACCAGCTATAGCTGACCTGTTGAATGCATTTTTTCACAGAAGGAAGGACCATTCAGGTTTTTTTACAAGCATATTGACAATGCTCATAAGAAAGGTGAACGGGAACCCACTTAATGTTATGAGCTTATAACAATATACTATACTTTGCTATTACTGTACTAAACAATATTTTTTGTCATATTAGTAGTGCAGACATTTGGTGTCCCAGTTCAGATGAAAGATTAGCGATGAGACAAATTGAAACTTGAAACTACTTGCAATGTGCTGGTCTTTCTGAAATCTGCCCGTTTACACCAATGCAGAAGACGAGACTGTAACAAACTGAATTACTACAAAGCTTAGTAATGCTGCACTAGAGTGCCAAAACATTCTCACTCCCAGTGCGTCATAAAGACGCTTGGTCAGGTGTCTTTGTTACTTATGCAAAAAGTCTCCTTTCAGCCAGACGCAGTCCTTTGGCATCATATTTAGAGGCGCTATGTTGGGACTCTTGGTGTCAAATTTTGACGCTCTGGATCAGGACTCTGTCCTCACTTTTTGACACTGGGTAGAGACGTTCGTTTATGCGGTACAAGAACGGGACAGTTAGTTAGGTTTAGGAAAAGATTTTGGGTGGGGTTTCGAAATGTCCGTTTCAGTGACACGTGGGACATTTTGGGACCTAGACTTAACTGTTGTCACTTCAAGACACTCGCTTTTTCTCTGCTCAACTGCTCGGATTCTATCGCACTATAAACTGCTCACGCAGCGCTGTACTTATATCTTAGGTCTATGATCTATTGGTAAAGTAGCATTGATAATTAGTTTTTTTTTTTTTTGGGGGGGGGTGCACATTTTGGATAACAATAATTTAGCAGATTCAGGTATAGTATATAGACCAGAAAGGGGGAAATCCCATGCTTCAACCCACAGCAAATTTCACCCTGGCTACACCATTCAAGACTATGTATCGTTCCCATAGCAACAATTATCTTTACTTTCATTCTATCGTCTGGTTTTTTAAAGCTGGTTATCATTTGTAGCGTCTTAAAAAATTATATAGATATAGTAGGCTAAGATAAGGCAATTCTAGTAGTGAGGGAACCAAAGCTTTTTTTCTCTGATTCACTGCTCTGTTCTAACACTGCTCCCTCTCTTCATATACTGTCTAGCTCGCTTGACCAATGCTGTTCTCTCTCCATCTGTCTTTTCCTCACACACGCGCATGCTTGTTGAGCCTACATCCAAAACCATTTAGACCAGCTGACAGTTTGTAACGGGCCTGGCCGGCGGATTTATTTTCGCTATGAGCTGATTGGCTGATTGGCTGATTGACAGTTGACGTGCCTTACGTTCTAAAGGCAGCCACTAGCAACTAGAGATTCTGAGTCGCAGGTGACACAATCCACTGAGTCAAGCTGAGACAGGACGGATCACACCGCCGCAACTTTTCCCTGCAATATAAAGATCTTGGGCGGGGTTATGAAATGTACATTTTAGTGACCCGTGGCGCAAGAATGGGACACAAATCCTGGTCTAAAATGGTCTGAACTAGGTCTAAAACAGTTGAAAAATTTGGTAATCATCATTACTGTCAGGGCACACCCTCATACTCTGCTTCTGACTGGCTAGTAGTCCTTACCTAGCTACTGTCAGGACCCTCATACTCTGCTTCTGACTGGCTAGTAGTCCTTAACTAGGTACTGTCAGGGCCCTCATACTCTGCTTCTGACTGGCTAGTAGTCCTTACCTAGGTACTGTCAGGGCCCTCATACTCTGCTTCTGACTGGCTAGTAGTCCTTACCTAGGTACTGTCAGGGCACACCCTCATACTCGACTTCTGACTGGCTAGTAGTCCTTACCTAGGTACTGTCAGGGCCCCCTCATACTCTGCTTCTGACTGGCTAGTAGTCCTTACCTAGGTACTGTCAGGGCCCTCATACTCTGCTTCTGACTGGCTAGTAGTCCTTACCTAGGTACTGTCAGGACCCTCATACTCTGCTTCTGACTGGCTAGTAGTCCTTACCTAGGTACTGTCAGGGCCCTCATACTCTGCTTCTGGCTGGCTAGTAGTCCTTACCTAGGTAATGTCAGGACCCTCATACTCTGCTTCTGACTGGCTAGTAGTCCTTACCTAGGTACTGTCAGGGCCCTCATACTCTGCTTCTGACTGGCTAGTAGTCCTTACCTAGGTACTGTCAGGGCCCTCATACTCTGCTTCTGACTGCCTAGTAGTCCTTACCTAGGTACTGTCAGGGCCCTCATACTCTGCTCCTGACTGCCTAGTAGTCCTTACCTAGGTACTGTCAGGGCCCTCATACTCTTCTCCTGACTGGCTAGCAGTCCTTACCTAGGTACTGTCAGGGTCCTCATACTCTGCTCCTGACTGGCTAGTAGTCCTTACCTAGGTACTGTCAGGGCCCTCATACTCAGCTTCTGACTGGCTAGTAGTCCTTACCTAGGTACTGTCAGGGCACGCCCTCATACTCTGCTTCTGACTGGCTAGTAGTCCTTACCTAGGTACTGTCAGGGCCCTCATACTCTGCTCCTGACTGGCTAGTAGTCCTTACCTAGCTACTGTCAGGACCCTCATACTCTGCTTCTGACTGGCTAGTAGTCCTTACCTAGGTACTGTCAGGGCCCTCATACTCTGCTTCTGACTGGCTAGTAGTCCTTACCTAGGTACTGTCAGGACCCTCATACTCTGCTTCTGACTGGCTAGTAGTCCTTACCTAGGTACTGTCAGGGCCCTCATACTCTGCTTCTGACTGGCTAGTAGTCCTTACCTAGGTACTGTCAGGGCCCTCATACTCTGCTTCTGACTGGCTAGTAGTCCTTACCTAGTTACTGTCAGGGCCCTCATACTCTGCTTCTGACTGGCTAGTAGTCCTTACCTAGGTACTGTCAGGGCCCTCATACTCTGCTTCTGACTGGCTAGTAGTCCTTACCTAGGTACTGTCAGGACCCTCATATTCTGCTCCTGACTGGCTAGTAGTCCTTACCTAGGTACTGTCAGGGCCCTCATACTCTGCTTCTGACTGGCTAGTAGTCCTTAACTAGGTACTGTCAGGGCCCTCATACTCTGCTTCTGACTGGCTAGTAGTCCTTACTTAGGTACTGTAAAGGCCTCATAGGCCTCAATGTGCAGTACAACAAATATATTAAATACAATTATGAACTTCAAAATGAGCATATTAACTACAATATGGGAATGACAAAGTTTAGGGAAATGTATTTCATAAACTGAGCTAATATCCTGCTAAGATAATACTGTCTTTGTGATATTAAAAAGTAAAACTTTCATTATATGCTACACAGCTACAGTATGCATTCTTTATCCTTGTAGTCCTTGTATTTCTGAAAGACATAATGTAACTTTATAGTGTAAGAGTAAAAATAAAGTTTCAGTAAAGTGCAAAAAGTCTATAATGTGCAACATGAATATCATGTCAGTGCTCTACTAAACAGTTCTCTGGAGACAGTTAAATGATATCCATACACATAAGTCTAGCGTCACTGAAATTCTCAAGCGATATACTTTTAAGGGAATACTTTTGATATCTAGCGTGAAGTCACCCAGCTGCTTGTTTCATCACTACAACCAGTCTGGATGAGGCTTTAATCAACCAATGTTCCACTCCTCATTCCGATACGTTCATCTGCCAGAAAAGTCAGACCAATTGCTATGTGACTCTTCGGAGACTTGTTAATTTTGTTTTGACGGAAAGGAACCAGGTTGTTGTCAAGACATTTCAGCTTCTGCAAAAGTAATTCAAACATAGGGTTACACGAGGGGCTGCAGATATCCCCAGCAACCGTTGACAATATACATAGTGGAAAAGGAAATACATATTGTAATGCCAGATTAATGGCTTAAGATTAGCTAGTCAATTATCAACACAAACAGACAAAGACTCCTGAATGGGAGTTGGTGCCACCGTGGCCTCCTGTTTACGGGGGGCTGCTTCCTCTGCTTCTATAGCAACCAGTAAGCAAAGCGATCTCTCGTTTCAGAGCTCCATTGTTTTCTTTCCCTTTTTTTTCGAGAGACCTTGTGTGCACTGCTCAATATGTTTTAAAATACCACGTCCAATGCCAGGCGAATTATGAAGCTGTTATTTGTCTTCCCTGTCTGCTTTGCTAAAGTAACACTGCAAACCACAACAGTGGCTTTCAAATACCATCACACATGTGTGTATTCAATTACTATACATTGGACCATTCCCCTTCCTTAATTGAATCATACGTCATGATTTCAGATTCGTTTGTGCCTTTAGCTGTCTCACTGCTGAAATAATTATTTTGTTTCTCTGCTCAGCTGCTGGAAGGACAGTTGGAATGGAAACCACCTGTGTTTGTCTGACATTACTTTTGCTCAACGATGCACTGTGCGCTTGCTTTGTGACCGGATTGCCTCGCGCCGTAAAAGATTATTTTGTCTGTTTATGAAATTATGAAACTGTTAAACAGCCGCTCACACTGCTCGTTTCCCAGTGATGTAAGCATCTCCCTCGTCCCCGCTCATCAAGATTCCGACAGCTTCCTCCCGCGTAACAGGGCGAGAGAAGATCTGTTGCACATATGTACGCTGTGAACATGTAACTTGCGTCTACATCTAATTAGCAAGGAAGAAAATTACTGATTGGTTATTTTTAGCTGTCACAAGTGCTAGACCACAATGTCATTTTTTTTTTCCCTATAAGCTGAGAAGACTACAAAAGGTGGATGTAATCATCCAAGAGGAAAAAAATGAATAAAATTTAAAGTAAATGAAAAAATAAATAAATAATTGAATCAATACACTGTCGGCAAAAATATCAGAACTAAGCTAAGATTTATAACATGCATGTCCTGTCCCTCATGTCGGGACAACTGTCAAATTGACCCGTTATCCTATATCAATGTTCTTTTTAATTCCCCAAAATAACATGATTGATTCCACACAACGCTCTTTGCCAAGTACAAATCTCTACTTTCATTAATTTTTGGGTGTCTCATTCAATTTTATAGCATTTGATTAAAAAAAATTTTTTAGTGTTTTTGAAATAGTATTGAGTAAAAGTTGACATATTCCAGTCTGTGATTATCATCAACATCCATTCCTTTAATTTTAGTCTCAATAATTCCTAATTTCTGCTTTTCTAACTCAAACATTAAGTATAATTTCCTATAAATGAGGTTTATTGACCATAAATTCCAAAAAAATAACTGTAAGCTAAAGTTAATAAATTAGTGTTATGTAGTGTTAAATGTCCAAAAAGTGACAAACAAAGAAAAAGTTAAAAACATTGATAAAACGCGTCAACAAAAGTGCTGATTTTCAATTTTGACGGGAAAACAACATGAAGGTTAAAAACCCGGTCTGTTGGATTCCAAATCTTTGAGTGGTGTGCAACTAAGAGACCTTGCTCCGATGACGTCGGGGGCCTAATGAAATTACAAAGGATCAACAATTTGCTGATATAAGGTGGTGCCATGATGAAATGATTTGAAGTTCACTGCTGAAATTGATTGGAGGCCAGAGCAGTGAAGCCATGGCAGGAGTGAAATGGGATTGCTGTGGAGTTTGGGTAATCTCATTGTGGAAATTTGTAGCTGAGCTACAACTTTTTCATTTTAGAAAAGAATACAGATTTTAAGAGAAACAGTTAGGAGAAAGAAAAAAAATGTGGATTTTTAGGCAATAGGTGTATTGATTGGCCACACTAAGCGCAGTAGTATGCTTACTGTAAATAAAAGGTAGTTTACTGGCAAAGCTGCTGCCAGTGTGTTACTGTAAATTTACAGTGTAAAGTTTTACAGGGGGAACTGCAGATCCTGCTTTTGATTTTGATAAGTGAAATCGAAAGCTCTGTTCTATCGATTTATAGTTGGAATTGTGACACCTCTAATCAAATGTAGTGTGTATTTCGAGATTATTAATAACATAATAAAAACTATGTTCAAACAGGGCAATGCAGCATTCCAGTTCTAGGAAATGTGTAGAAATGTTTATTCCAACATAGTTTTGTAACTTCTGATTAATTATCTTAAAATGAATTTTATTTAAAAATACATTTTAAATACTTTTAAAAAATGCTATTGTTTAAGTCTAATCGACAGACTTACAGCAGGTGTACTCAACATATTCTCACTCCCATCTCATAAAATACAGACGCTTGGTCGTCTCCTTTAGCGTCATATAACACACGCTTGGTCGTCTCCTTTAGCGTCATATAACACACGCTTGGTCGTCTCCTTTAGCGTCATATAACACACGTTTGGTCGTCTCCTTTAGCGTCATATAACACTCTTGGTCGTCTCCTTTAGCGTCATGTAACACGCGCTTAGTCGACTCCTTAAGCGTCATATAACATGCGCTTGGTCGTCTCCTTTAGCATTGTATAACACGCTTGATCGTCTCCTTTAGCGTCATATAACACGCTTGGTCATCTCCTTTAGCATTGTATAACACGCTTGATCGTCTCCTTTAGCGTCATATAACACGCTTGGTCATCTCCTTTAGCGTCATATAACACGCTTGGTTGTCTCCTTTAGCGTCATGTAACATGTTTGGTCGACTCCTTAAGCATCATATAACACGCGCTTGGTCGTCCCCTTTAGCGTAATAACACGCTTGGTAGTCACCTTTAGCGTCATATAACACGCTTGGTCATCTCCTTTAGTGTCATATAACACGCTTGGTTGTCTCCTTTAGCGTCATGTAATACGTTTGGTCGTCTCCTTTAGCATCATATAACACGCTTTGTCGTCTCCTTTAGCGTCATATAACACACGCTTGGTCGTCTCCTTTAGCGTCATATAACACGCTTGGTTGTCTCCTTTAGCGTCATATAACACGCGCTTGGTTGTCTCCTTTAGCGTCATATAACACGCTTGGTTGTCTTCTTTAGCGTCATGTAACACTCTTGGTTGTCTCCTTTAGCGTCATATAACACGCTTGTTTGTCTTCTTTAGCGTCATGTAACACTCTTGGTCGTCTCCTTTAGCGTCATATAACACGCTTGGTCGTCTCCTTTAGCGTCATGTAACACGCTTGGTCGTCTCCTTTAGCGTCATATAACTCGCTTGGTCGTCTCCTTTAGCGTCATATAACACGCTTGGTCGTCTCCTTTAGCGTCATGTAACACGCTTGGTGGTCTCCTTTAGCGTCATGTAGCACATGCTAAGTCATCTCCTTTAGCATCATTTAACGTGCTTGGTCGTCTCCTTTAGGTTCAGGAAAAGCTTGTGGGTGGGCTTACGGTTCCATGACTGGCGGGAATAACGGACCGGTTAAAGAAGAAAGCTTCCTTGACACAAGGGAATGACGGGACAATTAAGGAAAGTCTTATGTTGACCCACTATATTGTCCAGCTTACCCAGAGTAGTCAACATACTGGTTAGTGGAGGCAGACATACGATGAAGCCCAGTCTTAGCCCAGCTGCTTTTACACTGTGCTGTGTTTACCGGTGGAAGATATCACTGTAAGTAACATTATATACTAAACACATCTGAAGGGCAGAGTGTCTTTGGTCAATCACTGTTTGTTTAATTTACAATTTCCACATACAAATTGGAGAATCTCTATCATGGATGGCAGAACATGCAGCTTGTTGATTAGTTTTCAAGGTAACAAGATGGATGTGTAATTGTACCATTATGTTGTTTATATGATGACTTAAACACACTTCGGGAAGCTGTGTGGACTTAAAAAGGCTTTTTTTTTTTTTTTATTCAGTTTGACGCCCCATTCACTTTTTTAACCTTACTTGATGACTCATTTACAATTTGCCTTTATGGCCATCGTTAGCTTGTGCAACACTTTTATTGTTGGAAGGCAGTTGAGGACTTGTGAATCCTAAAATGAAGGTAGGAGACATTTGGCATTTTACAGCTGCAGCACTTTCTAAGGGTCTACAATAATGACAATAGGAGGGCCAAATAATCAGAGCATAACTCAAGTAACTTGGGGTCAAACTCTTAAGGCATTCCCTAAATGAGCTAAAGTAATAGAGTGGGTACTCAATCTTGAATGACATTCAGCAGTATACCGTCCCAGTGATGCTGGGATGGATGGGAGCCCCCCCAGGAATTCTGACCACAGCTGAAAAAAAAAGAAAGATGAAAAACTAAAGAGAATTAGCATGACTCTATGTTGTCAGTCTGATCTGTATGATCAGTATGATCCAAAGGTCTGCAGAGCTTTGATCAGAGGATTGCTGCTGAGCTTCACAGCTGTCCGGGGTGTCCTCTGTGGGAGTGTACTAAGTGTAAAGGCACCCCCATACATTCACCTCAACATTCAAATATTAAAATGTATTACCACATACTGAGGTGACATTTACATACGTTTTACAATACGTTTTGTGTCAATCTCCGTGCACACAAGTGTTTTAGCTCCAGTAGAAGGTCTTCTCTCCAAACCTGCAACACAAGAGATTCCAAACCAAAACGGGTCTAGGGGCTTTGGGGCTCCTAAACGCCAGATCAGTGTGAATGCGAGGTGTAAAGGTAGCAAAAGATGTAAATGTATCTTGATTATCGCATCAGTGTAGAACCCATAATTCCATACTGCATTCTATCATCTCTCTCTCTCGGCTAGTGCAGCAGTCATTATTTTTTGCATCGGTCAATGACGCACAATTTTCACAAAAGCCCACACATCATTAGCAGTAATGAAATAACATTGTAAGGTATAATAAATACATTTGATCTATTGCTTTAGCTTCTCTGCATTGGCGTCTTGTAAAATCCAGGATTGAATTTAAAATCCTATAAAGCTCTACATGGTCAAGCACCATCTTGTCTTGAAGAGTTCTTAGTACCTTATTGTCCCACCACAGCACTACGCTCCCAGAATGCAGAGTTACTTGTGGTTCCTAGCATCTCTGAAAGTAGAATGGGAGCCAGAGCCTTCAGCTATCAGGCTCCCTCTCCTGTGGAACCAGCTCCTGGTCTGGGTTCGGGAGGCAGACACCGTCACCACATTTAAGAGTAAACTTCAAAAAACTAAACTAAACTCTCCTCTTTTTTAAAGTTTCTAGTTAGGGAGTGATGAGTCGCAGTGTCCGCCTAGCCTGGCCCACCTGCTTATTGTAATAGAAGGGGAACTTCCTTTGACACACTGAGCTCCTCTCTACTTTACCTTTCCATTTGTGTACATTCATGTCCGAGAAATGCTTGTTACTAACCTAGCTCTGGGGAGTCATTCCCCGCAGTCCTTATGTTCTTTTTCCCACAGCATGTCTCCTTGGATTAGGGAGGCTCCAAAATCATGGTTGCAGCTGGCCCTGCTGCGATGTTCTGCTACATCCTGTTATACTCTGCTGTGCCTTAATGCCGTGCAGTGCCCTGCTATGCCATGAACTACTACAAACTACTATTTCTAGCCACTGTTCCCTTATCTTTTACTGTGACTGTTATTACCACTCTTCATTTCACCCCCAACTGGCCCCATCAGACACCAAGAGCCTGGGTCTGATGGACTTTCGTGTGATATGTGATCCTGGGATCCTTATTGTGATATTGTGAGAATCCAGCTGACGTGCAAGTAAAGTAATTAGAGCAATAAAGTACTGTCCAATATTTGCTGATAGGTACACTGGCAGGTCTTGTAGATGTATTTGCTTGTCTTCTTCATCTCCCACATCTTTTTGTATTCATGTTCAGGTTCTCTCTATAAGTAAATTTCCTGGTAGAAGAAGAATATGACTGGTAGGGCAGGTAAAAACTAACGCCTAACACCTTCTTTCTGTTGTAAGGAAATATCAGTGAGGCATGAATGAACACATCCAATTCAGAAATTTTTAGAAAGGGATGACATCAGATCTGTTTTCTCAGTTTTTGGTGAAGCTGCTTGAACATGCAGCCCAGTCTCATGGCCGTTCGTGAAATGGTGACGTTATTTAATCTATTGATTTGTGTACATAGACACAATTGCTTGTTTATTTCATGGTCGTGAGCAGAATGAGAAGCGTCTTTCGTGATGGTAACAGACGGTTACGGTAGCGAGTAGTATTGGAAAGCATTGGTTAGTGCTAGGTAGGACAGTTATTTTCAGACCCATAAAGTCTGGAGTGTGGATCTGTGGAATAATCCACCACCTCAAAGGCCTCGCTACCTCCAGCGCAATAACAGCCTGTCTCCAACCTTAAAAATAGCTGGACACTGGAACTCTCATTATAATCATCCACCCCTGCAGTGGAAAACGTCTAACAGAAGGAGGGGGGGGGGGGGGTGTTTATGAACAACGCACATGTGCCCTGCCAATATCTTTTAGTGAATGATTTCTGTGTTTTACATTGCCAAGTAGCGATAAGTGCAGGATGTTGTGGAGCAGGGGGAAACTGAAAAGTATAACGCTTTAGTGGTGGTGTGTGATTCTTTTGGTGACTTCTCTTCATTAGGGAGTTTTTAAATTAGTAGTACATAGTAGTAGTAGTAGTAGTAATAGTACATTTTATTTAGATGCAGCATTAGAGTTGCAAAGGTTAACCCTTAGAACTCTGCAAGAGAAATGCCTACACTGCTATTTTTGCTTATTGTGATGTAATTTCTTGGAGTATCTTAAAATGCTTCGTAACCCTAAAATCAGTACAACTTCATCCAAAAGGTATGTAAGTCAACTAACCATAATAAATAATGACTATACAAAAGACTGATTACTGATTTTGTTTTAATCAAAGTTTACTATATAAACACATAAAACATTCCAGAAGTCATTTGAACTCTGTTCATGTTTTTAGTTTTTGAGATATGCTCCTTTTTATGAGCAGAGTGTAAATGTGTCATCTGCATTAGAATGGTGTCATGTGGTTTTTACCGGACGTCACGCAACGTCATCGCGAGCTGACAATGCAACGACACAGAAGGCAGAAGCCTTAGCTTTCTGCAAAAAGATGAAATGCTCCAGCTGTTTGTTTTTTTTAATTTGAGATTGATTTAAATAGAATCATGTAAACAATGATCTCTCGCGGCTGCCGGCGGGAGGTCCGTTCTCCGAGGGATAAAGATGTGCCAGACAGTCTTTTGCCTTCAGGCAGTATGTGTATGTGTGTGTGTCGGGCTGTGTGTGTTGTTGTTACTGGAATGACAGATCTCCCGTTGAAATCATGTCATTTCTCACTTCAAATAGCTCACAGTAGATCAGCCTTCACACTAAGCTCCTGGGAGCTGCTCTAATCGGCTCAACCTTCAAAGGTCAAAAACTAAAAGGGTGTGAGTAGGTGGAACCCATACTGGGAGCTAGTGTGTGTAGACTGAGTTGTACTAAATTCACACCAGCTGTAGTGATGTCAGCAGGCAGTGTGTCGAATATTCCGGCTCAGAAGCTCCGGCCAGGCTTGTGTGTAAATCTGTGTATTCAGGTGCGTTTTTTGTGTAGTCATCTTGAGCAAAGCGGCCAAACTCGGGGTCCGCAGGGAAGCTGGTGTTCCCGGGCCATAACCTTTCTTCTTCTACCATCCCAGTTCAGCCATCATTTCTCTCACTGTCTTAGCCCCTCTCTTGCTCTGTTTGACTTGTTGTTCCTCCAGCAGGTTAAATGCTTTAGAGCCCAGCCATGACCAAGGGTACACATTTGATCTTGTGCGTTCCCATGGTATCTGTGTGGAGCATTTGAACCTGGTTTGTTTTGCTTTGTCCGACCACGACACAGTGCTCTTTCAGGTTCCACTCCTCTCTCCTAACACTTACCCTTTCACCGATTCGCTCCCTCCTACTGAATATTATCTTTTTTGCGTTTGCCAAGCTTTTCCTTAACTTGCAAGGCAACTCGATTCTCGCAATATCACGAAAGCACGTGAGAAGCACAAGGATCACATATCACACAAAAATCCATATTGTCAGGCTTCAAGTATTTGCTTTGTCCAAACAGCAGCAGGCCGAACCAATCAGCGTCGGGTGAGGAGCTACTGGCTCTCTGAAATTTGTAATTCCTGAATTTGGGCTACATCAATAAAACATACTTGAAATCTTGTCATGTCAGTAATATTCTAAAATATTCACAATTCAACATAGTTATTTAACTTGAAGCATGTCAGTAAAAAGGCTGGATTTTCCAGTAAAAACAACTTAACTTTGGATAACAACACAATATATGTTGCCCCACACTAAAAATAAAAAGACCTTGTTTGGATGACAATCCAGTAGCTTGACCCACTGCTCTGGTTATTGCGGTTATTCGCGCCATCTGTATCTAAAGAGGATAGGGTTTCATGGTGTATTTTCATTTTCAACAATACAGAAGCTCAGTAGCTCCATCCATGCTGATCTACACCGTGGGAGGCCTAGTTGAACTGTTTTGATTATTTTCTTGGTATTTGTCACGTTTTTATAGTTTAAATAGCAAATCCAGATACAGTACTTTTGGCCCTATCACAAGCTTTGTGTAGTAAAGAAAAGTGTGCATAAAGTTGATAGGGGTGTGTTGTCTTTGACTCCCGCACTGGGAAACTGCTGAAATCACAAAGACAAATCTCTTCAATTAATTTAGTCATAGGACAGCACCAGGAAATAATTTTGTAGACGGGATGTTGACATTACTAAAAAGTTTGTTACTATAACCTTGTGAATTGAGGTGCAGGAGTCACACAAAAGCAAATAGGGGGTGTGTGTGTGTGTGTGTGTGTGTGTGTGTGTGTGTGTGTGTGTGTGTGCGTGCGTGCGCGCAGGGTGAGGGGAACGCAAAGGTTGTGCACCAGTGTAATAGATGAAAAAAAGAAAATACCTCAGAGTATTGGGTTGCAGTAAATCTAATTAGAGGATTACTGTTGTGATAAGAATTGGAAAGCTTGTTTAGCTGTTCGTGTTCTAGTTCCACTTCAATTACACACTGGGTCCATCTTGATGTAATGCAATATAATTACCTTGTAATTATACATTTGAGGATGTTTAGTAATGTAATATGTAAGTTAGGGCCACAGTGTTAGAGGGAGCTCGGTGTCTGCCAAAACCAAATGGTGAGTCCGAGATGTAATCTGCTTCTCTGCTTTAAACTATTCTGCTGCTTATATTACAACCAATGGAGAGTGGATTGGGTCTGGCTACTAGTAACTGGGATTAAATCAAACTGAAATTAAAATACAGTTGTGTTTAGGAATCAGTGTACACAATGTATCAATATTTTGACTTTGTACTTTTTTGGTTAAAGGTCCCATGACGTGGTGCTCTTTGGATGCCTTTATATAGACCTCAGTGGTCCCTAATACTGTATCTGAAGTCTCTTTTATATAGACCTCAGTGGTCCCTAATACTGTATCTGAAGTCTCTTTTATATAGGCCTTAGTGGTCCCTAATACTGTATCTGAAGTCTCTTTTATATAGACCTCAGTGGTCCCTAATACTGTATCTGAAGTCTCTTTTATATAGACCTTAGTGGTCCCTAATACTGTATCTGAAGTCTCTTTTATATAGACCTTAGTGGTCCCCTAATACTGTATCGGAAGTCTCTTTTATATAGACCTTAGTGTTCCCTAATACTGTATCTGAAGTCTCTTTTATATAGGCCTTAGTGGTCCCCTAATACTGTATCTGAAGTCTCTTTTATATAGACCTGTATCTATTAAATTTCTTAACAAGAGTTATCTCAAGACACTTTACAGATAGAGTAGGTCTAGACCACACTCCAGAAAGGACCCAAGAGTTCTAGTACTTCCCTCCAGAGCAAGCAACAGTGCGACAGTGGCGAGGAAAAACTGCCTTTTAGGCAGAAACCTGGGACAGACCCAGGCTCTTGGTAGGCGGTGTCTGACAACCGGTTGGGGTTAAAATGAAGAGTGGCAATAACAATCACAAGAAATAGTAGTTTGTACATTACGGCATTACAAGGCACAGCAGGACGTAGCAGGGCACAGCAGAGAGTAGCAGGATGTAACATGGCATCGCAGGATGTGTAGCGGGACCATGGCGACAGCTGCTACCATGATTTTGGAGACTCTCTGATCCAAGGAAACATGCTGGGTGAAAAAGAACATAAGGAGCTAGGTTAGTAACAAGCATTTCTGGGACATGGATGCACATAAATGGAAAGATAGAAAGATAGATAGATAGAGGAGAGGAGCTCAGTGTGTTGAAGGAAGTCCCCCAGCTGTCAAAAACTATTAATTTCAATTTCAATTTCAATTTATTTATAGTATCAATTCACAACAAGAGTTATCTCAAGACACTTTACAGATAGAGTAGGTCTAGACCACACTCCAGAATTCACAAGGACCCAACAGTGTCCTCCAGAGCAAGCAACAGTGCGACAGTGGCGAGGAAAAACTTCCTTTTAGGCAGAAACCTCGGTCAGACCCAGGCTCTTGGTAGGCGGTGTCTGACGGGCCGGTTGGGGTTTATTACAGCATAACTAAGAGAGACAAGGTAAAGAGAGGAGCCTGGACAGGCTAGAACTCTCCCCAACCGGATTGGGCTGTATGCCCTGCCTCCCTCTAGTTTTATTATATTATTGATTATATGATAGATAAATTTGACAACTATGACGAGAAGCAGGTGGGCCGGGTTAGGCAGACGCTGCAACTCCTCACTCCATAACAATATTCAATTCAATTTTATTTATATAGTGCTAAATCACAACAACAGTTATCTCTTTGACTATAAGCTTTATCAAAGAAGAAAGTCTTAAGCCTACTCTTAAATGTGGAAATGGTGTCTGCCTCCTGAACCCAAACTGGAACCTGGTTCCACAGGAGAGGAGCATGATAGCTGAACGCTCTGGCTCCCATTCTACTTTTAGAGATTATAGGAACCACAAGTAACTCTGCATTCTGGGAGCGTAGTGCTCTTGTAGGGTTATAAGGTACTATGAGCTCTTTAAGATAAGATGGTTCCTGACCATGAAGAGCTTTGTAGGTGAGAAGAAGGATTTTAAATCCTATTCTGGATTTTACAGGAAGTCAATGCAGAGAAGCTAAAACAGGAGAGATGTGATCTCTTTTCTTGGTTCCTGTCAGAACACGTGCTGCAGCATTCTGGATCAGCTGAAGAGTCTTTATGGACTTTTTTGAGCAGCCTGATAATAAAGAATTGCAGTAATCCAGCCTAGAAGTAACAAATGCATGGACTAGTTTTTCTGCATCATTTTTAGACATGATATTCCTGATTTTTGCAATATTACGTAGGTGAAAAAAGGCTATCCTTGAAATTTGCTTTATGTGGGAATTAAAGAACATGTCCTGATCAAAGATAACTCCAAGATTCCTCACAGTGGTGCTGGAGGCCAGGGTGATGCCATCCAGAGTAACAATATTTTTGGATAATGCGTCACGGAGGTGCTTGGGCACCAGAGCAATAACTTCAGTTTTATCTGAGTTTAACATTAGAAAATTACAGCTTATCCAGGTTTTAATCTCCTGAAGGCACATTTGAAGTTTAGCTAACTGATTAGTTTCATCCGGTTTGATTGATAGATATAATTGAGTGTTCATCTGCATAACAATAAAAGTTTATAAAGTGTTTCCTGATAATATTGCCTAAAGGAAGCATATATAAAGTGAACAGGATTGGACCGAGCACAGATCCTTGTGGGACTCCATAACTAACTTTGGCGTGCACGGAGGATTCATCGTTAACATGAACAAACTGAGATCGATCTGATAAATAAGACTTAAACCAGCTCAGAGCAGTCCCTTTAATACCAATGAAATGTTCCAATCTCTGTAATAAGATATGATGGTCAATGGTATCAAATGCAGCACTAAGATCTAATAACACCAGTACAGAGACAAGTCCTTTGTCTGATGCAATCAGGAGGTCATTAGTAATTTTCACCAGTGCTGTCTCTGTGCTATGATGAACTCTAAATCCTGACTGAAAATCCTCAAATAAGCTGTTGCTATGCAGAAAGTCACACAGCTGTTTGGAGACTGCCTTCTCAAGAATCTTAGAGAGAAATGGAAGGTTGGATATAGGTCTATAGTTGGCTAAAACATCTGGCTCAAGGTTGGGCTTTTTCAGAAGAGGTTTAATTACAGCTACTTTAAAGTGCTGTGGTACATAGCCTGTTAATAAAGACAGATTGGTTATATCTAGTAGAGAAGTGTTGACTAAGGGTAAAACTTCTTTAAGTAGCCTAGTTGGGATGGGGTCTAAGAGGCAGGTTGATGGTTTAGATGAAGAAATAATTGAATTAAATTGATAAAGATCAAGTGAAGCAAAGCAGTCTAAACATATATCTGGTTTTACAGCTGTTTCTAAGGTTCCTGAGTTTAGAGATAAGTCAGTGCCAGTTAAAGGCAGGTCTTGGTGAATTTTGCTTCTAATAGTTATAATTTTATCATTGAAGAATCTCATGAAGTCGTTACTACTAAGAGCTATGGGAATACTTGGCTCAGTAGAGTTGTGACCTTCCGTTAGCCTGGCTACAGTACTGAAAAGAAACCTGGGGTTGTTCCTATTTTCCTCTATTAATGACGAGTAGTACGCTGCTCTGGCATTACGGAGGGCCTTCCTATACGTTTTAAGACTATCTTGCCAGATTAGACGAGAATTTTCCAGTTTGGAGGAACGCCAAATCTTCTCAAGTTTCCATGATATTTGCTTTAATTTGCAAGTTTCAGTGTTATACCATGGAGCTAACCGTCTTGGTTTTATCTTCTTTTTTTTTAGAGGGGCAACAGAGTTGAGTGTCATTTGCAGCGAGCCTGCTGCACTATCAACAAAATGATCTATTTGGGAGGGACTGAAATTAGCATAGGAGTCCTCCATTACTTTGTGACTTGATAATGAATTAAAAGCTGATATAAAGCAGTATAAGCAGTATAAACTCAAAAGTTATCAAACAGTGGTCAGATAGGAAGGGATTCTGTGGGAACACTATTAAATGTTCAATTTCAACAGCATATACCAGAACAAGATCGAGGGTGTGGTTAAAACGGTGAGTCGGTTTATGAACACTTTGAGAGAAGCCAATAGAATCTAATAGAGAGATAAACGCAGTACTAAGGCTATCATTCTCATCGTCCACGTGAATATTAAAATCCCCTACAATAAGAACTTTGTCCGTTTTAAGGACTAAATTTGACAAAAATTCAGATAAGAATTCAGAGTATGGACCAGGTGCTCGGTACACTATAACAAATAGAACTGGTTGCAGTGATTTCCAACTTGGGTGTGAATGACTAAGAACAAGACTTTCAAATGAGTTATAATTTAGTTTAGGTTTAGAGCTGATTATTAGACTAGAATCAAAGATAGCTGCAACTCCACCTCCTCAGCCTGTGCCTTGAGGAATGTGAGTATTAATATGACTGGGGGGGGGGTGGATTCATTTAGACTAACATATTCTCCATCACCCAGCCAGGTTTCAGTAAGACAAAATAAATCAATATTTATCTGAGGTCTCTTTCCCGAAAATCAGCCTTGGTGCAGAATTCCAGCCACTAGAGCCAGTCCCATAATCAGCTTTCCTTATTATGTGCCATTTCTGAGTCTGTATCTTTTGAGGAGGAGTGGGAGGGGGCAAGGTGGAGGCTGGGGGTGCGGCCTTAACCAACTGCCACTTTGCTCGTTTGAAAGCCATGATGTCTCTCTCTCATGGGTGTGGCCAAATTCTGAGACTCTACACCTGACTGTCCCTGGTCTCCCTGGTCCTTACCTGGGACTCTACACCTGACTGTACCTGGTCTCCCTGGTCCTTACCTGAGACTCTACACCTGACTGTCCCTGGTCTCCCTGGTCCTTACCTGAGACTCTACACCTGACTGTCCCTGGTCTCCCTGGTCCTTACCTGAGACTCTACACTTGAGTGTGCCTGGTCTCCCTGGTCCTTACCTGAGACTCTACACCTGAATGTCCCTGGTCTCCCTGGTCCTTACCTGAGACTCTACACCTGAGTGTCCCTGATCTCCCTGGTCCTTACCTGAGACTCTACACCTGAATGTCCCTGGTCTCCCTGGTCCTTACCTGAGACTCTACACCTGAGTGTGCCTGGTCTCCCTAGTCCTTACCTGATACTCTACACCTGAGTGTCCCTGGTCTCCCTGGTCCTTACCTGATACTCTACACCTGAATGTCCCTGGTCTCCCTGGTCCTTACCTGAGACTCTACACCTGAGTGTCCCTGGTCTCCCTGGTCCTTACCTGATACTCTACACCTGAATGTCCCTGGTCTCCCTGGTCCTTACCTGATACTCTACACCTGAGTGTCCCTGGTCTCCCTAGTCCTTACCTGATACTCTACACCTGAGTGTCCCTGGGCCTCAGTTCTTTCTGTCCCATTCTTATAAAGATGTTACCAAATAGTCTTAATATGAGAACTTATTGTTCTTACTTGGCATCTTGGTGTACTGAAAAAAGATCTTATGTCTGTTTTTCTTTTCTCTGTCATTTTATCTGGGCAACAACAACAAATCTTTAATGTCAGATGTCTAAATATGAGTTAGGTTCATAGGTCCACAACGCGGTCAGATTATAATTATAAAATGGTTTTGCTTCCTCCACATAAATATTAGGTTTTGTCTTGGACAGAAGATATATATTTAACTGCAGCAAACCCACTGATCAGCCACTTGGCATCATATTGAGTAAAACCAAACCTGTAGATCTCCAATATTAACCCTAATATCAGTTCCAACACATAACATTAGGCTTATTGTCGTGTTAATGTTAGTTATAGTGGGTGCATTTCTATCCCACAAGCTAGCTAACGTTACATTATATGCCACTAACATAGCAAACTTTTTTGTCATGACTAATTTATTAATTACTCAGCATCATTTCTAATTGAGAAAAGACAAACTTGACCTCCCTGGGATTTACGCCTATGTGCACGATGGAAGGAGGAGGGGAGGATGCTATGAAATGTGTCTGCTTGAGCAGTGATTGACAAGCAGTTAGAAACCCCCCTCCCCCCTCTGGCCCTGATTGGTGCATCTGAACAGGGAGCGGTGGACACTCCCTCTGGCCCTGATTGGTGCATCTGAACAGGGAGCGATGGATTTTTGTGAATTGCACTACAGGCTGTAGTTGGCGCCAGAGGAGCCGACCTGCTTCATGTAGTTCTACTGGAACATAGGGTCAGTTTCAGCAAATATAACAGGAAGTTACTTTTATACGGCGTACCTACTGCACCTTTAAGCATGTGGTTAATGTTGTCAGTTGAAACAAAAATACTTGGTTAGGTTTTGTTATTTTTTTGTCACATACATGATGTAAGATACCTTCCTTAGATAACTTCATTTGACCCTTCCACCCACATACTTTAATTAGAAATGTTTTTTGGGATAAGTCAACACGTAATTGAGAATGCATTTTAGGAATTTAATTTTAGGAGACAGGGCGGAACAGTTCCACTTCCCCTATTTTAATCAATACAGGTGCATATTCAGGCCGCAAGCATTGTGTTAGATATTGTTACATCCAAAAACCGTTTTATTCACATATGGAAAATATGATAAATTTGTGATGTTTCTTCACATCACATCCATCACAGGGTTAAAAAGGCAAAACCAGGATCAGCAGGATCCTCAAAACGCTCAGATGTTAAAATCCATTTTGTGGCTTTTGGAAACAATGATGTCATCCAGCAATTACACAGTGTCCATGTGACAGAACAACTCATCATTTGACTTATTATGATAAGACTCAAAGGCCAGCAAGGGATGTCCTGTGTGAGCCGAGGTGTGTTTAGATACACTCACTCAGCCCATCCTGTGACGTATTTTCTCAATAGTCCTCTGTGGAGACAGGATGACAGAAAAAACATTATTCTTGTTCCTTATGACTCAAATCTCAGCTGAGATCAGGGTCAGATCTGCTGACGTACTGCACATAATCTCACAAGTTTGACAGGAGGTAAAATAGATACCAACAGGGTATTTTAAAAGATGTTGTACAGATGGGTTCATGGTAATCTTCAGCTGTGGAAGTATTCACATCCTATACTAAAGTAAAAGTACTTACACCAAATTGTAAAAAGTATGTAAGTATCATCAGAAAAATTTACTTAAAGTATTAAAAGTAAAAGTACTCAATATAGAACTCTCCTCCCATTGTATAAAGAGTAAAGGATCCGACCAGCTGTGTGTTTAATGGTCTAATCATCTCAGCTGGACATGTAGGCCGTTATATTGTTGCTATGGTTACTTTATAATAAAACATCTGTACTATAAACTACATGTGTTTAGTGTTCAGAAATCTTAATGTGGAAAGTAACTAGTAACTAAGGTAACTAGTAACTAAAGTAACTAGTAACTAAGCTGCCAGATGAATGTAGAGGAGTAACTAAAGTAATTAGTAACTAAAGTAGCTAGTAACTAAAGCTGTCAGATGAATGTAGTGGAGTAACTAAAGTAACTAGTAACTAAAGCTGTCAGATGAATGTAGTGGAGTAACTAAAGTAACTAGTAACTAAAGCTGTCAGATGAATGTAGTGGAGTAACTAAAGTAACTAGTAACTAAAGTACCTAGTAACTAAAGCTGTCAGATGAAGGTAGAGGAGTAACTCAAGTAACTAGTAACTAAAGTAACTAGTAACTAAAGCTGTCAGATGAAGGTAGTGGAGTAACTAAAGTAACTAGTAACTAAAGTAACTAGTAACTAAATCTGTCAGATGAATGAAGTGGAGTAACCAAAGTAAATAGTAACTAAAATAACTAGTAACTAAAGCTGCCAGGTGAATGTAGAGGAGTAACTAAAGTAACTAGTAACTAGAGTTGTCAGATGAATGTAGTGGAGTAACTAAAGTAACTAGTAATTAAAGCTGCCAGATGAATGTAGAGGAGTAACTAAAGTAACTAGTAACTAAAGTAACTAGTAACTAAATATGTCAGATGAATGAAGTGGAGTAACCAAAGTAACTAGTAACTAAAATAACTAGTAACTAAAGCTGTCAGATGAATGTAGAGGAGTAACTAAAGTAACTAGTAACTAAATATGTCAGATGAATGAAGTGGAGTAACCAAAGTAACTAGTAACTAAAGTAACTAGTAACTAAAGCTGTCAGATGAATGTAGAGGAGTAACTAAAGTAACTAGTAACTAAAGCTGTCAGATGAATGTAGTGGAGTAACTAAAGTAACTAGTAACTAAAGTAACTAGTAACTAAAGCTGTCAGATGAATGTAGTGGAGTAACTAAAGTAACTAGTAACTAAAGTACATAGTAACTAAAGCTGTCAGATGAATGTAGTGGAGTAAGTAAAGTAACTAGTAACTAAAGGAACTAGTAACTAAAGCTGTCAGATGAATGTAGAGGAGTAACTAAAGTAACTAGTAACTAAAGCTGTCAGATGAATGTAGTGGAGTAACTAAAGTAACTAGTAACTAAAGCTGTCAGATGAATGTAGTGGAGTAACTAAAGTAACTAGTAACTAAAGCTGTCAGATGAATGTAGTGGAGTAACTAAAGTAACTAGTAACTAAAGTACCTAGTAACTAAAGCTGTCAGATGAAGGTAGAGGAGTAACTCAAGTAACTAGTAACTAAAGTAACTAGTAACTAAAGCTGTCAGATGAAGGTAGTGGAGTAACTAAAGTAACTAGTAACTAAAGTAACTAGTAACTAAATCTGTCAGATGAATGAAGTGGAGTAACCAAAGTAAATAGTAACTAAAATAACTAGTAACTAAAGCTGCCAGGTGAATGTAGAGGAGTAACTAAAGTAACTAGTAACTAGAGTTGTCAGATGAATGTAGTGGAGTAACTAAAGTAACTAGTAATTAAAGCTGCCAGATGAATGTAGAGGAGTAACTAAAGTAACTAGTAACTAAAGTAACTAGTAACTAAATATGTCAGATGAATGAAGTGGAGTAACCAAAGTAACTAGTAACTAAAATAACTAGTAACTAAAGCTGTCAGATGAATGTAGAGGAGTAACTAAAGTAACTAGTAACTAAATATGTCAGATGAATGAAGTGGAGTAACCAAAGTAACTAGTAACTAAAGTAACTAGTAACTAAAGCTGTCAGATGAATGTAGAGGAGTAACTAAAGTAACTAGTAACTAAAGCTGTCAGATGAATGTAGTGGAGTAACTAAAGTAACTAGTAACTAAAGTAACTAGTAACTAAAGCTGTCAGATGAATGTAGTGGAGTAACTAAAGTAACTAGTAACTAAAGTACATAGTAACTAAAGCTGTCAGATGAATGTAGTGGAGTAAGTAAAGTAACTAGTAACTAAAGGAACTAGTAACTAAAGCTGTCAGATGAAGGTAGAGGAGTAACTCAAGTAACTAGTAACTAAAGTAACTAGTAACTAAATCTGTCAGATGAAGGTAGTGGAGTAACCAAAGTAACTAGTAACTAAATCTGTCAGATGAAGGTAGAGGAGTAACTAAAGTAACTAGTAACTAAAGTAACTAGTAACTAAATCTGTCAGATGAATGAAGTGGAGTAACCAAAGTAACTAGTAACTAAAATAACTAGTAACTAAAGCTGTCAGATGAATGTAGTGGAGTAACTAAATTAACCATTACCTAAAGTAACTAGTAACTAAAGCTGTCAGGTGAATGTAGAGGAGTAACTAAAGTAACTAGTAACTAAAGTTGTCAGATGAATGTAGTGGAGTAACTAAAGTAACTAGTAACTAAAGCCTCCAGATGAATGTAGAGGAGTAACTAAAGTAACTAGTAACTAAAGTAACTAGTAACTAAATCTGTCAGATGAATGAAGTGGAGTAACCAAAGTAACTAGTAACTAAAATAACTAGTAACTAATGCTGTCAGGTGAATGTAGAGGAGTAACTAAAGTAACTAGTAACTAAAGTTGTCAGATGAATGTAGTGGAGTAACTAAAGTAACTATTACCTAAAGTAACTAGTAACTAAAGCTGCCAGATGAATGTAGTGGAGTAACTAAAGTAACTAGTAACTAAAGCTGTCAGATGAATGTAGTGGAGTAACTAAAGTAACTAGTAACTAAATCTGTCAGATGAATGAAGTGGAGTAACTAAAGTAACTAGTAACTAAAGCTGTCAGATGAATGTAGTGGAGTAACTAAAGTAACTAGTAACTAAAGCTGTCAGATGAATGTAGTGGAGTAACTAAAGTAACTAGTAACTAAAGCTGTCAGATGAATGTAAAGGAGTAACTAAAGTAACTAGTAACTAAAGTAACTAGTAACTAAAGTTGTCAGATGAATGTAGTGGAGTAACTAAAGTTACTATTACCTAAAGTAACTAGTAACTAAAGCTGTCAGATGAATGTAGAGGAATAACTAAAGTAACTAGTAACTAAAGTAACTAGTAACTAAAGCTGTCAGATGAATGTAGAGGAGTAACTAAAGTAACTAGTAACTAAAGCTGTCAGATGAATGTAGTGGAGTAACTAAAGTAACTAGTAACTAAAGCTGTCAGATGAATGTAAAGGAGTAACTAAAGTAACTAGTAACTAAAGTAACTAGTAACTAAAGTTGTCAGATGAATGTAGTGGAGTAACTAAAGTTACTATTACCTAAAGTAACTAGTAACTAAAGCTGTCAGATGAATGTAGAAGAGTAACTAAAGTAACTAGTAACTAAAGTAACTAGTAACTAAAGCTGTCAGATGAATGTAGAGGAGTAACTAAAGTAACTAGTAACTAAAGCTGTCAGATGAATGTAGTGGAGTAACTAAAGTAACTAGTAACTAAAGCTGTCAGATGAATGTAAAGGAGTAACTAAAGTAACTAGTAACTAAAGTACCTAGTAACTAAAGCTGTCAGATGAATGTAGTGGAGTAACTAAAGTAACTAGTAACTAAAGTACCTAGTAACTAAAGCTGTCAGATGAATGTAAAGGAGTAACTAAAGTAACTAGTAACTAAAGCTGTCAGATGAATGTAGTAGAGTAACTAAAGTAACTAGTAACTAAAGTAACTAGTAACTAAAGCTGTCAGATGAATGTAGTGGAATAACTAAAGTAACTAGTAACTAAAGTAACTAGTAACTACAGCTGTCAGATGAATGTAGTGGAGTAACTAAAGTAACTAGTAACTAAAGCTGTCAGATGAATGTAGTGGGGTAACTAAAGTAACTAGTAACTAAAGTAACTAGTAACTAAAGCTGTCAGATGAATGTAGTGGGGTAACTAAAGTAACTAGTAACTAAAGTAACTAGTAACTAAAGCTGTCAGATGAATGTAGTGGAGTAACTAAAGTAACTAGTAACTAAAGTAACTAGTAACTAAAGCTGTCAGATGAATGTAGTGGAGTAACTAAAGTAACTAGTAACTAAAGTAACTAGTAACTAAAGCTGTCTGATGAATGTAGAGGAGTAACTAAAGTAACTAGTAACTAAAGCTGTCAGATGAATGTAGTGGAGTAACTAAAGTAACTAGTAACTAAAGCTGTCAGATGAATGTAGAGGAGTAACTAAAGTAACTAGTAACTAAAGTAACTAGTAACTAAAGCTGTCAGATGAATGTAGTAAAAAGTAGAATATTTCTCTCTGAAATGTAGCGGAGTAGAAGTAGAAAGTGGTGTGAAAAGAAAAGACTCAAGTACAGTACAAGTACCTCAACATTTGTTCTTAAGTACAGTACTTGAATAAATGTACCTAGTTACATTCCACCACTGGTAATCTTATCAGTATATGCATATTGGCAATAGATTTGGCTCCATAACCACATCTGCTGCTGGTGGGGGGTTAGAGATGAATACTGGGTCAAGACATCCCAGATTTTCCTGGGAAATCTTCACCAAAATCAACTCACCCGTGGGAACCTGGGATTTCTAGTACGCATGTTCTTGTGAAAAAGCTTCTCCAAACCGCCAATTAATTGCCAGCTCGACCCTGAAATGCCCAATTATTAGCATAATTTAATTGTGTTTATGTTTTTCTGTTTCTTTCAGTTACTTCATTCATGCTGAAATGGCAGTTCAGCTGTGTGGGAAAACTGTTTATCAAAACAAAATCTGTGAATTAAAATGATAGTCGTTGGAGACCTCTATTACCAAGACCATTAGGGCCATTATGAAAAATGTGTCAGAATTCAGTCCTTTTTCTAACAATTCTGACTTTAAACTCAGAACTCAAATACATTGATCACAGTTGGCCCTAATCGTCCCCCATACTCCATCCCCAAATCAGTGCAGAGTGGCATTCACCAAAGCTGCTGTGTCTCCTTTTGCTGCCACAGTTTGCAGTGATAACCTCAGGTATTACTATTCACTTTGTTGCTTCGGATTGTTATTTTCAGATTTGTAATCACTGAGTCTGTTTTTTAATCTTTCCTAAACCCTACATCACACTTTGAAGAAACATTAGCATGAAGCCTTATTGACAGCAGTGATGTTTGGCACATATTCAGACTGTCGTAAGTAGAGTAAAATCAGCCGGTTCAAACAGTTAAGCATACAACTATTCAAACACGGTATATGATTAATAGCCCACATCACATCATGATCATTTCTATGGCTGTCTCAGTTTCTTAGCTAGCATTTGAACAGTATAGCACTGCTAAGCTGACTGCTAAAAGCTAATGATTGTCAGTCAGTTCAGATCCACTTTAATTAAGGGGAAACCCTTTAACGTAAATGTGCTGTATTCATATAGCGCTTTACTAGTCTTAACGACTACTCAAAGCGCTTTTACATCATACAGGATACATTCACCATTCACACACATTCATACACTGTGGCCGAGGCTGCAGTACAAGGTGCCACCTGCTCATCAGATAAACACTCACACACATTCACACTCCGATGCACAGCATCGGGGGCAACTCGGGGTTCAGTGTCTTGCCCAAGGACACTTCGACATGGGACTGCAGGGCCAGGGATTGAACCACCAACCTTCCAATTGGCAGGCAACCGCTCTACCACTGAGCCACACTGAAAAATAACATTAATTCACTTCCACATGGGCATGTGTGTGAGTCTGTGTGTGTGTGAGTGTCAGTGTGTGTGTGTGTGTGTATGTGTGTGTGCGTGTGTGTGTGTGTGTGTGTGTGTGCAATATTTTGTCAAAGTCTTGCCCTTTGTGAAACTGTCCCACTGCCGGTGTAATCATAATCCCAGAAACTGACAGTCATTAATGTTTACAGAAGGACATGTCAGTCTTAGGCTTCAGAGGCCCATTCAATATATGTTAAAGCAAAAGGATAAGAGGTCACGCTAACCCCCAAGAGGCATATCTGCGTACATGCCTGGCGAGCTCTGCGGTGTGGAAACCTCGCCGCCACCGTGGCACCTTGGCACAACCTCTACATTCTTCTCTTGACCATCACCCTTTGATTCCTATGAGGCACTCCCCTTAAACACTATACTGCTGTCCATCTTCCCAGTTTACTGACTGACATTCCTGCATGGTTTCCACCCGCCGCCCTATGGTCAAATGCAACATCCTTTTGTCAGTCCTTGAGTTGAGTGACTCTCCCCGGTGGTTATGAGGCAAGTTTATCTGCGCTGGCACTGCAGCCAGCAATGCCAGCGTCCATGTTACTGCTGGTGTTATATTAACATTGTCTCCAGACAGTGCCTTTAAACATTAGCAGAGCCTTTTTTTTAATTGGGTGTGTTGAGTTACGACTGATGTAACAGGGAGACGGCGCAACTGTGCTGGTGTAGAGATAAGATCGCACAAAGTATGAACCCTTTTTCAGTTTTACACACTGTTATCACACCCACCCATCTTTTCTGGGATTGGAAAAAAAGAAATCTGTCTGCTTTCTTATTCAAGGCTACAAAAACAAACCACCTGACATGTTGCCAAAGAAAATTCATACATGTCACTAATTGTCAAGAAAAGCTGGCTGCTGGACACATCTACTTAATACAGACAGTATCCAAAACAAACACTGCCACTGCTGACATGGAGATATGAGCTGTCTGCACTGGAGTGCCAACCCGACAAATACCCCTACCCCTGCTTTATAAGGCCAAGCTCAAGTTTCTTCTTCTCTGCCCTTTTAATGCATAGCTCACTCTTCATGTCCAAATGTAGTTTTTGTTGCACCCTTTAATGTAATATTATAAAGTAATCCTTCACCCAGCCTTTTACAGCCCTGCCTCTCCGGCCCTTTTTTTACATTTATTATTTTAAGTGCATCGTATGCAGAATCCATCTGAGATTCTGCATACAAATCTCACACACACCACTGGTCTAAAGTTAGGGGTCACTTACAAATTTCCATACCACTCCATTATAGACAGAATACCAGCTGATCTGAGTGTGGGGCTGATCTTTAATGCAATATCTACAGTACACTGGCCATTATCAGCAACCATTCATCCAATGTTCCAAAGGCTCATTCTGTTCACTGATCTGATATCATTATAAAAAACTAACTGAGAAAACATTGGAGAACCTTTTTGCAATTATGTAAGCACATAATGTAATCTGCAAACTGCTGCCCTGGTTAAAAAAAACAATGCAACTGATCTCAGCTGGTATTCTGTCAATAATTTTATGTATAGCCTACTCTTTATTGATCCCCTATGGGGAAATTACAATTTACACTCTGTTATTACACACAGGCCTGAAATACACACACATGCTCAGGTCCTATACATGCACTAGTTATGTCAGAGTGAGTGAGTGGGCTGCCAGTGCTGGCATCTCTCCAGCTACCAGTCCACCACCATACTTTTGGTCTATATGGGGAGTTTAACCACGACCCCATCCATGTGGAATGGAGTGCAATGGAAATTTCTAAGTAACCCCAAACGTCTGACCGGTAGTGTATGTGCATCTCCATTGGTTAATCTCCATTAGCTTTATCTGATCAGGGATCAGATAATGCTACAACAGCTCAATCATGTGTTGAAAATAGCTGGAGATGCTTTTTCCTGTCCCTTTAATGAGTCAGGCTTAACTTGTCTTTAAAGTGTCACTTTAGGTGCTGTTATCACTGAGGAAAGACCCTGTGTCAGGTTAGTGTATACTTTCACAGACTGCTCACTGACGTAGTTACTGGAGCAAATATTACATATAGAGAGATGTTTTTACACTTTTTTTTTAATTGGGCTAGAATGCATCAAGAGTTTAAACCCCTTGGGACTGTGATGTTGCATACAACAGCAAACTACTGTATTCATTTTATGACATATTTAATATCTCCAGATCAATACAGTGTAGATAATTGCTTTTTTTTTAGTTGAGAAGCAGAGTTCACTTCAACAAGGCATTTAGTTTGGTGGAGGGCCTTTCAAAAGGTTTTTATTATCCAGCACAGAACTCCAGCTCAAGCTTGTTTAACATGAAAGTTAACGTCTGGTCCTTCCCAAAGAAGGCTTCCTAGGCCTTCTAGAAGCTTTGTAATCCAACCTGGAAGTGCAGTGTCTTCTCGGAATTTGTACACAATTGCACAGTGTAAGGATGCATGGATGGGGGTTATGAGGGAATATTGCCGTTTACATCTGCGCCTATAATGCATCTCAAGCTGACCCCGTCCCTTCTCCCTTTTCTGCCGGCCCACGCACACGGGGAGGGGAGGGGCTGCTCCTCTGCTCCTCACAAAACCGATTCAGAGAGAGGTGACTGTTTTGGTGGCCACAGGAGAAAAATAGCTTGCATGCTCGCTGGACTTTCTATAGAAAAGTTGCCAGATTTGTAGCTAGTCGCTTTTGTGAAAAATAATCATGAAGGGGGTCTGAAAAATCTAGTGACAAAGTCGATAAGTTGGCAACACTGTTTTCATGGAGACAGACGCTGTGTGCACAGGGGAGGGGCTGTGCATGTGTGTGTGTGTGTGTGTGTGTGTGTGTGTGTGTGTGTGTGTGTGTGTGTGTAGAGTGACAGAGAGTCGGAAGAGATCAAGGAAATTAAATGCAGCTGTTTTAAATAGCGTTAAAAAAAAGATGGAATGTGTGCAGGTGTGTTGATTTGCGCACTGCCACAAATTAGTCTGTGTGTGGGAACCACTGGGTTATGTCGGTCCAGCTGACGGAGCTCTCCTTCCACAGTGCAAAACAACACCTGTCGCGAAAGGAAAAGTTGTGGAGCGTTGGCTCCAAAACAACGTTCTCGTCCTGCATTGATGATGTCCTCTTCGAGGACATATCGGGACGTATCAGCGTCCTACATTACAAAAGATATTTGGTCAACGGCGTCCCAGACCACCTCGGTAAGTAGTTTGAGTGATTGGATCACAATGCATCTTGATGGTGGTTTACACTTGTGAATGGCCAAGACTCATTTTAAAACCAAGTATAAGCAGGTCAGTGATTCATGGCTACCCAATCCCGAGTCGATTGGGTCACTTTCACTCACTATGTCTGTCTATCTTCCTTTGTCTCTTCCTGTACTGTAAATAAAGTGGTCTGGTGATCATAGCTATAATTCCCGATTACCTAAGTAGATATATAAAAATGAGTTTATGTCTGTCTCGTCTGTCTAGTCTAGGCATTACAGTCTGAATACTCAGTGAAGTCCCGGTTCAGTCCTGGAGGATCACTGTCAGCGTGAGCAGAGAGATGGCAGTCCAGATCTCTGTTGATCTATACACACTGGTGGAACACCAACACAAAGACTTTCAGAATGACCAGACTTAACCTATCGCCAAGCACCACATCAGGGGTCATTAAGGGTCTAGTCTTGCTTTGCCAGACCTTACTCCTTTAAACCAATTACAATCCAGTTACAATACATTCCAATGCCAAATTGGGAAGGAACTTGTTTTGGTTGAACATGTTTATGCTCAAAAGTTGTTTAAGTCGTGCAGCAGAAAACTCCGATTGGACAGATAGCTAGCTGCCTGGATTTATCCTGCAGAGATCTGAGGACCAGTTAACCCTAGACCTCATGAATCCACCGGAGTTTAAAATAACAATACAGAGTAAAATAACGGACATCCGTCTGAAAGAAGGGACATCCGGCGGCAACAGAGAAATCCCAGTGGAAAAAAGTGGATTTTTGTGGATATGTAGACTATTATGGATCCAACTGCAGTTTTAGGCAAGACCCACCCTTAGCATTCACCGGCTACAATTGGCCATGTGGCCATGCTCATCCAAGGTAATGGAACCTGATTTGTTTAGGTCCAATCCTAACCTAATCCTCTCAAGGTAAATGCATAGGTACTGAGCATGTGTGTGTAATTCAGGCCTGTGTGTAATAACAACAGAGTGTAAACTGTAATTTCCCCTTGTGGGATTAATAAAGTATACATTATCATTAACTGTCCAACCTCAACCAATAATTGGTTTTGTAGGGCGAGTCCTGCCTTGAACTGCAGATGGATCCATAATAGGAGGAAGAACTTATGCAGTCATTCACATGTCCGAAACTGCGTCCCACATCTCATTAATGTGTCAGTGATATGAAAATGGCAATCGCCTGAAGCCAAATGAAGTTGCACTGCTAACATGCATTTGCTCTTTCACAAGACAGGCAGGGGCATGCCTTTTTAATCTACGCAGCTTCCAAGACTCCAATGTCAGTTCCAAAAAAATAAACCAGAGCAAGCAGGGGCCACGTGACAAATCCTCTAGCTTAATAGAAGATGTCAGAATCTTCAGCTCAAGGTGAGTAGAAGTTGGGAGGGATTCGGGTGTCTCTTTTCTGTTAAACACTTTACTCGCTCAACCTCACGTCTCAATTCTTTCTGCAGCTGAGACCTTCAGCTGTTGAGATGTGTGTCATCTGCCCAGAGTGGAAACCAAAACAAAACCAGCAACACGTGCTGAGGCTCACACACAAAACAGCCGTTTCCATGGTTACACACGTAAAATATTATAAATCAAAAGTTGGTGCTGCTGATATTACTCCACCAATCATGGGCTTTGAATAGCACATGCATAAATATTTACCATTTCCCTGTCACCCGTCGCAACCCTAACGGGGATAAACGTCACGCAATTTGATAAAAATTGCGGTTGCCGACATATTATTCTACAGTTTCGATACATGCTGCAACTTGCTAAGGAATGTCAACAAAGCAAATACATTCAATTAAAAAAAAATTTAAATGTTGTACAGACATAACCCTAACCCTAGACATGTATCAGAGCAACCCATGCAGTCATCTCAGACACAGGCTAAAGACAACAAACTCTCCTAATTTCTTCGGGTGGAGAGAAAATTCACAGCAAATAAACCACAGTAAAGACTTGACGAAATGTTATAGGCAACCACAGAGTGAAGAGAAAAAACACCTATTACTCAGAGGCAGTGACTTTGCACTTCATACAAGAACTACATGTGTTACCAAGTGTTTATGGGTCCCAGTGAGTGGCGGATAAGGGCACAACAAAAGGGAGCCGACTGCTTTAATAGGTGTGTGCTGGGGTAGACGGACCAGTAATAAGTCTAAGACTGGCCAGTGTGGCGTGTTAAAAAATGGACTGGCAGCACTAAAAGGGCAGACCAGTGAATACTGTATAAGCATCAAACAGATTTACTTTCCTACCTGCAGAGGCAAAAAATCGCAAATTAAATACATAACTAAATGTCACCACTTTCAGGGATGTGCAACAGTTTTAACAGTTTTTAACAGCACTTCATGACGCTGCGTCGCAAAAAACGATCACTGTTTAGATTCTCCTGGTGTCCTGACGTTATTGAATGAAAAATGGAGGAACAAGCAATTGTCTGTGGGCACCCAGTAGCCTGGCTCCGCCCTCCTACGTATACTTCCTTCAGGACTACGTCTAGGTTTGCAGTATATTCTTGGGTTTTCTCTGGTCAAATCTTTGATGAACCAATCAACAAACAGAGGGAGAACAACTACTTTGAGGTTGTGTGCTAGAGTTGTAGTTCGAGTGAGAACTACAACCCAACCCCCCCCGTCTTATTTTCCAGCTCGCTCTGTTAGTGGTGTCTGAGTTGGCTCTAAGGCTAACGTTAGCGATGCTAAGCCGATGTCACGACCAAACATTAGCGATTGGTTATGGCAGATCCAGAGTGGCTCTGGGCAGATACTTCAACAGAGTACCCGCCTTCAAGGAAGTTAACACTTGTCAATGGAGAGTAGGTAGGACCAGGCTAGGCACCCAGAGCTCTACAGTATCCAAATATTTGTACAAAGACCAAAAAAGGAGCTTTCTTGGGGAAAAGTAAGCGAGGAAATTGGACTACCTGGTAGGTTTTGAAATGATGTCTGTTGTTGTGTTGATGGAGAAGCTATTACATTAGCATAGCCCTGATGGACCCAAACTTCATTCAGAAAAACATTTTAAAAAGTTGTATTGTTGTATGCTTGTTGTATTGCGGACAGACCCAGGGAAGTATTACAAATCTGCATCATGATGTTGTTAGTTACTACCGCAAGTCTAGATAATGATGTAACGTTTCCTTCCTGGAGAAAGCAGTGAAAATCACCATGCATTTTTCTCTTCCAGACAATATTATTATTCCAGGCAGGACACCTGTTGATTTTGTGATCCACAAAAGGTACAAAGCAGCAATAGTGGTTATTTTGGCCATATTGATGAGGTGAGGATATGTTGTTGGTGCCTACAGCTCTACACCAGCGGGTATAAGGGGAGTAGTGCAGTTGAACACAAATGATCCCAATCTGATCAAACTCACGCCATAAAAGCAATGTGAAGCGGTGTGAATGTGTGATTACAGGGAGAAACCAGGGGAGGAAACTGGCTTTTTGGGAGAACCCCTCCGCCTGAGGGCTCACCCGGATTTTCCACTGGGTGCAGTTTTGTTCCGTCCTTCCCCACAAGCCACATTACACCGGGAACATCTCAGAAGCAAAGCGTCTCGCGTCTAGATTTGATTGTCTCTACATACTGTAAGCCAAGCACTCCTGCAGTTAAACTCCATGCCTTCTATTTTCTGCCGTTGTCCACCTCCCAGATTAATCTCTATATATTTACTTTTGGTAAATTGACTGGATGTTACTTCCTGCCCCACGGCTCATGTGAAAATAGACCTGACGTGTATCTTTAGCAGGGTGGAGCGAAGACCCACTTTACGCACGTGCATGGTGAAAAGAAGGAGTAAAGGGACCTCTTGGTGCTTCAGGCTGTCCTGAAAGTCCACCTTGGTTCCACCATTACCAGATTGCTCTACATCTGAGGAAAAGACACACTTACAGAGTCGGTGGATTTTACAATCCGTGCTCCGTGCTTGAGGGCTCACTGTTCAGATGAACTTAAATTCAAACAACATTTGGGTGAATTTGCCGAGCCAGCAATCAGCAAGGTGATCTAACTCTGCGTCTGGGTACACGTTGTCACTCATATAGGGTCCTAACAGGAGAAAAATCAGCATTCGATCAGGTGTCTGACTGACTTGGAACTGATATCTCAGCATCACAAGATGCTATGTTTTACTTAAACAGTTAACGTCTGATGCAATATAAGAACGTAACCGTGTAGGAAACAGAACAGCATCATTGCATCTGTCAAGACAAGAGACTCCTGACCTGAGGGCTTGATGCCCCCGAATCAAGATCAGAATCTATCAGCAGGGAGTGAAACAACAAGAACCATCAGAGCTGCTGCCTCACTCTCTGGTGGAGATCTGCAGCCAGGCCCGAGAGCATGGCCGTATCTGCTATTGAGGACACCATTGGTCCCAACCTCTGTATTTCTAAAAAGCTGTGAAAAGCTTGATTAACAAACAGCTATTCATTGGATAATTGTATGCATAATTCATTGCAGTGCAAACAAAATCAACAGCTGTGTTTCTTGTTTCATGCAGATTTTCTCAACCAAGCCAGTCAACCTGCTGACCTCAGAGGCTCTGGGAGCTGATGACACGCGTCACATCGCTGGTCTTGGCAACGCATGAAGACACACACATATACATACACACACACGGCTAATAATCATGACAGACAAGAGGCTGGGAATGCTAAAGTGTCCATCGGCCTGGTACAATGTAACTGTTGTTGCACCTTTAGCCAAACAGCAGTATTGCCAAAACCCTGCTGCCCCCCAAAAAATATAATTTACGCTTTATGTGGAAATAGGTGAGTTTTTTCTTGTTTGCTTATTTCTTTGTGTTTAGGACAAGGTGTTGTCTTAGAAATGTCAATCCCAATGTCGATTCTTGGTGGAATTTTGGTATCAACACCAAAACTGTAGGGAATTGAGGAAGATAACGGAATAAATGTTTTCCCACAACATTCAGCTGTGCACAAACGTCGCATAACAAATAGTCTAAAATGACAAAATGATGATTTCAAGGAACCTGTTGGATTAAAGTATAAATAATAACATTACAAATTGGATCAGACATTCACTGACAGCCTTTGAATGCTGTTTCAGCTGCATCAAACGGTCCCCAAAAAAGGTTTTCACTGAATTAGGAACTTAACAAGCACTCCAATTGTTAAAGTTACAATTGTTCTTTATACTACAGGGTTGTTATAGGTCAGGGCTGTGTTGTGATTTTGGAGTTTGTTCGCCTCCGCCAAGTAAAGCCACGCTAATTGTGGCTTTTGCTCACTCTGTAATGCATACAGACCAATATCTGTGCTGAAATGTGGAGAAAGGCCTGATGTGCAGACTGTGTCCTCCTGTTTGCAGAACAAGTCCTTTCTGTTTTTTTATCAAGGTGTGGCCGTGTGGCTTCCTCTCATTTGGCGTGAGATTGGTTATGGTGAGAGCATGAAAGAGGCAGTCTTAAAATACACCTTAGGACAGTGGTGGACGGGCACTAAGGTCATTTACTGAAATACTGTACTTTTTTTTTTAATAATAATGAAGGTCCGTTACATTGCCAAATGAAAAGCTAAATAACAAAGCTAAATAACAAAGCTAATTAACAAAGCTAATTAAGGCGCCACAAAACTCTCTGTATTTCTCGAGCTTGTTTCATGGGTGCTACAGAAACTATGCACTATAGCTTTGAGTACAATGTCGAGGTACTTCACTTGAGTCTAGTTACTTTAGTTACTCCACTTCATTCATCTGACAGCTTTAGTTACTAGTTACTTTAGTTACTCCACTTCATTCATCTGACAGCTTTAGTTACTAGTTACTTTAGTTACTCCACTTCATTCATCTGACAGCTTTAGTTACTAGTTACTTTAGTTACTCCACTTCATTCATCTGACAGCTTTAGTTACTAGTTACTTTAGTTACTCCACTTCATTCATCTGACAGCTTTAGTTACTAGTTACTTTAGTTACTCCACTACATTCATCTGACAGCTTTAGTTACTAGTTACTTTAGTTACTAGTTACTTTAGTTACTCCACTACATTCATCTGACAGCTTTAGTTACTAGTTACTTTAGTTACTAGTTACTTTAGTTACTCCACTACATTCATCTGACAGCTTTAGTTACTAGTTACTTTAGTTACTCCACTTCATTCATCTGACAGCTTTAGTTACTAGTTACTTTAGTTACTAGTTACTTTAGTTACTCCACTACATTCATCTGACAGCTTTAGATACTAGTTACTTTAGTTACTAGTTACTTTAGTTACTCCACTACATTCATCTGACAGCTTTAGTTACTAGTTACTTTAGTTACTAGTTACTTTAGTTACTCCACTACATTCATCTGACAGATTTAGTTACTAGTTACTTTAGTTACTAGTTACTTTAGTTACTCCACTTCATTCATCTGACAGCTTTAGTTACTAGTTACTTTAGTTACTAGTTACTTCAGTTACTCCACTACATTCATCTGACAGCTTTAGTTACTAGTTACTTTAGTTACTAGTTACTTTAGTTACTCCACTACATTCATCTGACAGCTTTAGTTACTAGTTACTTTAGTTACTAGTTACTTTAGTTACTCCACTACATTCATCTGACAGCTTTAGTTACTAGTTACTTTAGTTACTAGTTACTTTAGTTACCCTACTACATTCATCTGACAGCTTTAGTTACTAGTTACTTTAGTTACTAGTTACTTTAGTTACTAGTTACTTTAGTTACTCCTCTACATTCATCTGACAGCTTTAGTTACTAGTTACTTTAGTTACTAGTTACTTTAGTTACTCCACTACATTCATCTGACAGCTTTAGTTACTAGTTACTTTAGTTACTAGTTACTTTAGTTACTCCACTACATTCATCTGACAGCTTTAGTTACTAGTTACTTTAGTTACTAGTTACTTTAGTTACCCTACTACATTCATCTGACAGCTTTAGTTACTAGTTACTTTAGTTACTAGTTACTTTAGTTACTAGTTACTTTAGTTACTCCTCTACATTCATCTGACAGCTTTAGTTACTAGTTACTTTAGTTACTAGTTACTTTAGTTACTCCACTACATTCATCTGACAGCTTTAGTTACTAGTTACTTTAGTTACTAGTTACTTTAGTTACTCCACTACATTCATCTGACAGCTTTAGTTACTAGTTACATTAGTTACTAGTTACTTTAGTTACTCCACTACATTCATCTGACATCTTTAGTTACTAGTTACTTTAGTTAGTAGTTACTTTAGTTACTCTACTACATTCATCTGACAGCTTTAGTTACTAGTTACTTTAGTTACTCCACTACATTCATCTGACAGCTTTAGTTACTAGTTACTTTAATTACTAGTTACTTTAGTTACTCCTCTACATTCATCTGACAGCTTTAGTTACTAGTTACTTTAGTTACTCCTCTACATTCATCTGACATCTTTAGTTACTAGTTACTTTAGTTAGTAGTTACTTTAGTTACTCTACTACATTCATCTGACATCTTTAGTTACTAGTTACTTTAGTTACTCCTCTACATTCATCTGACATCTTTAGTTACTAGTTACTTTAGTTAGTAGTTACTTTAGTTACTCCACTACATTCATCTGACAGCTTTAGTTACTAGTTACTTTAGTTACTAGTTACTTTAGTTACTCCACTACATTCATCTGACATCTTTAGTTACTAGTTACTTTAGTTAGTAGTTACTTTAGTTACTCCTCTACATTCATCTGACATCTTTAGTTACTAGTTACTTTAGTTACTCCTCTACATTCATCTGACATCTTTAGTTACAAGTTACTTTAATTACTAGTTACTTTAGTTACTCCTCTACATTCATCTGACAGCTTTAGTTACTAGTTACTTTAGTTACTCCTCTACATTCATCTGACATCTTTAGTTACTAGTTACTTTAGTTAGTAGTTACTTTAGTTACTCCTCTACATTCATCTGACAGCTTTAGTTACTAGTTACTTTAGTTACTCTACTACATTCATCTGACAGCTTTAGTTACTAGTTACTTTAGTTAGTAGTTACTTCAGTTACTCCACTACATTCATCTGACAGCTTTAGTTACTAGTTACTTTAGTTACTAGTTACTTTAGTTACTCCACTACATTCATCTGACAGCTTTAGTTACTAGTTACTTTAGTTACTAGTTAGTTTACTACTTTCATCTGACAGCTTTAGTTACTAGTTACTTTAGTTACTAGTTAGTTTAGTTACTCCACTACATTCATCTGACAGCTTTAGTTACTAGTTACTTTAGTTACTAGTTAGTTTAGTTACTTTTAGTTACTCCACTACATTCATCTGACAGCTTTAGTTACTAGTTACTTTAGTTACTAGTTAGTTTAGTTACTAGTTAGTTTAGTTACCCTCAGACTTTTAAACACAGTTTGGATTGTTTCCAGTTTCTAAAATGTGAAGATTTTTTGCATGAAGTACTTTTACTTTCAATACTTTCAATACATTTTCCTGATGATCCTTGCATACTTTTACTTAAGTAACATTTTCAATGCAGGACTTTAACTTGTAACAGAGGATTTTTGCAGTGTGGTATTAGCACATTTACTTAAGTAAAGGATTTGAATGCTTTTCCCACCACTGCCTTAGGAGTTGTAATTAACCTTTTTAAGTTTTGCCCCAAGGGTTTCATGTCTGGAAGCAGGGGCGCCTGAAACAACTCCTCCACAAAACCTCTATAGCAATGAGTACCAATTTGCAACATCTCACAACATTGTGAGAAAATAAAACAATCAACAGACGCCAATTAACAAGCAGCAATTATGCCGATGCATGTAGTATGTGGTGTATCCCACACAACCATTTACTGTATTTCTCTAATTAAGGCCCTTACAGTATGTTTAGGATTCCTTTCTCGTGACACAATTGAGTTTTCAAAAAGAGTGTCTAATGAAAGAGTTATTACATTTCCATTATCATTGTTATAATAACAAGCTAATGATCAGGTCTCGTGAGTGTATCTCTAACTCTCACACACCTACACGGACGCAGTCCCAGGGGCAATCTGTGGAAACATGCCCCCAACTATCTTGATCTCATGTGTGAACAGAGGTTTTGGCTCCCCTCTGTTTGGGCTTGTATCACGCCGAGTCCCAGAGACGAATGGTTCAAACATGACCTCATCAGGCCGAACAAAAGACAGAGTGAAGCAGATAGAGAGAGAGAGAGAGAGAGAGAGGAGCTGGGAGGAGCAGAGCTGCCTCCAGGGAACCGGGGCCAAAGCCTCCGCCGATGTTTTAGAGATTAGGGTTTGGGAAGTAAAGACTAGACGTCTTTACTTGGGAAGGAAGGAAGGGAGGGAGGGAGGTAAGTGGGTGGGAGGGAAATTCACAGTGGAAGGAAGGTAGCAATAGCAATGTGAAGAGATGGTAAAATTAAAGCAGGTCAAAGTTAAGCTTCAGCTGATATAGTTGGCACTCATCAAATTGCTTAATGCTCTCTCCCTCTCTCTCTCTCTGTTGATCTGTCCTTTGCTTCCCCTATTACAACATTACTGTAAGAGCCATTTACTGTGTTTTTCATTTATTTTATTTAACAAATATTTGTTCTATTGAGACAGCCTACCTACAGTATGAGTGGTATAATTATTTACATACAGATGTTATGAATTATGTAAATAATTATGCCGCTCATACAGTACATATTTAGGTTGTTTACTCTCCTGATTATTTGCTGTTTATCATGTCTGCTAGTAGGGATGGGGGGAGATATACCAATTCAAACACAGACACACGTACACAGTTTTTGTTTGGCTGTACCTGAAATGGAAATAAATGGATTTGTGTTCCGGACTTCCGGCCCTTTGTGCATCGAAATCCTTCCCCTAGGTTGGTAAGTGGCTCTGAAAGGATTTTAAGCCACTACAATTACTGTGTCTCCACCCCCATATTATAACATTATATTTAAATGAAGAGAGTCGATTATAGCCCCTTTTCCAGTACGTGTGCCATAGCAATTTGAAAAGATTACAGATCACTAAGGCCTTTCAGGTAATTCAGGACTGCATCTCCAACAATACCTATAATACACATCGTCATTTGTTGGTCTAGATAGAGTAAAGTGCTTTCTGCAGGACAAAATTAAATGAGCCCGCATCTATAGTATTATGCTCTGTAGCTATTTTGGCTTCATAGCATAGTTGTTTTTGGGGTCCCTTTCTTCAGCTAGACAGTCCCAACTCCAAAATCTTGGTGTCATATTTGATCAGACTATGGTGATCAACATATCAACTCACTAACCCGCACAGTAAAATTCAACCGAGAAACATTGCTACACTTAGAGCCACGATTTTGCAATGTGAACTTGACATGATCCATGGTTGCATCCATGGTTTTATCATGCAACTACGTTTTCACCTGTCTCCGCAAGGCATCCCAGGACCGTCTACAACTGGTCCAGAACTCTCCTGCAAGGCTCTTGACCAAGTCCAGCAGGATGTTGCACATCACTCGTGTTTTATCCATGTTACATTGGCTTACGATCAAGTTCAGGATCCAATTTAAAGTCCTTGTTATTACATATAAAGAATTACTCAGCCCAGTACAACCACAGTCTGATCTGCTGGCCACTGACCAACTCCACAGGACCGCTTCTGGATTGATAAAGGGCAACTCAGTGGTGGTAATGAGGGAGGGACACGTTAAATTTACCCACCCAGGTTCGGTTAAATCTGGGGATTGAACCGACGACCAACCGCGATCACATGCTCCTCTCTCTCACCTTTAGGCCACCAGTGCTAACCTTATTAACAAAGTACTCATTTCAACCCGAATCGCGACCTTTCCCTAAACCTAACCAAGTTGCTTTTGTACCTAAACCTCCATGAGACAAAACAACACGGGCATCCCAATGAGCCCTCTTTCTCACCACCTGTGTAATCACGAGGATTGGTCTGCTAACTCCTGGGGAACATATCTGGCTTTCTTCATGCTACACTTACTTCACCAGCCACTTGTTTACTTTGTCTGATGTTATCAGCTTTATTGAGCTCCTGTGGTTTTATATATGGGGGGGATGGGTGATGTCATTGTGCTGGATGTTGTTGAAAGCTACATGGAGCTGCACACTGGGTGTAGATTTCCTGCTGGATTGCATCAACATGTTAAAGACACTCCTAGACACATTATCAGCGATGTCGCTATCACAGTCAGGGTTCAACAATATGGGTCAGCCGACGGCCCGGGGCAAGTAAAATGCCATGTCGGGCAAGCTTGCGCTTTTAAGGTTTTTGACTTTTGCTCAATATTTTTTTGCCGCTTTGGTTACGTTTTTGACAGATTGACATTTTTGTCAACCCTTTTTCTGCGTTTTTTGACACGTTTCTTTTAGAGGTTTGACATGTTTTTTTTATTTCTTTCCTGTTTTTGAAACCTTTTTACTTTTCTTGACACTTTCAATGTTTTCCTTAACCCTTGTGTTGTCTTCTCGTCAACCATAAAAAAAAAAAAAAAGTTTTTGGTCACTTATTACTATCACTTTGTCAATGTTGTGGGTGCTTTTTTTTATGTTTTTGGTGTTTTTTCCAAAGTTTTTTCGATATTATTAATGTTGACATTTTCAGCGCTTATTTCAACGACCCATTTGTTGTGAGAATTTTTATTTTTTTTTACTGAAAAACGGGTACATTTCACCCAAGGACAACATGAGGGTTAATGTTTTTTAAAATTTTTTTTGCTGTTGACTTTGGGCATTTTTTTTATCTTCTCCAGTCAAGTTAAAAGTAAAAAAAAATGTTGAACACTAACCCCTCAAAGGTTAATCCAACAAGGAGACTACCTAGAACTGCCTCCCCCCCCCACGCATTCTACTTTATGATGACTTTATTATGACCATTGATTGATTAAAAAACCAAAATGATTAAAGCTGCGAGCACCGTTGGACTGGCCCTCGCTAACCTGTGCACGTTGGGGATACTGGCGGACGCCTCTCCTTGCGGCCGCGCAACTGCGCGTCACTCAGAAACTGAAAATGGACACCAATGAAAAGCGAACTCCCTGCTGAGTTCAATGACACCTCACCCAAGACTATACGTCATACAGTTTATTATATGTGAAAGGGGGCGTGGCTGCATGGTAAATTTTCACCGGACTTGATGCGACCACCAAATATTGTGCCCTGATAATGTTACTCCAGCAGGTAACAGAATATATTTAAGACCTGTGTAAATTAAGTCTAGGTTTCAGGGAACTGGATTTGATGCTTTTTTTTTTTTAATAACTTGTTAAGATCTGCTGATATTCTCGCAGGCGCTCATCTTTCTTCAAATGTGCAGGTTTGACAGTTTTGGCAAGATGCCACAGACAGCTGGATAAAAAAAAGAAAAAAATCTAATATGGACTAGCTAAGTCTCCATAGTCCACAAGGCTTCTCTACCCAACCCCCCCCGCCATTCCCACTCTGCCTAGAGGACATGGCCTTGCTTAAAATACAGCGGCCGGGTGCTTTAACAACACTGCAGAGGTCACTGACATAAAGGTCATACGTCTATTTCTGCATCTTCTTTTGGCATCTCAGTGGATGCATTTAATATTTTAAGTGCCATATAGCATGATAAACTTTGGCAATTATTTGCGGTAATTGAAATATAAAAGTGGATGAAAAATGCATCTTGGCAGTGATCATTTCAGCATTCACTGACATGGTTTATGTGTTTGTTTTGATTACAGTTTCCAGATGTTGTGGCTTCTCTCCCAGCATTGCACTAGATAGTTGAGTTGTTGATATTAAAATTTGAAGCTATTAAGGTTCTTTATTACAGGCCACAAAACAAATGCTGTGCCCTTTTCCCCAGATGGCTTTAGACACAGTGAGGAATTCTCAAAGATCTGGTGTTAAGTAAAGAAAGATATTTCCTTTCTATTTTATATCTAGATAGTGTGACGTCACAAACATACAATACCAAATGACACAGTGTTTCTTACACTTTTTCATGGTCAAATATTGGCACTAGACCCCAGAGGCTAAATATATAGCTAAATTTATAGCCGATGGGTTAAAATATTGTTTGCCAATAAGTTTGAGCAGCCTGTATGTACCCTATGAGGTGAAACCCAGGGGGAAAAAAAGCCCTGATCTTCTCTTATCTGGACTATTGTGGATGAACAGGAAGAAACCAATGATAAGAAACAAGAGATATTAAAAGTGAGAGACCCATTCCCAGGGACAATTCTGACCTTACATAGTGGTGAAGGGAACAAAACAAAAAGAAAAGTTTGGAAATTCCCTAGCATGAGCTTTCATTGTTTACATTTAAATGTACCTAAAGAATCTAAGTTGCTCGCCCTAATTATGTTGTTTCAAGACAAAGAACAATGTCTGTGTTTACTGTCATGTTGAGTAATGCTGACCAGTGCAGTCAGCAGTTGTTGTTTTTTTAAAGACAATAGTGGAGGTCAGTCACTTCCAAGATATAAACTATGTCTGGCACTGGATGGATGGAGAAACGCTATTAAATTATGTTCTAAATACACTGAACGCAGTTCAAACCCACTGGATACTATGTGCACACACACGCATGCACAGAAACCTCACATTGTGGCCTTTATGTGCATGGCTCTTTGCTGACCTGCAGGGCCTGTTGCACATGTCAGTATGATTAACAGCCATTTCTGTTTTAGAGATACTCAAAAATTATGTGCGGCTGATTTTTACTGTGTCTGATTTTATAGACCTATGTTTTCCTTTGTATTCTCATGTCTTTTATTTATTGTGTTTCAGTTTATTGTGAAGCACTATGTGATTTTTATCTGTGAAAAGTGCTATATAAATAAACATGATTTACCTACTTACTTAATCCCAGAATAAGTGCCAGAATAAGTCTTGATTTGAATCACTTTCTTTAGGCTGGAAAAAAAAGTACGTAGCTGGAATATGATTCCAAGGACAGCTTTTTCATAAATTCATTGAACTCCTGTAAGAACTCTTATGTTAACATGTTCAAGGCTTTGTACTTCCCAGGCTAGCATCACCTACTTGAGATTATTGAAGGTCTCAGCGGACGCAAATGGCCTTGGTCATGGGAATAAAAACAGTACAAGGAATGAAAATACAGGGAATGATAAACATTAAGGGTTTGGGTTTTTAACTGGCGCTCCTCAGTTTCTCTGGCTGACATCAAAAGCATCACTGAACGATTTTATCATCTGTAGTTAATAAAGTAATTGGGGTAGATGTGTTTCTGTGCTGTGTGTATCCAAAAAGCCTAGAAGAAGACACAGAAGAACACTATATTGTTGGTATTCAAGGATGAAATCCACTGCATGTTTTTGCCAAATAAAAAGACAAGAGTGGTGTGTCTGTCTCTTTGGTAAGCAATCTAGCGTGCTTACAATTTTTATACAAAACCAATTTAAACATAGTTTGGTAAATTACTAATTTTCATAGTACTCATTGGGCACAATTTTTAGTTTTAGAAGAATACATCACTATATGCTTTAAAATTAAGGAATTAAGGAAATTTACACAATTCAGAGTGAAAATTCACCTAATGACAAAAAGAGTCATTATGTTACTCTCTAATTAACAGTTAAAGTATTATCTTGATTTACTTACGGTGTATTATTCATATATAACTAACGTTATATGAATAGATTCTACAAAAGTGTACTTAACAGGGTTTTTTCTACTGCACTTTAAAACTAAACTGAAAGTATACTGTCTTATTGAGTAATAAAATGTAAAAGTATAATTTTCTATAATCGTATAAATGATAGATTTTTCTTTTCTGATTAGTAGTGATTGTGAAACTGTCCGTGCATACACCTAAACAGTTTGCAACAGTACGTTGGGTTAGGGTTAGGGTCAGGGCTAACCCTAACCCTAACCCAATGTACTGTTACTGTTCCAATGTTCCAATTCCACGCAAAATTAGCTACTGTATGTTTCCATCCACACGTTTTTATTTGAATTAAGTGATATCGAATGAAAAATGCCTCATGGAAACAGTAAAATTCAATGGAATTTCATGAATGTCAACTCAAAGGAAATATGTTTGGTTGCATCGGATTTTTTCTTAATCGATATTCGGCTTATACGATAAACGCTTATGGAAACATTATTTGCTAATAAATAAAAATGAATTGCAATTAAGTTTTAGGTCATTTTATGGTTGCAACCCGCCCCAAATGAAGAAGAAGAAGATTTAGTTCATTTCCCCCAGTATTTCTGCTCTGTCTGCACACATGGCGGGGTCAACAAAGACAAATGGAAGTGGACGGACGAGGAGACGATTGACTTTCTGAATTTAATTGATCAGGAAATCGCGAAGGAAATGGCCGACAAAGGTTAGGAAAGCCGTGGGACGTCCTGTGGAGTCAAGGGAAGACACTCAAACAGCGAGACATGTCTCAAAAAAGAGTCTCGCAGCGGTGCCGGAGTGATTATAAAAGGCAAGTTGCACCTGCATCGTCATAGTGATTTGTTGATAGCGTCGTTGTTTTCTTATTACAGCTTGATATGTCGCTATCAGCTGGAACATGAGCTCTATTACAACTTGTCTAATATTGATCATGTGTTGGTAGACGGCGCGATCCATTTTGTCTTGAAAAACTTTGTTTGCAAATCTTTGCTTGAATGTTGAGCGATTCAGTGCGAAAATTAATGGAAACACCTTAAAATGTCTAAAATCAATTTGATATTCCAATCTGATCGCAAAGCAGCGTGTGACATCATCACCAAAGTTTTTATTGGCTTTAAAGCTGTTGGATGGAAACACACGTTCACCAGCTTTATTCACATGTTTTTTTTTTATAGAACTTCAGATAATTCGATGACAAGTTGATGGAAACTTAGCGAGTGTTAAATAGTGGGCCCGGTTTGACTCTGACCTCTGGCCCTTTGCTACATGTCATTCCCACTCCCTCTCACCTTTCATGTATAAAGCTGTCCTGTCAGAAATAAAGGCTGAAAAATGCCAAAAAAAAAAAAAAAAAAGAACTGTTAAGTTGCGGAAGTTATAGAGAAACCACAACAGTGGGACAGATGCTCCAGAACAGCTACTAAACCGACTTGTTGTGGATTTTCCAAGTCTAAGAATGAGATTTTAATCTCAACTCCATGTTCTGCTTATCCTCCAGGCAGGCTTATCCTCACTGCACACTGTGACTGCTTCCACAGCACTGTCAAACATTTGGAATACATATTTTGACATGACGTTGGCAACTAACATGGTCTGTAATGGTCATTAATTCATTGTCCTGTGTCAGAAGCTTGTAAACGGACAATGAAACCACTGATGGTCCCAACCTACTTCCAACGATACAAATTAGGGATGACGGGCCTCGGGATTCTTTTAAGCACATTTCATAAAGCGTATGGCGACTTGTGGTTCTGTTGTTGTAAAGGAACTTCCTCTCAAGGTTGAACGACAGTAGTGTCAAACGCTGGCACACTGTCCTCCAACAGACGGACAATAGTTTTGTAGAATACCCTTGAGTAAAAAAAAAAAAAGTAAAACTTACAATTTACTTATCTATTTGTAATAGATAAGTCTAATATTGATCTCTGTTCATCTTGTAAGTTGTATGTTTTAAATGTAGTGTAAATGTAATGTAATATATATATATATATATATATATATATATATACAGTATATTTAATTATTATATCACAAAAAAACAATAGTCATGGCCAAAAGCAAACACTCCTCCTACGTTTACATTTTGTATATTTATAACTGAGGCTCAGAGAAGGCTTTACTAGTGTAGGTCAACTGGATTCAGGCCAAAGGCACCAGAACATATACTGTGTGATACTATTTCCGTGTATTTGAGCTCCTCCTAAACTCCAACACTCAAAGACAGTGGAAGGAATGAGAAAATGACACCTAGAAAAACATTCCAGGAGGGGACCCTGCTCATGCTCGGGCTGGTGTCCCCGGCATTCCCCGCATGTCCGATGAAGCTGTACGAGCATATTAGCATTCTGCTGACATGGGACGGTAACGGGACACGAGGTAATGCCTGTGGAGCTGCAACCAGAGCTGGTAATCACTTATTTCCAGGTATGCTGCTGCTAGAGATGGGCCTACGTATATTTATTTGGAGCCTCAGTGAGGCAGTTGTGGTAAGGAAAACTGACAGATTGGGAAAGTCCACTTGAAGGGTAAACATTGCAGGGATGGGTAGTTTTTTATATATATAATTTATATTTGGATTTTTGAAAATAAATTGTTTGACATTTAGTCAAAATTTGCTTTCTTCCCAGATTTAGATGAAAATATTGATATCACTCTGATATCTGTCGATAAATTGTGCCTTTGGAGTCTCGGCTCATTGCTTGGCAACCTCATGGTGACGGCTGGTTGACTCGTCACCCAGCCAAGAAAGAGGGCGGCAAAAAAAAAACACTGTACTGGTTTTACCCATAAGTGTGTGTATGAATTAAATTAATATAACAAGCTGCATAAAAATATAACATTTTAAGGAAATAGTTTGATATGTCAAACGATATGCATAGTCACTTGCATAGAGTTAGATGAGCCATGCCCATTAAAGGTGCCCTAATACTGTATCTGAAGTCTCTTTTATATAGACCTTAGTGGTCCCTAATACTGTATCTGAAGTCTTTTTTATATAGACCTTAGTGGTCCCTAATACTGTATCTGAAGTCTCTTTTATATAGACCTTAGTGGTCCCTAATACTGTATCTGAAGTCTCTTTTATATAGACCTTAGTGGTCCCTAATACTGTATCTGAAGTCTTTTTTTATATAGACCTTAGTGGTCCCTAATACTGTATCTGAAGTCTTTTTATATAGACCTTAGTGGTCCCCTAATACTGTATCTGAAGTCTCTTTTATATAGACCTTAGTGGTCCCCTAATACTGTATCTGAAGTCTCTTTTATATAGACCTTAGTGGTCCCCTAATACTGTATCTGAAGTCTCTTTTATATAGACCTTAGTGGTCCCTAATACTGTGTCTGAAGTCTCTTTTATATAGACCTTAGTGGTCCCTAATACTGTATCTGAAGTCTCTTTTATATAGACCTTAGTGGTCCCCTAATACTGTATCTGAAGTCTCTTTTATATAGACCTTAGTGGTCCCCTAATACTGTATCTGAAGTCTCTTTTATATAGACCTTAGTGGTCCCTAATACTGTATCTGAAGTCTTTTTTATATAGACCTTAGTGGTCCCTAATACTGTATCTGAAGTCTCTTTTATATAGACCTTAGTGGTCCCTAATACTGTATCTGAAGTCTCTTTTATATAGACCTTAGTGGTCCCCTAATACTGTATCTGAAGTCTCTTTTATATAGACCTTAGTGGTCCCTAATACTGTATCTGAAGTCTTTTTTATATAGACCTTAGTGGTCCCTAATACTGTATCTGAAGTCTCTTTTATATAGACCTTAGTGGTCCCCTAATACTGTATCTGAAGTCTCTTTTATATAGACCTTAGTGGTCCCCTAATACTGTATCTGAAGTCTCTTTTATATAGACCTTAGTGGTCCCCTAATACTGTATCTGAAGTCTCTTTTATATAGACCTTAGTGGTCCCCTAATACTGTATCTGAAGTCTCTTTTATATAGACCTTAGTGGTCCCCTAATACTGTATCTGAAGTCTCTTTTATATAGACCTTAGTGGTCCCCTAATACTGTATCTGAAGTCTCTTTTATATAGACCTTAGTGGTCCCCTAATACTGTATCTGAAGTCTCTTTTATATAGACCTTAGTGGTCCCCTAATACTGTATCTGAAGTCTCTTTTATATAGACCTTAGTGGTCCCTAATACTGTATCTGAAGTCTTTTTTATATAGACCTTAGTGGTCCCTAATACTGTATCTGAAGTCTCTTTTATATAGACCTTAGTGGTCCCCTAATACTGTATCTGAAGTCTCTTTTATATAGACCTTAGTGGTCCCCTAATACTGTATCTGAAGTCTCTTTATATAGACCTTAGTGGTCCCCTAATACTGTATCTGAAGTCTTTTTTATATAAACCTTAGTGGTCCCTAATACTGTATCTGAAGTCTTTTTTATATAGACCTTAGTGGTCCCTAATACTGTATCTGAAGTATCTTTTATATAGACCTTAGTGGTCCCTAATACTGTATCTGAAGTCTTTTTTTATATAGACCTTAGTGGTCCCTAATACTGTATCTGAAGTCTTTTTTATATAGACCTTAGTGGTCCCTAATACTGTATCTGAAGTATCTTTTATATAGACCTTAGTGGTCCCTAATACTGTATCTGAAGTCTCTTTCATATAGACCTTAGTGGTCCCTAATACTGTATCTGAAGTCTCTTTTATATAGACCAGTCCTACAATGAGCTTTCCTTAGTATGCGCCATTTCTGAGTCTGTAGCTTTTAAGAAGGAGAGAGGGGGAGGGGCAAGATGAAGGATGGGGGTGTGGTCAAATTCTATGGGCAGAGAAAGGGGAGATAACCTTGCCCCTTATGACCTCATAAGGGCCCATCTGAGCTTTCATTTTCTCAAAGGCTGAGCAGGATACTTAGGACTCGGCTTACAACTATCACCATTTCTAGCCACTGGGGAACCATAGGCAGGCTGGGGGAAGACATATTAATTAGGGATAAGCGAGTACAACATTATCTGTATCTGTATCTGGACTCGGACTGGGCGGGGCCTAACCCGGAAGTGGACAGAATTTAACCCGGAAGTGGGTCGGGTTGTCTTGAAATGGGCGTGGCTTTAACCAGTCAATCAATGCAATTGATATGAGTTGATCAGAAATTGTTATATTTATTGCTGATTAGAAAACTATTTACATGACAGCATTGAGCTTCAGATCAATGGTGTTGTCATGGTAACAAACAAACTATATACAGAACGTTTTGCAACAATGAATACAACACTTGTGGTTGCAATTATGAAGTAAAATGTAATGAACAAGAGTTTCATTTTCAAATAACTCTTTTTTTAACTTTTAATTTTTTATGATCAGTGTGATTTTTTTTGTTTTTGGTTCTTTTTTCTATTTTTTTAATTCCACACCAGGTATGTGTTAGTGTGTGTATGTGTGTGAGTAAGAGAGAGACACAGAGAGAGAGAGAGAGAAAAAAGAGAGGGGGCGAGGGGGGGGCAGCTGACAGTTAAAAAAAACTATTACTATGTAAGTACTACAAACCCCATGTTCACCAGAAATCTACTGGTTACTATGTAAGTACTACAAACCCCACGTTCACCAGAAATCTACTGGTTACTATGTAAGTACTACAAACCCCATGTTCACCAGAAATCTACTGGTTACTATGTAAGTACTACAAACCCCACGTTCACCAGAAATCTACTAGTTACTATGTTCACCAGAAATCTACTGGTTACTAAACCCCCCGTTCACCAGAAATCTACTGGTTACTATGGAAGTACTACAAACCCCACATTCACCAGAAATCTACTGGTTACTATGTAAGTACTACAAACCCCAAACCCCACGTTCACCAGAAATCTACTGGTTACTATGGAAGTACTACAAACCCCACGTTCACCAGAAATCTACTGGTTACTATGGAAGTACTACAAACCCCACGTTCACCAGAAATCTACTGGTTACTATGGAAGTACTACAAACCCCCAAACCCCCACGTTCACAGGAAATCGTTCACTACAAACCCCACGTTCACCAGAAATCTACTGGTTACTATGGAAGTACTACAAACCCCACGTTCAAACCCCACGTTCACCAGAAATCTACTGGTTACTATGGAAGTACTACAAACCCCACGTTCACCAGAAATCTACTGGTTACTATCTAAGTACTACAAACCCCACGTTCACCAGAAATCTACTGGTTACTAAGGAAGTACTACAAACCCCACGTTCACCAGAAATCTACTGGTTACTATGGAAGTACTACAAACCCCACGTTCACCAGAAATCTACTGGTTACTATCTAAGTACTACAAACCCCACGTTCACCAGAAATCTACTGGTTACTATGGAAGTACTACAAAATCCCCACCCCTCACCAGAAATCTACTGGTTACTATGGAAGTACTACAAACCCCACGTTCACCAGAAATCTACTGGTTACTATGTAAGTACTACAAACCCCACGCTCACGTTATGGAAGTACTACAAACCCCACGTTCACCAGAAATCTACTGGTTACTATGTGTGTGTGTGTGTGTGTGTTACTATGGGGGCGCTGTGACTATCACAGAACGCAAACCATGGTCAGCTGAGGACTTTTATTCAATCCCAGAAATCACAGATATTGACTCTATCACAGATTACCATGGTCATAATACTTGTATTCAATCCGGCAGATATTGACTCGAAATAATACTTGTACTCGGCGAAAGTGCTTTATCTGTACCGTATACTCGTTTCAGCCAAGTACTTGGCTCATCCCTAATATTAATGTTACAAAAACCTCATAAAGTGACGTTTTCATGCCATGGGACTTTTAAGAGACACCATAATGACGCTCCACTACGCTCACTGTTTCAAACACACGGAACATCATGAGATCATAAAGGCATGGCAGGGGTTAAAACAAGTGCATTTGTCATGTAACTAAAGTGACACACAGGACACAAACCAAGGTCCCCTGGGTGACATTCCCATGTAGTTTGGACCACCCCCCACCCTGACCTCTTCCCTACACAGACACTGATGATCTTACTTCGTGAGCACTTGCTTTGAGCGTCTAATATTAACGCAGATGGGTTTTACAGGCCGCAACAAAGCATCAGTGTTTGACACCCTGGGGATGAAAAGGGGCTATAATTAACCCAAGACGTTATCTTTTTCCAAACCTAACAAAGTAGTTTTTTCTTTTTTCAATTCACAATGTTACCCACGTGTTTTAGATAACAATCGTTTCACAGCATGTGGCCAATAGAAAATGTGTTTCCCCCCCAAATAATGAAGAATGCAGTTTTATTGTACGGGAACGTCATTTTAAGGAGACAGGGTTGCACAAGAACATATATAATTCATAGTGCAGGGAAGTTTGCCCGGGTCTTCCCAGTTCACGGCTCAGCCCTACAGTATATGCTTAACCTTATGTGCACCATAAAATCACATTTTCCTCTCACATTTGGACCACAGTGTAATAACTTTTAATAGCATAAGAAGGGATACACAGTCCAAAATTCCTGTGTGGTGAAGTTTGAGAGACAGCTTGCGCTGAGTGTCGGACAGCTTTTGAGCTTGATGCAGAGGGGCCGTGATCCCGAGGCCCCACATGTGACAGCTTTCTCATCTATCATCCCCGCATATTCTTTAAGTAAACTTTGACTCATAATCTTCCTGGCTTGCTGTTGCTGTCCTTTTGTGCTGTAACATGTTTGTTGTGCTCTTTTTGGGCACTTTGTCATGCTGCAGACCTACCAGTGATGGGAGGCGGCCCTGGCTTTGCTCAGCTGAATTATGATTCTTCTATGGCTTAAGGTTTAAGTGGGAGGGCCGGGCCTTTAGTTTCAAGTGCCTTAGAGCAATAGAAAGTAACTCGACCATACACGTCTGAAGCATGTACCGTATTATACACTTGGCTAGCACAGATAGGCACAATTTCAAATGTCTTAACATCATAAGAAAGACACTTTAACCTTTGATTCCTACCAAATAACGTCTCTGCAAGAAATCAAATCAAAGGGACATTTTTCCCTCTACTGATGACCTCATGCCTGAGAAACGTCTGCCGTCATTCTGGGAGCTCTCTCCTTCAGACGGAGAAATCCCCACAGGTTTCTGAACAGGACTTGCCAGGTTTCGATAAAGGAGGTTCCATCCCCACCCCAAGTCTCCATAGAGATTGAGCTGACTAATAAAAATAGCTTGGCTCCGCTGTTTACCCAGTGTGGGATGTTTGTTTTCGGCATTTTCCTTTTCTCCATCTCACCCTCAGTCTCTATGTTTAAGCCGTGGATGTGATTGGACTTATATCTTACTCACTATTATATGAATTATATTAAGATTGAATTTAAAAAAGTACAAATTTTAAATCAATGTGGACATTTTTGAACACCATTTTCTAGAAGCTTTAAAACAATTAGCCTCCGTCTATCCTCCTGGGTTTACAGTGCGCATGCACGTGAGCATTACATGAGGGATATAGTCTACTGGTTGGACCAAAGGCTCCAGGCAGCAGAGAAATCAAAGCCACATGGATGTCCTCAGTGCCTGTCTATACTTTCAAAGTGAATGGGCCATTAATGTCAGGACGGACCCATAAACGTCAGGTTGAGGAGACAAATGATAGGTGACAGGTGACGTCCATGGAGGCACGATGATCCTGTTAAAAAGGACAGATGTGTAGGGGTAGTTTCCCATGTTTAGTCTTTTTCCTCTTTTATCACACTGTGATATATTTGATGGTGACACATACATATACTATATATAATATCATGCTTAATTTGTTATATATCAAACATGTATTTATTAGAGACGTTTCAATTTTATGATTTACAAGTTGACTGTGGGAAGTGTGTGTTGTTCCATAAGTAGGAAGGTTTAAAGCTATATTAAAGATTCTCTATAATTAAAAATGTGCATTACAATCTGTGTCAATGCTATGAAATGGTAAGCACTTCCTGTCTCCTTAATGGCCGTGGAAAGTGTGGGGAATGTCATATTATTTATTAATATTTCCTTTTACTAGCATTAGATATTTACACAGCTAAAAGTCATATTTAGCATTACGGATATTAGTTTTGTCAACCCTAACCCTCGCAAACGCTAGCTGACATTAGCTTTTCTGCGTTGCCAGATCTGGTAAGAGTTTGTTCCTGAGACAGACACAGGTCATTTTTTTTCAGGATTTGTTCATCTGAAACATTGCTATTTTAGTGTCATAATGTTTGGGAGATATGTAGAAAATGAGTCCAATATTTGCTTTGGTGACGATGGGGGCATAATCTGTGTTCATGTTCACTTCTCCCATTGGAAGCAATAGACTCAGGACCTGCCGCTAGTCTCCTAGAGAGGGGTGGCGCCTCAGTTCTTAATCGTTGAAGTGTGGTAAAATGGAGATTTGATGAAATGTTAGGGTGGGATGGGAAGGATGTTATACACAGCCAAAGCTTACAATGGCACATTATTTTACATCCATTACATTTTATGGCTTCAAACTGTCTCCTGATGTCCTGGGAGAGGCAATCACGTAGCACTCTGTAACCCTTATGTTGTCCTCGGGTTAAATTGGCCCGTTGTCCTATATCAATGTTCTTTTATCTACCCAAAATAACATGATTGATTCCACACAACGCTCTTTGCCAAGTACAAATCTCTACTTTCATTCATTTTGGGGCGTCTTATTCAATTTTATAGCATTGTAAAACAAATGGAAGTGTTTTGAAATAGTATTGAGTAAAAGTTGACATATTCCAGTCTGTGATTATCATCAACATCCATTCCTTTAATTTTAGTCTCAATAATTCCTAATTTCTGCTTTTCTAACTCAAACATTAGGTATAATTTCTTGTAAATAAGGTTTATTGAGCATAAATTCCCAAAAGGACTGTAAAACGGCAAAAAAGTGGGGGACAAAATGGGACAAAAACGTAAGAAAAAGTTAAAAACATAGATAAAAAGCATCAACAAAAGTGTTGAATTTCAATTTTGACGGGAAGGCAACACAAGTGTTAATAAAGTATAATTGGCATTGAAAATATAATGTATAGAGAGAAAATGCTACATAATAGTGTAAGCATAGAAACCCGTCCACACATTAACGTAGTAGAGAGCACTAACAGCGCTGTGTGTATTAGTGTTGGAAGCATGATGAATAGAGGGGAGACACCCATAATTTATCAGTTGTAACACCAACCCCTTTTTAATAGATTTATTACTTGTCCGTTGGTGATGTCGTGGCTTAAATAAATACAGATCATCCCAAACTCCCTGCAGCTTGTTTCCCAGGTAGTGTGCTACACCTTGCTCTGTGACTGCAATGCCTGACAGAACCACGTACTGTAGCTCTGACAGTTGCAACAGTTCATGATGTCGTTGTTAGTCAGGCTTTTCTCAAAACAACACACATATAACAACATATATCTCATAGCAACAACAAAGAAATATGACAATGAAATATGGCATCTGATGAATGATGAGCTATGTAAGAAAGCAGCACATCCTGGAGAAAAAAACATGTCTGTATAAGAAGGAATCCAGGACCTGTATTTACCCGGTACATGAGAATCACCTAAGAAACTTACGACTGAGAATACTCATTAATATAAAATGTGCGCTATATAAAATTATACGTACAAAATTGTCTTATCCCTTGTGTAGTCTTTTGTTAACACTTTTTATCAATGTTTTTAACTTTTTCTTACTTTTTTGTACCTTTTTTCTACATTTGTTATGCTGTTTTTAATATTTGTCACTTTTTTTTTAACGTTTTCAGCACTACGTAACACTAACTTATTAACTTTAGTTTATATAGTTATTTTTGTAATTTATGGTCAATAAACCTCATTTATAGGAAATTATACTTAATGTTTGAGTTAGAAAAGCAGAAATTAGGAATAATTGAGACTAAAATTAAAGGCATGGATGTTGATGATAATCACAGACTGGAATATGTCAACTTTTAGTCAATACTATTTCAAAAACACTTCCATTTGTTTTACAATGCTATAAAATTGAATAAGACGCCCCAAAATTAATGAAAGTAGAGATTTGTACTTGGCAAAGAGCGTTGGGTGGAATCAATCATGTTATTTTGGGGAATTAAAAAGAACATTGATATAGGAAAATGGGTCAATTTGACCCGAGGACAACAGTCATGACTGTTACATGACTTAGTCATGTATCAACTTTTTTTCCAAACATCCATCAGCCGACTTGACATCTACATACAGAAATGTGATGCAGTAAAAAAAACATTAAACCCAGAAATTAGTCACTTTTTTCTGTAGCATATTGTCATACTTTAGGTTTAGGGAAGACTTCCAGAAATCCAGTGTCAGAAATGTTGACTTTATATGTGCTTATGCGCACAGTCCAATAAAAAAACATTCATATTGATGACTATTTCAGATTAATGAAGCTAATACAGTGCAATCAAACTGCTAATCCCCTATTAAACTTGATTAATGCTTTTGCATTGAATCTACACCAGAGGTACAGTACATATGTCTGTACAACCCGGTCTCACATTAGTTCGTGAAATGGGACGTTATTTTGATTTATTGATCCGTGTACATGTAATGTTTTTCTTGTTTATTACGTGTACATGTCACGATTTTCAAACGTGACCATTTCACGAACTGCCATGACACTGGGCTGCTGTGGGGGACGCACCGACTGGGAAAGGAAACGCCACACGCAGGACAGTGAGAACAACTCACGCTGGTACATAATCCCCGGGCACAGGGTCATGATCTGCGGTCTCTGGGGGACGCAACAACAGGGAAATGAAACGCCACACGCCGGCGGGGCGGTTTGTGTTTAGAAAGAGAATAACGCTGAAAGGAACTGCAACGCATGGGACACAATCCCCAGTCTCCGGGGTGAAATGTCCTGTGTTGTTTGACCCATCCACCTTTAGCACATGAAACACAATCATAGTTGGGTTTGATTAAAAATGACTTTATTCACGGAAGTTGTCCCTGTGAACATAATAAAATAACAAAGGCGTTAAAACCAGATCTTGACACACAATCCCTCAAAAACATGAGGTAACAATTCATGCTTTTAAAGACATCCAGGGACCTTTGAAAGGTTCTTGTCTAGGCGCCCAGGGACAGTTACCAGTTTTATCAGTTAATAATCCAGCCTCGGTCACAAGATTGGAGGCATCAAGCCAATTCTTGTGTTTTACATAACATATGACCTCGGCCCCAAGATGTACTGTTGATTAGACTTTGTTCAACAAAAAACGGGAAATTTGTAACTCAAATGACTCAGCTCATATTTACATCTAATCAGCACCATTGTAACGTAATGGAATACCCTGACAAATTGACAGTTACTTTCCTGCAAGCCATGCCAGAAAAAGAGTTTTGACTAGAATCCAATCTGTCATTCAAAGTGAGTGGGCCAAGAACCTGTCCACGCTGGAACAACAGTCTTCTTTTTGGGAGTGCAGGACCTTGTCATGCTGTTTACATGCTGCGTCTCTTGCTTGCTAAGTCAGATTTGCAGCACACTCCATGTGTGCGAGCTTGAAGACCAAAATTTTGTTTCTTAAATGATGAAATGGAGATTTTGTTTGGTTGAGTGCATTCCTTTGACTTTGTGTTTTTATCTGTTGCCTACAAATCCTGCACATTTCATTAGAGTTCTGCCTCTGACTTCTGTTTCTCACCAAAATGTTGATGTGTGACAGAGAGTGCTTTTATTTATTTTTATGCAAGTGCTAGCGCCTCGGCCCTGAACGCATTATTGTCGTGCCAATATGGCTTGTTTGGGAAGAGCAAGGCCTGTGCAGAATCGTCCGCCGGCGATCGCTGGCCAAAGCATGCCGGTTACATTTCTGTTCGACTTGATCCGAGTTTTAGGAGCCAGACGCCGCAGTTGCTCTCCACCGACTGCAAGACCCAGAGCATGGCTCTCAGCTGATTCAGACTGACTTAACACCGTGACGTTTTTATATAAAGTTGTCATTGTCCATTAGACATCAAGGAAGAACCCAAGACACTCGTCTTTAAGACGAATATTTGAACCTTTAATACATCTGGCACATTCTAAATTGAATAAGTTTTTTGCACCACTCCACTTTACATAAGGTGCAGTTTATCTTCAACAAGCCTTACAATGACGTTGCAGACCCTGTAGTGTAATATTGTGATTATACATAAAAAGGTTACCAACGAAATTAAAATTATAATCCAAGAACAAGATTTCTATTCCCTGCTGGGTTAAACTCAGCCAGCCAACTTGAGCTAAGGTTAGCTGTGTAGAGACTGTAGGATTGTGTTCTTGTAACTAAGATATCTGCAAATGTATTATTTTCCCACTGACAGGTCGTCTCTGTCAGCAAACCTCACATGTAGGCTATTTTTAAAATAGCGCCATGTCAATGACTCACTGGCACCAACAAAACGTATAATAAAACTAAGTCATTCAATCTGATGAATCCAAGTTCGACTTTGGTTTGTGATGTCTTTTATTCTCTTTTTCTAGTTGACCAATCAAATTGCCTGGTCGGATCTACTTGTTATAATCCACTACTGTCGCTTGGCCCTTGTAATGCATTTGGAATATCAGTGTGAAAAACTGAAGAAAACTTGGTGCTCTTTGTCTTTGTCCAGGAGGAAAAGTGTGGATGTGCTCATGCAGTGGAAAACATAGCTGAAATGCAGAATTCCTCACGCTCATCATGCTATATTAGGCAAGTGCACAGCAAGGTACATTAACAACACGGCAGAGTGACTCAACCATTTTTCCAGATCAACATGAGAGCCTGTGACACGTTCGGCAGTATGTGATAAACAGATAAACCACAGAAATGGATTCATCTGATGTTCCACATTTCTTTCTGCATCTCTACCTTCCAATGATGATATAACTGAGGCACACTTTGTTTGAGTTTCTATCCAAACACCCTAAACTACCATTCAGACAATCTTTCATCCATTGACCGGACAGGACAGTAGTGGTCAAGCTTAGCGTTAAAAAATAAACTGGCTTTTTTTTTTAGTTTTCCCTTGTGAAATCTATATTTAAGACATACTGTAAGCCACAAGTGTCATCACTTGCAAAGCAGAACCTGACTGTTATTCTAGTCTCCTCACGTGTGACCTAGAGGAGTTATTTATAGAATAAAAGTGAAGAATTGCAAGAAAGACGAGCCAACGACACATCAAGTAGATGGCAGCGAAGACATTTGTGTCAGCGAAGCGTCAATAGACTTGACTTGACCAAACACTACATACCAAAGCCATGTGCGGGCTCACAATAAGACTGGCATGCACTTCTGGCCTTCAGAATAAAAGTGGCACATGTTCAAGTTTAAAATTGGTACAGTAGTGTCAGTTCAGAAGCAGAAATATCATTTTGGAATACAAGACAAAACCTGTGCAGTATTGTACAATAGTGACATTTTGAGAGTGAAAGTGTGTTCAGACAGAGAGGTAAATTTAATTTTCACCTCATATTTTTTTTACATATTTGACCAGCCAAAGCCGTGGTTTAGAAATAATCTTTTGAACACCGTTTGACAATGTCTGGTGACATTAATGGATTTGTTTTATGAAGTCAAAGTAGAACAATGTTTGGAACATGTTTGAGTTCAATACATAGATTAATTCAATTTTTGAAATGATGGGAAGTGTTTTGGAAGTGGTTCAGAGCCGACGATAGATTCAATGCACACCGCTTTTACAACTGGTCCAGTTCTAGGGGGGCTGAGCCCCAGAAACTGAGAAGATTGGAAGGAACTGCAGGAGATTTTTACATCACTTATTCAAACCAGATAGATACAGATGATGTTGAAAATCTGAAAGCTGCAGTTTCCCTTTAAAGGCTATGAAAGCCACACAGGTGTTTTCAGTTAACTTCCCCGGACTGTGTGGCTGTGTATAGATTTAGCTTTAGATCATTTTTTTGGGGTTATTTCGCCTTTAACGGATAGAAGTCATGGCCAAATGAAGCTTTGTGAACCAGTGTCTTTATTTTCTGAGCCCACTAGATGGCGCTCTGGGTTTTAAGAGAAAGGCGTCAGGCATTGTAATTCAGTATATTCTCAACCAATTGTTAAACAGAGAGCGCCATCTAGTGGGCTCGGAAAATAAAGACACTGGTTCATGAAGCTTCATCGGGGTAGGACATGCAGCCCCCCCCTTGATTATTCTTATTGGTAGTTGATGATTTGTGACCTAATAAATTTCCATCTAAGCTCCAGCCCTACCTTCAAACCCGTTCAGCCCTGACAAAATGTAACCATTCAACTACACTTAAACGCTGGTGCATTGAACACCCTGTTTTAATTAGCACGAGTTTATATACATGTCACTACTCATTAGGTAACATCTCTGACACACCCACCAAGCGAGAGAAAACAAAGCTCAATATTCAGAGGAATCATGCCGTTCAACCCGACTACTGTAGCAAAACAGTGCATTTGTCAATGCCTTGAATGTGACAGAGGTTTTAATTAACATAAAATAGTTGCGCACTAAAGCTTTAATTGTCATATGGATCTGCTTGAACAGAACAGAACACACTAGAGGTCCAATTTGCAATGATGTAAATACTAGAGCTGTACACAGCCAGTTTTGTATGGAAATATTGAGTCATAAGAAATCTTTTCTGACTCATCTACATGAAGATCTTATATAATATGAAAGACAAATGCTGATCATGCTGAATACTTCATCAATCAATTGTCTATTACAGTCATTCCATAATGTAAATTCATCTTATGCATGTCTGTAATTCTGTAGAACTAAAAACTAAATTGATCGATTAGTGCATCCCCTCTAGTGTGTATTGCATTGCTTTATGTGGAAAACACAGAGAAAACTGGATGAAAAACAGAAAAAATGATGACGATCAATGGGCACACTTGGGTCCAGCATGTGCCTGTCAGTCAGCACATCACTGAGTTTGTTTGTGGTTGAGTGGGTGTTGGTGGTGGGGGCTTCTATTTTACGTCAAAAAGGTACATGGACCTTTGCAGAACGAGGAATTTGCCAACTGTCACTTGGCATGCCAAACAAGTCTTGGAAGCTCAAGAACATTTTGTATTCAAGTTTTAATATGCTACACACGTGTGTGTGCGCTACACATGCTTTCAAACACAAATAGACAGCTCTCCAGTTACTGCTGCGCCATGGTTTTGTTCCATTGTCTGCCCTGCGTCATGCCCACAGTTGTCTCAGAAGGGGAGTGTTTTGCCCAGCAGACTCCCAGATTTCATTGTTTTGGTAATTTTTCTGTGATATTAACCAGCTCCGACTGGGCGTTCCCAGGCCAGGTTGGAGATGAGCTTCTCACCCTATCTCTAAGGGAGACGCCAGCCCCCCCTCCTGAGGAAACCCATCTCGGCCGATTGTATCCTGGATCTCAATCTTTCGATCATGACCCAGCCTTTATAACCATAGATGAGGGTAGGAACGAAAACAGACCAGTAGATCGAGAGCTTTCTTTTCTTCACAACGGTGCAATAAATTGAATGTAATACCGATCCTGCTGCTCCGATTCTCAGACCAAACTCCCGCTCGATGGTCCCCTCACTTACGAACAAGACCCCAAGGTATTTAAACTCCTTCACTTGGGGTAAGGACTCATTCCCTACCTGAAGAAAGCACTCCATCTTTCCTGCTGAGAACCATGACCTCAGATTTAGAGGTGCTGATCCTCATCCCAGCCACTTCACACTTGGCTGCGAACCAATCCAGTGAGTGCTGAAGGTCGCAGGCCGATGACGCCATCAGGACCACATTATCTGCAAAAAGCAGCGATGAGATCCCCAGCCCACCGAACTGCAACCCCTCCCCATCCTAACTACGCCTCAAGATCCTGTCCATAAATACTTCAAACAAGGTAGGTGACAAAGTGCAGCCCTGGCGGGGGGCAACCCTCACCTGGTACAAGTCCGACTTGCTGCAAAGAACCCAGACACAGCTCTCGCTTTGATCATACAGAAATTGGAAGGCCCTGAGAAGGGACCCCCTCACCCCATACTACCGCAGCATACTACCGCACAGTGTCTCCCAGGGGACCCATTCATAGGACTTCTCCAGATCCACAAAACACATGTAGACTGGTTGGGCATACTCCCAGGCTCCCACCAGGATCCTTGCGAGAGTGAAGATCTGATCCGTTGTTCCACGGCCAGGACGGAATCCGCATTGTTCCTCTTCAATCCGAGGTTTGACTATCGGCCAAACCCTCCTTTCCAGCACCTTGGAGTAGACTTTACCAGGGAGGCTGAGAAGTGTGATATCCCTGTCATTGGCACACACCCTCTGGTCCCCCTTTTTGAAGATGGGAACAACCAACCCGGTCGGCCACTCCCTAGGCACCGTCCCAGACCTCCACGCAATGTTGAAGAGGCGTGCCATCCAAGAAAGCCCGGAAAGACTCCTTCAGTCGGACGGCTTCCCTGACCACCAGTGTCCACCAGGGTGTTAGTGGGATACCGCCCCTTGAGGCACTGAAGACCCTAAGACCACAGCTCCCCACCGCAGTTTCAGCAATGGAAACATTGTCCACTCAGGTTCAACGCCCCCAGCCTCCACAGGGATTTGCGACAGCTCCACCGGAGGTGTGAGTTGAAAGTCTGTCGAACAGAGGCCTCCTCCAGACCTTCCCAATTTACCTGTACTACCAGTTTGGGCTTACCAGGTCTGTCCAGAGTGTTCCCCCACCCCATGCCCTAACTCACTATTGTGAGTGGTGGTGATCAGTTGACAGCTCCACCCCTCTCTTCACCTGAGTGTCCAAAAACTACGGCCTCAGATCAGATGAAACGATTATAAAATTGATCATTGACCTTCAGCCTAGAATGCTCTGGTACCAAGTACACTTATGAGCAACCCTATGTTCAAACATGCTGTTTGTAATAGACAATCCATAACTAGCACAAAATAAATAGTTTAATGATGTGATGTATGATCGGGAGTCTTCACATTATTTTGAAAACTGAGCGGATGATCTAGCCCTTCCACACCGTTCTGCCTGTTGAACGCCCCGTGGCTCTGTCAAAATAGACCTGGCGCATATTTTTAGCGCAGCAGAGCAGGGAGACACTTCTGGGACGCTTCTAAGACGTGCTGCGTCATGGCTGGTGGAATCACAAGCATTGTCTTAAGTGGCCGTGATTGCTGGCGGCGGCTGAAGCACTGCCAGGACACAGCACAGTCACCCCTGGTGGAATCTGAAGTCCTAATGACGAAACTCAACAGCATGCTGTAGCAGTACACTATTAGTGTATTATCTAAGTGAGCTTCTATCCATGAGATGAGAATGTCATGTCTCTTTATGGGATGGGACATTTCCTCGGATGGGGCACAAGTCACCTGAAATGAGAAGATTACAAATACCAGCTGCTCCACTGGAGCTGTTCTAAGAAATTGGTACTACTTTTCAGCTTTGTATGAGTGTTGATAGCTGTGTCCAGATCTGGGAAACAACCACAGATGTCCAAACATTCAGTTCTACTATTCTAAAGAAAGCTCACTGCACTCATGGAGCAAAACTACAAACCAATGCAAACACGTGTTGTGTATTTCCACTCAGGACGGAGGGATTTTTAAACCCTTTGTAATGTGGCACAGTACATCTCATCAATATTGCATCATTTAACAACAGTTTTGCCCTGTTTTTAAGTGATACTGTACAATTATAAAATGTATGTGTCCCATTAAGTCATGACACTGTGGCAGCGAGCACAATACCAGGACCCTAAAACTGAAGCAGCTAAATGGAATTCAGCCATCCTTAACTTAATTATTTAACCTTGTGTTTTTCTTGTGATATGTCAAAAAGTCCTCAGTGGAAAAAGCCTCTCATACTTTTGGACATTCCCAACACATTAACACATACTTTGGCTTTGAAGGTGATGAATATTTCTCTAAATAATTGTGAAATGTACAATGGTTGAGCTACACCCATTCAAAATTCATACATGTTATTTCTAGGATCTAAGACTGTCCTAAAACTGGCACCGTGCTGCAGGGAATATACGGTCATATGCTGATTTTGGAGCCATTGCCTGTCAACCTTTTCTGTTGTTTAGGTATAAAGATATTTCGATTTTTAATCTATGAAACTATGCTTGAAACCTGTCAAGTCAAGAGAAGCATCACTTGTTGCATCATTTGAGTTATTGAAAGTAATCATCTATCAAAATGATTAGAGCAAACATTAGTGGAGATCCTGTTTTTAAGTCCTGTTTAGTTTCTTCATCAATTAGAATTAGATAGTTACTCAACTAACTAGGGAACAGATATACTTGTAACATTCCTAGCCAATAGTTTTACATACTGTATATCAAGATGAACAGATTCTGTGTTGTTCACCCAACTCACAGTAATGCCATGCTTCAGAGATCCAAATTTTCACAATTAAATCATTCCTTTAATCAATAAATAGAAGAAATAGTTTGTACAAAATGATCTTTAAGGGATGAAAAGTAAAACAGCTTACCCTAAAAACTGAACTTTGGTCATTCATTTCACAAACATCAACTGAATATTACAGTACATCTATTACTTGCAGTATATATCCAAGTTTCTTCAGAAAAAGCCTCTGAGTAACAGCAAGTCACTTCAAGAGTGCCCTGTTGTGACATTGTGGGCTTGTACTGCAGCTGTGTTTAAGTTCCAACTAATGTCTATTGGTTCTGCTGTGTCATTGTTACCAGATGATGGCCACAATGGCCACAAATAAAGCACTCCCTCCCCAAGTCCAATTCCTGGCCCAAATGCAACCATTCTGATGGAGACCCCCTAGGTGTGTGAATCCAGGCAAGGGCTCATCTAGGGGCAGAAGGGGGTGAGGACATGGTCACAACCAGCGGGAATACCTGCAGAGTACTTCACTCTGCCAGGGAGAGTTTGGGTTGGAGCCAAAGGAAGTTGAATAAGGGGAACTGGCACAATATCAAGGCAAAAGCATCACAAGTACAACAGAACAAACATGGTGTTAAGAATCTGTTCCATTTTTAAGTTGGTAACCAATTATAACCGTGGAGGGTTGTCTCAGGTCAGTCAATGATAAAATGAGCGAGCCTCAACACTTGTGGCAGACAAAACATCCCGGGGCTCTGCTTTTAACTCAGTAGACCATGAAATCCTCCTCCAGACTAGAAAAATATATATCACAGGATACAGACAGACAAAACTTCGGTCATAGTGGAGTGCCACTGAAAATGGCTCTGCACAAACTCAATATTTAAAATAACGTAGAGATGCGCACACCGGCTGGTGACCGACGTCAACATTGACATAATAGCACAGAATTGTTAATGAGGTACTTGTGGTTTTTAATGTACTGCCTACATTTGTTTGAGATCTTGGTAATTAAAAAAATAAAAAAATGTTGCTAGAATACATCTTACAAGCATTATTTCGAAATAATAAACATACTTCTCTCAGTTTACAGTGAATATTACAAAACTGATTGTGTGTGTAGGTGTGTGCTTGTAGACAAGTGCATGAGACAAAAGGTTGTCCACGTTCCTCCTTGTCCAGGCATATCAAAGGCAGGTGCCAGCCCTTGTGTTCCTGCCAGCCTGATACTGTGCCAGATTCCAAAGGTTAACAAGAATCTCACAATAGTGCCATTCTTCTCTTTGCACATACCTACTTTGGTTCTCCTTTCCAAAATCTTCCTGTTGTGACGCACAAAAGCTAGGCTTGTGTTATATGAACCCAGGGACGTGCCGGGGATAGATGATCGTGACATTTCTACAGTTGGGCGTGTAAAGACAGTTTGCACTGAAATAAGGGAAAAATCCTTTTTTTAGATTATTCTGAAAATGCAAAACTGTTTTATTTTATTCCTTTATTTTCTATTCTTTTAAACGTATGGACTGTATATACTGCAAATAATAGAAATACTGCGAAAATATGTGTTCTTTGCTATTTTGTGAAGGTTTTTATTAACTGCAAACTGAGGTCTGGAATAAACTATTCAAGTTGGGGCTTTTAATAAGAACACTAATTCATGTTTTAACATAAAGCATGACTTCCTCAGAGTAAGAGAGTTAACTCATGCTTTATGTTGAAACATTAGCAGGTGCTCTTATAGCTTAAAGTATAATTGTGTGCTCCAGACCTCCTCCCTCAAGGTTCTGTCTCAGTTGAAAGTAGAAGTTTGTACACTAGCAGGGCCAAGAGAAGTGTTCTTTCTTTCTTCATGCTAATTTGAATGCTGGTATCCCTGTAAAATAACTGTAAATGCACATCTTCATACCTTTTACATTACACAAATTCATACATTTTTCTATAAAAGATATTATACTGTATATATGAACTTGTGCAGCTTTGAACAAAATAAAGTGGCTTTTATACTGAAATGTAGATTGAACTACAGTTAACTTTTACTGTATTTAGTTGAAACATGTTTGATTTCTTAGATTGTCCTTATTAACATTTTTACTAACCAGATCAAAGTATTGTAATGTAATATATCTGAAACTCCCCTTGCCCTTCCGCTATCTCTGCATCATTTTTTCAAGGGCACCATTGCTGCATCCGGGGCTTAGCGCCACCCAGACTCGATTATACTCAGTAAGGGACACATACACAGACAGCTGTGGACTCCATAGGTGCATAGTAGGTCTGTTATTACTATCTGCTTGGAGGAAGTGTTCCACCCATGCGCAGTAGATTGCAACGCTACCACTTGTAGCGGAGTGGCTGTGCAGACTTGTTTTTGCGGTAGGCAAACGTCTGCACAGAGCCTACGTGAATCGCCTCTGATGACGCCATGCAGACTCCAGTGGGCCCTAGCACACCGTATATTTTGGCTTTTTGTTTCTTGTTAGGGGGCGACCGCTTGTGACTGTATTCATTATTTTAGAAATTAAGTAACAAAGTATAAGAGCACAAAATTCTGTGAAAAAGGGAAGGTTGGGGTGGTGGACTAACTCTAATAATTTTTGTTGCCAAAACTTAACTAGTTTGTTTTCACACCGTTTACTACAAACATACAACCGGTTGTATGTTTAATATTGGGAGTGTTTAAGCTATGAGCATGTGTTGTATTAAATGCACCTGTGTCATGTAAAGGATTTATGTACATGGCTTGGCTTTGTAGTTCTTCTTTTTTGTTATTAACCCTTCTGTTGTCTTCCCGTTAAAATTGAAAATCAACAACAAATTTTGTTGACGCTTCTTAATCAATGTTTTTAACTTTTTCTTACATTTTTGTCCCTTTTTTTCAACACTTTTTTTCAGTGTTTTTTTTACGTTTAACACTACGTAACACTAACTTATTAACTTTAGTTTTACAGTTATTTTTGGAATTTGTGGTCAGTAAACCTCATTTATAGGAAATTATACCTAATGTTTGAGTTAGAAAAGCAGAAATAAGGAATTATTACTTTTACTCAATACTATTTCAAAACCACTTCCATTTGTTTTTTTCAAATGCTATAAAATTGAATAAGACGCCCCAAAATTAATGAAAGTAGAGATTTGTACTTGGCAAAGAGTGTTGTGTGGAATCAATCATGTTATTTTGGGGAATTAAAAAGAAGACTTGATAAAGAAAAACGGGTCAATTTGACCAGAGGACAACAGAGTGCCACATGGGTTTCTTGGAGAAAATGTATATACTCATAATTCATACTCAGTGTAATAACCAGTAAAAAAGTAAAGCAAATAAATGTTAACGAACCCCGCGTTTCACTGCCACTATCCTTACTAGTGCACTAGTGTGTCTGTGTCTCCATCTTACTTATTTATTATTCATTCTGCAATGAAGTCATAGTCTACAAGAGGTGGAATAACTGTCAGTCTGAGTTAGACTGGACTCAGAGGACATGTGAAATATGTGTCTACTGGGTGATAAGTAGACTGGAAGCAGGTTTATGTAGTGTCAAGCTGCATTGCTCCAAAAGCATCTAAAGCTATTTAGATACAACTGAATTGCTTGAAAATTTAATATGATGATTGTGATGTGGACACCAAAAGTAGAGAAGTACACAGATTGGGTAATTCTTACTGAAAATGTGAGTTACTGTGTTTCATTACTAGCCACTTTGCTGCCATGAACTATGGCACTTTGGATCGGAGCTGTCTGAACACGTATGCATGCACACAAATACAGTTTGTGTACGCACACTGGGCTTCCTTACAATTGGGATTGAGTTTCATTACTGTTCTACGTGAGCTGCTGCAGAGATGTGCAAGACGGTTACAAGAGCAGCTCCACGGTTAATTGCCTGCTTTCTTTGGTCCATTTGGCTCAACTGGAGCCAAATGTATATGTGAGTATACTATTAAACTAGTGTACTCACAACCATCTGCACATGCCCCCAGCTTCTTCTTTCAAACGTTTTAAGGAAAAGCAGTTTGTGTCTGGGGAAAAATAAAACTGCAAAAATAAGGATATTCCAGAATTCATTCACTCATTTTGCCTTCAGAAAAGCCTGAAATATACATGGATTCAACACACTGGTGGTTGCTCCATCCATCCAACACATTCAAGCTGCAAACCTTCTTTTGAGTCCATCTAAGTTCCTGAAAACATCTTGAGTGACACAAGACATGACCCTGAAAGTGTAGAGTGTGGCCATGAGGGAAAGCACCTGGTCAACAACAATGCTGAGGTACACTTTGGAATTCATCTTCACTTGGTATGTGAATCACAGATAAAACATCCATTACACCATCAGCTAAACTGTATCTGTATATTTGACAGACGTCAAATCAATGTTGAACACATCAGGAACCATTTTTTGGACTGCAACTAACAATTATTGTTATTATTGTTAATCTGCAGATTGTTTTCTTGATTAATTGATTCATATAAAATGTCAGAAAATACTGATAACTTCCTAAAAGCCGGGTTAGTGTCTCCAAATAACTAGCTGGTACTTTTTATCTACAGTACATCCTACATCCTCATACCTAAACAGCAGAATAGGTCACAAAATGACATAAATGATTTACTGCTGCATGGTGACTATAACACATAACCAGGATGGACCTATTCATTTAATAGGGTTAGGGTTAATAGCGTTGTAAAATGGATCTTGTTAAGTTTTTATTGACAAAAATACTTATTAAATTTGACATGGACTGGCTTAAAACGAGTCATGTGAAACTACTAAAATAGGGATAAGGATAACAAGACGTCACAGACCTTATAATGTCACGGACTAAGGTCCACAAAACTCACTACTACACGTCGTTGCGATGCAAACCGCATCACAACTTTGATTGGTCTGCTTGGCAGTGGCCTTGGTAGCGTTGCATTTCACCCTTCTCATTTCCTGGTTCTCCTTCTCCACAAACAAGATGAAATCAAGGAGGGTTAACTTCTTGCTACAGATGTCTCACCGTGGTCAGAAAGAACCAGAGAGAACTTTGTTTCTCCCACTATGGCCCTTCTATTCTTTTAAAGACACCGATGCACAAGTATAAACTTCAGGCCACTTAAGTAGGCTATGGCTCTGCATGGAGCCTCCGCAGAACCATAAATTAGACTTTAGGTAGATTTTGTCACATCCTCATTTGCTCATGCGATAATTAGCCAACTACAGCCACAAGAGGTCACCGCCTAATAATAAACTTCATCATTAGTTGTGAAGAACTGCTGGCTCAATCAAACTACAGGGTTGTTTTCTGGGTGAGGACGGCCTGGACTTACAATAAGTGCATTCAACCATGAAGATACCATTTAAAAGTTGCGTAAATCAGGCGAGTGCATACAATTAATCAAATTAATCAAAACTGCTTCAAGTGCTACATTTTAGAAACAAGAGCGAGAGAAATGTATTTCTTTAAGAATTTCGTTCTTCTGGGGACAAAATTAAAAACTGAACTTTTTTTGCCGCTTTTTCTGACGTTTTTTGGGGGGGTGTTGTATAATGCAGACAGTCCAACAGCTTTGTTGTCATTACTTATAATTCCTCATGAGGGCGACAGCATTGCAATACTCTAACATTTTGTTAAGAGGACAGACATTACTCAAAGCTTTAACAAAGCTTTTAGGATACGCCGTGTAGTACGACTGTGGTAGCTGACAATTACAATACAGCAAGATCTGGAAACATCCATAGCGAAATGTTTCACTTCATGGATACACCAGTAGGGTCAGGAGGATTATGTGTTTGTATGCCAGACTCATTGTTTGCTAGAACTTGTCAGCTTGGGTTTCAAATGGCATTTGTGGGTGGCTATTGCGAACCCCAGGACAAGTTGAACAGCTTAGCTCTTAGGAAATGTCACTCACTCAGTCATGAAGTTAGAGTCTGACCAATGAACTTGTAGCAATTTATCATCGGAAGCCTATCGGTTACAGCGCTCATGTATTTACTTCATGGTCAACAGTGAAAGAGAATGGACCCTTGTTCTGCACTGCCAAGGGGTGTGTCAGCGAGAGTACGACTCAGGTAGGTACCCACAGCTTCTCTGACGAGGAGCATTTCACAAGAATTAGGGATATGTCCAACAAAGTAATGCTATACATATAGACAACCAGCAATGGGAAGGGGGGAAAATGACGTTTTAGAGTGCAAGATAGATCACAAACACATATTCTATAGTGCTCAGACATTATACTAAGATATATCCTCTTTTTATATATAGTATACCTTGATCATTTGATACCATATCTACGTTAAACACTGCAAACCTTTTGTGCTTTACATTAAAGATTCAAGATTTCTTTATTGCCATTCCACAGTACACTGTAGTACGAAATTACGTGCAAAGTTCACAGCTTAAAAAATACAGCACAGAAACAATTAAAAACACTGTAGATATGGGTGTGCAGAGCATGTAGAGACAAACACATACAAAACACATTGCAATTATCCAGTACATTTTGCAGATAATACTTACTATCACTGGAGTAAGATTTTGAATGCAGAACTTTTACATCTATCTGAGTAATTTGCTGTTGTAATGCTAGTAAAGAATTTGAATGCTAGGTGAATATTGGCTCTCATACCAATTTGCTACATGGCAAGAAAATCTGTCTAAAGCGATGTTGGGCAGCAGTCCAAAAGGGGACAGTGGGACATTCTGAGTGAGCTTTTGGGTCAACTTAAAAACAAAAAACAAATAAACTTGATTGTAACAAGTTGCGGGATTAGCGCTTTTATTTAAGTACCTTCAACGTACTTAAATAACCAGCTCTACCATTAGCAGTGCCGAGTCTAGCTCACTCCACAACAGACTAACAAGGATCACACGAGATACACAGCATTCAAATGACAATAGACGTAGGGAAAAAACTATGTTGGTGTGAAGCAGTGGTGGAATCAGGCTATCAGAGGGGCAGGGACCACCAGAACACAAAGGTTTTGTAGCATGTAGCAGCCTATAGGGCACCATACTGTACGTGTACACCACCGCCGACTTGCAAAAGAAGCTCTGGCCACCCTGTCAAGGACACTTGTCAAAAGAAAGGGGAAGCTTTTGACGCTTTGGCCTCTCTGATGTGGCAGCATCCTATGTTTGATCACGTTCAACAACCGATGAAAGAAGAAGCACAAGCAGCCATTGCACAGCCAATAAATTGACACTAGAAACCTTTTATGAATGACAGATATAATGACAGAATTTTTAGAACCGTTTGGCCACATTTGCTCAAACAAGAAGCATCAATTAGCCTAAATATATAAAACGCTAATTCATTTGTGTCGAGTGATGGCTAAATGTGCTAACATACGTCAACTTGCAGTTTGCAGGACAATTTAAACAGCATTTTCTCGGAACTAATGTTTTGATATAGTAATGAAAGTTCACATTGTCTGTTTCTCTGGGATCAACCAGCGTTAAGGACGTCTAAATACCGATTGGTTGCTAGTCTCTGAACCGCATCATAGCTCATTACTAAAGTTGACCAAACTTCAACTTTCTGCTTGATGCTCTGGTCATTCAGGTGCATTCTGGGCGTGCTGGTCTCACATGGAGGTGTGTTCAGGTGCATACTGGGCGTGCTGGTCTTACAGGGAGGTGTGTTCAGGTGCATTCTAGGTGTGCTGGTCTTACAGGGAGGTGTGTTCAGGTGCATTCTGGGCGTGCTGGTCTTACATGGAAGTGTGTGCAGGTGCATACTGGGCGTGCTGGTCTTACAGGGAGGTGTGTTCAGGTGCATTCTGGGCGTGCTGGTCTCACATGGAGGTGTGTTCAGGTGCATTCTGGGCATGCTGGTCTCACATGGAGGTGTGTTCAGGTGCATTCTGGGTGTGTTGGTCTCACATGGAGGTGTGTTCAGGTGCATTCTGGGTGTGCTGGTCTTACAGGGAGGTGTGTTCAGGTGCATTCTGGGCGTGCTGGTCTTACAGGGAGGTGTGTTCAGGTGCATTCTGGGCGTGCTGGTCTTACAGGGAGGTGTGTTCAGGTGCATTCTGGGCGTGCTGGTCTTACAGGGAGGTGTGTTCAGGTGCATTCTGGGTGTGCTGGTCTTACAGGGAGGTGTGTTCAGGTGCATTCTGGGCGTGCTGGTCTTACAGGGAGGTGTGTTCAGGTGCATTCTGGGCGTATTGCTTTATTGAGGCAGCGGGAAGTGATCTCTACATTGACCAAGAAAAATCTGGTCTAAAGTCAATAACGCCGCATTTCATTGTTATTTTAACAGAACATTAGTAAAATGTGCCTAGGCTTGCGCACAGAGCACACACACTATGCTTGTTACACAATCAATCAATCAATCAAACTTTATTTCTAAAGCACATTTAAAAACAACCAGGTTGACCAAAGTGCTGTACATTGACATGAAACAATAAATAGACAAAATACAACACCAGACAAATACAGCATACAGTTCTCATGCCGGATTAAAAGCCAAGGAATAAAAATGTGTTTTTTTAGTCACACACAGGGACACCCAGCAGCAGAAGATTAAAAAAATAAAAATATGACAATGGGAAGTAGTATGACATGATCTGCTCACGCATTTTCACTTCACACTCGAGCAGATCAGTTTCTCCTCCTGAAAATCTCTGCTTCCTGTTCAGCAAATCCTTCATCATAACAGCAATGTGCCAAGGTTCAAGCACGCCTGGGTTTTAAAGGGAATGGGAGAGGACACTCTGATTGATTTATTGCATGTTACACCCAAAACACACCTATGATTAATGAAGACACACTTTTGAACCATGCAAAAGCGTTGGACTTAGTGGACTCTTTTTTTCTCCCGTTAAACTAGCAAGAGTGGATTTGTGCACGCCCTAAATGCACTTGTGCTAGGCGCTTCACGCTATGAGCTTAGAACATATAGGGCCCTTTGAGATTTCCCGTGGTCTGCACTTTCCAGTATAAAAAAACAGCACAATAGTGCCAAGTATTCTTTATTATTATTGGGTTTTTTTTACCAACAAAGCCCCCTACAATCCACAACTGCAAATGTTAGAAAGTGATAATATGGTCATCTGCAATTAGAGACAGATGTACATACCATTACCGGGGTGGTTGGAGTATCATAAAAACCATAGTAATAATCTGTAGATGATCAGTCGTATCATTGTCTATATTCCCACTGAGGGTGAAATCACATTTTGAGACAGGTGTCAAAATATTGCCTAAGTCGTATCTCCAACTGTGCTCATTAAATAAATTCCAGACTAGACCTGTTTGGCAAAACCCTTCTAGGGTGATTACACTGAAGAAGCCATTTACATGCTGGCAGTTAAAATATGGAAAGCTATTACAGTATTCATGTTTCTGGCTATATTTTGACATACATGTAGGACTTTGACTGCTAGGGTTTCAGTTTATTCCCGTGGCAGCATGATGCATACACATTTATTTTAAGTATGAGAACAGTGCTTACAGGATTTGTGGGGAAGTCCCTCTTTTGCTATATTGGGGTGTGTGTGTGTGTGTGTGTGTGTGTGTGTGTGTGTGTGTGTGTGTGTGTGTGTGCGTGTGCTTACAGACATACCAAAGCATCAGGGCATTTAATCACGTCTACCCGTTGTGTTGTATGCCAAGTCACTCTTTCACAAGTCTGTTTTAATGGGCTAGTGGAATGTATCCAGTGATGATTTGAGGCTATCTGTTACTGAGTGAGTAGCTTCTGTTCATCGATGCTGAAAGGAACACCAGCTTATTACACACAAAACATAAACACTCCCACACATGAACCATGCATGCACCTCAACATACTGTCCCTTTTAGGCCCTACAGCTACACAACTAAACCGAATCTGGCAGAGGTGAATGTATCATCTTAATAAAAAAAAAAAGATTTAATTACGTTTTGTTCTGAAACCTAAGAGAGTAGTGAAGACTATGTTATGTTTATTTGCCTTCAGGTCTCTTCTACCAGGGTGGCTTTCACATTCTCAGGCACTCTCATTAAATGGTGTTGTTAAAATCAAAACTGAAATCTCTGCCTTATCTCACAGAGCCTGTCATCAGCTGCGTGATGTAGAGGTTTTTTTTTTTTTTTTTTTTTTAATTTATAACATCAAAAGAATCAAACAGGATTTCCCTTCTGGCTTTCCTTAGATATTCATTTGCAATTACCTTTAAACTAATGAGGTGACTATTATTAGCCGTTAAGGTTTCAAATAAATCAAGTAAGAGTGAATCCTTGAAGTTGAGAAGCTACTTACATGTAAGTTAAAGATAAAGTTAAGTTAAAACTATTGTTGACTTTGTTTGCTCTTATTTTGACAATTCAATAGTTGAGATACATTCACAAACAAGAAAATGAAAAACGCCACCCTTTTTTCTGAGACTTGGGATATGCTATGCTAAACATGTGCACTGAAAGAGTGGCAGTGTTGGGAAAAATACAGAATGTAGTGCATAAATATTGAAATGTGTCCTACATTAGATACATCCTTAAATTGAACAACTATTGTAATATGTAATAACATACAAAGAATCCATGTACGTAGCCTAAGCTAAGTCAGCATGGTAACATGCTAGTGTGTTAGCACATTATGCTGACCACCTGTAATTGACATCAGAGCCGTACTGCAAATGTGGTTAAATTTTGGAAAGCTATTCAAATAATGAAACTATAACATTGGGTGATGGAAAGTGTGTCCTCCTCTTTGTCACACAGCAAATATAAATAATATATGTATGTACATGGTGTTGATTCGGGCCCAGCGTCACACCACACATGGTGCTGATCTGATCGGGAGTGTGCTGGTTGGCTTCAGTTGCACGTTGGATGCCTCACAGCGGCCGGCTTGCCAAATCTCTGGGTTTCACTCCGACAAACAGCCGACTTGGGGGATTTAGTTCCACAGTAATTGTTGTGTGCGATCATTGCTGGGCTCTCACGAGCTCTTTTGCTGTGCCCAAGTGGCCATTGTTGTAATGTTGTTCCCAAGCTGTAATAGGCAGATGGCTGCGAGCCTCGCTGCTCGATCTTGATGGGGCTTTCCCTATACGAATAAATGAGGCCGGCTCACAATGAGGTGTGATGTAAGGTGTTTGCTTTGAAGGATGCTTATTTCAGTGTTCTGAGACATCTAGATGTTGGGTTTGATACATAATCACTTTGCTATGAATTTGTTTTTGGGAAGGAGCTCAGCTAGTCTGGTCAGTCTGTATGACATTGTCCAGTTTTTGCCACCACTTCATGACTTAAAAATGCAAAAGAGATGGGAGAGATATTAGTGTCACTCAAACCAGAAACAAAAAAAATTAAAAAAACCCTATGAATTTTGTTTACTTACCAACCATAGTTATGTTTACATTTAGTGATCACCAAAATGCATACAGACCGTATCCTTGAGGCCTTCCTTATAAAACAATTTGCAAAGCCTATTGGACAACATTTTAATTTTAGGTGTATTACAACCACAGAATGTGAAATTAATGGACAAAGCTTTTTAAATTTTAAAAATCCACTGGATTTCACTAATTTAGTCCAGATATCCATTTCTGGATTTCTGAGGACTATGGTTAGACATAGATAGATAGCTAGACTATCTGTCCAATCGGAGTTTTTTGTTGCACAAATAAAACTACTTTTGATTGTACACGTTCTACCCCAACAAGTTCCTTCCGAGGCTATTTTGCAGTGCTTAGCACCGCCCAAGACAATTGTGATTGGTTTACAGAAAGCCCTCCTCCAGCGTGCTTTGGAGGAGGGTCTGGCAAAGCAATGGGAAAATGGGAACATTACCCTACTTCTCACTCTAATTTTTACCTCAGTAAACATTTTAATAATGTTTTTATGGACTCGCTACTTTGAAGTCTTCTGCAATACCATACAGTATGATGTTAGCAACGCTAACCATGGCACTGTGTACATAAACATAACTCTAAATTTGTTTCTGGGTGTTGCCCATGTATTCACTCTAAACTTTGACCCTCTCACTGTGTGTTTTCATTTCATTAGCCAGCTACCGCTAGCGTTAGCTGCTAACTTAAGAGAAAGTTTTGCCAATTTTCTGTACTGCTGTACATGCTAATGAATGGCATCTGTGCTTACCCGCTGGTAAATCTCTGCTGGATGACTCGCTTCAGAAGAGTTGAAAATCAGCAACTTTCCCTCTTTAACATTTAGCTAAGCGCTATTGCCACCATAACTAACATTGGCTTGGCTGCGTCATCCTTCCCAGCTCCACCCTCTCGCCAAAAATCGTCACATTCGGTTGAAAAAAAAACAAGATGGCGATGGCGATGGCAGTCTACAAACCAATTGGTGTTGTCACGGATGCTACGTCCATTGTTATTACACTCTATGATTACAATGTTTGTGGCTGCTGCCAACTGTCAACTGCCAGTGTAATAGAGTGAAACTATTGGCAAGACTGTATATCCCTGCATGCTCCTGTGCGTGCACATACACTACATACTATTGCACTTGCCCATTTCCATGGACCAGCTTTGCAATGCTCCATAGCACCTCTGGCGGCTAAAAACTCAACCAGGTACCTTTAAAAAGTTCAAATGCAGTATTCAAAACACGGCATGGGGTGTTTTTCCCCTATCGCAATTTTTTTTTGACCAAAACCGTCCACACTGAACAAATTACAGCAATGTTTGCATCCCTCATAGTCTATGTTCACCGCAGATTCCAAACTGGCCTTTTCACTCACGCAGCTGCTCCTGCACTCGTGTTTGTTAGCTTTCAGAATCAGAAATACTTTATTGATCCCTGAAGGGAAACTCTGTGTTGCAGTTGCACAAACAGTATAAATATCAGAATATAAATATAAATAAAGAAATATAAGGAGTGTGGATATGTACGGTATTTACATAGTTAAAGGAATATTATGATACAGTATTTACATAATTAATTATAATAATAATAGTAGCAGTAGAGTATTGCACACATTTCAGGCTGGTGTTATTGCACAAAATAGATAATATTGTCCAGTTTTAACCTCTAAGTGTGTGTGTGTCAGACACTTAGAGGGAGGAGTTATAAAGTTTAATGGCCACAGGCAGGAATGACTTCCTGTGGCGCTCTGTGGTGCATTTTGGGAGAATGAGTCTGTCACTGAAAGTGCTCCTGTGAATGAGCAGCAAGCCATGGAGTGGGTGCAAGACATTGTCCAAGATGGCATGTAGTTTGGACAGCGTCCTCCTCTCTGACACCACCCACAGAGAGTCCAGATCCACCTCCACAACTTCACTGGCCTTGCGGATCAGTTTGTTGAGCCTGTTGGCGTCTGTTTGCTGGCCACAAAGCCGGTCAGGCTCGGCTTAAACTGACAAAATAATAAAATGCAATCAAAATGTGTGGCTTGTAACAACTTACGGCACATTGCATGTGTTGACTATCACTCAAGCAGAGCTGCAGTTGCTTAAACAGTCATTGAGCCCACAGCCACACAATTCATAGAAGTACACTGAACATGTCCCACAAGGCCTGAGAGGGATAAGTGTAATTAAACTCATGTTTTTTTTATTACACACAGCCGCATGTGGGATGTTTTGATTGCCCAATGAAAATATGTATTAATGATATCTGTAGTGGCAACATGTGGGTGGAGTGACTCCAGCACACACACCAAATGCAGTTGGAAGGCATCAGTGATTTCCCTGAAAATGATTGCATTCTGCCTGAGGAAAAACATAGAATTTGCCAACTCTGTCAAAGTTTCAAAACACTTTAACAGCCTCACTCTTTCTCTCTCTCTCTCTCTCTCTCTGTTTAACCCAAATGTATTTACTCATCTCCGATTTCAATTGCACTCTGGTTTGCTTCTCTCAGTTATCATCTGCTCTTTAAGGGATTGTGGAATTATGTTGGTGGGAAATAATGATACTACATGGTGGTTTGACTAATAACTCAGGTTTGGGTGAGTGTTATTCTTCTAAAATGACCCATATCTGAGCTTCTTATCAGCCCGGTCCTAGTAATAATGTGTTCTAAACTGCTGATGAAGCTCTTCCATTTCTTCCTGGACAAGCAAAGAGACCAATGTGCCAAGAGCTAAGAGGAACTAAGGCCAAGGAGCGAAGGAAAGAGCACACTGAAGTGCTTAAAATGAAGCTGTGTGAGGTCAGGTGTGGGAATCCCTCCCAGCATGAAGCTGAAAGAGGGAAGAGTGACAGAAATGGTGGTGTGGGCTGTGACCTTCTAGGAAAGGTGAAGTCAGAGTTAGTCCGATTTATAGGCAAGAGAGAAAAGCAAGGAAAAAGAACACCAAAATGCATCAAAAGCTATTAAGCAGCTAAATTATTTTTCTAGAAGAGCAATAAAAAGGTATTCAACATTCCCACACTGAATCACAGAACCTGATTCCCGGAAAAGTCTTCCAACCCACACATCCATTTGGCCATGAGACACCTCCATGTTACTTTACCGCTTTCACCTCCAAGAAAGAAAGGAAAAAAAGAACACTTGCTATCATTTGTCTAATGAGCTACAGTATGACTCACTTTAAATAATGAAAATGCAAAACCCATTTCTACCCTAAAAGTCTTTTATTACTGTCACTATTTCCCCCGTTCTCGTGTTACTCCTCCCATCATACTGGACTGATTTGTGCAAGAGAGAAAAAAAGATGTGGACAAAGTCATGAGAAAATGAAATGATTCTATAAAAGGTCGTGCTCCCTGTGCAGGGCTGAGTGGTTAATTTACAGCTTGGTACTACAAGATGTACTGCAAAAGCCGTGGGGTTTCATTTGATTTAGGTTAGGTAACAGCAGGTATAGAAAGTGCGCTACATTTGCAAGCAGCATGTGGGATGTGGGTGTGTGCATGTGTGTAATGCATGGATGCATAGACGCCAAGTATCGATCTATTATTATATGTGTGTTGGTCTGCTTGACAATCCTATTTTGCAGCAATGAAATTGAAATGAGATGAACAACCAGAGAAATGTATATTTTTAGATACAGCAGATGTTGACAAAGTTTCCTTTTGGGGACATCATTTGAAATTGGAAAAAAGTAACAAAAGGGATTTTTGCAGTTCATAGAACATAACGTTCCTAGAACCCTTTTCCTTTTGTGTTCCCGACTGGACCAATTTGGGGGATACAGGGCAGGGTCTCTTCCCTCTTTCGCATAGGAACCCTTAGGGACCTAGCAACGTCTGAAACACAAACAGTACCTATTCTTCACTGTCCTACGTATGCTAACCATAGACCGTTAATATTAATGGACAGAGCATGTGTGACGTCACCCATTGGTTTGTGGAGATCAGAAATGAGTCGTCGAGTTTGCGTTTATGGGCGCAGCCATCGTGGTTGCGGATGTGACGATTTTAGAGGAGAGGGCGGGGAGAGAGGAGCCACAGACCGGGTGGGCGGGATCTACAGTCTATGGGCGGGATCTGACTGACGTTAGCTGAGAGCTAGCACCGCTGCTCTACCGTTACCTTAGCTACCACTTTCACTGCCAATGTGGATGCAACTGCTGCTGAATAATTCAAGGTAAGATTTAGCTTCACTAACGCTAGGTTTTAACTATATCTTTGTCCCATATAGTCTATGGTTATATAACATATAAGAGTCACATTGCAAAGTAAATGTGTCTGAAGTTACCATGTAAATTGTCTGTAACGTTAGCTTGCCACTTAGCTAGCTATGGTTAAACATGCTAACGTTAATTTTCTACAAATCGAAGTTTACTTCTAGTATTAACGTAGTGTCAGCGAAATGCAAACGGCGATTGTCAATGCTTATCATTATGTAACGCTATTAGCACATGTATAACCAAGTTTCTTATAACGTTTGGCTAACTGTAATAACCATAATGATCCGATAATGTGCTACTGTTTCCCCTTTCAGTCTATAGTTGGGGCATTTAACCTTGACATGCTGTTAAGAGCTAATGTTAGCAGAAATAAGCTCATTTAACTTACAGTTACACTAAAGAACAATGGACTGTTGATTCATGTGTATTGTATTCTCCTGGATAATTAATCAAGTACAGTTACATGCTAGTGTGCATAGATATTTAACTATGAGGGGCTCAAATGGAAATTGATGATTCTTTCATTCTTTCAGAAATAACAGTGCTGAGAGCCACGATGGCATGTCCCCCAACCCCCGAATGCCCCAGAAGTAAGCAATAGTAATAGTTCATTTTCTTTTTTGCTATATATTGTACAACATTAAACTTTTTACCAGACTTTTTTGTACAACTAAGCCAAGGTAATAATGCATTTTCAAATAGTGTGTAATTAAGAGTGCTGTTCATTTATCCTTTTTCTCTATAGCGTAAAATATTTGCTGGGCTGGTCTGCGGTGGAAGAGACTTCTCCCTTTCTTTTACCAGTCCCTACAAGGAAGAGCTGTCCCGGACGTCCTCCTTATTCACTGAGACCTGAGAGATGTCAAGGGCGGTAACCTCGCAGGAATGAACGAGAACCTGCAGCACCTCCACCTGCAGTATCCAGGCATGATAGCACAAGTGCTATAAGCTTTATATGTTGAGCTGTATTTTTATATTGTGATTTGTAATGTCAACCATTTCTACTGTAATTAACAGTGTGACACTAGAGATTCAACAACCTCTTTATTATGCAGACATGTCTAGTGACAGTTAAGTTTGCCTTTACCTTAACCCACAGCAGTGTTTTATGTGTGGAATTTACACTTGTAAAAGGTGAACTACATTATTTAATTCATACATTTTTAAAAATCTTAAGTGTTTGGTGTATGTATTTTTTAAGTTGATGCCCATTTCAATGTGAAATAAAGGTCCTTCTAAAGCTACATTTGTTGTTTTTATGAAGTAACTATAATAGGAACATCCAGCATTGTAGTCATACAAGAAGACTTTGGAAATTTCATAGAATTTGTAATTGATTAAAAGTGTCTTTCTATTTTGGCTTTAATACACATAAATATAAACATTTTGCACTAGGTGCTGTTTAATCTGTGCAGGGCTATTGTAAAATCATAACTTATGATCACAAATTGCTAAGGAGAATTAAACAACTTATTTAATTGCCGTAACTGTAATGATTAAATCAAATGTATTAGGTACATTTGATTTAATCATTACAGTTATACATTTTCAAAGTATGAAAACTAAAAACCATACAAGGATATGCAATGTCAATATTTAATTCTAACAGTACATAAATACATAAAATATACAAGACCCTTTATGTGAAATTACCAAAAATACTTTCACCTGGGAAAGTGGTGACTGCTAGAGTATTTTCATTATTTTATTCCAGTTTAATATTTATAAAATAGTTTTAATCCACTACTTAATGTTACTACGATCACCTATCAAACTACAGCAGAAACTAAGTCAACCACAAGAAATTGAACCTCTAAATACCAAGTGCTAAAAGTTGGTCCGTCCTTTCAGCAGAAGAAGCTGAACCAAAAATTATTTTCTGGCATCATTATAATCAGAACACATTTGAGAACTTTGGATGTGGTCAACGCAGTCTGGTTTCCACATCCAGATGAAATGGCACCAAATACACCGCTCTATACACCAGGTCTTCCGTCTGTAGGCTCTGGTCATTCAGTTTTCAGTGTGGATACCTTTGTAGTTACAGTAAAAAGACAAACATGTAGTTAAGGCATGGTAGGTCACAAATAATTATATTAATATATGAGCTAATATATGAGACACACTAAATAATGCATTTAAATTAATAATACCTGCTTGTCTCTGAAAAACTGATCTTCCTCAAAGTGTGAACTGCAGACGGGACTTTTCGTGCTTCCATTTGCTGGTCTCTCTCCTAATGTTCACCAACCATTGCTTCAGCCTGGCATCATCAAAAGGAAGTCTGTTTGGAAAGAAATTCATGTTTCATACATCCCGAAGGTGTATATACTATCAATTTACACTAACAAGGCACCACATCTGCTGTATGCATCTGTAATGCAAATTATTTAAATGTATATTTAATAGATTAATATAATGTAATACCCCAATGTAACTTTACAATAATGTCTAATTGTTTCATGTGCGCCATTTTATCGCTAACAATCTGACCCACTCCCCCGCCCGGAGACCTCCAAGTCAACGCGCTCCCCCCGCAGCTTTGTCCGCTGTGTGGGTGCTGCCGCGGCGAGGGTGACGGGGTATATGCCCGGTATCCTCTCGCCCAGAAAAATATGCAACCCCGACTGGGGTGCGGTGTGCCGGGCTCGCCCTGGCCGCCCTTTGCCCGCCTCCGGTAACGTTGCCCAAACTTTCGGGATATATTTGAGTCAAAAGCAGGTCTACGTTTGACGTACAAATCCGCCACACGAAACTCAGATGTGAGGGGTTATTTCTAAATCAAACGCTGTCCCAAAACAACCTTACCCCGTGCTAACAGGGTTTATGAATTTGCAATATAACGTTAGCTACATCAGGCTTTGATTTTAAGCTAACGTTACCATTACATGCGCAATAATACCACCTATTACAGATCACAGGCGAGATCGTTGTGCATACCTACTGTAATCGACTGTAACATTAAATATATTTTAATACGTTTATACATAGACTGTATGCGTTTATACGGTCTGCATAGCATTATTAGTTAGCCCGCTAGCTTGCTTAGCAAGGTGCAATCTAGTAGCTAGCTAACTGATATTAATTGAGATGCTAACGTTGGCTAACGAAAAACTGTGTTAAAACAAAATATAATTTTACTTACCAGAAAAACTGAACTGCCGATTCCTTTGAGTGTCTTGCCGTGCAACCGACCGCTAAACAAGACAATGTTATCCGACCAAAGTGTCAAAGTCACTGCGATGAAACGTAGGCAACCCCGTGCCATGGACAAGCTTTTGATTGACAGGCCGTGAACTGTCAATCACACCATAGCCACGCCCTAAAACACCCCGGCTTTATCGCCGATTTTAAAATCAACGAGACCGTAATTTAAAAAATGAACATTATTCTGTGTTGCAGAAGACTTAAAACTAGCGATCGAGACCACAAACTCATTATGAAGATGTTTACTGAGGTAATAAATCAAGTGAGAATTGGCTCATTTCTCCATAGACTTCTATAGAAACCAACTTCTTTTGCAACCACGCGTGTCGCCCTCTGCAGGAATTCAGATAGAATGCAGGTTTAAGTTACTTCCGCATTTGCTTCACTTTGCCGAACCGGATGCTCTGTCCATTAATATTAACGGTCTATGATGCTAACCCATAAGACAAACATCACACATTCAACCAGCTAACTGTTAATGCTAGTTCAACTTTGCCGTGGTTTGTTGTATGTGGTGCTAATGTCAAGTGACCACGCTATAAAGACCGTTGGCGTGCATGCGTCCCTCCCTTACCCCTCCTACCAGTTCCTACGGCCACTTGGCTGTGTGAATCCCAATGGCAAAACCGGTTTTGGGAGAAGAGTAGTTAGTAGAACTGTAGAAATGGACTGTTCCTAGAACTACGTTCCTGTAACTACTTGGTCAGAAAGAGGCTAATATTTCGCAGAATATTGCAATATGTTTAAAATATCTTATTGTGATATAAGTATCGTGATTCAGTGGCATGATTTAAAAAGTAATACAGTAACTGGCAGAGCATAAGCGCTACTGAAGCATCCATGCATGCAATATGCATCAACTTTAAACTCTGTAATGTCCTCTGAAGCAACTGCCCTGTGAGCAGCAGTTACTAACCGTACGTTCACACCACCACCGACGAGAGCGTCTAAAGTTAGCAAAAGTCGTTCATTTTCAATGGAAGCCGGCTGATCTCAGCTGCAAGGAGCGGCAAATCTGTCAGTGTCGCGTTTTGAGCTTGTTGCGTGTTGCATGCGTCAATCAGAAAGTTTATGGTAATGAGCTATGACACGGTTCAGCGGCAAGCAGCGGCTAACGCCAGCCGCCAATGGGAATATAGACATCCTGGCCCGGAGAAACATACGATGTAAACTTTGGTTCCTACCAAGACATTCATTCTGATGACAAGCTCATAATTCGCCATTGCTAGGTTACCTATCGTTTATGATATAACGTTGGTTGTACATAGAAACCGGTTAACGTTAGCTGCCGGTCACATGGTCTCTAACGGTCCCTCCCAGTGAATCCTGCACAGGTCACTAGGTTAGTCTGGATCACTAGGTTAGTCTGGATCACTAGGTTAGTCTGGGTCACTAGGTTAGTCTGGATCACTAGGTTAGTCTGGGTCACTAGGTTAGTCTGGATCACTAGGTTAGTCTGGATCACTAGGTTAGTCTGGCGGCTGCTGGCTCTGCCTGCACGCCGCTACGGCTCAGCAGCTAACGAGCAAGCTAACTGCTAACAGACCCCGCTGCGACCACTTTACAATACAACTTCTGTCATTATATATGTAATTTATAATGTACTTTTTGACAAGCGTCCTTGCCGGGGCGGCCAGAGTTTTTTTCCAGCTCAAGTTGGTAGCGGTGTGTACGTACGGTAAGGAGCTAAAAGGAGAGTGGCCAGACAAACGGTCTTTATAAGGCTAACAAGACATTTGATTGAAAAGAGCAGTTTCCAAGTAGGTTCCATATACAAGATGAAAATGACATTGTTTTAATTATCTTTGATCATCTACCATAGCTCTATTATGCACATAATACAACCAAGAAAGCTCGTTGAAACGGAAGACTTTAATCGATCAGATATTGTTGGTAAAATAGAAAAAGCACTGCTCTGTGGTTTATTACCATTATTGAAAATAAGGACATATATCGCTTTAAAATGTTGATATTGGCATGTAATAAGGCCACAACGAGGAAGGAACTGGTTGAAATGTGACCCTCCAAGTCCAGGACAGTGGCTGGGCATTGTAATTGTAATCTGTTTTGATTATAAAGCAGGTCAAGCTGCTATATAAATACTGTGAAAGTATCAAAACGCTCAATCCACAGAGAAATGCACACACTCAGTATTCAGAAACTGTGCCGCTAAACAAGCAGTCAGAACTCCTGTGCAGTTGTGATGTCACAAAGTTTACAGTCATTCCCCGCTGAACGTACACTGTAACAAATTTAACGTAAAATTTACAGTAACTTACTAGCAACTATTGGCCAGCAAGTTACTGTGAATTATTTTTACAGTAAAGGTACTGTACTTCCAAATACAGTAGTTTACTTTTTACAGTACTATAGTGGCTTTATTGTGATTTTTTTTACAGTAATACTTTGACTACTGTGATTTCAACTGTAATACATAGACTACTGTGATTTTGTCATGTTGACAAGGTTGTAATGTACCTTTACAGCATTCTACTGTAAAAATCATATACAGTAGTGTTACTGTGAAATCTAAAGGAAATAACTGGAGATTTCACAGCTGTTATTTACAGTGTATGGTGCAGAGACTCCGAGAGCACAGGAAGACGCTGACCAATCAGAGCAGACTGAACTTTTTCAGTAGAGGTTCTTTTAAAGAGACAGTGTTGAGGATGTGTTTTTTTTTTTAATTAGAGCATGTACACTACCGGTCAAAAGTTTGGGGTCACTTCTACATTTCCATACCACTCCATTATAGACAGAATACCTGCTAATTTGGGTGGGGGGGCTGATCTTTAATGCAATATCTACATTGCCCATTATCAGCAACCATTCATCCGATGTTCCAAAGGCACATTCTGTTTACTAATCTATCATTTAAAAATAACAAACTAGAAAAACATTGGAGAACCATTTTACTATTATGTAAGCACATAATGTAATCTGATTACTGCCCTGGTTAAAAAAACAATGCAACTGATCTCAGCTGGCATTCTGTCTACAATGGAGTGCAATGGGAATTTCTATGTGACCCAAACTTTTGACCGGTAGTGTACATACAATCATGAACCTGAAAATGAGCCTCATATGGGACATTTAAGAAAGCTTTAACCTCCTAGATTTAGATTAAATATTTATTTTATTAGGAAAATGCAAAGGAATCAACATTTCTGTAAATGCGCCAGTCGGCTAATTTTCAACTGTAGTCCTAGTTACCAATAGGTAACATTCTATAGAATGCATGTCTTTATGGTGGGGAAAAACAGGAGCACCACCTACGCAAACAGGGTGAGAACATACAAACATCACACACAAAGGCCCTTCACGGAAAAGGGATCAAGCTGTGAGGCAGCAGTGCTAACCACTGAGCCACAGTGCCACCTATGACATCATATATCACACATACACATATATTATGTCACAGACCTCGTTATTTCATTCTACTGTAGAGGACAACTTGTCACTTTCTTCCTTCTTGTCTATCTCACACTCTCTCCAAGGCTTGTCTCTTCTCCTCTCTCTTTCTGGACCATAAATCTTCCTGTTTCTCTAAGTGGATCCTGGGCGTTTGTCCCAGCCCCAACGCCTTTCTCCCAGGGTATTTATGAACTCTTTGTACTCATTTATCACACCATGACACGGCCTCCTTGACAAAGCAAATCAGTCCTGTATATTAATGGCATTTCAATATGATGTAATGCCGCCATCCATTTCTATCTCTAAACACACTGTATTACCTCCACTGGGTGTGAAAGGAATTTATATCTAAGGACTTCTCATGAGCTCTTTTCAGACTTAAATACGTCACATTGCCAGCTTCACCCATCTGTTAAAGTAGTGGCTATTTGGAATTCAAACATATTCTCTCCATTGCATACATGTTCGGTAATTGTTCTAATCAAATATGACAAGATGATTACAGATTGTGCTGCAATGCTTGTGCAATATTACTCCTATGGTGCACAAAGTCCTATTTCCTTCTCACCAAGATGGCGGCTCATTGTTGTTATTCAGTAGATAAAATATAAAATTGTGTTGCCTTTTCAACAGTCCAACTATGTCCAGTCCAAGTTTTGGCTTTTAGGTGTAAAGTTGTGACTTTCATTGTATTCACATTTTGCTCATGTGTGATTTTTTTGTTTGTTTGATGTGCTAGCTATACCTAAACGGCATTAATCAGCTCGTTGACCACTTGAGGGCAGCGAAAAAAGTTGTGAACATAACAGTGACGTATCACCTTATGGTGATGTCCAAACAAAGCTTCATGAACCATTAGTTGAATTTGTTGACCAGCCCGTTTTCACACTTAAATAACTGCAACATGTAGTGTTCAGGTGTTACAAGTGACTTAATGTGTATATATTCTCTAAGTCCCAAGACATGGTGCTTTTTGGATGCTTTTATATACCTTAGTGGTCCCTAATACTGTATCTGAAGTCTCTTTTATATAGACCTTAGTGGTCCCTAATACTGTATCTGAAGTCTCTTTTATATAGACCTTAGTGGTCCCCCAATACTGTATCTGAAGTCTCTTTTATATAGACCTTAGTGGTCCCTAATACTGTATCTGAAGTCTCTTTTATATAGACCTTAGTGGTCCCCTAATACTGTATCTGAAGTCTCTTTTATATAGACCTTAATTTAGCCTTGGTGCACAATTACAGCCACTAGAGCCAGTCCTACAATGGGCCTTTCTTAATATGTGTCATTTCTGTGTCTGTAGGTATTGAGGAGGAGAGTGTGAATGTGTGTGCGTGTATGTGTGTGTGGCTTTCAGACTTTGCTCGTCTGAAAGCCATGATGTCTCTCTGTCATGGGTGGCACAAATTTTCTGAGTGGGCCAAGCAGAGAAAGTGGAGGTAACCTTGCCCCTTGCGACCTCATAAGGGGAAAGATTCCAGATAGGCCCATTTGCGCTTTCATTTTCTCAAAGTCAGAGCCGGATACCCAGGGCTCTGTTTACAACTATCACCATTTCTACCCACTGGGGGACCATAGGCAGGCTGGGGGAACGCATATTAATGTTAAAAATCCACATAAAGTGATATTTTCATGACATGGGACCTTTAAACAAATCATGATTTCTATTATTTCAAATTATTTAAGCTACCCTACAAGCTTTACCCGTACCCCCTAGCAACAATCTAAGTACTGCACCCCCCAGAGCACAAGTACCCCTGATTAGGAATCACTGGTGTAAACCAATAAAACAAATAAAGACAATGAATCCATTTTGCAATAGCACAAAGCTGAGGGAACCGCCACTGTACTCATGCTAATGGGCCAATCAAACAACTTGAAGAGTCAGTTCTTAGAACTGCTACTTATGTTTTGAAACTCCACATGCCCAGGTATGTATTCAATCAACCTGACAGGTGAATAACAACCAGGGTTCACTGCATGTTTTTCATTGCACCACTATTTTTATAATGCCCAGCAAAACACACTTTTTATGGCCCTTGAAGGTAAATGCATGCCAGTGGCTTTCAAGAACAACAACAAAAGGCATGAGTTCTTGTTTATCAAACCAAAAGTATTTATTCTTTGAAAAGGAAGACATACTAAAACAGAAGGAAGTTCCCTGAGTGACACCTTCAAACTAAATGGTTGCTCCACCTTAAAAAGTCGAATGATAAAAAAAAAAAATAAACAGGCTCTGATGTAATGTTGTCATTGTAGAGTATATGTGCAACATTGCAGCATCTGAACAGCAGACATTGGGATAATAATGCTGAGCTGGCATTTTGGCAGGCAACCCGCTATCTGTTCTGGATTGAGTTTATACAAAAAAGAGGGGTGGGGGGGGCGTGCAGATTGCAGTCTTTGCATGTCCAAAATTACTCCTGCACAGTGCAATTAAAACTTTGTTGGGAGGAACACTTCATACAAACACTCTAAAATCCACGGTGAGTTTTTACAATGTTACACTTTTTTTTTCTAAAAAACAGTGAAATTGGCTCGAGTCAAAAAAATGGATTGCCTTATAGTTTCTCTGAGAAGCCTCAAAAGGTAAACACTAGCTTGGCAAAGTCAATATTTACTGCGTTTGAGGCCGGGTACTGGACCCCTCTTATAGTCTGGAGCCTTTCTGTGTGTTGTTTAGCTCTACGGGTTAGTACTGTACTGAAGTCAGCCTTTGAACTCGGGTCATATTCTATTCACATCTTTTGATAAACGTCGAGCAAGATGAGGGATTGTCACTTAGCAACCACAGTCAACAGGGCCGGTATCAGAGAGGTAGAGATTGATTGTTAGAAGTGTGTGTGTACGTTAGCTGTGTTATCATTGGCTCTGGACACAAGAACCCCCCCCCCCCTTCCCTTTGACAAATATGGTTGCACAATCAGATTGTAGCAGGGTGGATAAACTGCGTCCAAGCTAAGCATGCAAACCTGGAATCTGCAAAGAGTCGACTGTGGCATGATGGAGATTTTTCCGATACGTCAGCGTGATTTCTGTCAGGAGATTTAACCATCTAAAGAGCCAATTAGAGATGTTGGCTGTTTTATTTTTGAATGAATCCAAATCTTTTGGTTTCATCAACGTTTCCCACATGCTTGCTCAGCATTAGTAACAGATGTCAATAACAGAGAGCACATAGAGGCTGATGATGTGACCAGGGGCAGATGTAGTATTACAACTTCCTGAATATAATGACCCTGGCTTAAATATCATTATTTTAACTCTCTGTGGCATTTCACTCTAAATGGGTTTACAATGTAGGTGCACAGCAGATTAACCTTATATTGGTTGTTAACTGTGAGGAGCGAGGGTGTAAAAGTTCTCTCACCACTATGTGAATCTGAGACGCTCCGTTGTCACTGGTATCATGAAAGCCATGTTTGCTGCCAGAACGTCAAAAGAGAAGGATTAGCCAGGGCAAAAAGCAATAACACGCCGGTCCATTCAAGGATACAGCTGGTGTTATTCTATATTGTTCAACAAATGCCATTAAAAAACACTCTTCCATCTGTTAAAGACGTTCCGACCGTGTCTGTGGCACTTAATCTGTTTTTTTCTCAAGGCATAAATCTTCAAAAAACAAGTCACAAATAAATAGCTTTTTTTATACCTCAAAAGTTCAGTAATTTCCTACAACTGCTGGGCCTTGTAGTTTTTAGCAACTGTTACTCAAACAGGATTAGCTATTGCTTTTGCATGTTGATGACACAGACTTGAAGTAAAGTAAGCCAATCACAATTGTTTTGGGCGGTGCTAAAAGCTGGACCGAGCCATGGTGCCGCTGCAAGAAAGCCTCGGGAAGGAATGCGTGTACGTTCAGTAGTAGATTTAGTCTTCAACAGAAAATTCTGATTGGACAGATAGTCTAGCTAGCTGTCTGGATTTACCCTGCAGAGATCTGAGGACCAGGTAACCATAGTCCTCAGATTGGACAGCTAGTCTAGCTAGCTGTCTGGATTTACCCTGCAGAGATCTGAGGACCAGGTAACCATAGTCCTCAGATTGGACAGATAGTCTAGCTAGCTGTCTGGATTTACCCTGCAGAGATCTGAGGACCAGGTAACCATAGTCCTCAGATTGGACAGATAGTCTAGCTAGCTGTCTGCTGTCTGACCAGGTTAGTCCTCAGATTGGACAGATAGTCTATCTGAGGACCAGGTAACCATAGTCCTCAGATTGGACAGATAGTCTAGCTAGCTGTCTGGATTTACCCTGCAGAGATCTGAGGACCAGGTAACCATAGTCCTCAGATTGGACAGATAGTCTAGCTAGCTATCTGGATTTACCCTGCAGAGACCTGAGGACCAGGTAACCGTAGTCCTCAGATTGGACAGATAGTCTAGCTAGCTGTCTGGATTTACCCTGCAGAGATCTGAGGACCAGGTAACCGTTGTCCTCATAAATCCACCAAATTTAAAATCCCAACACAAAGAAAGCAGAAGGAAACTGAAAACACATGCATGCGGCGGAATTTCCTGCAGCACCGGAACAATCTCCCGGAAGTGGAACACGAGGAAGATTAACCTGTTGTCCTATATCAATGTTCTTTTTAATTCCCCAAAATAACATGATTGATTCCACACAATGCTCTTTGGCAAGTACAAATCTCTACTTTCATTAATTTTGGTCTTATTCAATTTTATTTGAAAAAAACTGAAGTGTTTTTGAAATAGTATTGAGTAAAAGTTGACATATTCCAGTCTGTGATTATCATCAACATACTTTCCTTTAATTTTAGTCTAAATAATTCCTAATTTCTGCTTTTCTAACTCAAACATTAGGTATAATTTCCTAAAAATGAGGTTTATTGACCATAAATTCCAAAAATAACTGGAAAACTAAAGTTAATAAGTTAGTGTTACGTAGTAAAGAAAACGTCAAAAGTGTTAAAAAAAGACAAAAACATAAGAAAAATTGAAAAAAAGCATCAAAAGTGTTAAAAAAAAAAGACAAAAACGTAAGAAAAAAAAAACGTTTTTTTTTTTTAAAGTGTTGATTTTCAATTTTGACGGGAAGACGACACAAGAGTTAACCATAGTCCTCAGAAATAGTCCACTGGGGTTAGTGAAAGGTTTAATTGGGCCGAACTGGGTGTCTCACCTAGAGCACCAGAATTGCCAGAAAGAGCCCTTTCCCGCCACACCCTTACTTTTTGTTAGAGAGCTCACCATAGCCTGCTGTGGTACTTAACAATAAGATTGGCTATGATGGCTGCCAGGACAAGCATCACCACAGCCTCTTTTTGGAACGCCAACCAAATCCACTACAAAATCTGGTCATATAATGGGTTTTAGTTTTGCCTTTAAGAGTGGATGAAATAATCGTTGTCAAGGTGCTGAGTATTTTCTATTTTCAGTACGTATGTAACGATAATGTAGAGCGAAACCCTTCAGGCTGATTCATGACCCCTCCGCTTCACGTCAAGGTCTTGATCACCCTGTCGGGGTTGTGTTTGCTATAACAACCGCTACATACTCTACATTATATTATTCCGCTTATTACATGGCTGATTACCAAATAAATCAATAATTTGACACAAAATATTGATTTAAATTGGAGTTTATTGATTTAAATACGATTGTATTGCTACCGCTAAAGAAAATAGTTGGTTGCGTCTATATGGTTGGAATCCTGTGTCCATAGCAACTAAACTCTGTAACTGTTTAACGCAACCCTTCGTTTATTACTCAACACCACTTTACGGGCTGCTGTAGTAGCTGTATATTTTATGGGGTGTTGTCGTGGAGGACAAATTACCCAGCTGCTGTTTTAATCACTGCAGGAATTGACACAACATTAGTTGAAGCGGTAGTGAGCTAGCTAGCGGGCTATTGGCTGCTCTAATTTACATTAAACTGAATAAAATGGTTAAATTTCTGCTGACATTAAAGTGAGACATGGTGAATGGCGTCTTGACGTTTATGTCCTCATTCATCTTGTTTCCTTTTTGCACAGCCGCTGCATGTTGACACACCTGGAAGGGAACGTGTTGTAATGTAGTTAAGCTAATTAATTAGCGTTGTTGTCCCTACGGCTGTTACTGCGTAGCTATCATAGACGGTATATCAAGATGTAGCGATGCACGCTCACCACATCTGCAGAATTCAACCAAGCCATGTAATAGACGTATTTAAGCCTCCGCTTAAGGGGCAATTTTGTTTTCTTTTAACTTGGACCCTATTTTCCTATGTGTTTGTGTCAAAGTGACTGATGGGAACAACAGTTTGTGACATTGGTGCAGTATTAAGCGAGATCGCTGCACTCGGCAGTGGAGAACCAAGCTAAAATGTAAGTTAATAGGGCAAATGTGCACTGTTCTATTTACATTCACAAAAGTGGTTGATTTGTCGCTGATCCTAAGGAGATCCTTTTTTAACATAAAGACAGCCGCGTGAGGAATTAATGTTTGTTTTTAAGTGCCAGACAATAAACAGTACTTTTTTAGTTTCATTTCTGTTGTCACTTCATTCAAAGGCGACAAAAACAAAATAAAACTTTGAAATATCATTTTGGTCTTTTCCAAAAGCGTTTCTAAAGCCAAGACAATCAACAACTTTAGTTTTGTTTGAAATTCAAACACATAAAACTTTGAAATATCATTTTGATTTACAATGTTTTGAAAAAACACATATGCTGGCTGGCTAGCGATCTCAAGCTGTTTCTGGCTAAATTGAAAAGTCTCAAAGCATTTAAAAATGCCTATTTCTATAGGAATGTTTTCCATAATATTGGCAGACACTTAATAACAATCTGAGCCTGTCGGTGGCAAAAACTGCAAAAAATAACTTTTAGCAGACAAAACTGACGATGCACTTTTGTCCTATGGGCTTACATTGCAGCTCAGTCTGCAGCTGCTGGTCACTTCTTATACTGGACCAGTTTCAAAGATTGTTGTTCACATCAGTCACTTACACACAAATACATAGGAAAATATAGGGTCCAGGTTGAAAAAAATCAAAATTACCATTTACTGGAAGATTTCAGTATTTTTCAACTGCGTGTTTTTTTTGTCTAACTGAACTTTTTTGGGAATTGGTCCAGTATTGAGCATCCATTTTAATTGGAATGCAAATGTGCCTTCAGCTGAAAATGTATTATTTCTGATAAGTTGCAATACAAACTCTTCATAACTATACTATATTGGATATATACAGTATATATATAAAAAAACGGTGCCTATATATATGTGTATATATATATATATATATATATATATATATATATATATATATATATATATATATATAGCGGTTATAAATAAGGGGATTTTAATGTAGGCTACTGTCTATTTTAATTTGAGGAATTAATGTTTGTTTTTATGTGCTATCATTAAATCACCTGCTCCTCCTTTTTTTAGTTTCATTTCTGTTGTCTCTTTCACTTCCCTGTCTAGCTGTTACTCATCTCCATCTCTGCTCTGGTCTTTCTCATCTTGTTATAATTACGTCTGGTGCCTATAGTTCCACTCTTGTTCCCCCTCCCAGTCCATGTATCTGCAAGGCAGGGTATGTCCAGTTGGTCCGCTGCTTGCCTTTTGTAACTTTTGCCTTCCTTTGAATATAGAAATGTTCTACTTCACGAGAAAAGCACCCAGAGGTCTTTGTTTGAACATGTCCAATGTGCAATTATGCTGGATCATTTGTTCTTGTTACGTGGGTGGTAAGTAGGTGTGCCGTTAAGCTAATTATAGATGTGGTGCTCATAGGTTAGGGGCATGACAGGGTCTTTCGGTACGACAGTCTAAGATGCTACAATGAAGCAATGCCAAGGGTGTGTGTGCATCCTGCATACAAGTGAGTTTTGAATTTTATTTTTATTTTTTTATGCAACAGAGAGTTCATGCAATCGCATTGACTTAAAGAATTCAGTTCCAGCCTGTCTCTCCGATGTCCTCATTTCCCAATCTGTCATCACTCTACCTCTTTCCAGCTCTCACCTTTCTTTCTCAGCAGTGTCTGGCTCCACTGGCCCTTTGGCCCGGCGTGTCTGTCACGTACAGAGGCAGAGACTGTGTGGTCAAGAGGCTCCATCCTTAGGGATCTTCAACTTTTCTCACCCGAACAAAGGCTGGTGCTATCAGAAAGCACTGTGGCTATTCAGTTTCTATGTCACCCAAGCTTTTATAGGGTACTGTTATGAAGAACCAAACGAAACAATGGCCACATCACAGCCTGTCTGGGTATACAGCGTGAGGTAAAGCGTAGGTCAGGCCTAAAGCTAAAGATCTGAGCTGTAGTCACTGACACTGACAAATTCCCATTCGTTGTAGTTATTGTAATGTAGGTTTTGGTTTTAAAGTAGAGCAACACCAGCCAAGATTTTAACAGTAAAATATCCAGTTCCCATATTTGGGACCCATGGAACAACATTGCTTAAACCCAATTACGAGTCAAACTGAAATTCACATTCTTGCTGACAATAAAGAAAAAAACTACAGCCAGCAACCAGCTATCTTAGCCTAGCATAAAGACTGGAAACAGGGGGAAAACGCTAGCACTGCGCCTGGCCATGAAATAGCCTGCCACATAACTTTACGTGAAACTATAACCTTTTGTTTTTACATGTTAGCTATTGTACTTAATGAGCTGTTGAGGCTTTGGTAGGCAGATTCTGTTCTCCTCAATGAAAGCCAAGATAGCTATATCCAGACTTTGTGCTAAGCTAAGCTAACTACCTTCTGGCTATAGTTTCAAATTTACCCTACAGCACACAACCGCTGTCTGCATGCCACTCCCCGCATCTCTGTTTCCCTTTTCTTCCTATCATTACTAACGACCCACTGACTCCCTCTTCTCATCATTCATTATGATCTTGTTAACCACCTAGAATATCAGCATCAGGTTTGCGCCACTCTTGTTGCCGTAGTGGCATTTAAAGGCTAACCACTGACATGGTTCAGTGAGAGGAAACACGGCAGCGCCCCTGTGGAGACAGGATAGCCCCGGACTACGACCACACTGTCTGCTGTGCCTGCAGTAAAATGCTAGGCAGCAAATTTAATTGCATGTCTGTCTACTCCTTGACAGATCATTAGTGCCTTTATATGTGTGTAATAATAGGCTATTTGTTATCATTAGGTATGTGGATGATGTGGAATGTTCTCTCTGGAATGCTCTTAAGTGGGACTAGAGACATTTTGAGTGGCGGCGGCCTCGACTAGAGCCTGATTGTTTTTTGTTTTTTTAAAGCTCTGCCTTGGACTAGGGTAGCTTTCTCTCTCTATCTTTATCTTCATCACGTTGCATTTGGACCAAGCTTCTATGTATTCAATAAACTCAATTTACTGTAGTGTAATCCGTATCCCAATCTTTATTCATTTCATTTATGTTCTGCTTTCTTACTTTTTCAGATAAAAAAGAGAGAGAGAGAAATAGTCTCACCATTGCATTGCAGCTAAAAAGTGCTGTTACCTTTGGATGAGCCACATAAAGATGGAAATGGCGTGTGGAACGCAACACAGAAGGATGTGCCGTTAAATAACTGCATCACATGGCAGCAGGTAACGTTTTTCCAAGTTGTGTTTTTATGTAGAAGGACACTCTGCACTCAACATTGGCTGATGTTGTCATGGTTTAAAGCTCAACACAACTACAAATCACCGCCCCAAACATCACTCCTGGCGTCCTTCTCAAATTAATTCAGTAACTGTAGGTGATGACATGTCCTTTCTACACTAGCAAGTTCTTTTCAGACCTGGATCAAGTAGCTGCTGCAAATAATTCTTGGCATTTGGTTTGGTTTCCAAAGACTACCCAATGATTTATTGCATGAGGTCAGCTCGTATAGTGCCTGTAAGTTAGAAACCCTATTAATAATAATCTATATTGACTCCCAGACTGACTTTAAATAGTCTTGCAGTGTTCTTTGAGAGCGACCAGCTAATAGCAAGTTGGATTTAACCCTTGTGTTGTCTTCCCTTCAACCACGAAACATTATTGTCGCTTTTTCCAACATTTTTGTCACTTTTTCAGAGTTGTGGGTGCTTTTTTTGATGTTTTTTCCAAAGTTATTTGATATTTTTAATGTTGAAATTTTCAGCGCCCATTTTTTGTGATAAAAAAGGAAAACAGGTCAGATTTGACCCGAGGACAACATGAGGGTTAAGTCACGTTTGAGGGCATGCTTAGTTATACACACATTTTAACACAAGTATCTAATTCTAACGCACACTGTTATTCTCTTTAAAATGAATCCTATGAATTATTACCTATAGCTATGAATTATTAATTGGATATTTATTACCAATATTGTAATTGTTTTAGGTGTCAAAGTGTTCACTACAGTCACTTGTGTTATTATTTGAGTAGCTCCTGGTTCACACAGCAGTAGTCTATATCTGCGGCGTTCCACTTCCAGGATTGTTCCGGGGCCGACGGAAATTCCACCGAAAGTTCTTCTTTTTGGCCCGATGTCTGTCCCCGTCCACTGTCTCTGTGTTGGCGTTCTAACCTGCGGTGGATTTCTGAGGACTATGGTTACCTGGTCCTCAGATCTCTGCAGGGTAAATCCAGACAGCTAGCTAGACTATCTGTCCAATCTGAGGACTATGGTTACCTGGTCCTCAGATCTCTGCAGGGTAAATCCAGACAGCTAGCTAGACTATCTGTCCAATCTGAGGACTATGGTTACCTGGTCCTCAGATCTCTGCAGGGTAAATCCAGACAGCTAGCTAGACTATCTGTCCAATCTGAGGACTATGGTTACCTGGTCCTCAGATCTCTGCAGGGTAAATCCAGACAGCTAGCTAGACTATTGCTGCGTTCTATTATTTATCCGAGTCGGAGTTCCGACTATAAAGTCAGACGTTGCCTAGCAGCACGCCCCCTTTCGTCAGATTTCCAAGCTCAGACAGACAACCCTTGTGGACACCGAGCAAGAATTATCCGAGGTCCGAGTCGGATCGTTGAGCATAATAGAACGCAGCATATCTGTCCAATTGGAGTTTTCTGAAACAACTGAAAACTACTTCTGAATGTACACATGTTCCACCAAAACAACTTCCTTCCTAAAACTATTTAGCAGCGGCACCATGGCTCCGTCCGGCGCTAAGCAATTGTGATTGGTTTAAAGAAATGCCAATAAACCAGATGCTGTGTGGACCAATCAGACCCTCCTCCGCTGCGCTGTAGAGGAAGGTCTGGCAACGCGAGACTAACAGCATTAATCCTCACATCTAGATCTGCTCTTGTCGAAAATAATGTTGTTGCAAAACTATATTAGATAAATAAATAAAGATAATAGATGGTGATTATATAAATTAACACTCATTATTAAAGGTAATACCATATTAAGCTTAAAACAGCAAAGTGGTCTAACACTTCATCAGTCATTAATGGAAGCTGAAGAAAAGGAAGAATGTAGGTGTAAACAGCGTTACTATGATAATCATATGGTTTGCAATACTGCTGACTGACAAACACATTGTTGTGTAATATGATATGTTAAACCATACACCTAGCTTAATAAATTCTTGTTCTTTTCATTGCATTCGTTGACAAAAAGCATGGCAGCCCTATCCCTTTAAGTCGGTGTGTGTGTGTGTGGAATACATATGCAATATATAGAATGAATAACAGGAGGTTTTTTTTTTTTTATACACACAAAAAATTAGCAAGTGAAAGTAAAATGAGAACTGAATCTTTTTACTTTGGTAATGAGTAAACAATATGTGTGACTTTTCTGGTTGGTAAGTCAACCTGTACGTACAGCTGCACTTAAGACATGAAAAATCTGTTACATATTTCTGTTACAGCAGTGTGCGTGTGTTGCTATAAGGCTGCTTTGATGACACACCTAAAAAACCGTACCTCTTTTTTTTCTCTCAGTATCAACAATTAAGAAAGGGAGAGAAGGAGAGAGCAACCTTTGTGTTTCCAACTGTCCCAGGTATTTCCTGAGCAGCTATGTGCCCATGGCAGAGAGAAGAGGCAGTGCATGACAGAGAAGAATAAGCGGGGAAGGGTTGGACATCACTCATCAACCACAGGTATTTCTATTAATATTTGCCAATCGTGTCGCTCTCAGCCGACAGCACTAGAGCAGTGGAGACATGTCAGTCATTGTTTGGTCTGTCTTCCAGTGGCTTTCAGGGAATGTAGGGCACAAGGTGTTCCTGGAGGCCAGACATGAATTTTGGATTTGTCTCAGTTTAGCTCAAGTCAAATGATCTAATCTGAACTGTGTGTGTTCTGCCTTGAACACGCAGCTTCAACCAAGCAAACCAATGTCAACCAAGCATCACCCTGTTAGGCTGTCACCGTGAGGCTCAAGAGCACTCACCTGACACCTACGGTATTTTAGTACAATTATTATTGTTAATACTAAACAAATAACAGGTTGAAGACACCACTATTTACTCCCAGAATGTTAGGTGTGAAACAGGGATGGGTGCAGAGACTGTGTGTGCAGATATAATTTATAATTATACTTTATACTGTTTATTGACCCCAGTGTGGAAATTACATTTTAACCCCTGTTTTGTTAGTAATTACTACACTACAGGCCTGAAATATACACACATGCTTCATGCACAAATGGAGAGATGTCAGAGTCAATGGGCTGCCAGCGCTGGACCAGCACCTTGAGCAGTTGGGGGGGGAATGGTACCTTGCTCAAGAGAACCCGGCACATTCTGTCCTTTGATCCGTACGGGAACTTCAACCAGCAACCCTCCAGTTCCCAACCCAACTCCCTACGGACTGAGCTACTGCCACCCCCAACAGTTAATGCTCATTCCCATATTGATGTCATTAAGATATATTCATTCTCTATTAAAAGAACAATTATTTTTTATTATTTTTTTTTAAAGACTTAACTTTGACATGGAACAGCCAGCCATGCAGGATGTTTTTATGCTCTGTAAGAATATCATTTTACCAGTCTGTCAAATGCGGCCATTTTAGTGCTGTGTCATTGGTTTGAGGCACGGGAGCGTTGGTTTTGTATGTTGTAATGTTATTCAGTCAACACTGTTGTACCCTTCAAATGCAAAGATATGTTGTGTCTGATTCAGGTAACTCATCAAAACTATTGAGGCGATTTAACAAGTAATGGTAAGTGTTTTGGAAGAAATAGCTGCAATTGAATGCAATAAAATAGCCTACGGCACGTAAATACAAAAGCAAACGCACAAACATGGACATAATGAACGTCTTGGGATCCCACAAGTATTTTTCTTTAGGAAAAGGGATTTCATTTTGGTATCTCAGTTCCTGTTTATCAGCCATTAGTAGCAATACATTCAAATAAATAACCATTTGATAAACCTATTGTATTTTATTTTTGTATCTTGTTTGAATTTACCATGGCCATTTATTCTCCAATTACAATCCCCTGAAAGAGCTGCAAGCTCCAGTCCAGGTTTTTGTCCATCTGTGAGACACGCGGCCGTATCAAATTCATGTTAAGGTAACGACTGACTGTACATGATATGACAGCCGCTGCCTCCGGGCTTAATCACTGAAATGGTTGGATGGCTGTTGGATAGACAATGGATGTTCCAACAACCTTTACTAATTAGCATTCCTTGACTGATACACCGTGTTTAACATTGCTTCAAGCTGCCACAAACCCAATAAGAACTCCATTAAAGTTACAAATTCAAGAAGGAGTTCTCCTCTTATGTAGGTGTGATACGTTTAGGTATTGGGAAACATCACAAAGGGATTAACAAAGAAACTTAATTATATATATGAACTTCCTAATTATTGTGATATATAGTGCTGTCAACTCTGTCTACTGCAGAGAACTGGAGACTGTCTTCCCCCGAAGAAAAAAAAACGCCCACATAAGTTGTTTGTTCATGTGGACCTATATTTACATTTGTAGCTACAGCGTCCTATAGTGGCCGTAGAAGTTATATGACAGAAGCAGCAAAGCAGGAAGTAGGGTGACAAGAGGCATGTTGGGGTGATGGATAAGTCAAACAAACCCAGGTCTTAGAAACTGAAACTTGCGTAGGAGGCATAGAATCGCTTTATTAGGCAAGTGTTTGTTTAGTTTTCTCTCTTCCATGCATGCATGTTCTCCCTCCCTCCCTCTCTCTGTAGGGTTATGATAAGCCTACATGACAGGTAAGCCTCAGCAGTTCTGATCACATTTCCACTGCTTAATTTCCTTCATCACGGCTCTCCATCAAACCAAAGCAGCAAGGGGTGACTCCACAGGTAGCAAAAATAAGTCAGGTTGTATAGAAACTCGATAAGAAAATGACCCTACTTCTCATTTAACTGATTACCCAATAACATTTAATGAGTGTATGGTCTCAGTCATTAGTTTTGTCTTATGTTGTCTTTCCGTCAAAATGAAAATCAACACTATTGTTGATGCTTTTTAGCAATGTTTTTAACTTTTTCTTACGTTTTTGTCCCTTTTTTCAACACTTTCTCAATTTGTATCACTTTTTTTGATGTTTTCAACACTACGTTGTTATTAACTTATTAATTTTAGTTTACAGTTATTTTTGGAATTTATGGTCAATAAACCTCATTTATAGGAAATTATACCTAATGTTTGAGTTAGAAAAGCAGAAATTAGGAATTATTGAGACTAAAATTAAAGGAATGGATGTTGATGATAATCACAGACTGGAATATGTCAACTTTTACTCAATACTATTTCAAAAACACTTCCATTTGTTTTTCAATGCTATAAAATTGAATAAGACGCCCCAAAATTAATGAAAGTAGAGATTTGTACTTGGCAAAGAGCGTTGGGTGGAATCAATCATGTTATTTTGGGGAATTAAAAAGAACATTGATATAGGACAACATGAGGGTTAAACTAATGATGTGTTCTTTTATTTGATGAGGACAAAGAGAGGCTGAGGGTCCAATTGAGATTTAAGAAAATAATTAATGAAACAGCATGATGAAGATGATAAGACAAAGACAATTAAATAATAAATAAAAAAATAATCAGACACATGTGTCCCCTGCACCTAGGGGCGGTTCCTTTTCACCTGGTGTATTCAAACCCATTCTCATTGGTCCGCCATTGGCACGGTAACGTGTTGAGCACATCTTCGCTGTCCAATGAGGAAGGACATGTCTCTAAACCCCGCCCCTTTCGGGTCGTTTTCGGTCACAGATCAAAAGGTTCTATCATGTAAATGATCAAAAATACAGTTAATCAACATTGTATTGTCTTAGACTTGTCTAAGACAGGTTACTTCCTGGTGTGAAGTAAAAAGCTTCTTTCTATATGTTAAAAGCCAGACTTGACCTGATCAATTTCTTTAGAGTCAGAAGAACAGGGGGAGGTGAGAGACAGGTTTTTTCCTAACCTGGCTGCATCATACATAAACAGAAATACATTCCTTTCAAAACATTGTTTTTAACTTTTTATAACTCAACACTACCTTGTGACAAAGACTATCACAGTGGTGTCCTAGGGTTCTCAGTCAGATCACCCCTTGCTCCTTCCTTTTGTCCAAATATGGTCAGTTCTGGCTCAAAAATCATGGTAATGGCCAAAATGCCAAACGTGAGACTACCAAACAGTAGTCCACAAACCAATGGGTGATACTTCACTTTTCTTTTCTTTTCTTACAGTCTTTGGTCGAACCCTTAACCAGTAGGCTACGCCAGCTCTGAGGTGGCCCGTTTCTCTTCTTTCCTTGATATGTCTCTTAATAATGGCTGTCTGTACGTTTAATTCTCCTGCTTCAGCTCACAATTTTGAGGGAACCAATCACACACTGGCTTATCTACCTGGCGCGCTATTGGCAGGTTTAACACCATGACAATAGAGAAGGGACCAAGTAGCTTCTTTTACATTCAACATAGCTGCGGCGTGTTGAATGTAAATTCCAAGAAAAATAAAATAAAATGAACACTCAGTATGATTGTCCTTCCAGTAATCATGCATTCTGTGTGACTTCTAACTCTACATGCAGAGGGATGAGCTGAGAGAGACTCATGCATATGTAACACTTGCAGTACCTGGATCGTTGGTCTGATTGGTTGAAGGGCCAAGATCCAAGATCCAATTGCGTCCATTGGTCACGCCTCTTGTGCTGAGAAAATACAGATCAGACTGTACAGTCTCACATCTATGGAGCTTGGCTTGGTCTGGTGATAGCCAGACTAGGCTTGTTACAAGTAATGCCAATTTAAATCAGAGTAAATACAGAGAAAAAAGATGGCCAAAGATGGCTTTCAGCTACAACCTATGGCTCTGATCCCGACTACGTGGACAAGCATGACCATCTCAAGCGTGCAGGAATTGAACACCAACTGCCACTTCTCTGCTGGGCATCCTGCTAACCAGTGTGCATGCATCGTACACATTGATATTACCTTTCACTCCATAATATGTACCACTCTACTAAACACACCACATGCATCAGCTTCACTCACGTTTCATATCAACATATTATATTTGAATGAAAACAATTGTTGACAACATTGCAAATAATTGGAGACAGGCACTGAACTATGCAAGGGTAATAAGACATTGTCAAGCAAAAGAACAATGACAAAAAATGCCAGGGGCTCAGAGCTCTGCCATCTGTCATTACAAAAAAAAGACTGTCCTAAAGCCTACAGTACTTCTCAAAAACGAAATGGAAAAGAGGAACAGGACACAACCCCATCGGTTTTCAGGTTTCAGTGTTTATTTGATTCCAGAGAAGCTACAACACAAGCAAACGCCTGCATTTAAAGTCAATAATGACACAGTATCTTAAAGAAGTGGCCTTAATACTCTTCAGATCCTCGTCCTGCTGGTCTCCACTCTATCAGTCAACACAGGTTTTACACCTGGGACACCAACGGACTGCAATAACATAACACACCAATTACATGAGATTGCAATGAACCTTGGGGGCCTTGCTTATTTAATTGTTAACATACATGCAATGTTGTAGAGGAGGTAACTTGTTCATCTACACTTGCAAAACCAACTATACTGCATGGTGCACTACAGTATAAGCACCTAGCACATGATGCACACAAGCCACATGAACATAAACTGTCATGAAATAGAAGTATGTGTGACAAACTAAAGAGAGACAGATTTTTCTGTTAGCAATTAGCAGACCAAGCACCAGCTATAATGATCTACAAGGAAGAAACAGATTTCTACATGTATAGGAGTGAGTTGTTAGCTAACATGTTAGCCATGACAACTTTGTAAGATAAATGCTCATTGCTCTCTGTTCCTTTGCTAACAAAAAAATCACAGTTGTTTTAATTGCCCATCTGTAATTTGATTGGCTGTTGTTACACCATTCTACCATAGCTTAATTATCCCTGTAGCACTGCTATGCTAACCAAACCCTGTCCAGCTTTCAAGGCATTTATAATTACTAGTACCTATGTAGTAGCCCTATGCTAGACTTTTTAAATTAAACCAAAAGCAGAGTAAAAATGATCATTTAATAAATGTCGATAACCTCCCAAAAACGCTACAGAAAACAGGTTCCTGTGCAATTCATAGTCATTGAAAAATCCATGCCAGGTACTGCATAAATGGACCTTTATACTCAACAAGAGCAAATTTATCCTTTTTTTAAGAGACACCATAGTAAATAAATCTTAAACACCAACAGAAATCCAGCCATAACAGCTGGTAATGGTACATAAACCAGATACACAGAAATAGAGGAAGAAACAGGGAATGCGGTACATGTGTTTTGGGTGGATGTGTGTGTGAGTCTGTATAAGAGAAAGACAAGTAAAAAAAGAGAAGGGAAGAGTTAATATACGTAGGGTAGGCCTACAGCACAAATCACTACACGGCTATAGTTACAGTGTGCCTCGGGCTGTTACTTGGCTGAATCCATATTGTTAGAGCTGTCAGTCATAGAGCAAACCTGCATGCCAAGAGGCAAAAGCCAGGCCTCCTACATAAAGATGGATGTTTTTTGTCATCTGTCCCAACAGCGGCTTTAAAATGGTGTATTCTCTCTCACCTGGGTACAGACAGGATTATGTCAGTGCCAAACCGGCTTTACTGTACGTGATGAGTTTGTAAAATACTGCAAGATAAAGATACATATCTATAAGTGTTTTTATATAGCAAGTTGGTTATCTGCTGCTTTGCAATAATGAAATCTGGTGATTTTTAGTACAATGCAGTATTATGCAAAATATGAATATCTAAGCGGTTTGTCTTAAAATGTCAGGAGATTCTGGAAATATGCTCTTCTTAGAATAAACAAAAATAAATGTGAAGGTGAATGTATGAAAGATGGGCTTTTTCTACCTATTTATTGAAGTATCTCAGCATTTCTGTAAGGTAACATCAGTTACATCGGATAAAAGTGCCACCTGAATGTAATGTTTTTAAATGTTATAAATGGACTGGACATCTACTGCACTGCCATGCGCTGCATTGCAACAACAAAAGGTCATATATTACACAAATTCTATTTTGAAATGGTTCTTAAAGAAACCTCTTCATTTTAAGAGACCTCACTTCCAAATGTTTTGACATGCATAAGCTCTACCCAAAAGCTTTGTGTAATACCTCTCCCTCCCTGGCCCCCAAACACACCCCCACACACACACACACTTTGCTCGTGTTAATGCCTGTCAAATATTGACAACCTCTTTCTCTCCTGCATGCAGAACATGAAAGGCACATGCTGCAGGTGTTGTTTGACAAGTGCAACTAGTCTGAGCCATTTGTCCCTCAATGTGTTTTCACAAGATCACAAATCTCACCTAAGCTCTCGTGTTTGAATTTGTGTCTGTGTATGTTTAAGTCAATGTGCACCCATGGTTGTACGTGTGTGCCGTCACATGCGTGCATATCTCAATGAGAGGACCGCTCACCGACTTTCAAATGAAACCTCTAAATTTGCTCAGCATAGCAGCGCTTTCTAATCCAGGGGTCAGAGGGTTCGCAGGGGTAAGACGTAACAAATCGGTGATAATCAACTTATTATCAATTAGTTTTTTCACTGCATTTGTATCTGTATTGGCAATGACTTGAATTATAAGCGCATTGAGTCTGCATACTTGCTTGGAGCTCCATTTCTAGTGCAATGCAAAACCTAATCAAAACGTGAAACATGGAAATGCATTACAAGTATTAACTGGCATTTCACAGCAATAGGAGCAACTCCAGACTAGCCATGAATGTTCATACTAATGTGTCAGTGTGCACAGTATATGCATCAGTACACTTATTACACTGCACCGGCTTGACAGGTTAGCTAGGAGACAATAGTCAACTAATAGCTCCTCTTTGGCCATTTGTATTAGCCTGTGTGTTGTTTCAGCTGGACAGCTGCAGTGTAACTTAACCTCAATGCACCTGGGATCCTTCACCAATTTAACCAATTGGTCCTGTAAGAGACCAGGCGGGGATACACAGACACTGTCTGATGTCATGTTCCCCACTGCAAAGATTTCTTTCTATGGAATTTAAACACATTGTTATAGGTTGAATGTTTTAAAACTTGTGATGCTGCAAATATCCCCTTTTTATTTGCTTTTTTACACATATACCACTGGCTATTATTTTGAGCATCTGCATTGCATTGAAATGAATCTGGAAAACCAGTAGTGAGTTTCTTTAAGTTTTACTAAGAGAAGTTTACTCCTGCGTCACCTGGGTCTGAAATTGTCCTGCGTTAGTTAGTTCCCAGGGAAAGAGATTGTTTATAGAGTTGCTTTGAATGTTGTGCACGGTTCACGTCTCTCTTTAGCTGTTAGCGATCATCGACTATAAATACAGCATCTGGGAAACAGATCCAATTTAAAAACATTCTCTTCAAACAGTAATAATTCCCATGATATCCTCAAGCTATAAAGTACAGAAATCGTTTTCAAGAGATTTTTTGATCAAAATCATTTGTTGCCCAATAAAATGTATCATTCCACCACACAAGGGAGTTAAGACTAAACTGGATTAAAGTGCCCATATTATGAAAATAAATCACTTTTTCTGGCATTTTTGGGGGGATTTTTTTTCTGGGATTTGGGGGGGTTATTTTGTGTCTCTGGTGCTACCACATGCATACAAACTTGAAAAAAAAAACTGCTGTTCTGAGTGAGATCCGGTTTCTGAATGTCTTCTGTCTTCAGTCTCCAGGTGAGCTGTTCAACATCTGCACGGCTTTCTATGTCACGAGGTGGCTAACCGTAGCCTGCTAGCTCGTTCTTAATGGCAAAACACTGCTACAACACACACTAGTTCACCATAATCTCCAAAAGAACTACTTCCTGTCCCTGTTGTGTCCCTGGTCTAGAAGAAGTCTCCCAGCTAATCCTGCCTTGGACTGACCAAAGCTGGAGAAAGAGTTATCTAGCTGATGGGATCTTACCGAGCTACTGAGCATGTGCAGCTCCCAACAAAGATAGGATAGAAGTGAGATGTCTCACTTTGTAGCTAAAACAGAGAGCTCAACACACAGGGTGAAAAGAGGAGCAGCAGCAATGTGCTGTACAACAAAAATATTGTGTTTTTTGAAAATTAAACCATGTAAACCTATTCTGGTACAACCTCAAAATACAATTATAAACCTGGAAATGAGCTTAGCACTTAAAATAAAAGTGTAATAGAATGATATGTATGGCTCGTATGAACATATGTCTGTAATTGAAATGACAAGCTTAATGAGCTGTTGTGCTGGTGTCTTCCTCCCTCGAGCCATAACTGCTGGCATAACGTGTTGTTGCTCAATGTAGGGCATGTTGTAACCAAAAACAAATCTGTCTACACGCAAAACCAAGAGCATCTGTATTGTAAGGGGTTGGTAGGCAAACAGAAACATGAGCAAAAATGGGAAAGAATGCTGGGAAATAACAGTAATGAGGATATAAAACTACATTGTCATGTCAGCACAAGGCTCATCTCCCACAGCTTTTACTGTTGTGCAAACTTCTGGCAGCTCTTACCTTTCACCTCCCATGATGCACTGTCAGTGGATACAGGATGATCATGCAGCTGGCTCTGAGATGACACATCAGAATGATTATGTATGCTTTAAACATGCAGAATGAATTTGTATGCTCTAATCATACAGAATTAATTTGTATGCTCTAATCATACAGAATGAATTTGTATGTTCTAACCATACAGAATGATTGAACAGTTTCTAACCCACAAATATCAGAAGCAGAAAGATAATTAATCAAAGACGGAAGTTATTAATGTGAAGGGAGATAGTAATGAGGCTTAGTATGTCTCAAGGAGTGCATCGCAGAGACGCTCAGGTCTCTGAGCTAGAGTCCAAGTCAAGTCTCAAGTCTCTGAGCTAGAGTCCAAGTCAAGTCTCAAGTTATAATAAGGTCTGTATCGCCTGCTTTGTTCCATTCAGGCTGCTTAGAACACTGCATAGCTATCTATACAGAATTCAAAGCATGTAATATGTTATTATGACTTTCTATTAGCACACACTATCAGCTTTGATTAGTTGTTTGGTATATAATCAGCGGAAACAGGCTATTCTATAAAAAAAAAAATTGCTTCACTTTCAAGTTCAACTTTCAACTTTATTTTGCCTTGTAACATGAACATACAGTACAGACCAAATGCTGGGCTACTAAAGAAGAAAGGATCATAATGACAGACCATGACTCCTGTTCAGGTTCTAGGAGAAGAACTGGAAATATGGTAATAGACTGTTACTCAGGGTATCAGGAAAATATTATTTAATTACTAGCAATGACTGTAACCTATTTTTCACTTACAGAGCACAACCGAACGTTACCTGCCTCCACGACTAATGACAGCTTATAAACTACTCCAAGTCAACACATCCCCCACACTTTCAAACCCAGTGTAACGTTAGCTAAATAAAACTAACATTGCAAGTTCAACAATGAACCTGTGAGCTGTTTGCAGCCAACGGACCATAAAGGATTACGTATGGTACCTATAGTTTGGTAGACCGGCTGTGATTTAGGGTTGAAGTTTCAACATTGTTGCATTATACATTTAGTTTGGTAAGCATTCACACTGCACTTTGTCAAGCACCACACATAGCAAATAGATCTCACACAGTTAAAAACAGATGAGTGAAACTTACATACTTCATGGTCTCAAAAAGAATTGAGCAACACCTTGACTCATTGTGTGTCACAGTGAAGGGTGCAAGCACTCAGGGCTGGCCTCACGGTAAATAAAGCTGTCCCTTCCCTCTGGGGAACACACAGGACGCTGTGTACTTGTCAGATAAGCCATTATTGTTTGTAAAAAGCCCATTTACTTCAGCAGCTAGCCGGGATAATATCTATTGAGAGATGAGTTTTGAGGTGGGGGGTTGGTTTGCATTGGTCACCCTTCCACCACCACCCTTCTCCATACTAACAGCTGCACATATAGTACAATTTAGGATTGGATTACGCTGTTCCAGCTTGCCATATCTTTGAATGTGTGTGTGTTAAACCGCTTTATCATGTTCATGGTGATCCAGGTGTTGCATTACACCAACTGCACCAAATATACAATGGTATCCTTGACTCTGAGATTAGGAAGAGGTTTTAGCGACTTACCTCAAGCCCATTCATACAACACGAGGCAGTCTTTTCTTTGCAATGTAGCAAAAGACTGTGGTTTGCGACAATTAGGTGACTTGATCTTTATAATGAAGACTAATTGTAAACGACAGTAAGTATTATGAATTTTTAATTCTAAAATGTTGTTTTGTTATATCTACTTACATTGTGTTGTGTCTAAAATTAGAAATAAAAATCCCAAACTACACTGTGTGGGTGTGAGCTGACTAAAGTTATCCTACAGCCATTTATTAGCAGCTTCCAGCTCTCTAGGGTTTTATGGGTTTATTCTTAGCTGTTTACAAAAGTGGTGTGCGGCAACAGCCAAGCACTGCCATTTCATTTAGAGTCCATTTCATGGCCGTCTGACATGCTGATAAAACTCTCCAAACAAATAGCCAGAGTGTCTCCAGCAGCCTGACTGGGTAATTGGGGGGTTTTGAATGCAACCCCAATTGGCAAAGGCACCCATAGTCTCTCTCTCTCTCTCCCTTGCTCTCTCTTTCTCTCTTAGACACACACACACACAGAGAAACAGAGATTAAACAACAATATCACACATATCCATCAATTATGCTAGAATTTTCAAGATCAAATGGAGAAAACAGAGCATCCAGCTGATTCCATTTAGAGAACATTTGTTTTAACTTCTATTTTTCTCATCTAAGGTTCTTGCACCATGTCAGTGGAAGAAACTCTATCTCCAAATGTCCTTTGACGTGTGTTAGCCAAGGTTTTCCTTTAAAGGTACAGTCTCAAAAATTAACCCTTGTGAGCTCTGGCAGAACTCTTAAGATCTTCCTTCTGCCTTGACCTTAGACAATAGTTGGATTATGTAACTGTTAAAAAGCTGATCTGCCACGGACAACTCAATCCATTTTTTGTCTTAGTGCCCTGTACATGTACAAGTATTGACTTGTGTCATATCTTCGTCTGTAGTTTCATGCGGCAGCTGTCTTGTACAGTATTATTCCAGGGGAACAGCATGTAACCCTTTAAGGTTTAGACGGACCCATACTAACAAAGTAGATGTAAATCTTTGAGGTTTTTGGAGCATTCGCAAAATGCAATGGTTTTACACAACACACTATCGTCTGCATACATGATATCATTTTTAATGTCATTTTTAACAGCACTGTGACTGCTGTACCTCTACACTGCACTACAGATGGTTAAGATTCCCCAGTGAGCGCTGGTGAAAGTCCCAGCAGCAGCGATCCTTTACAGACGCTACTTACATTTCCTAAAGTCGATCCTGTTGCTAAACCAATATCGGTGGGCTCAGCTGGGCTGACAACTGAGATATGGATCCGAGGATAGCGTGAAACATGTTTCTTTGTCATGGCTGTTGATGAGCTTTCATCTTTTTACTATATGTGTAATTGTTGTCTAACTCTGTATTTCTTTCTCTCTTTCTTTTGAGCGGAGCTGCTCGGGAACGTGTGTTTCATGCAATGAGTTTTAATAACTGATAAAATGTAAATAGTTTTTAGTTTTGTGTTTGAAGACATTTTATTTCTACAACTTTTTAAAAAGTGCATTCGTCAACGATTCTTTGCAACAGCAAATCAATCAGTGGGCCTACCCACAAGTAAAAAAAAACATGCATAACGTGTAATCGGCACGTTAGATGGTACCAACATTTGGCCTAATCACAACTGGCCTAGCAACCCAAAGGCCAAGGGTCCACACCCTGAAAGGTTTGAGCATTAAACACTTCATTTCCTGCATTCTGCTGAATTTGTATGCCTACTTCTACCTTTCTGTCAATATGCAGGAAACATCTCCATGTGAAGGGAAACATAGATTACAGTGCAAATATAAAAATATAATGGGATATATTGCAGTAAAGCTCTCATGTATTCTGTATTGCTTTCATCTTATTATTATTATTATCATCATCATCATTATTCTCCTTCGGATCAACTTTTCTAATTATATCTGAGTCAGCACACATGTAGCCTATAGGCATGATTTACTCTTACCTCCTCTTTTGTGTTGTTTGTTGGTAATGTTACCTCCTTAAATATTACAATTACCAACCTCAATGATAAATTAATTTTAATGAATTAATAAACCGCTGGACTGTAATATTTCAGATTTGTTTGAACAAGATTTCTGCTCATGTTCAAAACTTTGTGCACATTCAAAATAAAACTCATCCCATCTGTGTTCTCTGAGATTTGGAGGAGTGGTGATATTTTGTTAAAAATTAAGTTATAATAGGCTATTACAAGAATAAACTTACTATGTTTCAGAAAATAATCTCCCTGCACCATAGTCTGCTGTGTATTACATGATTGCTCTGCTGATACGGTAGATCTCAGACCTCCTGACAGACTCAGAGCCCCGTTTGGGTCTCTGGTCTCTGAATGAGACAAAGTACGCTACTCTACGTCGGAGGTGGAAAACTGAAACTACGGCAGAAATAAGCCTCACATCTGCCGCCGCATGTCCACAGCACAGCGCACATTACATTCACATTACCTGAAGCTGCACCACTTTTTACAGCGAGAGTGGACACTAAGCAACATCCGGTTTCATATTTGTCAACTTTTCAAAATACATTGGGGGCTGCTGTTAGGCGTGTGTATGGAATGGTGGTAATGTAGGACCAAAGTGCAGAGAGCTGGCCGGCTAAGTTGAGCTTGAAGGTTTAATAGACAAAAACAAAGTGCAAACCAACAAAAGGTGTACAGCAAAGCAGTAGGCAAAGAAATCCAAATGAGGCAAGAGGCAACAGGAATCACAGAGACGAAACAGGAACACTACAAACAGAAATACTACAATGATTTGACAGTGGACACAGGAAGCACAAAGACTAAATACAGAGGGTAACGAGGTAACAAGAGGCCGGTGATGAGAGGGCTGGGAAACAGGTGGAAAACATCAGGAAGTAAAACTAAAGACAGGACAAGACAGAGACACAGACTTCAAAATAAAACAGGAAAAAAGACATATACAAGACAAGACAAAAAATAACACCATACAATAATCACAAGACATGACAGAAAACCAGACTAAGACATAAAGACAGGAAAATAGACTACCATAATCAGACAAGACAAGGGAGCAACCAAGGACTAAAACATATACAAGACCAAAAAATAACACAACCACAAGGACAAACTATATGACAAAATACCAAACCATAACAGCTACACTCAAAACCTTCGGGGCTGAAGCCGGTCTGTCACTGGGAACATGAGGCCGCGCGCTTTTGATGCACAGAGGTGTTGGATGCGGGCGACACTGCAAAGAGAAATAAATGCAAGTTGTCTTCCACCTGCAGCCTTGATCTGTATTTGTTTTTAATCAGGGTCAGTGCATACCCCCATGATATTGATTAGGGCTGGTGTAAGAATATCAGGGTAAGCCAATCAAAGGCAGAGTAGGGCAGCTCATGCCTTTGCCATACTAGGAAAGAAAATATTACCTTAAAGATACACACAATACTTTTTTAGTAAACAGTGAATGTAAACAGAACAAGGTACTTTTAACTATTGTCAGAAATGGGCTTCCATATGATACTGTATCTAGTGGGGAGTGAGTCAGAGTAATTAAGGTGGAAATCCCACATTTACAATTATGCTAAGATTGAAAGACGACAAAAAATGAGGGTAAGAGTACTCAATTTTGGACAGAGGTGAAATATTATTGTTAACTCCCCAATGAGGGATAACAACTAGCAGATTTCAGTCTTTGATTCTTCACCATGTACAAATGTCTCTACTTGTGGAATGGAGGTCTTTGGTACAAGTTTAAAAAACTTGAAATGGAATAATATAGAAAAGGGTAGTTTAAGCCAACAGAAATCAATTCAGCACCCAAAGAACTCAAAACTAGAGACACAAAAACCAGGAATAACATGTAATATAATGCAAAATGTTCACTTAGACATGTAAGCGTAGACATGTGATACCTTTAAAAAAAAAAACACGATCATGTTCATGGGAACATGATCGTGCTTCAAGTTCTTTGTGTAACTTTTCTACATATTTGTTTCTGTAGGCTGACATCCGAGGAAGCCAAAAGGAGAAAACTAGAAAACAGAGAATCAGACGGACAAAGTGAAGCAGGGAGAGAGAAGGGGAAGATGGTACCAACTACAGTAAACTGAGTTTAAAAAAAAAAAAAAAACGTACGATTGAAAGAAAGAGGGACTGCAGCCCTGAATCAGAGGTATCAGATTCAGCCTAGTCCTGACAGAGACTCCTCTCCAGGTTGAATAGGCCCATTGTTTGGACAAGGCCTCCATGACACAGGCCATTTCATTACAGAATGAGCCCAGGCAGTAGATGGTGGTTGCAATGTAACCCCCCCCCCCTCCACTCTCCTGTCAAAGAGCTCCATTCTCTCCCCCTCGGGGCTACCTGCATGAGTAGGAAGACAGCCATAGGGGCGACGCACTCTCAAAAACAAACAGGCACCCTCCATCCCAGCAACACACAGAGGGAATCTGTCTTTCAGTGAAAAGCCATTGGTAACTTAATAGCCTCTGATGTAATATGCCACATCTCTCCTGTCACATAGGAGTCATCAGCGGTTAGTTGAAACATGTCACAAAGTCACCATCGCTCTCTATTTGTCTTTCTTTTTCACTCACACAGGATCCTAAGTAACGCTTGAGCCTTTGAATCACACCCTGAGTATGGCAGTCTGGAACTATTAAAGGATAAGTTCAGTTAATTCAGTCAAGCAGATCTTCATACAACACTCATACGCTGAAGGAGTTATTGGTCTGTAATGTAACTCTGCCAATCATACAGCAATGATTCGAATCATGTGAGAAGCTCCTGATTCGACAGCATTAACTGCACTTTTGTTTTTTTGCTGCGTCATTGTACACAACCTGGTAGGCTGTACACTTTATAAAAACTCCTTCAAAAGTCTTTTGGAACTCTTTTGTGATGCACCAGGATTTTAAAACTAAACTATGACTAGGATGCATACTTTTTATTTTGCTGACTGTGTTGTAAATTGATGTGTCCATATCAACGATGATAAACCAAGGTTTTAAAACGCAACTCCTGAGGGGCATTCCCACCAGAGTCGTCCACGGAGGGCTGCTTAACCCTCATGTTGTCCTCGGGTCAAATTAACCTGTTTTCCTATATCAATGTTTTTTTAATTCCCCAATTGTAATTACCCCAAATAACATGACAGATTCGACACAACACTTTTGGGCGTCTTATTCAATTTTATAGCATTGTAAAACAAATGGAAGTGTTTTTGAAATAGTATTGAGTAAAAGTTGACATATTCCAGTCTGTGATTATCATCAACATCCATTCCTTTAATTTTAGTCTCAATAATTCCTAATTTCTGCTTTTCTAACCCAAACATTAGGTATAATTTCCTAAAAATGAGGTTTATTGACCATAAATTTCTAAAATAACTGTAAAACTAAAGTTAATAAGTTAGTGTTACGTAGTGTTGAACAACGTCAAAAAAGGGACAAACGTTGAAAAAAAAGTTTTGAAAATAGGAACAAAAACATAAGAAAAAGTTAAAATCATGTTTCTATGTGTTTCCTACTGTAGAGCAAGACAAAAGGGTCAACAGTTTCTATGTGTTTCCTACTGTAGAGCAATGTATGGTGGGAGTCTGGCGGCAAGTTTTGAATGGGGTTGCTGGAGCTGAGTCTTCCTGCAGGCTTTCTACCACGCTAGAATGGCTTGAAACAAGGTAACCAAGGTAACCAAGTTACAGAGTCCGTGGTAGAACTTCAGACATTACCACAAAGTCATGAGATACATGTGGCAGGGCACCTTTAATGGCAGCTTTAATGTAGGCCTGAGTAGTTTCTGTGATAACAGAATCATGGACAGAACTGCAAAATTGAGAATTTCAAAAAGCTGTAAATAAGATAAAATTTCATGAAATCTGTCTTACAGGGCCTGCATAAAATCAAAGCTAAAAGGTAACTGGAGATTTACAAATATGACTATGTCTCCACCACAGTGTAACTGTAGTATAAAAAAAAAAACGTCTTAAAAATACATTACAAAATAATTCCTAGTAGCTTAGGCCTGGTGGGCCACCAAGCTTGCAATGCCCTGGGGGAAACACTGTATTATATTTCTGATCATAGATGAGGTGTATTATGAAACAAAAAAAACAGATATAGATGACTATTAATATACAGAGGTCCCATTAGCAACCAAGCTGAAGAGCCTGCTAGCTAACAGTTGGCTAACTAGCAAGCTAACAGAGTTATTTTTATTTCTCTTCAATAACTCTTTCTTAAATGATGAACCTGAGAACAAAATTCCAGGGAGAAGTAAACGGCACAGTAGAGAGGAAATAAGGGTGCTCTTGGAGCTATTGTGACTGACACTTGCTAGCGGTTAGCTTTACGTGTAGAACCAATGTCACCAAACCTCTAGCACCAACTATTTTGTGAGGACACATGATGACTTAGCTGTGCCGCTATCTGGTGTGACTGTGCCTAAAAAAACTGGAATATAAAATCAGCAGTTCTGATGTATTCTGTGCACAAATGCAATCTAATGTTCAGCTGAAGCTAATATGAGTCTGAGTGGTTCCATTCAAGTGGATATCTTCCATAGTTATGGTCATTTTTAGCACAAAATACACATTTTTGTGTCTCCATGGACAGTGTTGCCTTGCCTAGGTGACTGTAGGTTTATTGCCGGGACACAACAGTGGTAATAAATGTCCACACGACAGCCAAGACACATATTTGATGTGATTAATTCACACTGCTGAAGCTTCATATTAGGTTTGGCTGAACTTTAGAATGCATTTTTGTACAAAATCCAAACTGTGGATAGTATCAATACCAGAGACAGCCTTTGCTTCCACTGAGCTGATTACGCCTACTTCCAACTATAAGCAATTTCGGGTTATCAATGATAAACAAAGAATTGCTGCTCTGGTGATTCTCAGTTACAGCAGTGTGGTCATTGACACAGGGGTGCACAAACTCTGTTTCCTTGGTGTTAAGTTGCAGTTATAAGGCTCCAGACAGCCTCCAGCTCCCAGCACCAACATCATTATCTCCCAGTTTTGGAGATGCAGCTCTTGTCAAAGTATGTCTTTCTGTCTACCCCTCTTCTAACCTCTCTCTTTCTCTTCATTCTCTCTCATGCTTGCATCCTCCCTTCTCTATGCGGTCTTTCCGGCCTCCCGGTGAACTTGTGTGGCTATTCACAGCTGTGCCTGTGTTATTGGAAACACCCCTCCAATATTCCTATTAGCCCCAATGTAAAGATAATAGGTTGTGCTTTGTTTGGATATCCATTTCCCATCGCAGGTCGTGGTTGGCGAGAGCAGCCCGAGATGATGGGTTTGCTGTGTGACACTGCCAAAAAAGAGAAAGAAAAAGCAGGAGGGGGAGGGAATAAAAAGAAGAGGGGCAAACAAGGATAGACAGAAGGAACACAGTGAGGGAAAACAGTGACACTGCCTTGGATAATGTTCGAAACTGAAAAGCAACCAAAGAGGGGAGGTTTGTTTAGGAAAACAGGAAAGCTGACATGTGGAAACTGGAAAGAAAATAAGGACGGATTAAAAGTGAGGACCACTAGAGGCCCAAATCCATCAGTAGCAGAGGGAAAGAAGAAAAGGTGCATATTGTAGATTTTGGACCTGAGGCGCATTCTAACAGGCAGTGTTGGGAGTAACGCAATTACAGTAATGTATTCCTTTTTGCTGTAACGCAGTAATATAACGCATTATTAATTACATTTCAGTAATATTATACTCTAACAATCTCAGTAACGCAAGTTACAATGAATTTTTACACGACATTTAGTGGTTTTGTTTTTTTAAGAATTCACCAACACCTCGAAACATTTCAGGAAAAAAAAAAAGCTGTTTTATGTCCTGCTGTTGTATTTGATAGTTGAGATGACAACAGAGACAGATACATTTGTGAGACGGACATTATAGATAGTTATTATGCTGCATAAGAGAGCAAGAAGCAGAGACAGGTACGGACAACGTGTCCCAACAGGAGACGGTACGTCAGCACAGACAGCAGTGTGTCCGAGCTGCTGACAGATAGAAACATGTCGGGAATAATGTTTAGGCTTGCTGCAAATAATATCATATATATATATATAATATATATAACATAATATCATTGCATTTTATCAGCCGTGAAGAGTAACAATGCCTGTGGGAAGGCTTTGAATGACAACAGCAACACTTGTCCTTCACTGGGACCCTTTACTAGTCAATAAGTTGCAGTTTTACAAACTAGAAAGTGAGCAGATGGACATGTCTAGCGTCTCACGTTCATGTTGCCAATCCCCGATGTGAGGCGAGTGCAGATGTGAGTCACGAATGCGTCACTCTGCGACAAGTTGCCTCCAAGACGCTAACGAGAGACTTCTGTAGGGGAGAGTCGTGACAGATGAAACACTTTTTAATTAAACGTAATTTACAAAACGGTCATTTTGCACTGAAAGATAATATTTTGTCACTACCAACCTACACCTGTCATCTGTCAAATACAGTTGCATTTTCAGCTTTGGACAAAACCGTTCAGGAGTTATTACAGAAAAAGTGGGACATGCGTAATGTTTCATCTGTCCCTCCTGGACGGAACAAATGAAACAGCATGGGGGGGACGAATGAAACATACAGTTTAAGCCATATAAACTTCCCATAACTTTAATATTTTACTATATATCATGAATGGTACTTCCAAAAGGTGTTATTTTAGATAGATTGTTGGAGGGCTATACGTCTTTGTGAATGTCTGTTAACAACTAATTGCCGTCGTTGTGAAGCGTGTATGAAGCGGTTATTAAAATATCATGCACTGTGCATGATTCGGCCATTTTTATATCATTCTTCCTGCTTCTGGCGAGAGCAGTGGTGTTTTTCCTCCTCTCCCCTCTTATCTTAGCTTGGCTCCTTTTCCAGGCTGTCTACCTTGTCGTGTGGAACTTTTTCTCCTTTCTCTTTGTTCCCTGCCTGCTGCTTTCCTGGAACATTCGACATGGAATTGATTAACTGGTCACTCAGCGCAATTGACAAGATCTTTTTCACCCAAGCATGCTTCACCGGGGGAGCCGATCTGCCCCAGTGGGACACTCCCTGCAGGCTACGGTGGCGATTCCTGGGAGAATTGGCAAGCGGTCTGCCTGGACGCTCCCACTGCGGAAGACGTTGAAGACATATGGATAATTGGAATTCTGTTGGTGGGGCTCCCGATCATCGGACTTGGGGTCTCTCTGATCGGAAAATTGGTAAGAAAGCCGGCAGCAAATTTACCCACAAGCTGTCTGGGGACGTTAAAGAGTGCCTACATGGAGTGATTGAGAGGATGAAGGTTTTACATCTGAGGGCTGACCAGTCCAGTGAACTGTCTCGGAACATCTCAGACCGGACTGGGGAAGCGCAGAAGGGGATTTATTCCATCAGGGCCCAGTCGGTGGAGTTACTTCGTGTGACCACCGGACTGGCAGAGAAGGTAGATGGACTGACAAAATCACTACATGAACTGGATGCATGTATTACCTGGGGAATAAAACTTATTCTGATAGAACAGTAGGTTTTTCCATTTATATCATGCTTCTATTGTGGAAAATGTCATTTCACTAGGTTTTTACGTGGGTTAGACCACTGGACAGAAGAATAACGCGCTGGGGACAGTTGAAACAGCCCGTGACCCGCTCCGGGGACAGTGGCAGGTGGGGAGTTTGACTGGGGCGGTACACCTGTCAAACGGTAACGCAGGTGTCCTAAGGCGAGCTCAGGGAGGACAGAAACCTCCCGTGGAGCAGAAGGGCAAAAGCTCCACTGTTACATTACTGTCTTATATAAAAAGTGATTTTGTAATTAGTTATTGCTATAAAAAAGTGTCCCCGCCTTGCAACACCCAGTGCTGTAACTTGCCTAAACAAAACCATAAAAACAGCATTATGTTCCTTTCTAATTGCTGTTGTAGTATATAAACATAATTCTTATGAGACAGGATGCAATAAGAGACAAGAACATCCCAATTTCAATACACAAAACCGGCTAATGTCAGAGGAATAAAACCCTAATTTTATTATTAAATGAACAAGTTAAGTCCCCGTTAGATACACTTATTATTAGTATATCACATCATCATTATTAATCACTTATGTTTAGTTTATTACTACTTTACCTCAACAACCTCTACTTCTTAGTTTACTACATTCCTCATATTTACTGGAAAAAATTACATCATTAAGCAATAAGCAGTGTTTGTACATGAAGAAAGATATTTGGATAGATAACATTTTGTTCTCGGATATTGAAAGCACTGTTTGTGTTTCTTTTCAAGCAATCCCCAATCCATTCATCTTTGTGGGTTTTGCTTGTGTTATTGTAGAATAAGCAAAGAATCCTTCACTTCCAAAGCTCCAAAATCAAGCTAACTTCACTCTGCTTGCAGGTGGACACAGCAATGTGCTGCTAGTTGTCGAGGGATGAGAATAATGTGTTACTGTGAGCAATGTGTACTCTCAGTGGCAAAATCCGAGCGTCTTTCTGTCCAACAGAGGATTTCTCCCAGTATGGGTGTCTCGTGTCAGTAAGAAACTCCCTCTCTACCCGGTCTGTGTTGTTAACACAGACCGAGTTAAACTGTAAGTGTTAGTGCTATATGTTTAAAGGTGCAAAAGGTGTTGGAACCATGGTCATTTGTCAACTACAAAAGAAAATGGTGATTGCTTTTAATTCAATTTTATTTTATTTATATAGCGCCAAATCACAACAATGGTTATCTCACAGCGCTCTCTGTGATGTTATTTTCAGAAACCCAACAATCCCCACCAAGAGCAAGGACTAGGCGACAGAGCCAAGGAAAAACTTCCTAGTCGTTATGGTGACAACACAAAACCCAAGTGTTACCGCTTCACCAGGAGAATGTTCGGTGAGCAGCGTAGCATGAAAGCATGGTGGAATTAGCACGCTTACTAGCGGACGCCTGGATAGTTAGCATGCTTGCTAATTCCACCATGCTTTCATGCTGCACTGGTTAGAGAAAATAAGCCTCATCTGACTTCATAATGTTACTACTACACTGCCCATTTGGTCATTACTGCAAAACCAGTGCCAAAAATGGGTCGGTAAATGTAGTTCTTTAAGTAAATTGCATCACACCACAGTCAACTTTAATCAAATAAAACCACATTTCCCACAAAATAGTGGCAAGTGAAAATGCTACATGGCTCACTTTAGAAAACCACTAGCCAGAGGGTGGTGAGCAAAAAAGTAAATGCATAGCCGTAAATGTATGTAATGAAAAAGACATTTGAAGTGATGTGTTAACCAAGAAATGCCTATAAGACTGCAATGATCATGTCATACAATTAGAGTACTGGCACCTTATTAGCTCCAATTCAGGCCCTGTGCATAAACCTGACCTCAGTGAGTCGGTTTATACGGAACTTTAAAAAAGGGTCCCAAATGAAAATGGCCGCCGCTCTGACCATCCTGCTACGCTAATTTGGGAATGCCCTTTCTCCTTATTACATTTCTATGGTGCATGGTCTAAACACATAAGGCATCTCTCAATACGTATGAAATTACAAAGGGTCTTGGTCTCGTATCAGTGAGATAAGGACCACCCACAGGCTCAGATGGGGGAACAATAGCTCATAGCAGCATGTGGAAGAGGCAGCCAGCCCATCACGCCCTGAAACATATGAGCTTACTCTGTTTGATCAGAGAACCACAGCCAGTCGGGATGAATAATGCCAAACTGGAAAGAGAATGGACATGTACATTTATCTCTGTGAACAGCACACGCCTTGTGTTAGGGACTCACATTAACTTGCCAAAGACATTATGTAGCTATAGGGTTTTTAAATCAATGTACAGTATGTTTATCAAATTACACATTAGACTTCACATGTGCTTATTAAAACCACACCCACAATGCCAAAAGTGGACCCAGGTACAATTTAAAACAAAAAGCACTATCCCTAGCATTTGAAGCAAAGAAAAATAACATAATTTCTGTCACTGGAATGTAAGATTTGTGGGCTGAGGCTGCAGGGATGACGTGCTGTACTTTATCCACGGGTCATTTACTCTGATTCCCCCCTGACTCACCGAGTCTACAATATGAGTAAGCTTATTTTGGGGACCAGGGGGATACATCACAGTTCAAGCAGTGAGGCATTTATGCATGATGCGTCATGTTGCATGTCATTGAATCTCTTTTGAAAAACACTTTCAAGTTACTTTGCCAGGATGTTAAAATACAGGGTGTTTTTCTCCGCTCCACCTGGGAAGCCCTACATGTCATGTCTGAAAGCCAAAATCTTGAAAGCAAAAGTTTATTGGGTGACCATTTTAGGGTGTGTGAGATTGATTTGTTTTTACTGAGAGAAACCTGTATGGGGAAAGTGCCTGTGAGAAAGGCACTTAAACAGCTGTTGCTGTGAACGTGCTTCAGCAGTACCAAAAAATTGATATTCAGTTGGTAGTATACACCTGGGTGCAGCACATCGCAACGTGCAGGCCTCTGCCACTGAATTATACCTTTTTGTACAATTTTATAGAATACATTAAATACAAATGTTTTGGAACTAATGGGCACCAGGGAGATTTTCCACTACCATAAAATTCTGGGTAAAAACTCTTCATCTTATTTTGTATACTGTAACTGCTCTTCGCCCCATATGGGGTTCACTGTTTTATTAAAATCATAAATATCATGGGATATTCAGAGTAAGTATAAGGTCTTCAAAATCCTGTAAGAAACAAGTTATGAGAATACACAAAGAAGAATGATTAATAGTGGAAGAGTGTGTTTGTCTCCAACACTAACTTGCAGAGGAAGACGGAGGCACTCCAACTTTTTTTTTGACTTCATATTCAGTGATTATTTCCCCACATCCTGCTCTTTTACATCTGCTAACCTTCACATGTCATGGAGCACAGATTAGGATAAGTGTATTACAAGAAAGTCGACCTGAACATTAGCAGAGGTCTATGTCCTAATACAATGTGAGGTAAAGACATTTCCATCTTGCTGCTGTGATGGAACATTACCTGACAAACAGCGCTGCAGTGCACACGCACACACCATGAAATGATTACCCAGGATTCACCTGTTGCTGGTTAAAACTGCGAATGCAGCCGAGACTGTCTCACTCTGTTTGGACTCCTGGTTGCCAGGGTGGTGCTCGATCTTATTGTTAGACATGTCAGCAACAGGCGTCAATCGCTGAAGCTGTCCCAACATTGGTCCTCCTGGAAACCTGTCGCTGATCAGGTGGTTTAAGCAGCGTTTGATAGGATTTCCCTTGGGCTGAGATGCATGCAAGGACTGAATTATGGCACTAAATCTCTCAAATGAAAGTACCCGCAGAGAGCCTGGCTGTAAGTATGGCGGGGGGGGAGCATTTTCGGAGCCTCTCCAGGAAATTCCACATGCACAATTTGTCTTTGTAATAGGAGAGCTGGCATGGCCCTCGGCTTAAGGATGTCATGACCGGACCAACTTAGCACGCAGCAGAAGTGCTTATTGCACATTGTATACTCATTCCTGACACAGGGGAGTCTGGCGTGGCTCACATCCCGGTGATCAGACTCAAGCTTTTTCTCACCACAACAGTTTGTAAGAGACCTGGTGAATTTCCACGAACCTCAGCATGAACTCTGCCACTAAACCATGAGAGACTCCTCATTTAAGGAAAGGCCAGGGTCTGATAAACACTGAGGAAGAAAGAAAGAGGAAAAAAGAAGGACAGGAAAATGGAAAACAGGGCTGGCACTACCAGCAGGTTTATTTGAGGCCGTGACAGTGAGCCCTTGGAAAAGGGATGGCGTCTAAAGCCGGGTCCACACATGTGTGGAGTGTACACAAAAGGGGTTGTGACAAGTAGACATGGCATGTCAAAGCCCCTTGCTTCTTCTTTGGAGTCTGGGAGATAAAGGAAGGAAAAATCGGATTATTCCCCGAACTCAGTGGGGCACAGTGAAGACAGTGCCTGGGAACAATTTGTCCAGCCATTATCTCAATCCATTAAGGGTGAGAACTGCAGGCCACGCTCCGGGTCCGATGTTCCATCGTTGAGGATTTTTGAAGTGCTTTATTTCTAGATTATCATCTCTTTCTTTCTTTTCATCTCATCTTCTTTCTCTTGTGTATTGTACTTGCTGATAGAACATCTTAACGTTACAGAATACCCATTTTCTGACTTAGGACTAGCTTTCATTCCAGTTCAACCTGCTGCAACCTTTGCACATCTGTGCATGGTGTACTGTATGTGCATGCAAGCAAACACATTTTAGTGTCACAAATCTACAATAAACTCATAGACAGGCACTTGGAAGTGCTTTTTCCATGACAGTCTTTTGATTTAAAATCACATTCATCCTTAGTCTTCTTTTGCTAAATCTAACTTAACAAAGACTTACTTTAGAGGCCACAGAAAGCTGAGAAGCTGTTTAAATGGGATTTGGTGTTCCATCAAGTTAAAGCGATAGCGATATATGGATGAAACACAAAAAAAGCCTGAATATGGTTTTTAGTTTTCATTATTTGTTGTTTGACACTTTGTGTCTTGGCTCCTGCTGTGAATCAAGTTGAGCTGAGACTTCATGACTTCAGTGTGGCAGTGTAGCATCTCAACAGTTTCCTGGTCATTATGACACAGGAAAGTCACAGGCAGTGGTGTTGGGTTTCATCAAATGACAAATCCAGAATTTGAAAGCAGATTTTGCATAGAGAGTCCAGCCCTTCTACTTCCGGTCCATGGGACCTCTCTTTCGAGAAAATATGAACGGGAATCAATGAGAGATAATAAACATTTTTTGGTCTGGTTTGGAATTCTGCCGTGCATTTCACAAATGATGAATATAAATTTAAAATATAATTTTACATGTCAAGAGATAAAAGATTTGACATAAAGAAGTTGAACATTAGGTTTTGTGTGAGAGCTCTTAGTGCTCTGCATCGCTCGTCTCAAACAATATATACGTGACATTGTTCAATATAGGTATATTCTTCTATTTCTCTAGGTACTCTGTGTGGCTCTACTTATGCATTGCTTTGACATAACAGACATACTGATATTTAGCAGGTATAATGTTCACAATAGACACAATTTTAGTTAAGTGTGTATCAGGCAAACATTTGTTAATTAGCACTAAACATAACGTTAATTTAACCTCGTGGTGGTGCTAGAGGAAAGGTCAGGGTATCACCAATGTCAGTAGTCTATCAATCAGGAATGTCTATTCCTAATTTGGGGCCCATCATGGTGGCACATGAAGAGAATTCACTGAAATGAAAACTTTGACCTGCTGGTGATGCTAGACAAAAGGCCAAAGCCAATGCCTTCAGGAGTCATACTCTAAAAAAAAATCTCAATCCTTTATCATGGTAATCCGTCCAATATTGTTCATGAATAGTTCGGTCTGAACCGACAAACGTTACCAACCGAGCTAGCATGTCTGAAAACCATTGAACAGATTTGAGACACTCCACACTGGAAAGTTAGGCCAAAAGGCAAAACACAAATATATGAAACACTTTACGTTGCACATAACACCTTGGTCCAATGCCTTTTCTTATCTTAAAGTACCCATATTATGAAAAAAAAACACTTTTCTGGGATTTAAGGTATCATTTTCTGAGATTTGGGGGGTTATTTTGTGTCTCTGGTGCTTCCACAGCCTACAAACTTGGAAAAAACTATCAATGCTGTTCTGAGTGAAATACAGGTTTCTGAATGTCCTCTGTCTTTAGTCTCCAGGTGAGCTGATCAACAACGGCTTTCTACGTCACTAGCCGAGACGAGGTGGCTAACTGTAGCATGCTAGCTCGTTCTCAATGGCAAAACACTGCTACAACACACACTAGGTCACCATAATCTCCAAAACTTCCTGTCCCTGTTCTGCAGGTATTCCACATACATACTGTACATACATACATACATACATACACACCTGGACTTACATTAATACCTGGTCACTTTATCACTTTAACACTGGACTCAACACTGACACTTTGATAATAGTGTATGGTGTATCTTTATTTGACGAATGTTCTTATTGTTATTATTATTATTACTGTTATTACTATTATTGTCTTTATACTGTCTTTTTTTTCTTGCAAAAACTGCTGCTGGAATTTTCAATTTCCTCGCAGGAGTCATCTCAAAAGGATTAATAAAGAGAAGTCTAAGTCTAAGTCTATATGCACATATCAACTCCAGTCAGTCCTGCAAAGGTTGATGGAGTGTTGCCTATACATCGCTAGAGCAGGACAATACAAATTGTGCTTTTTAGTGTATTAAGAAAATATGTTTAGGTCATCCAGGCTGGTATGGAGCACTATTAAATCAAGATTGATTAGATTAGCCAACTATAGATATATATATATATTTGTTTTAAAGCTAGCCAACAGTATAAAAGTTGCTTTAACAGTGTTTGTGCTAATCTGAGCCAAACAATATACAGTACATGCATTGTCCAAAAAAGACTGTACGGACACACACAGAGTTCTAAAAACCTATATCTATCAAATGCACTCTTGGATGAGAAATAGGAGTCTGGAAGGTCCCAAAAGATCTGTTCTGGTAAAGTTGACGAATGGAAATCTCATCCCCCAGCAACACAACCCACCTGCAGTGCCAAAGTATACTACAGAGAGAGCCAATGGCCGTGATTACATTTATAGAGTCAAATGCAGCCTCACTTCCCCTCTCAGGATAGGAGCTGGTGACTTTGAGCCTTGGAAGGCCCGTCTCAGTCCAACTTGGCAGCAGGAAGACAAGACTTTGATGTGCTGAAAGTTGACTTGACCTCTGTTCACGGCTTAATAAATCTAGGATGGAAAGCTGTGGAAAGGACAGACTGACGCAGGGAGGGAACGCATGGCCAACTGACTTGGGCCACAGCAGAGCATGTGCTTTATATTATATGAATACAGCGAGGATAAAAAGTACTACACCATCAACACACGTTAGCATTGAATTGAAGCTCCATAGAAGACGACTGATAACTGGCAGAGTGGTTGATGAGTATACGGTATATCTTACGAATACAACACTCATTTGTTGTGTAACAACATGAAAGACCACTAAGGTTGACTGAGAAAGATAGAAACATATGTCAGTGTAAATTCTGAGAAACTTGCATTAAAAAAGTTTCTGTTGCCTTTGAGTGTGTTGGCCAGTGTCTGAAGTACATGAAATGCAGGGAGTATGGGCGCCCGGGTAGCTCAGTTGGTGAAGCAGGGGACCATGTGTGGACGTTCTGACCTTTGCTCTATGTCGTCTCCCCCCCTCTCTCTCCCCTTTCATGTCTTCATCTGTCCTGTCAAAAATAAATAAAGGCTAAAAAAAGAAATGCCCCAAAAATAAAGTTGCAGGGAGGAAAAACAACTCGTGAAATATCTGTTTGTGTGAAACATGGACATGGTCATTTCTACATCAGACTATATGATGAGTCATTTCTGCACTCCAGGAAACCCTCAGTGTTTAATATTCAACGCTGTCAGTAATGACTACTTCTCTGTACTCCAAATAAGCTTGTTTTCAATATCCTTGGTCCATTCCTTTATAAGCCATGTATATTTAAAAGAAGCTCTGCAAGGAATTTGAGTATCAAGTGTTATATAAATACATGAATACAATACCGCTTATTCAAGCACTTTGCTGGCCAGGTTACCACAAACCATGATCATGCAAAATCAAAGGGTTACTTTAGCTGCTGGCTTAAGAGAGTCCATGAAAGCATACACACACAAAGACCTTCAGATCCCAGGAGTCACTTTGCTGTATCCAAGTAAAACCCGATTTATAAAGATGTGGCGCTCTATGAAAACTGACCCTGTATTTATTGTAGTTGTACTTAATGATATCTGAAATTATATATTTTCAACTCAACAAATAACCAGACATTTACAGCAAAGCCTCAAATACTGTGATCTGTACCAGTAATTCGATTTGCAGTTTATTCCCAAAAGTCCAGTGCATGAAACCTGACCAGGTTATTTTACAATAAATCTTCCTAAAGGGTCCTTAAAATAAAGGGTCCTGAATGATATACTGTATTTTCAAATCTATATTCTCATCTGTGATTGTGTACTCTTTTTCATGTTGATTAGCTTTACTTTAGATGGTTTTGACTATCAAAAAACGTAAAGCGTAGGCTCCGGTAAGTCTCTAGGCTGACATATCAGTTAAACCATGAAATAAATACTTGCCACCAATGTAAGTGAAGAGTTCAGTTTTTATCAATATTTTGTAACTTTTTCTTTCGTTTTTGTCCCTTTTTTCAACACTTTTGACTTTTTTTTTCAATGTTTGTCACTTTTTTCAACACTACATAACACTAACTTATTAACTTTATTTTTACAGGTATTTTTGGGAATTTATGGTCAATAAACCTCATTTATAGGAAATTATACCTAATGTTTGAGTTAGAAAAGCAGAAATTAGGAATTATTGAGACTAAAATTAAAGGAATGGATGTTGATGATAATCACAGACTGGAATATGTCAACTTTTACTCAATACTATTTCAAAAACACTTCCATTTGTTTTACAATGCTATAAAATTGAATAAGACGCCCCAAAATTAATGAAAGTAGAGATTTGTACTTGGCAAAGAGCGTTGGGTGGAATCAATCATGTTATTTTGGGGAATTAAAAAGAACATTGATATAGGACAACATGAGGACAACATGGGGACAACATGAGGACAACATGAGGGTTAATAAATACATTCAGATTTTTTTACTGTCTTACACTACACATGCCATACATTAAAGGAGTTAGGGAACCAAATCCTTCTAAAGTGCAGCCAAAGCTATGAGGTTTCTGTCTTCTAAGTTAGCTGGATCAAGTGGGTATATTTCAAGGGTAAAGTCTTTTTAGTAGTATTTTTCCTTTTTTATTTCTTGCTGAACATGTATGTTGTTGCCTGGACACAAAACCAACAATAAACCTACACATTACTGACAAAACCACATCACGTTGATTTTCTAACTTGAAAGCTGAAGGCGACTTCAGGATTCATTTTGGGATTTCAGGGTTTTGGATTGCGTCCGCCATCTCTTACAGTGTAGTTGTTTTAGAAAGGGATCACTTTATGGTCAAATATAATATCGGCCATAACAGCAATCTTCCATTTTTATCCCTAAATTGTAAATCGTCTTGTATCTCTGGGGTTGTTTTGCATTCACTTTTAGTCCTTTTGTGTCTCTTTTTAGTAACTTTGGGTCTCTATGTGGTCATTGTGCATCTCCTTTTCGTCGTTTTGCATTTATTTGTTGTTGTTTTGCATTTCATTGTGGTCGTTTTGTGTTTCTATGTAGTCATTTTGTGACGTTTTTAGTCATTTTGTGTGCTCATTTAGCACCCCTTTGTGATCATGTGTGCGTGTTTTCAGTAACATTTTGTGAGTCAGACCCTCTGGTCCTCTCGCCCTGAGCCCAGTAGGCCTGGAAAGTAATCCATCCTGTTTTAATCTCCAACCCCAAAGATATAAGGTGAGGCTTGAGTTTATTATATGGAAATGTTACTAAAGGTCTATGTGTACACACACACACACATACACACACACACACACACACACACACACACACACACACACACACACACATACTTTTCCACAGCCAATTCTTTCATCATGCCCAGCCAAGCAGGGAAATGAGCCAACTTGGAGTGGGTTCTGCTCCCTGCAATGCGGGCCTGGTGTCCACAATAGTTTCCACAATAGAAAGTTCTTCCTTAACATTATGTGAATAGTGTTGAAATTGTTTAAGGAAAAGAATACTGCATACAACTCATAACAATGCATCACTGACAGCTTTTTAACTCTGCTCCGGTCTGCAGCGAGCGCTCACACGGTTCTGCTGATCTTCACCATGTGGACTCATGCACTTACTAAGAACGTCTGTGACAGCTGTTTAGAAAACAATAAAAATTATATTCACGATTCCTCATGACAGCTGCCTGAGCCACGGCCACTTTCTGTCATCCAAACTTTCACAGTGCTTTCCTGGAAAAGGTACCACGGGATCTCTTTGCTTGACCTCGTGGGGAAAATTTGGCACAATCAATCTTGTTATTAATTAATCATATTTTCTCTGGTCACTACAGATGGAAGCCCTTACTTGGGGCTGGAACTTCCATTATCAAATGACAATAGCTGGGGTTGACCTACTGGAGTACATGTGTGCTTCTAGGTTTGTTCATCACCAATTTCAGAACAAATTAATCACTCATGGAAGCTTTTTTTCAAGTTCAAAATAAAGTAAAATAGCAGAGTGAAACCATGGAAGTGTTTGGAAAGGCCTTGAGGGCTCCGCTCAAACTGTGAAATGTTAATCATTTTGCATGGAAGTCAAAGAAGTCAGTAATATAATCCATTGGATCACACACTCAGTTCAATAACACAGTTTGATGGCTGTGGGTTTCATGTGGGTTATTTTTACTTCTGTCTTTACTCTGTCAAACATTTGTGGACTACAAGGAATTTGTCTGCCCATCATTTCAATTATTTCCTAGCCTTTTTTAACTATTAAATCGTATATAAATTGTTTCAACATCTACAGTTGGACTCAGTAGAACAGACAGATGGCACAATGCTCAACACTGTGCTGGCAAAGTGATCCCTGAGGCCCAGTGATGGAACAGACCGGGTCAACATTACACAGGTACTCCCAAGTTTTATGCTATTGTTTCTGACACTATTGGTTCCAACCCAAAGCAGGTCAAGGACCCGTTATGGGTGCGACTCGACATGATATCCTGTTAAAAGGAAAATGTTCTCATCATTTTACAGAGATCAAAATGCAATAGTGGCTCCTCCTTGCACTGGTACTTCTGTGTTTGGGGACTGCTTTCAGTTGGAATAGTCCTGTGAATTGTGTTCCTATTAATCCTCTTCCAAATCCCTGCATGACCTGGTAGAGTGGCAGTTGGTGGTGTGCTGTTTGAGTAATATTCAGGCCATCCACAAGCAAAGATCATCTTAAAATGAAGACTGTTATGTCAAAACTAAAATATAAATGGACTGCTATCATATAGCGCTTTTCTAGTCTACTAACGACTACTCAAAGTGTTTTTACATAGTACAAGAACCATTTACACACTGTGGCCGAGGCTGCTCATCAGATACACACTCACACACATTTACACTCAGATGGCGCAGCATTGGGGGAAACTCAGGGTTTAGTGTCTTGCCCAAGGACACTTTGTTATGCAGGGCCAGGAATCAAACTACCAACCATCTGATTGGCAGGCGACCGCTCTACCACTGAAACACGGCGGCGCTAAAGGCAACCCTTTGTGTATGGCTTTGTCAGAACACACCTAGAAACAATAATGAGTGCCTGCAGTGTGTGACAGAGCACTGAAGTCATGGTTGTATTGGCTGATTAGCATCAGCTGTTTCATTCATGCTTCCCAATCGCTGGCTCAATCTTCAGATGTTTGGCTGCCAGCTGACTGGCATCGTCTGATCAAACACACACACAGGGATGCAGCTGGGACATTCATTCTGTTCATTTATGTTAATGACAGGGGATTGCTTCTCCCAGCAGAGTCCCCATTGCTGCTCGGATTCATTGACAGCTTTTTCAAATAGCAAAGCCATTTTCGCCAAATCTTACTGTACAACCATTTGCTATAAATGTTAAATGCCTCGATGTAAAGTGGTGTTTAAAAGTTTACATACCCATGGTTAAGTTGACTAAAAACAGGAATAAAAAAATCTTTTGTAAATAGATCTTAATGCCTTAATTAAAGAAAGGAAAAAATACCCCCTATGTTAAAATACAGGGGGCATACGTATACACCCCCCTATGTTAAAATACAGTGGGCATAAGTATACACCCCCCTATGTTAAAATACAGGGGGCATAAGTATACACCCCCTATGTTAAAATACAGGGGGCATAAGTATACACCCCCCTATGTTAAAATACAGTGGGCATAAGTATACACCCCCTATGTTAAAATACAGGGGGCATAAGTATACACCCCCCTATGTTAAAATACAGGGGCATAAGTATACACCCCCTATGTTACAATACAGGGGCATAAGTATACACCCCCCTATGTTACAATACAGGGGCATAAGTATACACCCCCTATGTTAAAATACAGGGGCATAAGTATACACCCCCTATGTTAAATTCCCATAGAGGCAGGCAAATCCTGATAAAGTTCCCTTGGCCTTTGGAATTAAAATAGCCCCCCCCCATCATTGCATACCCTTCAACATACATAGAGATTGGCATGGTTTTACTACACCTATACCTGAAGCACTACATTGACATTTTGGGTCCAAAGACAAAGAAAAAAAACTTTAAGAGCCTATCTTTTATGGTATTTTTATCATTTTGGTGGAGGTCCAGCAGAGAAAAGACTCTGTTAAACCATTAAATCTTTAATAGATAGCTATGTTTGTGTGTTTATGGATCCTGCAAGCTGAAAAATAGATTACATTTCAGTGTTGCATGTATTCCAACCCACATGAGGCAGTGTTTCAGTGATTGTTTCCAACAAAATTGATGTGTGTAATGATGCGTGGACCACACTGAAGTCATATCTCCAATAAGTTTCTCCTTCCTTAAAGGCATACTGTGGAGAAAGACAGACAGGCAGAGAAGAGAGAAGTTAAACTATGCCATATGAGAGAGATGGAGGGGATGTATCCTACTGAGTTCACAGGAGCAGAGGGATCTGCTGGTAAAAATCTGATTTCAATATGTGAGAATACACAAATATGAGACATGCTTAAACTAGTTCTATTAAATCAAAGCAAAATAAAAAAAAAATTAAAAATGTAACTCTTGTATGGTATTTGGGTTAAATTGACCCATTTCAAATTTTAACAAGAAGAAAAATGGTACAAGTTAAATTTTTTCTACTTGAAAATCAATGGTGTTACCTTATTTTCTGTGATAAACATGTATTCCTGACTCAATTCAGAAAATTATTCTGGATATGACCACTTATGTTTTTTCCAAGATAAGAATGATCACATAGTGGATTTTTAACATGAATGCCAAAAAAACGAACCCCACTTCCATTTTTAATTGTGTTCTAGTAGAGACTGATTGCATTCCTGAAACATATGTGGTATCTTAGTTGAAATTGAGATAAAGACAATATTTGTTAATAGATTATTAAGTAAACTTTTATTTCAGAATTGTATTTAAAACCCCAAATAACTTATGGGTCAATTTGACCCGAGGGATACGAGAGGGTCCTGAAACTGAAGACAATGCAAGGGTTAAAGTGGGAAGCAGGTATTAAAGTGTAGTTGGTTGGCTGCTCTGACACCTTTTCTGTGTATTATACTTTTGATTCAGATAGGTAAGCATTGAACATGCTTTTTAGCTGTGTTCAGATAAAACGTAAAACGAATTTCAGAGGTGGAGTGATTGCATACTTATAAATCAATGGATGAATGTAGTGATGTGTGCTTTCAACCCCTTTTGTGAATAGAGAGTGCCATCTAGTGGGTTCTGAAAGTAAACTAAATGGTAATTGAAGCTTCATTTGGACATCAATAGATTCATGTAATAACACAAATTTACCCAGGGATGGCTCAAATTGAATTCCAAAAAAGTTCAACTTTAGCAAGAAATGTTCTAGTCTCCCTGGACCGGATCTCCTTCACAGACAAGAGAGGAAACAGGGAAACACTACAAGGGAAATGACCGAATTAACTGGGTAAGTTCTGTTGTCAATTTTAGACTTATTAGCTAACAGCTTACATCTGTACAGTTGGTACAGTGGCTGTTTGGGGCTAATAACTGCTTCAGCGGTCAAATTCTTTGAAATGACAAAAAAAAAAAATTTGCTTTGGAACACTTCTTTTCAATAAATGTATTGTCCTGTTGGGACAACTGAAAATTTGAGGCAAAATGATGGCTAGTTAGCTAGCTAGTATGTTTCTGGCTAGCTAGCATGTTAGCCGTTAACTCTCCAGCTAATGTACCAACTAGCCCTGCGAGTAGTACGTCATCAAGCTTTTAACACCACCTAAGCATTTTAACCCTAACTCTAACCACCTGTTTTGACACATGGACTTACTTTAACGGTGCCACGTTCTGGTGTGGCCGGGGCTTCAGACAGAGCACCCTGGAGTAGGGACTAGTCACCGCTTTACCTCGTCTTTACTGCCTAGCTTGTCTTTACATTGACAAGCTGCAGAGAAAAAAGTTTTGTTCTTCACAAACGCTTGTCTTTTTTGACAGTACGAATAGACGCAAAGACAGAAAAACACACTCACATTCACACCTGCCTTGCTTCATTGGAAATTGGGACTTCCCGTGCTATTCAGGATTAGGTTACACTGAAGACAGTTCAGCAAAAGACTAAGATTCAGAAATTAAGATTAATGTATCCTTTATTAGTCCCACAAGAGGAAACTACAATTAACACTCTGTTGTTAATACACACATTAGACACAGGCCTGGATTACACACACATGCTCGGTACCTAGACATGCACTAAATTGGGAGATGTCAGAGTGGGTAGGGGGGGCTGCCCATTGAATGGTGCCCCGAGCAGTTGGGGGTTCGGTGCCTTGCTCAACAGCACATTGGCAGTGGCCAGGAGGTGAACTGATACTGGGCGGCTGTGGCTCAGTGGTAGAGCTGTTGCCTGCCAATTGGAAGGTTGGTGGTTCAATCATGTCAAAGTGTCCTTGGGCAAGACACTGAACCCCGAGTTGCCCCCGATGCTGCGCATATGATGTAAAAGCACTTTGAGTAGTCGTTAAGACTAGAAAAGCGCTATATAAATACAGCACATTTACACCTCTCCAGCTACCAGTCCACCACCATACTTTGGTCCGTATGGGGACTTGAACCGGCGACCCTTCACCCCACAAACAGACAAAGAAAGACTACTGTAGAAGGAAGCACAGCTTTCTATGTGAAAAACCACGCCAATGTTTTTTGCTTTTTTACACTCAATACAAATAGGCTTAAAGAAATAGCTCTTAAGATTCTGTGATTATTGACAAAATAACTTTTGAACCCACTCATCATGAATACTGTGAAAACACAGCCAGAGTGCTGTATTTATAGTACATTACAACAATAATTACTTTCTACCAACAGAACAGACTCCATCTTACTCCAGTGTTCCATGTTGCCTTTGAAGTGCAAGTGTAACCAATCACATTCCTCTCACTATTTCTCACTTCCTTTCTCTGCCATTCATAGACCAAAAATAGCCTCTGAATCATGCCATGGCAACCACATTCGTGTTTATACTTTGCTTTCTTCCGTACTGGAATATTGTATCGTGCTTCACACCAAGCGCTCAAAAATGTTCCGATAAAATCAACAAGAGAAACAAGAATATGGACTTTAGATGATTTGAGGGGAACTTGCTCAAGTACATGTTTTTTTATTTATTATCAATAATAAGGGCTTAAGATACCTTTATGTGCTGAAACCTGCCAGAGATAACTTGTATGGCATAGTGAGTGCTTTCCCGGAGTAGAGAGAAAAGCCAGGGTATATCTCATTGCATGAAAGGTATGCTACTCAGACTCCACTTTTCTTCTTCAGTCAGATTGAAACACAATGTTTTTGTGATATTTTCATTTACGCTTCACAACACCAGCTCAAGTTACGTGATTGGTCAAGTGTAACAGTGCTAAGCTTAAAGGTCCAATGTGTAGGAATTTCTCACATCTAGCGTTGAGATCGTATATTGCAATCAACTCTCTCGCACCACGTAGTTCAAATGATGTACTGTATTACTGCTATGGTAGCGCTTCACACTTCAAAAAGCTGGTCTTTTGCTTTTTTTCCAATATCCTTTTGCTTTTTCTGGGTGAAGAAGAGGACTCCTGTTCCTGAAACTTGGATTTTGAATATGTGCATGAGGTGGAGTGGCAATCAGGAGAGTCTGGAATTTTCCTGGTGGGCTGGTAGTGTTTCAAAGCCGCTCCGGCCGGTCTGATTGCCCACTGCCCGCTGGTCCAACTAACCTGCACGGCGGGCCACAGCAGCCTCTTATTTTCGAACATTCATCTCTACCCCGTCTATGAAATTTCCCAGTAAATTTTTTTGTCCCACTTCACCTCAGAATGTACTAAGATAACATGTGGTCCTCCATGTTTCCTTCTTTAAACTCGGGAAGCGACAATATCGTTAGAAGCATCAGCAGCACCTGTGGGTTTATCATGTGACAGCAAAAATGCAAAAGCCAGAGCAGTATTTCCTGTATGTCCCTCACCGTCATGAACGTATTTCAAGATGGCGCATGAATATGGAGCGTCTACCCCAGTTCATGCAAGCGCAAATGTAAAATTTCAAACCAATAGGAATACTTGGAACTGATGGTCGTGGTCAATATTCATTAAAAAAGATACGTTTGTGAAGGGCAAAACAAATTTTCATGTTGAACAACTACAAAAGTTACACACTAACCCTTTAAATTAATGCATCGTTAACACTACAAGAAACAAATAGAAATAAAAAACAGTTCCAGCAAAAAGCAACAACTTCCAACATAAATAATGACTATTTCTGCATTTTTTTCTAATAGAGAAATAATCCAAACAAACATTACTCACTGCTAGTACCAGCTGTACTTGACTCTTCATTTAGTATCGCCTCAAGCGTGAGGCGGGCGTGGCTGGTCGCCATAGCGATGCCGCAGGAAACATCCGTGACCTAACGCGACACGCAGTGTTGAAGGTGTGTTGCTTTTGATTCCTGGCATGTGGATGTTGCCACAACCAGAAGACACATTTAGTTTCTAAAGAAGCAGGAGGCAGCAAAAAAAAACACCGCTGGATAAACTACTTTAACATGGCGGATTTGTTCAGGACCCCGCTTCCACGTCTGTCGCTAGTGATGACGACGCAGTGAATAGGGACGATTCTCTAGGACCAATCAGCCGTCTGCAGGTTTTCACATCACCTTTGGTATTGCCTCAGGTCACTTGGAAGCTCGACTGAGGTAGTACTAAAAAAGTACCTGTTAGCAGGTACCAGGTACCTTTTTTTTGTAATGGAAGACCAAAATAGGCGAGTAGAGTCGAGGCGAGTCGAGCAGGTACCATGCAGTGGAAAAATGCCATTAGAGTAAAAGCATTTACATCTTCCACTGATGCCCTTGCATGCGCATTGAGCAGGGTACTGGAACTCAAATCAAGCAACCCTGTGACTAATGGTACTGTGCTGTGGTCACACTGCATAGTTCCCAAATTTGTCTGTGTCAGTGTATGTAATCCTCTCTTCCTCTGCGATGACTCCCTCCTGTTGGCGCAGTAATTACAAATGTCCTCTTAGTTCATATCCAGTCAAACAGATTTAGGGTTGTTGTTTTCCCCTTAATTCTCTTACAAATGCTGCAGGAACAGCATGAGAAATGTCTGATGGTTTTGGCAGCGTGCCAGCAGTTTCCTTCCACTACTTACTACTCACCACCAACTTCAGTCTTCACTGCATCATAAACAGCCATGGCTTTGTTGAAGTGCATAGTGACAGAGCACGTTTAAGTAAAAACAACTCCCCGCTCTCCGTTGACTTGTATCGCAAAGGTTCCTCCTCGTCGATTACGTCTGCTAGCAACAGGAAAATGTTTAAATGCTTCTGTGGTGATATTAAGTACCAACAGGGTAAATAACCCATGACTTAAGGGTTGATAAGCTGCCGACCGGAAAAAAACAGAGCTTTTATAAAGACAAACCAGTACAGAGAATAGAGACCATTTGAGCCTGACATTAAGCTAGTGGCATGTCCGACATAGTCTCTCATCATGGGCGGTGCTAAGAGCCACGGTGCCACTGCAATATAGTCTCAGGAAGGAACTTGTTTTGGTGGAACATGTGTACGTTCAAAAGTAGTTTTAGTTGTCAACAGAAAACTCCGATTGGACAGATAGTCTAGCTAGCTGTCTGGATTTACCCTGCAGAGCCCTGAGGACCAGGTAACTATAGTCCTCAGATTGGACAGATAGTCTAGCTAGCTGTCTGGATTTACCCTGCAGAGATCTGAGGACCAGGTAACCATAGTCCTCAGACTGAACAGATAGTCTAGATAGCTGTCTGGATTTACCCTGCAGAGATCTGAGGACCAGGTAGCCATAGTCCTCAGACTGGACAGATAGTCCAGCTAGCTGTCTAGATTTACCCTGCAGAGATCTGAGGACCAGGTAACCATAGTCCTCAGACTGGACAGATAGTCTAGCTAGCTGTCTGGATTTACCCTGCAGAGATCTGAGGACCAGGGAACCATAGTCCTCAGAAATCCACCAGAGGTTAGAACGCCAACACAGAGACAGAGGAAAGGGGACAGACGGGTTTTCAATACTACTCGCTACCGTAATCGTTCTGTGATCACGGAATAGGCTTCCCATTGACATTACTTCTAAATTCTTAACCAACACAGGAAAATAAGGACATTAATGTAACCTGTACATGAATCAATAGATAAAATAACGTGACCATTTAACAAACTGCCATGAGACAGGCCTGGCTCAGCTGTGTTTCGGTCTTTAGGGCTTACCAGGTCAAAACCTACAAATTACGCCTCCACCGCTTTAATGAGTCAGTCAGCTTTCTGGCTCAGAGCTCGTCAATTAAACACATGACCACATCCTAGTTGAGCTTGTTCAAACCATTGCTCTGATAAATGAGATGCTGAGTATTACGATGTCTGTTTTCAAGGGACTCAGAATCTGGAGGAATTTAACAAGGTGTTACAGTATGTACATGAAAGCCTTTTTTTTGTACATCATGAAGCGCTTAAGAAAAACAACAGTGGTTCCAGACAGCACTGCGTGGTATGGGAATATGTTTTAATGAAAAATGCCTTTTTTCTTTTCATAAACGTCAGTCAGAGGTTGTTTTTTTTTATAAGCAATGACAGTGTCATTATCTCGCAGATACTTCTAAAGTCTCTGTAGTTTAATTACAAGTCAGCACAGTGACGGATTTAATTAGAAAAAATATCTCTTAAAAAGAAAAAAAAAGCTTACAACAAGCTGAATGTCTGCTTGGAAAGTAAAGCAAAGTCAAATAAACTCACAAGTTTTTTTGTTTATAGAAATAAATCTGACAACCACATGACACTATTCAGTATCCCAATATATCCCCAGTAAAAACGTCAAATATGCAGAATGAGTAACCACCCGCATTCATTAGTTTTAGGTCTTCTGGCACTTTTATTAGCAGAGAAACCATGAAACCATGAGATGAATGTAAAGAGTATTATCAATACCAGTCCAGTTTTGTTTTGGTATAACAATCACATTGTGTTATCAAGGATATGCTTGTGGATTTGTGTGCGTTCAAATGGCACCGAGTAAATCGGCAATTGAAAGAAAAGCTCGAGATCACCCTCCATGCTTCTGGCTAAACAGCTGTGAACACCTGAGCCTGTGCTACAATGAGCATTCCCCAGAGTCCCCGTCTTCTCTCTGTCTAGACTACTATAATAACTCAAGGTGTGTGTGTGTGTGTGTGTGTGTGTGTGTGTGTGTGTGTGTGTGTGTGTGTGTGTGTGAGAGAATGTGTGTGTGTAAAAGCTCCGGCAGAGGGCCGTCATTGGCGTATGTTTATGTGTGTGTGTGTTTCCAAGACACCTATTTGAATAGCAAGGGTGTTGTGAATAATTCCGTATAGCGTACATGTCTTGTAAAAGCTCCGGCAACAAAAGGGAGGGCCGTCATTGGCGTATGTTTATGTAGTTCTGTCTGTTTTATTGACCTTGTCTGGTTCCATTTTTAGGACATGTTTCCAAGAAATGTCATCTTCAAAATTTGAAGGTGTAACTCCCGCTGCATGCTTGGCACTGTTGCTGAATAATTCCGTATAGGAGAGACCAGGGTGAGATTAGCTGCTGCTAAGCTTCATAACTCTACCGTTTTAAACTGCATTAATGCATCTTAATGCGTCCGTTGGTCAGAAACAAGACAGTTATAAATCTTGTGAACTTGGTTATTTTTTTTCTTTTGTATAGATGTAAAGGTCCCATGACATTGTGCTCTTTGGATTGTTTTTATATAGACCTTAGTGGTCCCCTAATACTGTATCTGAAGTCTCTTTTATATAGACCTTAGTGGTCCCCTAATACTGTATCTGAAGTCTCTTTTATATAGACCTTAGTAGTCCCCTAATACTGTATCTGAAGTCTCTTTTATATAGACCTTAGTGGTCCACTAATACTGTATCTGTAGTCTCTTTTATATAGACCTTAGTGGTCCCCTAATACTGTATCTGACTGTATCTGAAGTCTCAGATTAGTGGTCCCTAATACTGGGGTCTCTTTTATATAGACCTGGCCTTGACCAACTGCCACTTTGCTTCTTTGAAAGTCTCTCTCTCATGGGTGGGCCAAATTCTCTGGGCGGGCAAAGCAGAGAAAGGGGAGGTAACCTTTCCCCTTATGACCTCATAAGGTGCAAGATTCCAGATCGGCCCATCTGAGCTTCCATTTTCTCAAAGGCAGGTCAGGATGCCCAGGGCTCAGTTTACACCTATCACCCTTTGTAGCCACTGGGGGACCATAGGCAGGCTGGGGGGACGCATATTATTGTTAAAAAACCTCATAAAGTGACATTTTCATGACATTTGAGAAACATTTGCCAAAGTCAATGCTAATGACTCCAGAAATGACATATGTAAAACCCCTCTTGCTAATACCTGAAATGAGTCCTAACAGTTTGACATTGCAAGAGCTTATGGGAATAAGAGCAAACATTTAAATTTAAATAGAGAAGAGATTGGAGGAATTCTCTGATGCAGGAGCAGTTTCATGCAACACACGGGGGGCTAAAGACTACATTGTAAAGCTAATTTGGGCGCTGCATACTCAGGTTTGTTCTTGCCCAGTCGAGGAATAATAGCCCACACCTGGGTTCTGGCCCAGACCCCAAAAAAGGACTCCTGCATGGCCCCAAAACCTGACTCAGTTAAAACTCCACTGAGACCGGTCCCATCCATGCTGTGGTCCGACCAAAGTCTGCCAACACACAATTAACCAGACTAACCTAAATCTCCTAAACACCAGCTGACATCATTTATAGGCTTTAGCCCTGTGCATGAGGCAGAGTTTGCTTCTGCTGCTTAATTATTTATCATACACTTAAGAATAAAAATTTGATAGTAAAAGAAAAAATTTTATTTATGTCTATTTTTGGGCTTTCCAGATGCTCTACTAAGAGAGCAGTCCATCATGTCTAAAAATTCAGTTGGAACACATCTTTACATATTGGCTCCCTGTGATGACGATGTCGGCAGACAACACATTCTCATGAAAAACTACACAACAATCCATATCATATAATATGATACGGAAGTTTAGTCACATGACCGTTAAGTTTAGCAGCATAAGCCAACAAAAAGTGACTGTTAACCAGGGTTCTGGCCACCGTGAGGTGATGGTTGTTCCAGTGGCCATTGTCCTTAAATTCAGCTGACAAAAGGTGATCGTCATGCGGCTGTGGTTTGTTCATTTGGTCCAAGCCGAGGGCAAAAAATAACAGCATTGTTTTTTTAGCCGTTTCGGTTCCTTTTCCCACCATACTGTTTGCTCTGGTCTGAATCAGTTGATGAGTTGGTGACACAAACTTAAATGCCTGACTACGGCAGCTGGTTTAGTCCAAAAATGTGTAGTTCTTCCAGCAGTTCTCAGTGGCTTGTTTTGTCCGCACCAGGGGGGAAACAAACTCTGTGATTGTGTGATTTAGCCCAACTAAATGAGACAGGTGTAAAAGCTCCCTTAGACACCAAAATAACTAGCTACGATTAGAACAATGACTGTGTTTTGGGTTAAAACGATGGTCCCGGGAAAAGAACACCCATTTCCTGGGTGGAAGTCTTTGATTTTTTCACATAACTTCCCCTGCTTACCAACCTCCTCCCTATGTGGATCTTCACGTTCTTAAACAGCAGTAGTCAATGCGGTGCTCATGGTTCATGAGAACAGTAAAAAACAAAACAGTAGAGTCAAACATTAAGCAAAAAACAAACTGGCAGAAAATCATCAACCTTTTAAACTTTCATGTACTGCCAGTGGACATTTGAGTGGAGTAAGAGCAAAGTGTTAAAGGAGAGGAGCAATGAGAGAATACAACCGAAAGGAAGAGGAATGGATGTGAACCTCATTTTATTGTCATACTTGGTACAAAAGTCTCTTCTGAAGTGTGCCTTGTGGCATTCCTTTATTTTTCACCCTGCATGAATATGTCATCGAGATAAACATCTCAGCTGGCCTTCATTGGAAATTGTGTGTCTGTATGCCTCTTTATTTATTATTTATATCAGCCCAGTGCCACAGATTAATCAGCTGCTCAGGGTTACATGAATGACAACAGTGCAGAGAGATGTCCTACCACTCCTCCTGTTTTTGTTTTTCTTTCTGTTGGAACACAACCAAAAGTATGTCTGCTGCCATGCTATTATAGTAACTGAAATACAGTTTGCCCTCAAAGGCCTTTCACAGTAATGTGTGTGTGTGTGTGTGTGTGTGTGTGTGTGTGTGTGTGTGTGTGTGTGTGTGTGTGTGTGTGTGTGTGTGTGTATGCATGTGTGCACTTTGACTCATTTCATTTGCATGGCCACATTCCACTGACGTCGGGAACTATGACACTGTGATTGCAATACTGTACCAGTGTTGTGAAGATCAAGAGTGTTTTACCCAAAATGAGCATTTCCCCTCCACCATTTTTCCCTGTTTTTACACATCCCCTTTCTCAGGAGCCCCGATAGTTTGGCTCTTCCCCTGAAACCGGAGCGTAGGCACACTGGTTGGACAGAACAAACAGCTCATATGCCTTGCGGCTTTGTGATGGCATACTTTTCAGCACTCAGGTTTTGGAGGGGTACTCAGCGAATGCATTCCTGGTAATTAATAAGGCAAGTGCAGGTTTCCATTTGGAGTATTTTGAACATGCCATAATAACTGAGCGTGCACAGTGGGATGGAGTGTTACAAAGTCCTGTCTTGTTTTCTGTTTCATAACTGTGGAAACATTGAGCGGTAACACATGTAGAAAATGCACAGGTTGAGATGTTTTCTGTTGTGTAGTTATAAATAACAAAATAATGGTTTGACAGTTTTTTAACATCAATTTCATGTTGACAATATAATATATACATTTTAGTTCCCGGACAAAGTTTTTAGCCAAATAATCACTTTAGTACATTTTCCCGAACAAGTGCATTTAGTGAAAATGACACTTGATACGGAAGTTAAATAATGCCTGGAGATTTTGCATGGTGTTTACCATCTGTCTCTCCCTTCATCTGTATTCTCTCAACTATCTAATATAGGCGTGAAATGCCCCAAAATCGTTCCTTAACACTAAAATGGAACTATGGCCAAAGTCCAGAAATACTAGTTAAAATTCAACTCTCTCCCAAATCTAAAACTTAAGTGCTAAAACTCAAATTTGTGATGTCATCAAGTATAATGTGCGAAACTGCTCCATAAACAATGAATTGGTAAATATGTTATAGATGGCAGGGACAGCACCCAGGGGAACGTTCTTAGTACATGGGACCATGTTCCAAGAACACCACAACAGAATAAAGCTCATCCAGGCATACAATTAAAAAATCAGGGTTGACAAAATCAGTTTCTGATTCATTGTCTATGAAGCAGCTCCATACTTTATAGTCGGAGACTTTAATCTGGCTTTGAGCGAGACTGTTCACAAATATTGATTGAACGTTCCTGGGCTATGGTAATGACATAATGATATTCTTCATTTGGATGGTGTTCCCCTTTAAGTTTAAAGTGCCCATATTCTGCTCATTTTCAGGTTTATAATTGTATTTTGAGGTTGTACCAGAATAGGTTTCCATGGTTTCATTTTCAAAAAAACATATTTTTGTTGTACAGCACATTGCTGCTGCTCCTCTTTTCACCCTGTGTGTTTAGGTCTCTGTTTTAACTCCAGAGTGAGACATCTCACTTCCATCCTATCTTTGTTGGGAGCTGCACATGCTCAGTAGCTCGGTAAGATCCCATCAGCTAGATAACTCTTTCTCCAGCTTTGGTCAGTCCAAGGCAGGATCAGCTGGGAGACTTCTTCTAGACCAGGGACACAACAGGGACAGGAAGTAGTTCTTTTGGAGATTATGGTCAACTAGTGTGTGTTGTAGCAGTGTTAACATGCTACCATGCTACGGCTAGCCACCTCGTCACGTGACGTAGAAAGCCGTGCAGATGTTGAACAGCTGACCCGGAGACTGAAGACAGAGGACATTCAGAAACCGTATCCGTATGAGTGCGGAAGCACCAGAGACACAAACTAACACCCTAAATCCCAGAAAAAGTTTTTTTCACAATTTGGGCACTTTAAGGTTACCTAACCCTAAGCATACCAAAAAAATAATTTGCCATATTCTAAATTCTTACCCAGCCTTAACCATCCATACTAAAGCTTTCTTATCAGATGATCTAAAGAGGAAGAATAAAAAAGCCTGGGCTGTTGCAGAATCGTGTCAATATCCAACACATATTCACTCCTCAACTCCTCTAATACAGCCGCTTGGTCCGGTCCCCTCGGCTTGACTTTTTGAAGCTTTCAGTACCCCTTTTGTGCCTTTTTTCAACATGCAGGCAAGTTGTGAATTCAAACAAAACTACATTCTTATCGCAACTCGTCACATACTGACACTCTTACATTGGCGTAACTTGTTACGCGTCAAACTGTGACGATTATAAACATGGGGAAAATAATTGGTTATTGTTGTTGTTGTTGCTTTTTTTTTTGTATTACGTGCAATATGGCACACTTGGGCAACAGGTTCATAAAAAATAAAACAAAACAAGATCAAATCATCCTTAAAATAAAAAATAAGCCATTTGCTCAATCATGTAGAGTACAATGGACCAAAGATTTCACGAGCATTTTCTTGATGTGGTCCATATGTTATCATATGAAACTAAGAGACCGCCGGCTGGTCACCTGACGCCAGCTACAAAGCTCCATGACGCAGTTGCTAGTTGTTTTTATACCGCTAAAGAGCTTTCTAGTTAGTAGATGTGTTTAGCCGCTACAGAGCTCTGCTGCGGCGGCTTCGGTGCATCACATAGTGATCCATCGTATCAGCGGTAGTTGGTTGTTCAGTTCACCCGAGAATAGGTGACTTTGAGCTGGGTAAAGAGCACCGCGAGCTGCTGGTTGTTACGGCGGACATTACTGTTAAGTTTAGGCTAAGGAAAGTGACGTTATGCGGCAAGGACGTTTAGGCACCAAAACCACTAGTTAGGTTTAGGAAAAAGATTGTGGTTTAGATTAAAACACTCCCAAGAAACATTTTCCCGGGAAGAAAACTCCACTCCCTGGCTTGAAAGTCATCCCCCCAGACATACTCCCTAGGTCAGCCTCGTTCTTACACGGCAGCGGTCAATGTGGTGCATTCAGCATAAAAAAGTGGAACGCTTACGAATTACAGTGCTTTACTTTTCATAGCTTTTTGAACATATGGTTCACACACACTACACTCTATTTAAACTTCAACAGCATTTATAAAGACTCCAAAATACGTACAGAAGGTTAATGATATTTCTATTACCGTGGATGCGCCGCATTCTGCCGAAAAGATACACAGAAAAGATAACTGGCATATTCTACTCTGGAAACACCTGCTTTTGTTTAAAAGACAAAAGTAATTTACAGTGAGAAAAGTGAATAAATCTCTACATCATTTTTTGTAAATTGAGCTTGGTAATACAAAAGTATACATATCTCACTTTGGCTTTGTCACTGTGTTAGAGTGTGGTTAGTGGGAGAAGCTTTGGTGTAGTTTTGATTGAAATAACTTCTGTGGCTGGAGTGGTTTGGCACTTTCTAGGAAAGGCATACTTGGTGTAGGGGAATTTATCAACCCGCAAAATGGAACCCATTTAACCCAGTGAAATAGTTTCTTTCATCTGTGGGGGTTTTCCCTCACTGCTGCCGTGCCGAGTCAGCTCCTTCATCAACTGCAGACCAGTGAAACCAGTGACCCAGCAGGCCTCACTTGTACAATGAAAATTTTAAAAAAAAGTCTGTGACTCATGTGCCCACACCCACCCACGCAGCCACCCTGACACACACACACACACACACAGCTGTAAAAGAGACCTTTTTGGCCCTACACGAAACAACTCCAACAAGTGATTGTGGAGTGAATGTGTGTTCACTTGCTCGTTAACAAAGAAAAGGAACACAATAGTGAGTGTTTTTGTTGGAGAAGCGTTTGTTTGCCTGAAAAATAAGAACAAAACAAATCTTGCTTGCATGACAACGCACAAAAACACAAATAATGGTAACAATGAACAGTCTCAGTATGCTGTAGGACTAACTCAGCTATGCACTTTGACTAAACATAACCATTACAAATGATTACATAACAAAAATAGTCATGTTACTGAAGTATCGATGATCCCACTTTGCATCTTGACTGCTATAATCACTATTTTTATGCATCAACAATGGATCCACTTGTATGTGAAATGGGGTTGCTCAATTTCTGCTTTCTTTGAGTTAGCTTTAAACTCCAGTCGCTTCGAACAACATTAACTGGGGACCTCTGAGCGATGTTGCAGGTCAAATGGCAAGTTTTAAGGAGAATTTGGATTGTGCTACAATGCAGGCCTGCTTGGTTGTTTCGGTGAATTACTGTAAAGATTTACTAAGATTATGTTTTGGGACCGACTGGCGGGGATATGCTATGGACAAAATAAACAGTGATACGCTGGTCAGAGCAAATGGCATTTAACCACTTATCCAGCTATTTTATTTGGTTCACATTCTGTTTTCACTTCATTTAATGATGTATGTGGAGTTTTCTTCAGTGGGGTGCAAATGTTCCACCAACACAAGTTCCTTTACCGAAACTATTTTGAAGAGCCACGTTTGCTTCGTCCGGAGCTTAGCGCCCGCCCAAGACCATTGTGATTGCTTTAAAGAAATGTCAAAAAAAAAAACTGACCGTCTATTAATGTTCTTCAGGAATGTTGTTTGGACTAGCCAAACCTTCCTCCACAGCGCTGTGGAGATAGGTCTGGCGATGCAAGACTAACCAGTGCCTAGATTCAGAGATGCTCACAAGTCCCCGAGCTAGAGTCCAAGCCAAGCATGCTGCATTGAGCGCTTCTTATGTTTGAGCCTTGTTGTAGGAAGTTTTGAAAGTTTTTGTTGAATGTTATGTACATCAGACGTTTCCAAAAAGTAAAGACTGTTCACAAGTCCTGAATTTCAACTCAGAGTCGAGTCTGAAGTCTTTTGAGGACGAGTCTCAAGTCAAGTCTGAATTTACTGTGTATGCAACCTAAGTGCAACTCAATTTAAATATTTGAACCAATTACAAAACTGCACAAGAAGTGATACGATTTGATTAATTAATCATCTGAAAATGACTCTGCAACTATTTTAATGAATTGATTAATCCCTTGAGTAATTTTATTGCTTGTTTCCAGCTTCTAAAACATAAGTATGTGCTATTCTTCCTTGACATCTATGTTAGTAAATGGAATACTGTTGAGCTTTGGACTGATGGTCAGACATTTGAAGACATCACCATCTATCTCAATTAATCTATCTCAATTAAATGAGAAAATAATTGTTAGATGGATAAAAAAAGAAGACAATAATTGACGGTTGCAGCCCTGTAAACACATTCACCTTTAAAGCCACTAATGAAATCAGAAAAATGTCCACCATATTGCTACCACTGTGGTAGACACTAACACACCCATCTTGCCAGAACATTTTGGTGGCCTAAACATGTCTTGTTCAGCGTTCTGCCAACAAAGCTACCTAGCTAGCTCTAGCGTTAGCTGGTAACTTATTGTACCGATTTTTATCCAGCTCTGCGTACATGCTGATGAAAGGCACCTGTACTCGGCTGTATGCGTTTACACGCTGTCAGAACTCCTCTGGATGACTTGTGTCGGAAGGGTTGACAACTTCCTCTCTTTAGCGTTTAGCTTAGCGCAGCACCACTAAAACTACGCACTGGCTACGTCCATTATTTGTTTTTATAGTCTATGGTTTTACAGTGCATAAAGTCAGACAAAGGCATATTTGTTCACATCAGAGCTAACCACAATGGACTTGTAAGTAGAACAGAAACAAACTTTGTCCTGGAAATGAATCATAAAGTTGTACTGTTGATAAGCAGAAGCAGCAAGGTCACTTCACAGACACTCACAGAGCATCTGTCTGATGTGCGGCCGTGTAGCTGGATCTGACTGGCCTGTCAGCAGGGTGTGATGGGCTACACACATAGCCAAGTTATCCACCGTTTCCCAAGAGAAGTTTGAAGGGAGTGCTCTTTTGTCCAATTCACTGTTGGATGCACTTGCAGCACACACAGCCCTCGAACACAGCGGCAGCTGGACGAGACCAACAGTTCCTGCAGGGAAGAGGAGAACTGTGTGTGCTTCAACGTTGAACTCTTTGGCTGGATTCTGTAAAGCTGCTGCTTCCCCTCTGAGCTGACGTGGTAATACTAAGATCCACCGACAGTATATATTACCTCTCGCCCTACACTTAATCCATGTATTTCTTTGTTCATCTTTAGCATGATAGGGTGGGGAACAAAGTGAGGGGCATGCCCAGTCTGGGGATTCTGGACATGCCGGTTAGCAGTGGGGTGATACTTGACATTGGAAAAATCCTGAGAGTAATTTGTCAAAGCTGACACCCCGAATAGGCCTAATCTTATACTGTGAAACCATTAAGCCTTTGTCAAAACAGAGGAACTCCCATTGAGATCAAATTCTTTCTTTCCCAAAAAACAGTATAGGTCCAAATCAGCTTGGAAAACGTGGGTGGGAAGAAAGAATGAGTAATGTTCTCCCCCTCTGAGGCAACATTAAAGGGGGGATTTTCAAGAATCACATTTTTTTCATTTACTCCCCAGCACTGAACACAACTCAATAAGTTACACCTTTTCTACACTGGTTCTTTGCATTGCTTTGATGGGTAGTAAAAAGCCTCTGTAGATAGATTGAGCCTACCTGTCTGTCGGCTAGAGCTGTCAAACTAAGATATCTTCTTCCCCAAGAAATATAAAAACAAGACAAAAAGTAATGTTCTAGGCGTAAGCCGAATAGGCTGATACATAAAAAATGTTTGTGTCACTATAGAAATAATTATTTCTGAATGCTAACAGAATAAGGAATTCGTCTCAGTTTAAAGTGGCTGTATGTAACTTTCAGTTTGTGTTGGTTGTAGCGAGCACTTTGGACTAAAGCGTAGTGTTTTCACCACACCTGCTGACATAGAGATCTTTTCTTTATGGTGCTGTATTGGTCTCTGTATAACTGAATAGTGCCAGGAGGTCATATAGTTGCGATAAATGTTTTGCTTAACAAGAAAATCGTTCATTTACAATAAGAGGATAGGTTCCAGACGTTACATTTCAAGTGTTGCACATGATAACTTGGCCTACTTTGGATGTATCGTGAGCTAAACCGGGTCTCACTGTCACTGGGTCACGAGCCGAAGCATTAAGAGCTTGTTGTAGCAACCAACGTAGTAATAAATTAGATTAATAATACACATTTCATGAAACCCAAGGACAAGTACAAATACTAGGCCAACACTAACACGGACTGAAAGAAATAAACTGGAAGGGGGACATAATTTAATGTAGGCTACTGGCGTACAACCACATCGGGCATTTTACAGTTATTTTATGAATGAAATAGACATATTACATACCTGAGGTATGCCAATTCGGGGATGTTTTTGAACCATGTACTACCCCGTAGTTGTCTCCATCTTTTGAAAGCCTGACTGAGTGTGACTCAGGTTTTGCCTGTCATCTGACACTTTCCCTTTTATCTTTCTTGAAGTTGTTCTTCGGGTAGGTAGACGTAAGGCAGATGATAAAGACACACCTAACAACGACCAAAACAAAGGCAAGAAAATACATGGTGGTGACTACTACTAGTTGATCTAAGGAGCCTGACCATCTCCCTGTCGAATCGCATTGTATCCCTTCACAAAGAATCAGCTGATCTCACTGTAATTGGCATGTGAAACAGACATTTGCATTGCTAAAGCAAGATTAAAATAAAAACAAAAATGTGCATAAAATAGCCTTGCAATTCTTCTCTTTATGCTAAGCTAGGCTAATCGCCTGCTGGCTGTAGCTTGTAGGGTGGTAATCTTCTTATCTAACTCTTGGAAGAAAGCACATAAGCATATTCCCCAAAATGTCAAACTATTCCTTAACTATGTTAATGATTTTAACTTGGATTTGGAATTGAAATAGTCTCAAGTATTATTGTCTCTGCTGGTTACATGGCTCACTCAGAAACTAATGTTATGGTGGTGATTAACACTCGACTGCCTGATTTTGTGGCCAGCTGTAGGCAGTTGTTGGCCTTTTGTGTGAATGTTCATATCAATAGGAGTTTGAGGAATGACAGGCTAAACACTCTCTCATAAATTAAGTTTCAATTGAAATAAATTGTTCACATGCTTCGTTGGTAACTAAGTACCCGTGTGTTTCAGTTTACTTTGAGACGGTTGCTTAGGAGCAACCACAGTCCAGGCAGACGCCTCATTTGTTCCCAGGCCTATAGGGGTGCTCACATGGACAGCATGTTCTCACAGACAGAAAGTGAGTATGTGTGTAAATGACGTACCTCTTTAGCAAGTCTTTCAAACATGTGCCAAGATCAATTTCCATTAAAGGCCCGGGGGGAATAGTATCCCGCCATCTCCTGGAGATGAGTCAAGTGTATTTTGGAGGGGAAACCACCAAGCAGCATGTTTTGTTTTTTTTACAGTAGACATCACTCAGTCAAGTTCACAGAAAGGTTCTCAAGGTCTATTCACCCGGAGTGCAACATCCACAGCACAAAATTAAAGGTTTTAAATTGATAACACTCTGGCATTGCACACACTACCCTTTTTTGAGAAAATGAGGCTCAATAAACTAAATTTTACAACCTTATTGTCATAGTTTTAGCCATCTTTTCAATGATTCATAATGGCAATTATCTCAGTAGCAGTTTAAGATATTTACTATTGAGTGTTTACTTTTTAGATTTCAAATACATGGTTTCAATAACTGGACTGCCATTTGCTGTAAATCTTTGTTTGTATTGCTGCATTAGATCTGATGAATATAATATAAATTCTATAGCATGGCCTTCAAGCAAATACATTTTGTTGTGTAGTGTTCTTTTAAGGCTTTCTTTTTTTAAATCCTCCTGAGCATGCATCTGCCTATACATGCTTCCTTTGTAGAGGTCCAGAAAATACTTTGAGCTCAGCTTGACCTTAAACACAGAAAACTAAACACTGAGACGGAGTTGTTCTGGTGGACATTTGACACAGTGGAAGCCTGAGAGTGGGCGGTGGCTCTGTTCCCTCTTCTTCCTTCTGCTCATCTACATCCTCTCCCACTGTGAGGTCAGAAACATGTCAGCTGGCAACGGAACTGAAAACATGCAGCACGACTGAAGCGTTTTTAAACCACCTGCAAGCCAGTTAACAAAAGGATTGCCCGGCTTTGGTGGCCGCTAAACCTGCACAAATAACAGAAACAGTGTGATAGTCACTGCACCTGCAAAAGGAATGGCGCTGCCAAGGAAAGCGTTTCGGTGTTCCTGTGCTGTTTGAGTGTATTTAAATCAGGTGACATGCAGACATTTGTTGCAAAATTGGCCTCATTCTATGAAAATGAGCCTCATTGCAAAAGGCATATCCCAAAGGTCGGCGCTAACAGCCAAACCCAGTTAGAATTGGAGTTAGTGTAATTATTAGCGAGAATAGCCCACCAGCAGCACTGACAGACCAGGATATTAAATCTCTCTGTCACCTTTAAATTCCTTACCTGGAAGGATAATTGCCATTAGACGCAAAAAAGGCCAAACTGCACCCAAACTTTATGGCGTGTATTTTCACTGTAATATCTCAATATCTTTTGTGATATTGATATATTGACATATTGTTATATAGGATATATAAAGGAGACCCGACCAAGCGTGTGTTATATGACGGTAAAGGAGACCCGACCAAGCGCGTGTTATATGACGATAAAGGTCTCCTTTACTGTCATATAACAACAACAAAGGCACTTGACCAAATATTATATTATTATATCAGTATTTTATGAGATGGGAGTGAGAATGTGTTGCTTTTCTAATAGCGATCATGGGATTTCCCAAACTGAATAAAACACAACACATAGTATAAACACAAACAGCCTTGCTAGCTTAATTAGGTTGTATCTATAGATAGATATCTGTTGAAAAAATATCTTTTGCTATGAACATATTTACAACGTCTGCTATATTTAAAAAAAAGAGCCATGTGAGCCACTCACTGGCACATCTGATTTGATCCAAACATTTCCAATATCTCCAGGCCGTTGACTCAACTCTTGAAGTTACAATTTTGACATGCTGGAAATGGCAGAGTAATCATTTATTAATGAGTATGGTGTGCTGTCAGGCTGATGTGAGCACGTTCTAAATATCTAGCTGACCAATCCAATTGCCTGGTCAGATCTGAAACAATACCTGCAGAGGCCTATATTGCAATATAGCATTCTTTCTCTTCAGAACTCCTCTGATTTAGGAAACTTCTGCTTCCCCACCACCCCACCCTACCCCCTAATTCTCATTGCTTTTTCTTCCTGCAACAGTGTACAGAATAGAAATAATCTTACCGAGATGAATAAATCAGAAATGAAGTGCTCTTATTACATAACCCATACCCTAGAGCAAGCTTTTACTTGGGAAATGGATTGTGGTTTTGGGCATTAACGCTTATATTTTTCATGTAAAACCAATTTGAACTGGCATATAAAAATGTTTTTTCTGAAGTCTTGAACCTTGTAGAAGGTTACTGCTGGTAGATGCCAGTGTTCATAGCTGAGCTCTGTATGCTTTGGACACATTGTAGGGACCCAGATATGCATTTTATAAGTCCCTGAAGCTCACGGATTAGTCCGGATTGTAGGCTAAATCTCTGCTCTATACTCAAAATGATGTGCAGGTCCTACATTGTAGAAAATGCCACTACAGTGTTGTTACAGTCATTCCCCAGCTGCAATGACTTGTCAGACAGGTATATTCCTGGTGTTCTTTAATATGTTATCTTATACTTTGTAATGTTGTAATGCATTCTTCAAACAGTTTGTGAACTGCAGAACTTAACATTCAGTTAAAAATGCAAGACCTGTGAGGGAAGAACCTCAGAATGGTAAACGAGCCATTTACTGCAAACCACATCATTCCTCTTTTCATTAGCCTCGTCATGAACCTTCACGGCAATAAACTCAATTAACTAAAGTGGTGCAAGCTGAGCCCGTTTATTTCAATCTTAACTGAGAAGGATTAAAAGTGAGTGGTTTAGGTTACTTGAAAAAAGTGCAACGTGTCCACGGGAATTGAATTACAAATCCCATTCTCACCTTGACTGGTAACCCGAAACCCAAACTTTACATTGAGAAATGTGGAGCTGGCACAAACAGATAATCTCCCTCCTCAGAGTTACCACAAACCACATGGTGCCTGCTCTCAGGAACACATGCTCCCTTCCTTCAACTTTTTGCCAACTTAACATTTATCCCCACCTATCCTGCTGAACAAGACGAGCAATTACACCAAACCCCTTAATTTGGTAGCAAAGTCATTCATAGCCAAGACAAGGATGAGGAGATGGGAGGCCTAATCTCAGCAACAGAGAGGCTTAGTCATTCAAGCCCTCACTACCCTTTTCTGTCAGCAGCGAAAATAAAATGATCTATTCATATGCACCACAGTCTAATCTGTTCGGAATTGGTATCTTTCTTAACCGTGAGTAATCTAAGCTCTTGATTAGTTTTGTTCATCTGCTGTGAGGCCTTAGGAATTGAGAGGTCAGTCTTGGGTTAAACTATGTGGCCTCGTATGAATTTCTCCCTCATTAATTTTACTGGGGGCCTTGCCCTTCTGCCACTCTGGCCTTTCTTGGTAAAGTGATCCTGATCTTCTCGTGTTTCTAGAGCACAGCACAACTCAAACTGTATAAATCAGAACATTTTACAGCTCCGGTCAGTTGTCAACGTGAATGCTTCGTCTGCATCGCTCTCTCTCTCTCTCTCTCTCTCTCTCTCTCTCTCTCTCTCTCTCTCACACACACACTCTCTCTGTCACTCCCTGATGAGAGTCAAGGGCAGATTTGAGTCGCGCATGCTCAGATTTAAACGGTTTACGGCATAACGTGTTATACTGAAAATAGTGAAGTCCATAAAATTTCTGATTGATGATTTCTAACATTAGCTCAAAACGCCATTCAACTGACAACCTTTGTTGTGTTTGATTGCTAGCTTGTAGCTAAGCTAGCAATGATTTCAAAAACATTGTAGCTATCTATGGTTGTTTGATTGCTAAAGTTAGCTCCAAACGCCATTCAACTGACAGCCTTTGTTGTCTTTGATGCTAACTTGTAGCCTGCAGTAAAGCAACTTGGTTAAGTAGGTCCATTTTTACTGGGTTGACATTACAGAAGTCTCTCGTTAGCATCCTGTAGGCTACTTCGCAAAGTAACGCATGTGCGATAGGCCCGCACGATTTGGGGAAAAACAGCTTAGAATTGATATCACAATTCTCTAGACATCGACAGACTAAAGAAGACAGACACCGACAGACTAAAGAAGACAGACACCGACAGACTAAAGAAGACAGACACCAACAGACTAAAGAAGTCAAACACCAACAGAAACACCAACAGACTAAAGAAGACAGACACCAACAGAAACACCAACAGACTAAAGAAGACAGACACCAACAGACTAAAGAAGACAGACACCGACAGACAGACACCGACAGACAAAAGAAGACAGATACCGACAGACAGACCCCAACAGACTAAAGAAGACAGACACCGACAGACAGACACCGACAGACAAAAGAAGACAGATACCGACAGACAGACCCCAACAGACTAAAGAAGACAGACACCGACAGACTAAAGAAGTCAAACACCAACAGAAACACCAACAGACTAAAGAAGACAGACACCAGACTAAAGAAGACAGACACCAACAGACTAAAGAAGACAGACACCGACAGACAAAAGAAGACAGATACCCACAGACAGACCCCAACAGACTAAAGAAGACAGACACCAACAGGTGTTCTTAGCCTTGGTTCCAGTAAAGTGATGTGGCAAACATTTTGAAGTCAATTGACTCACACAGTTGTGCAGACATCTCCGTATTAATCCCCCCCCCTGCTTTTGGTGTTCCTGCATATTTACTAACCCGCTATCAGATTGCCAGTGAAAGCAGCCGGTAGTGTTCTCTGTCCTGCTGTTGTCTCCATCACGCTGCCTGGCCCTATGTCTCCAGACATCCATGCCTGTAACGTTATCAGGGTTAGCTTCTGTTTCGGGGAGGGGGGGGCTTGGCATGCTCCTTTACCTTGTTAAGCTAAGCTAGGTTAGCCTCCTTGTGTTTGTTTCTCAAATGTAGGCTATTTTTCAATTCAGGGGACGCTTCCCTGTAATAAACTGTCCACATATTTTACCACCTTCCACTGTAAGGCACTTGCTTTTATTTGACAGTCCTAATCAAATAGGACTCTGCCGCTTTCTTCAGAGTTTCAGTACCACCATGATGTCAGGCGGGGGGCACAGACTGATGTTTGTTGTGTTCAATTTTACATGAAATGTCGGAATTTCCGGGTTCCCAGTTGGAAACTATACACAAGAAATGTCACAGTCGGAAAGATATAATGTTATTGCTCTATGAAAGACATTGACAAAGACAAAAACTAAGGACTTTTACTCGATCATTTTAACCAAAGAGATTTTTTTTGTCACCTATAGCACATTGCTCATCACCACAAGCCTCAACGAAGAGAAGGGAAAGCATTGCAGCACTGGGAACACTTTAAAAGGTATTTTACACAGTCTGTTTAAAACTCACAGAAGAAAGTAGTTTTGTGATGCAGTCGGCTCATGAAATTAAATGAGGAACAAAGTCATTTAAAAAAAAAATCAAATTCTTTTAAAATTTAAATTGTGAACAGGGTCAATCAAGATTGTGATTTTATAACGATTAATCGTGCACTTCCTCCTGGGAGTCACACTCTCACTCCCTTTCTCTTCCTCCCTGTGAATATGTGACAGATGAACAGTTGGTAAATAAACATGGCCGACTCAGATTGTTTTAAATCCAATAAATGTGGGGTTACCTGTGTGTTTGCCAGAGCACAACATATGATCGGCCAATCTCTAGATTGATGACAGTTGAGATTTGGGAGATTCTAGTTTATCCAAAAGCATGTTTTTCCTATCAGGTTTTTGGCTTCTATATTCACCAAAAATACTTTGGTTCCCAACAGGGGTAGCAAGAGAAATTATCCCATATTCTAAAAAGATGTTTTATTTTTAAAAAGTTGTTGGCTGGGGACCATTTGGCCGATTTAAACCAAAACTGATTCATTTTTCAAGATGTGGCAAGAATGAGTTTGAAGGTAAACCATTCAGATGTTCCACCACAGCACACCCCATCTGTCCAAATGCTTATTTTCAGTTGCACATGTTTTAAAGTATCAATATGTAACTTTCCCCCGCTTTGGTGTCCCTACAGGTTGGAAGTGGAATTGTCCCATTATAGCTCATTAGAACTACAGATCTGCTAACCCATTTGGTAAACTTTCATAGTGCGGTTATAGCTGGTAGAGAGCCGCAAAGCGAATGCAGAAGTGCCGTTCACCCCAGGGCCGGCGATTGCTATAGGTGACCTAGACGACTGCCTAGGGCAGGGGTATTCAATTAAAATTCTAAGAGGTCCAGACAGAGAAGATTTCGTCAAGCAAAGGTCCGGAACATCACAATGACTAACTCCGTACCACAGCCTAATAGTTGTATGTATGTAAGTATCCTAGTCAACAAACTACTGTCAAAATAAAAGTACAATTCAATAATATTTCAACAATATTTATTGTCAGTTTAAATATTGAACTGTAGGGATCATAAATAATAAGTACTCTAATAATAAATTATAAATTTAAATAAAATAAAGGCTGCATTTAAAAATAAATTATAAATACATCTCAAAATAAAGTGCTACATTTTATAAAAATGAAATAAAAAGTATAGCTTGAGTTTCCCTTTTACTTTTTAGTTAACTCCCTTTCACATCTTAAGTTTGAACAAATTTATAATGTCAACAGCTTTAACACCTCCTTTTCTCTTTCTTTCCCTTTTATATCCCACTTCCCACTTTATCTTCCTTAGTGAGAAAAGTGAGCCCTTGCTTGTCCTGCCAGGATTTTAAATCTGGGCTGGAAAGGTGTCAGGGCCATTCTCATGCACATGTGTAGGTGCTCATTGGTGAGCCTGGATCGATATTTGCTTTTAATAATGTTCATTGTGGAGAAAGCTGCCTCACAGTTGTATGTGGAGCCAAACATGGTAAAGATGTACACGGCTACTTTTCTCAGACCTGGGAAAGCGGTCTCTGAGACCATTTGAAGCCAGAAAGTGGCAGGATCAGTTTTTCCAAAATGCTCTTTCAAGGCCACATCTGCTTGGAGATCCACCAGTTGCATCTGGAGAGGCCCAGCATTTGCCCACTTGAAGAGCTGTGTGACTTCGTTTGAGAACCCCCTGACATCTGTGATGAGGAATGGGTTCTGAATGAACAGGGTGAGCTGCTGTCCGAGGCTGAAGCTGTCAAAACGCTTGCTGAAGTTTACAATCAGCCTGCCAACAAAGTCAACAAAAGAAGACACATCTCTCTCACCCTGAACCTGTTCCTTCATTGTTGGGAAGTGTGCACAGTCTACTTGCAGGTCTTCCCTAAACAACGCAAGTTTCTTCTGAAAGGAGCGGACAGCTGTCATCAGGTCACAAACTGACTTGTCCTTGCCCTGTAGCTTTAAATTCAGTTCATTCAGGTGTGAAGTGATATCAACCAAAAATGCCACAATATCCATCTTCTTGACATTCTTCAAAAAGAGAGAAAATGTTGCTGCCTTCTGGCTGTTCAGCTGTGCCAAGAAAGCTGCAATTTCCCCTCGGATGGACCAAAAGCGCTCCAACACCCTACCTTTGCTGAGCCATCTTACATTGTTGTGTAGCAGAAGGTCATCAGCATTTGCATTAACTTCTCTGAGGAATTCCCTGAGCATGCGATGCTGATGGGAAGAGGATGCTCTGAGAAAGTTTATCATTCTCATCATTGTGTTCATCACCTCAGCATACTCGGCTGACAGGGTGGAGCACAGGACTGATTACATAACATAAGTATTTGCATGATTTTTTCACACAAGTCTTCTTTTTGATTTCCCTCAAGTAAGGTTTCAGCTACAGCACTCATGCACTCCTTGACAACCCCTCCATCAGTAAATGGTTTTTTATGTTTACCCAAAATCCAGGCAACTTTAAGGGAACATTCATTAGCACGTTGTTGAGCAGTGAATGAATGCGTTAGGATTCTGCTGGATCGATCATATTGGGCTTTTAGATCGTTTATTTTCTGTGCCCTCAGTCCGGATGTCAGTGGGTATATTTGGTCAAAAGATTTGTGCTTTGTCTCATAGTGGCGCTTCACATTGCTGCTTTTAATAATTGCAACAGTCTCTGAACATATGAGACATACCGGTTTTGAACTGCCCGTGGGAAGAATGAACATGTAAGAATCTGTCCATTCTTGATTGAAAGCTCTGTTTTCGCTGTCCACTTTTCTTTTTTTAGAGCACGCCATGTAAAACGTTGTCTCTCTTTCGTTTCGTCTCTCCATGTGTGTGTATATCTCACTCTCGCTCGAGTTGAAGCGGTTATCGGAATGCACAGATTTGATTGGCTTAATAGCGTCACATGACATTTTTTACAACGCATGCTATTGGTATGTGAGTTTCCTGGGCAGTGCCAGAGTGCTGAACCAGTTCCATAAATGCCAGAAAGGCTGCGCAGGTTAAAATATAAACGCTCCGTCAAAAGTCAATAATTATCAATAATGTATTGGTTTTGATCCGGGTCCGGACAGTACGGCGGCTGGGTCCGGATCCGGACCACGGTCCGCCTATTAGCGACCTCTGGCCTAGGGCGTCAAATGTGTTGGGGGCGGTGTGTCGCCAGTAGGTTTACGTGCCATTAATAATAGAATTAGAATGAGGAGCAAAATAAAACATTATTAAACATGATCATTCTAGGGCTCCCCCATTGAATTGATGATTATTGTTGATCATTTTCAAATTGGGGGGAAAACTAATGTTTGAAGATCCCCTGATGTGACGTTTCGAATCTATGGGTCAGACTCAAACACACGGAGCTCTGAAGCAGACCCGTGTGTCGCTTTAGGGGGGTGGACCCCCAGACATCCACATCAAGTCACCATGCACACAAATCTGGAAACAAAACCTTTGGGTTGCCAAGCCAGTTATGATTAGACCAAATGTTGGTGCAATCTAACTAACATGCAAGCTAGACCTCTTTTATATAGACCCCTAATACTCTATCTGAAGTCTCTTTTATATAGACCTTTGTGGTCCCCTAATACTGTATCTGAAGTCCCTTTTATATAGACCTTAGTGGTCCCTAATACTGTATCTGAAGTCTCTTTTATATAGACCTTAGTGGTCCCCTAATACTGTATCTGGGGGTGTGGCCTTAACCAACTGCCACTTTGCTCGTTTGAAAGCCATGATGTCTCTCTCTCATGGGTGGGCCAAATTCTCTGGGCAAGCACAGCAGAGAAAGTGGAGGTAACCTTTCCCCTTATGACCTCATAAGGGGCAAGATTCCAGCTCCATCCATCTGAGCTTTCATTTTCTCAAAGGCAGAGCAGGATACCCAGGGCTCGATTTACACCTATCACCATTTCTAGCCACTAGGGGACCATAGGCAGGCTGGGGGGACACATATTAATGTTAAAAAACTCATAAAGGGAAATGTTCATTCCCCTGGGACCTTTAAGGTACAAAAACGTCTCTAGTGTTGATTTAAGGTCTTCCTTGGATGAGTAAATGCCGCACTTGCCATGGAATGGAACCAAATATAACTACCAATCTGGAGTGTTGACTTTTGGATGCTTTCTTCTCCCTTCCAAATCCAAGGTTCATGTAAAAAGCAGCAGCAAATCCACCCTGAGGACAGTGCTTCCACGCAGGCCTCTCAACCTGCGGCAGCATGCTTGCACGCATCTGACATGCACTTATGTTGGAGCGCAGTGCAGGCATAGCTCTCTCTTGCAAAACACTTTACTTTTCCTTTGGTAACCATAAAAATTGTGCATATTATTATTTTCCTTAATCAATCAAAAGGCAAAGTTGGACTCTGGTTAGACTGAGTGCTCCGGCCTTTTGGGGATCGGGGATTTTCCACTCCTGGCTGAGTTCAAATAATTAGCTATTTATTTATTCACATCAATCGCGGGCCGTCTACCAGCACCGTTGTGTTTTTTTTGTGAATTCAACACAAGATAAACCCTGAGTTCTGGGAAGGTAGGCACAAAGTGGCCGCAGTATTTCATTCCCTGTCAAACATGTGTTTTTAGATTAGACGTGGTGTTTGCTCAGCATCATCCTTCTCAAACAATACGAAACAACAGAGCAAATAGAGCAGTAGCCAAAAAGACACAATGATCCACAAAAGAAAACATTGATGAAGCTTCTGAGAGTTTATCAAATCGGTGGTAACCAACCCGTTCTCTCACCACTGCTCTCCTGCAAACGTAGTAAGAGTGTGTGTTGCATTTGTTTTGGATCTCACGCTGTCCTTGCTGTGTTTTGATAAACTGGATCTCGCTGTGAGCTGCCCCCATATTTCTTCAACTTCACACAGTTGTCTTTCCCAGGTTTTAGAAGTTGAAGCGTCGTGGGAAAACCTACTGACCACTCTTTTGTCTCCACTCTTAGCATTTGCGCTCTTACTTTTTATTATTACACCTTTCAGAAAAGTTTCCCAACCTTCCTTGTTTTATACATCCTTATCTGTATCTGTATTGTCGTTTCCTGCTCCATCTTTTGTGCCTTTTACCAGTCATTTATCTGCTTTATCTCCATTACTGGCATGTATGCCTGGAATACTAGCATTAAAAATGCACATGTTATGCCATGCTTCTACTGGGGGGCATGATATTGAGTTCTGAGCCTGTGAGTCATGCTTTTTACTAAGGGATGATGTCATCCTTAAATGCTGTTGAAAAGTTACCGGATTTCGGGGCATTCACCCGTGGCAGACTCCATGATAAAAACGCTGAGCAGTGTTGCGGGCTGTCTTTAAAATTGCATAGCCCTACTTCTCCCCCCCATTCCCATCTTTTCTGCCCTCTCTCTCTCTCTCTCTCTCTCTCTCACACTCACTCTCTTTTTCAGTCCTACAGTAATGGTCTTGCTTTGTTCACTCAGCAGCATGCTATGTGCTCCAAGGCCAGATGGTCTGATGTAGGTGGCATGCTGAGGGGACTGAAAGAATATGAATATTTCACTCCATGGCGTTTATGTGCAACAGAGGAAGAGACTGCATATACAGTACAGGCATGTTAGTGCGCGAGAATGCATGTGTGTCCATGTGTGGGTTGAGAAAGAAGCACAGACCTAAGTGACTGTTTTATAGACAATGCTGGCCCTGTTGGAATGATATGCTATACCCAAACCATGCTGTAGGAATCAATTTGCTCAGGCTAGTGAGGAAGGATTTCTCACCAGAAAGAGACATTGCTGGGTCAAAGTTCATTGGAAACAGCCAGCTGGTATATGGGCCATGCATGATTTCCTTAACAGCAGCTGTGTTTACCTCCAGATTAGATTGATACCGAAAAACAAGCTGCAGTCCTGCCACTGTCTTCTTCCCTTCTCTGGCTTTCATCTCACCCCTATGCTGCATGTCCCAGAACAACGTGTTGGCTTGAAAGGTTTATCCCCTTCAAGTACCTCAACTTTACTGACATGATGACAGGAAGCGTCACTGTTGCTCCTTGGTCGTCATTGTTCGGTGCAGTATGTGTGCACCGAGCCCAACGCAGTCAATGCGTTACCCTGTCACACAATTCTTAGCAGTATTTATTTTTAATAATATATAATTTGAAGAACCATGTAATATAATGTATTTTCCCAATGTCAAGGTCTGACCTGTTGGGCTTGGGCCAGCTATCCACACTTTAGAACACATAACTCAGTGTTGAAATGTTATCAGAATCAGTTTATTGTTTTGTTTTGCTTCACCAGATTGCTACAATTTGCCAAAGATGTCAGATTGCTGGTTTTCAAGTACGGATTGAGTCAAACGGGAACACACATATATGATACAGTACGACGGAAGACACTATGGGTCATAACCATCAAATCAGACTTATTCTTCTGCATCAAAATAATCTAGTTATTGTTATATTTTCAATGTGCACAGGTGCTGCTAGCAAACAAAGCAGTATGACTTTTCATGACGCAGATTTGCCAAAGTGTAAATACAACGCTATGGGCTAAAAACACAGCAGGTGTACTTTTCACCATATTTATTTTCGGTGCAAATAAAGAATGAACTGGATTCAATACTGAAGCGTAGTGGCACATTGTACGGCTGACAGTAGACGGGGAAAATGGCAAACTGAAGATAGAGACTGTTGTCACTCCCTGATTTGAGTCGTCGTGCATGCTCAGAACGGTTTACGGCATAACGTGTCATACTGAAATTAGTGAAATCCACGAAATCATTAGAAACAATAACAGAAGATGGGAATCATTTCAAAAACGTTTTTTGATTACTAACGTTAGCTCAAAACGCTATTCCAGTGACAGCTTTTGTTGTGTTTGATTGCTAGCTTGTAGCTAAGCTAGCAGTCATTTCATAAACGTTATAGCTATCTGGTTGTTTGATTGCTAACTTGTAGCCAGCAGTGAACCAACTTCATTAAGTAGGTCCATTTTTACTGTGTTGACATTACAGTTTAGTAAGTCTATCGTTAGCATCTTGTAGGCTACTTGTCGCAAAGTGACGCATGCACAACTCACAGCTTCACTTGACGTACATGGGGGGTGAGGCTTTCAGATTTTCAGCTTTGACATCTAAGTGTCCATTCCAGGGTACTAACCAAATGTGTTTTTATCCGCTTTGAAAGTGGGGTTTGAACACAAATAATGCTTACTGTAAATAATGTATTCATTTATTTAAAATACGATATAATGTAGTATATTATGTGAGCAGCTATAGTCATGCATATAGTGGGAATGGAAGGATATGGATACCCCTTGGGGTACTTCCATTATAATTCTGATGAATGCAGACATTTTTGTTACACCCTGTATATATCTCTAGACAGACAGAGAGAGAGAGACACAATTTGTGTTGTCTTACCGTTGCCAATGGAACTTTTTGTTTTTCTGGGTCAAAATTTTAACTTGAAACTTTTTTCTCAATGTTTTGGTTGTCTTTTTTTAAACTTTCGTCACTTTTCCCCCAGCATTTGTCACTTTTTTCAACGTTTTAGTCACTTTTCCCAATGGTTTTTAACGTACTGGCATGTTTTTTTTGTTGATTAATTTACCCTACTTTTTGATTAATTTTTTTTTTACATTTTTATCACTTTAACATTCTTTTATCAATTTGTTTTTTCAAATGCTATAAAATTTGATAAAACATCCAATTTCAATGAAAGTAGTGGACTGATCATTTATTTGAACTGTGAAGAGGTGTGGGGAACCATCCATGTTATTTTTTATTTGAAAATTTGGTTGACAGAAAACCCAGATTTCTGATATGGAAACCTTTTGAAAATGGGACAAATTTAATCCGAGGACAACAGGATGGTTAAAGGATTGTTGTAGGATACAGAAAAAAGGGTTGGGATTCTATAAGAAATCCGTGTAGTGTTCTTTGACTTGACCATAGATGTTACCTTTCCCCTTGGAAGACTTTAACGCCATTGAGGCAAGAGTGATGAATGTCCTCATAACCGCAGCACATTTTCAGAGCTCAACAGAGGAAGCGCAATCACACCAGGGCATCTCAGAAAGCCACGGAGAGGTGAGAGTGCTGACCTTAGTCTGACAACCAAAAGAAGCGTCATTTAAAACACTCACTATATTAGGGTTGAAAACTTGAAAGCGTAGCAAGCGTGTTATGTTTGTGAAGCGCTGCAAGGAAACACAATTTGGTAAAAGGTCACAGGGAAAAAACACTGAGCCTCAGAGCTGTCTCAAACAAACGGGAAGTGGGGAGGAAAAATGTTTGAGGATGGCAAAAGCAATTAGCTTCCTCTGGCTACTCGGAGTTCAGGCGTTTTATATTTCCAATTTGCCCGGGCACTGTATGAGGAACACCATTACTCCCTTTCATATAAAGTTCACCTCTTGTGCCATTGAAACTCATAAAAAGGCGTACATGACTCACATACAATTAGAAAATCGGATAGTTTGGATGTGGAACAGAATGGCTGAATGTCCATGAACGGAGCCCAAGTCACCAATTTATTAACTCCAGCAAAATACTTATTATATCCAAAAGGCTGATGCATGTGTTTCATATTGAGGGGTCATCACCCTTCAGATGTGTGACCTCACATAATTATCCCACAACAAGGCAATAAAGGACATCTGCAATGATACATGGGACTTTTGTAAAACGCGTTGTAAAGAGATACTGTGCCCTCTAAGGAATAGGTATATAATATAATTCCATCCATAAGTAACACAATCCCAGAATGTATGATAACTTTGATCATGGGTTTCATACACTTTCAAAACATCTAAAAGTAAAAGTCCCATCAGAAGGGGGTCCATGGTCTAATTTGTGTAAGTTTAGGGGTCCTTGACCTTGCTTCCACGGGGACCTATTAGAACAAACAAAAAAAGTGGTTTGGCTTGTGTTCCTTGCAAACCTTTGGTCCATCTTGCATCCCTCTCTCTTCCTTCCTCCTTCAACTGCCTTTACCCTCATTCTCTCACCATCACCACAAGCCTCTGCCGCCCTTCCCCCGACCCCCTACGCCCAGTGAGTTATACTTTTCCAGCTGTTGGTAATCATGCAGGTGCCTGATTGGCTGACAAGCCCAGCTGCTTGCTAATGGAAAGGCCAATGCAGGTCCAGCTGCGGGAAGGAAGATGGACTCTAGCCAAAAGGAAAAGGAGTCAGTCACGCCCCCATCACAAACAAACACACACACAGCCAAGACTCTAGTTGGAAGGAAGACATTAAACTTTTCCCCCCCCTCACACCCTCCACCCTAACCTCCTGCTAATCATCATCAGCATGTTCATCAGAAAAGGCTTGCCACAGACTGGGCTAGGGAAGCTCAGCTACCATTAAACATGTGACCTCATGTTGCCAATGGAGCCCCGCGTAGCTGACGTGGAGTGTGTAGTGAATGTGTATGCGTCCATGTCTTTGCCTGCATCTCTCAGGCATTTGTCTGTCATGTGTGCCAAACAGTGCCAAAAGGATCATTGGCAGGCCTGGCTGCTCTCCCACTGTTAGTCCATAGGTGGGCTTTACAATTCCTTCACCATTACTGCTTCATATCGCTCTACAGCCCCAGAACAAATACTGAAGCTTGTGGGAGGGCCCCCTGTGGCTGTCTTACCCTGTAAATTCCATTTGCAGGGGAACACACATTGTTCTCATAAAATGTGCAAATTGCAAGTTGTGAACAAGAATAATATAAAGTCTATTCTCCCACCATAATGAACCACATGCTAATATAATCAATTGGACAATGTTGCAACAGGATGAATTAGACACCACACTATTAAAAGAAGTACAACCCAGTCCAGAGACCCTGCTCAACTATTTTGCACTTGTTTTGGAATCCCCATTTTCAGCAGCAGCAGATCGGTGTTTGCAAGCCACTGTAGCTACATGCCGAGCATCAAACAGCAGACAGTTCAACATGTAGCAGCTCCAAGCCCACACATTGTTCTTAGTAGTTGGTTGGTGGAGATCAAAACAAATCATAACTGGGGCAGCCTCTAGCTCACCCAGTAGAGTGTGCGCCCCGTGTAGGCTGAGTCCCTTGGTAGCGGCCGTGGGTTTGAATCCTCAATCGTTCTCCCTCTCACCCCCCTTTCCTGTCTTCAAGCTGTCCTGTGTGTAAAGGCCATAAAAGCCCCAAAAAATGTAAATGCATTATTGTCTGTTAAGTTTTTTGCCACCACAACATTTCAACGCCAAACTTCTGGCTAAACAAAACAAGGATAATAGTCCTGTCTCTGCCGGTAAGTCACTGTGTAGGAAATCTTTACAAATATGTGGCAAATACAAAAGGAAATACTTCAGGAACCACTCTGCTCCTTGTTCTTCTCTCAATGACTCGAAGTCCAGCCTACTTTACGTTCTTGTCGCAAGACTGTCAGTGTAATGTAAATAAATCTTGATGTATAGACCTAAAATGTGCAAAGGTCACACTGACAGCCATTCCTGGTCTGGTGTTCTCGCTTCTAATCGTGCTCAATTAATGGTTCCTGTGCCATACCTAATGCTCCCCTCAGTCTCCAAATACAGCTGTCGGATTTAGACAGAACAGAACACACCCTACTCCCCATGGAAAAGTTGTGCTAATGTGCAAGGTTTTACATACTTAGACAGGATGTTTTCCCATGTACTTGCAGGACTGTAGATGGAATCTTAAAGGGCTAATGTGAGATACATTTTAAATGGCATCATGTATTAAACTTGCAATACAGTACCAACACCAACCCAAAGGATTTTGTCTGTCAATTCTTAAAACTGCAATTAATGAATCTGGATGTTGACCATAAGGTGAGAAAATATACTAGCGTCAAGATGAAACTGTTAAAGTGTCACATTATTTAAATGAGCATCGTCCTGCTTGTGAGTCATCAAATGAAAGTTGAATATTAACTTGATGAACGTGATTTAGCTCAGGTTTTGTGTGAAGACTCCCTAGAAAAACGTCTGGGTCTTTAGTCCTGTGCTAGTAGCAGCTGGTGAGTGGGAGACTCTGGACGGACTGATATGAGTGAGCTATCCGTTAGCATGTTTACTGTTGGCGGACTGTGACAAATACTGACAATATTGTTTTGTGGTTTTATGAGTTCCATTGTTTTAAAAGTTTTGATTTGGAAAAAAATGGTAAAATGGCCAGATTTTAGTCAGAAGTGATTACTGAATGTTAAGTTTAATATAACAGAATGGTAACATTTTTAAATTTGTTTTTAATGGTGGTTTAAAATATAAAAAACAAGACGTGTGAATATTCATAATAGTATCATAGTTAAGAGTGAGTTTAGCTCGCTATAATTGATTTCTCCCATGAGCTTTTAAAATTGTTGTATTATTCAAATCACAAGTTGTCAAAACTTAAAGGGGAACTTAGCCCATTTTCAACATTCATAAACGTTATTCTTATGTTCTAAGTCAGTCCAAAAATATAAGTAAAAATGAGCAACTCTCTACCAAATCCAAAACTAGTGTGCTAAAACCATAGAAATAAACTGGATAGAATCAGGGGCAGAGCCAGATGTTGTAACCGTAGGGGGCTTAGCCCAAACAAAGGGGGATCAAGGGCCTGCTCCCATGGGGAGATCCCCCCCATTATTGTCATTGTAATCATTGAATCCAAAAGAGTCTTAGCTTTCCTGTCAGACCCAATTTATGCAACCCCAAACCAGATTATGAACCCCAGTATGCAGAAATATTAAAATACACCATTTTAGAAAAGGCAAAAATAAGACAGCAAATGTCGGCCAAAAAGATTCAAAGCTTTTGAGTAAACATTTGGGGGGTGTAGCCCTAGAAGCAAAACAGCGAGTGGCAACATGCTGTGGTTAATGCAGTGGTTGGATCTAAAAGTGAAAAAATTAATAATAATAATAAGTGCATCCTACCCTGAGGGCAAGGTGACAGTCGAGCTGTCACTGCAAGAAACCCAAATGGCCTCTACTCGGGAAAAATAAATGTGGCAGCACACTCGTGTTCACTGCAGTGATTTTACATAGAGAAATATAATTGTACTTGATATATGTGATATATGCACAGTATTAGATAAATGGATAGATGGATAGATAGATAGATAGATAGATAGATAGATAGATAGATAGATAGATTGATAGATAGATAGATAGATAGATAGATAGATAGATAGATAGATAGATAGATAGATAGATAGATATTGATCCCAACAAAATGGTAAATTATAGTATTACAGCAGCAAAATATCAGTCACACAGCACAGAATATGAACATAAATGAAATACTAGGATACAATATACATACATATAATATACGTGAAATAATTAGAAGATGTTATAGAAAACTATTGACGCACTGTTCGGCAATTCTTTAATGTTATTTTATTTTATATCTTGGATTTATGACCGATGCTGGTTATTTCATCAGTTAAACTATTAAAATGGCTGTAAAAACTACAACTCAGAGTTGTATGAATGAAAGAACTCTGCTCAGGGTACTTTGTTCTTGCGAGTCACGTGGCCAAATTGCAAATTATTGCAAATGCAATTAATCATTCAGCATTAAAAGGCAGCAGTTATAATTGAGATCCCGGTTGTGTTAAGACTTTCTTTACCATTTCCCATCTTCCGCAGCGTTGGCTGACAAGCGAGGTAGGTAGAGTCTCCTTGTGGTTTTATATCCAGGCTAAGTTAGTGATATCAGGTTTAGCAGCAACAGCAAGACATTTACATTATAGGGAGTTCTTTAATTTGCTGTTTGAATCCAAAATTATGCTTCTCTAAATCTGCCCTAAACATGTATCAAACAAGTGATTGTGTAATAGTCCATCAATAGTTTTGAAATACAATAGCACAAACTAAACCTCCAGTGTACAACAACTCTACAGCCATCTTTACTAACTCCATGAAGTCACATTACAAAAACTCAAGTGTCATTATACTATTCTGGATTCACACACTCAATGAAGTATAACCATGACCATCCATCCAAGCCAAAATCTGATTGAAAATTGCTAAAAAATGGTCCTCCAGTCATAAATCCAGTCTGTTTGCAAGAAGTTAACTCTCCAAAACATAAGTCATGAACCAACAGGGAATTTGAGATGTCTTGTAGGGAGAGTTTGTTTTTTGGCTATGAAGTACGTGACAAATGTGTTTTTAACAGCCGTCTAACAGCTTCCTAGCTGCGGGACCTTACTGCTGTAGCTGTCCCATGACCTGAGCACTGTACAGTAGTGAAGTCTCTCAGCGGCAGCAGTTTGACAAGGGAGAATGAACAGACACAATTCTGATTTAAAAATTAGACATTTGCTATTTGAAAAATGGCAATACTTGGATGTCCTATCCTTATGAGTTGCAGCTCACATTATTCACCTCAGTGTTTATTTAGTAAGCCATTCAAGCTCTTGAAATATTTAACTCTAAAAGATTTCTTGCAGTGTGGGCGGACCTGGTTGGCAGGAACGCCATGGGCACTGCTGTACAAAATTCCAAGTTTTTAAAACCCCTAAGGTACACCATGAACTTCAAGCAAAGAGGTGATGGTTATCTTGGACTTGGGCAATTCCATTTGACATTGTTAATGTCTTTAATAAAATATCATTAAATGGCTTATGAATGCAACAGACAGACCGCAAGTGAATAGAGGGAGAAGGGGATGTAAAGACTGGCCACCACACCCTTGGCAGATGTTGACAGAGTATATGGACTGTCTAAAGTATGGGTGTGTTTTTCCTATTACAGTCTATTGATCAGTTGTGTTTTCCCAGACTTCATTCATAGAAAAATTGGAAGCAGCTGGACCATCTGCCTCCTCTGTTAGCAAACCTTTGCTTTGTTTTTGTTTTTTGTACAGGACGTATTTTTGAAGTTAGCACAAAAGTCTTATTACCTTGCAAGCTTAGACATATTTAAGCTATCATTTTTTCCTATTGTAACCCAGTGAAGCTCATAGTCTGAAAGACTAATGAAAAAATAATTGTAACCTAATTAGTTATGTTCTACGCATTCATCCTGACTCAACTTTAAATTAAACTTTGCCTCAGCCATTAATGTTAAATTATAAAGTGGCAGTCTGATGATTACGCTCACACCGCCAGACCATCAACAACTACCACTCCACCACACTTGGTCTTTTCTCCTCTGAAGTCTATGACCAAGCCTGGCAGTCTCTGCTGGCAGTCTGCAGTCTTCTGAGCAGAAGTAGAGGGTGTTGCCACAATGTGATAAACAGTGCAACCGCGCCATTGTGTGAGCCGAGCATGCTTAAGAAAACAGAAATCTACCTCCCGCTGTGGCCCGCTGTTTGGACGCCACAACACTGGTTCCCAATTGTGAGTTCATAGCCCATCGTGTGAGTCATTCTTCTCAGTCTCTTCCCCTCTTTCGGATGTGGAGAAGTTGGCCTCTCCAGGTCTCTCCTGACAGAGTCCATGACAGATAACTCATGCTTTGTTATGATAGCTTACGGCCTTGGCGGTCTTCAATCCGCCATATATGGGTTATTCATAGGGACTAAGACTTCAAAGCTGCAGGAAAAACAAATATCAGGAATTCTTTTCATTATGATCTTCAGATCTGTGTCAAAGCTTAGAGGACGTTGTGGAGTATCCAATGACCGGCAGTTAGATTATGAAGATAAATAACAAAGTGGAGACAGGCTAAACACTGATGCTAAAAACTTAATCAGGTTTTAGATTAATCATTCAGGTGCATTAGGTACACTTTTAGGGTATTTCGTAATGTGAAAGTAGAGCTCCAACATTCATCATCTATTCAAGGAGCTGTAAAATGAAAATACATAAATCAAACCCGGCAAAAGCTCATTAATCCAAAACAGCATGGATTTCAGTTTTATTGACGATCAAAAGGCACAGAAGAGAATACTTTACTGGCCATGCTGCTAAATAAAATAATGCGCTTTTGATGCAAGACAGACACACACACATTGAGAGATTGTCATTGTCACGAGCACTGAACCATCACAGTCTGCAATATAATATTAATGTATGTACTCCTATGTCGCATTTGATGCTTTGTGTCCTTTTCTGATGATCCTTCCATTATGACTCACCAAACCGAGCTCAGGAAAGAAAAAAAAAATTCCCCATTTGATTTTTAACACGCCACACTTTGATAGACGTAGGTTCAACGGTTGCTCTGGGACATATCTAAGACTTAACAGTTCTCATAATGAGAGAAGACAGGCTGTCTTCGTAACTACAGGAAAGGAGACTGGCACAACCAGCGACTTCAACCAGCTGTGAAGTGATTAAACTCAAGGGGACTTTTATAAGAAGTGATTCAACTGAAAATTGCATTTTTTCCATGGTCAGTACAGTAAGAGGTCAGAGTTCTTCTGTCTAGGTAATAAAGTGCCATTTTGCTCAGTGAGGTGGCATTTAGAAAAAAAACACACAAACCACACTGACAAAGCTGCACAAGTGGAAGGATCACACACACATGAATGAAGGCTTTGCAGTAAAGCCAAATAGCAGAAGGCATTGTACACACAGAGAAGATTAAGGGCAAATGTTTTACAGTCTCCAGAAGGAATGTGTGGGACAAAGAAATTGACATCACCACACTCGACAGCATATTTAGAGTGTAGGGTTTAGCTATGTGGACTTAACATTGCCTTGGTGACACCGAGGTCTCCGTCAGAGCAGGGGCAACGAGGCCAGCCACTGCGCTCATGAACAGCACAGCTATTATGATGGTTTTTAACTTGCTGCTCACTCGGCTTGCTGTGTACCCATGGCAGCAACAGAAACCACAGCAAGGGAAACAATCGGAGTCAATTTTTTATTATCCAATTTCCTTGAATGATACAGCTCTTAACCAGCAGAGAACAGAAGTGCGATGAAGAGAAACGGTACTGGGCCATTAACTCTCATGTTGTCCTCGGGTCAAATTGACCCGTTGTCCTATATCAATGTTCTTTTTAATTACCCAAAATAACATGATTAATTCCACCCAACGCTCTTTGGGGTGATTTTGATGGGTAATTTTGGGGTGTCTTATTCAATTTCATAGCACTTTGAATCTTGAAGTGTTTTTGAAATAGTATTGAGTAAAAGTTGACATATTCCAGTCTGTGATTATCATCAACATCCATTCCTTTAATTTTAGTCTCAATAATTCCTAATTTCTGCTTTTCTAACTCAAACATTAGGTATAATTTCCTATAAATGAGGTTTATTGACAATAAATTCCAAAAATAACTGTAAAACTAAAGTTAATAAGTAAGTGTTACGTAGTGGTGAAAACGACAAAAAAGTGACAACCATGAGAAAGAAGCATCAGAAAAAAAGACAAGACATCGATAAAAAGCGTCAAAAGTGTTGATTTTCAATTTTGACTGGAAGACAACACAAGGGTTAAACTATGTTCATGATACTAGTTAGCAAATATATCTATCACTGATCTATTCTGTGATTATACTAATCATTTCCTCTATTTCTTGTTACTACCTGCTCAAGACACCACCTCAGACAATTTTTTTTATAACAAAACTTAACCCTCGTGTTGTCTTCCCATCAAAATTGAATACTGTGAAGCATGGGGGGGTAGCATCATGCTTTGGGGGCCATGTATTGCGAGATTTTGGGGAACAGCATCCTTCCCTCAGTTAGAGCATTGAAGATGGGTCGAGGCTGGGTCTTCCAACATGACAATGACCCAAAGCACACAGCCAGGAGAACCAAGGAGGGGCTCTGTAAGAAGCATATCAAGGTTCTGGCGTGGCCTATCCAGTCTCCAGACCTAAACCCAATAGAGAATCTTTGGAGGGAGCTCAAACTCTGTTTCTCAGCGACAGCCCAGAAACCTGACTGATCTAGAGAAGATCTGTGTGGAGGAGTGGACCAAAATCCCTATCTGCAGTGTGTCAAACCTGGTGAAAAACTACAGGAAACATTTGACCTCTGGAACTGCAAACAAAGGCTACTGTACCAAATATTAACATTGATTTTCTCAGGTGTTCAAATACTTATTTGCAGCTGTATCATACAAATAAATAGTTAAAAAATCATGGACATGCACCTACGATGACAATTTCAGACCCCTCCATGATTTCTAAGTGGGAGAACTTGCAAAATAGCAGGGTGTTCAAATACTTATTTTACTCACTGTATATCCGTCTTTCCAATCATGTTTAAATCCCTCATTTACTGAAGTTGCTTTTAGAGCCTGACTAAAAATAGTGTTGACGAACTGGTAAAATACACATGATACATGTTGATATCTGCAATGGCAGAAAAAAATATAGTATTTATGAATGCTGTTATCTCCAAGAATCTCCTGGCTCAGTAGAAATGGAGTGATTGTTTTTAACCTTGCATGCTTGATGCTCTGTGGGTTTTTCAGAAGCAGACTGCGAGAGGAGTCGAGGATGCCAAATACAAATCTCTCCAAGCAGAAAGTCGCAAATTACCGTCCATGCAATGCTGAAGCGGCTCCATGCTGATTTCCAGTCTGATACATTGCGGTTTTTATTGCTTATCTATTCCTTGCCCTTGGCAAACACTTTCCCAATAATATTTACAACAGTCATGCTTTGGCGTGTGGGTCTTTTCCCTCTGTCCTTCTTGTGTTTGGGCTAGGGGCGACACTGATTATGAACTGAAGGATGTTTTGGTCTCTTCCCAGGAGAGCAGCTCCCACGCACCTTTTCACAAGGTAGGAAACCTTCAGATGGTTTAGACGCATTTTCCCCGTATGTGGATTAAAATTAGAGTAGCTGGAGTTTGGGTAGACCTCAAGTAAACTGTGCCAACTAGAAAGTTATTATTATTTTAGCTATGCCAGTTTCAACAAAAGTGGAAATGTGTGTATAACCATATAATCACAATGTTGACGGTACCCGACTTACACATTACAATCAGTAACATCAGTTGTGGTGAATGGAGTCACATCATTTTCTCATTGCATATCGGTCTGAAGTTCAAGGGAAAATGTAAGCTGCATAGCTAACATTGCAGGAAACATAGAGTAATGTTGTTGTACTGTACATATGTGGGTGTTCACCAGGCTGACAGGCAAATACAAAGCTCTACTTTACAGACATACAGTCCAAAAGTCAACTACATTGAGGAATTGTTTTTACAGGCCATTTTCTTTTCATCTGGGGAAAGTTTGTTTAGGCACCAGTGTCTCAATTAGGTACTATGTTTTGATAAGGTGTGGCTCCAGTAATGTCCTTACTTCAACCTTATCCTCTTTCAAATGATTACATCTTTCCAGCATAGAATAAAGCGCTAGTGCACTTACCTTCTTCCCTAAACCGACTATCTTGCCTTCAGGTTCGTAACCTTTAATGTAACACCTTTTGATTTTTTTCTGTGTTGTACCTCGGCTGCCAGGTCCTGCTTTAAAGACTTCAATGCAATAGCTTTTGAGGTATTACCTTTTCACACCCCAAGTGCTTTGATCTTGGCTTAATTACCAACCTAAATATGTCACTGAAAAGAGAGTATGGCATAACAGAGAGGGAGGGCATGGGAAGAAGTCTACACGAACGGTGCACAAAGAGCACGACAGGATCAATGGAGCAGCCTGTTGGGTGGAGGTAACACAATCTGGAGGTTCTTTTAAAAGATCGGTCCAAGCCCTTATGATTGACTGTGCACTAACCTCGGGAGAAATGCTAGGGATTTGGCCAGTCAAAACATCACTCTGTGATTATAGAGAGAAGAGAATGAGAGGGGAGGAAATATAGTGTGCAGTATAGCGTGAGCATTACATGACTTACAGTACAGAAAGCCCCCCACTCAAACACAAAAGTAATGTCCTTTGAGGCTTGAAACCCATCGAAGGTCTCTGCTTTCTTTAAAGCAGTGGGAGCCACTCATGCCAGAGGGCACGGCGAAAAAAAAGTAGATTCACATCAGTGTTGAATGAAGCATTTTATACATAAAGAAAAATCAGAGACTGAAAGTCAACAATTCTCTGAATTCATCACATTTAAAATGTCTCGCGGGATAAATTCACACTTTTTTTTGCAAGGACTAGGCCTATCCCTTCAAATCTTGGTCAGCAGTTGGACAGTACATAATGTCAAAAGCATGCTTTATTGGTGGGGTGTTTCTTCCTGGGAACTTTTTCCATTGCTGTCAAACTTTGCTGCCAGACTGACAGCAAGCTTTGAAAAATGAAGAATCCATCACTTTTCTATTTCCAAGTCGTTAAGACAATGCGTCACATGAGACTACAGGGGTAAGAAAACAGTAATTTGGGGATTAATATAGGAGTGACTGCACATACTATGATTTTTAGCTTTTTCCCTTTTCTTTATTGTGTTAAATATTTTTCTGTGCATGTTATAGGTTTACAAAGTAAAAAAGCCCAAAGTCGCCCCCAAAGGGACTTACCATCTCCAACAGAAAACACAGTTCACAAACTGCTCCGAACAGCTGTACTGTAGTCCAGCCTTTAATTCAGAGACAAACGTGTGATTTGTAACACACGTTATAATGCTAGTCTAACTGCTAGCATGGCACTCCCTCATACTCTGCTTCTGACTGGCTAGTAGTCCTTACCTAGGTACTGTCAGGGCCCTCATACTCTGCTTCTGACTGGCTAGTAGTCCTTACCTAGGTACTGTCAGGACCCTCATACTCTGCTTCTGACTGGCTAGTAGTCCTTACCTAGGTACTGTCAGGGCCCTCATACTCTGCTTCTGACTGGCTAGTAGTCCTTACCTAGGTACTGTCAGGGCCCTCATACTCTGCTTCTGACTGGCTAGTAGTCCTTACCTAGGTACTGTCAGGGCACGCCCTCATACTCTGCTTCTGACTGGCTAGTAGTCCTTACCTAGGTACTGTCAGGGCCCTCATACTCTGCTTCTGACTGGCTAGTAGTCCTTAACTAGGTACTGTCAGGGCACGCCCTCATACTCTGCTTCTGACTGGCTAGTAGTCCTTACCTAAGTACTGTCAGGACCCTCATACTCGACTTCTGACTGGCTAGTAGTCCTTACCTAGGTACTGTCAGGGTCCTCATACTCTGCTTCTGACTGGCTAGTAGTCCTTACCTAGGTACTGTCAGGGTCCTCATACTCTGCTTCTGACTGGCTAGTAGTCCTTACCTAGGTACTGTCAGGGCCCTCATACTCTGCTTCTGACTGGCTAGTAGTCCTTACCTAGGTACTGTCAGGGCCCTCATACTCTGCTTTTGACTGGCTAGTAGTCCTTACCTAGGTACTGTCAGGGCCCTCATACTCTGCTTCTGACTGGCTAGTAGTCCTTACCTAGGTACTGTCAGGGCACGCCCTCATACTCTGCTTCTGACTGGCTAGTAGTCCTTACCTAGGTACTGTCAGGGTCCTCATACTCTGCTTCTGACTGGCTAGTAGTCCTTACCTAGGTACTGTCAGGGTCCTCATACTCTGCTTCTGACTGGCTAGTAGTCCTTACCTAGGTACTGTCAGGGCCCTCATACTCTGCTTTTGACTGGCTAGTAGTCCTTACCTAGGTCATACTCTGCTTCTGACTGTCAGGGCCCTCATACTCTGCTTTTGACTGGCTAGTAGTCCTTAACTAGGTACTGTCAGGGCCCTCATACTCTGCTTCTGACTGGCTAGTAGTCCTTACCTAGGTACTGCCAGGACCCTCATACTCTGCTTCTGACTGGCTAGTAGTCCTTACCTAGGTACTGTCAGGACACACCCTCATACTCTGCTTCTGACTGGCTAGTAGTCCTTACCTAGTTACTGTCAGGGCCCTCATACTCTGCTTCTGACTGGCTAGTAGTCCTTACCTAGGTACTGTCAGGGCCCTCATACTCTGCTTCTGACTGGCTAGTAGTCCTTACCTAGGTACTGTCAGGGCACGCCCTCATACTCTGCTTCTGACTGGCTAGTAGTCCTTACCTAGGTACTGTCAGGGCCCTCATACTCTGCTTCTGACTGGCTAGTAGTCCTTACCTAAGTACTGTCAGGACCCTCATACTGGACTTCTGACTGGCTAGTAGTCCTTACCTAGGTACTGTCAGGGTCCTCATACTCTGCTTCTGACTGGCTAGTAGTCCTTACCTAGGTACTGTCAGGGCCCTCATACTCTGCTTCTGACTGGCTAGTAGTCCTTACCTAGTTACTGTCAGGGCCCTCATACTCTGCTTTTGACTGGCTAGTAGTCCTTACCTAGGTACTGTCAGGGCCTCATACTTCTGACTGGCTAGTAGTCCTGCTTCTGACTGGGCTAGTAGTCCTTACCTAGGTACTGTCAGGGCCCTCATACTCTGCTTCTGACTGGCTAGTAGTCCTTACCTAGGTACTGTCAGGGTCCTCATACTCTGCTTCTGACTGGCTAGTAGTCCTTACCTAGGTACTGTCAGGGCCCTCATACTCTGCTTTTGACTGGCTAGTAGTCCTTACCTAGGTACTGTCAGGACCCTCATACTCTGCTTTTGACTGGCTAGTAGTCCTTACCTAGGTACTGTCAGGGCCCTCATACTCTGCTTCTGACTGGCTAGTAGTCCTTACCTAGGTACTGTCAGGGTCCTCATACTCTGCTTCTGACTGGCTAGTAGTCCTTACCTAGGTACTGTCAGGGCCCTCATACTCTGCTTCTGACTTCTGACTGGCTAGTAGTCCTTACCTAGGTACTGTCAGGACCCTCATACTCTGCTTCTGACTGGCTAGTAGTCCTTACCTAGTTACTGTCAGGGCCCTCATACTCTGCTTTTGACTGGCTAGTAGTCCTTACCTAGGTACTGTCAGGACCCTCATACTCTGCTTCTGACTGGCTAGTAGTCCTTACCTAGGTACTGTCAGGGCCCTCATACTCTGCTTCTGACTGGCTAGTAGTCCTTACCTAGGTACTGTCAGGGTCCTCATACTCTGCTTCTGACTGGCTAGTAGTCCTTACCTAGGTACTGTCAGGGCCCTCATACTCTGCTTTTGACTGGCTAGTAGTCCTTACCTAGGTACTGTCAGGACCCTCATACTCTGCTTTTGACTGGCTAGTAGTCCTTACCTAGGTACTGTCAGGGCCCTCATACTCTGCTTCTGACTGGCTAGTAGTCCTTACCTAGGTACTGTCAGGGTCCTCATACTCTGCTTCTGACTGGCTAGTAGTCCTTACCTAGGTACTGTCAGGGCCCTCATACTCTGCTTCTGACTGGCTAGTAGTCCTTACCTAGGTACTGTCAGGACCCTCATACTCTGCTTCTGACTGGCTAGTAGTCCTTACCTAGGTACTGTCAGGACCCTCATACTCTGCTTCTGACTGGCTAGTAGTCCTTACCTAGGTACTGTCAGGGCCCTCATACTCTGCTTCTGACTGGCTAGTAGTCCTTACCTAGGTACTGAGCATGTGTGACTCCCAACAAAGCTTGAATAGAAGATGCAGAGATGTTTCACCCTGTCGCTAAAACAGAGAGCTCAACACAAAAAAAAGAAGGAGCTGCAGCAATTTGCGGTACAACAAAAATATAATGTTTTTTGAAAATTAAACCACATAAACCTATACTGGTACAACCTCTAAATACAATTATCAACCTGAAAATGAGCACAATATGAGCACTTTAAGCTATTTAGCTCAGCGAGCTGCAGAACTGGTTCTATCAGTGGAAAAACACCTTTTTTAAATAACATTGTAAACATTGACTGTAATTCAGTTGTGATAGAGAAGCTCTCCAAGAAACTGATTCCAAATATTGTGAAGCCAATATTTTGAGCCAATAATGATCTTGAGGTAAGATTTTATTTGTTTTTAACATGTGTCTGATCATTTATCATCATCATTTATTTTATGCAGGTTGGTTCATATCCCAAACTGAACATCAATGGACAGGTAAGACTTTGGTCAACAGTTCACATAGACGATGTCAAGATTTGGCCTAAGCACCCCGCAAAAAGAAAGAACTCCAATGTTTTTGTAACACACCTCTTTTAAACTCATGCTTGGTGTCCAGTACAATTTGCAAAAGGAGGCCAAGTTAACTTTTCCATTGTGGCTTCAGAAAATTTGTTTTTATCAGATAAATTGCACACATAAGTGTCACCTTAGGTTTTCAACCAGTAAACTCCCTTTTATTATGCTCATTTCCATGTTCATACATTTATTTTATGGCTTCCTACTAGAACATGTTTACATTCTTTTATTTTTCAAAAAAAAACTATTTTTCTCTTACTGAGGTTCTTACAGAAATGTCTTTTAAATATGTTTATCTCATTATTGGAAACTTCAACCGTATTTAATATCAACAGCTGACATTGAAATACAGACTAGGTATACAGACTATTTATCACAGAAAATAAGGAAACGCACTAAAAGGTATTCTAGCATTAGAAATAATTGACAAACCACACTGCCACCAAGAAAAACAAAACAATATTCTGTTATGTTTTTTATCTTGGGGGCATCTGATTTTGTTATATAATAATCCATTCTGGGTGTGCCGTTAGTGCACGCTGAGTCGAGCTGGGCCGTGAGAACGTCAAATATAACATTTTTGACCAAATACATCCATGTCGATATTGCGGCAATATTGTCGGGTTGACTATTGGTGCTTTCACAAAATATTTTCACAATGACGTTTTGATAAATAATCAGTAATGTGGATATAATGAAAGGCAAATAATTATATTACGCCATATTACGATATTCCCATATCCAAAATTCAAGACGATATCCAGCCTCATATATAGATGTTGATATAATATCAATATATTTCAGAAAATTGAAGATTGAGATTGGTAAGTATGAAGGTGAAGAGGTGATTAGCTTAGCTTAGTTAACCTTAGCATTAAGACTGAAAACGTGAAAAAAGCTAGCCCGCCCACTGCAAGTTTAAAAATATGACTACCGACAATTCTAAAGTTCACCAAGTACCACATTGTAACACTAGTGTTCATATTGTAAAGCTTGTTTGACAAGAAATAGTTACAGTACAAAACTCCCCCTTAAATCATACGCATTTAACTCATTACCAGGGTTTCTAACGAGAGGGGGGGAGAGCTAGGCTACATGCTTCCCCGTTTCCAGGCTTTATGCTTAGCTCACCATGGACTCCAGCTCCATAATTACCACACAGACATGATGGTGATGTCGTCGATCTTCGAGTCTCTAGGTTGTTAACCCGGATCGGTTGAGTCCTACTACAATTCAATATAAAATGATAACAGCCCCACACACAAACCTCTTGCAACATTAGCTACTACTATTCCTAGCCATCTTAGCTGCAAAAAGCTTTCTAACTTACAATTTCATAGGCAACAACAACTCCACAAGTCAACTCAAGCAACTGAGTGAGCAGAGCGACGATCCGGCCCGCAGACTCAGCCGGAAGCTTGCAGACCATGGGATTCACTTGAGAACTCACGAGTCCTCGATGACTCGTGAGTTGATGCTTGCGCGAGTCAGTCACTCCGGCAAATCAGTCGGCTACGTTGTCATGAGTGGATCTGATTCAGACGAGTGAGTAAAGTCTCTCCTCAAGCTCAGGGTAAAAGCAAATCAACAACAAAAGCTATTCTTTCACTTCTGGTTCTGCATGAGGCCTAGCTTGGCTTACTGTAGGTTTTGGTGTATAAATGTAGTATGTGAAAATGCAAACATTGCAAGCCTGCCGTGGCTCGCTGCTCGGGCTTGCATCGCAGACAACTCACGAGTCCTCGATGACTTGTAAGCTCTGACGTGAGTCAGTCAATCGTGAGAATCAGCTGTCTATGAGTGGCTCTGTAGCAGGCGAGCAAGTGATCGAGCAAGTGATCGAGCGAGTGATCGAGTGAGCTCAGAGTAAAGCAAATCAACAACAAAAGCCATTCTTTCACTTCTGAAAGTACAGTACTCTGCACGTAGCCTAGCTAGACCTATAATATAAACGTAATATGTTAAAAATGCAATAAGGTCAAGCACACAGTCAATTTAAAAAAAAAAGTTTTCTCATTCCTAGCAATACTGACTCAAGTGATTCGCACAACCTGGTTCAGTTTAGTGAGTGACTCAGAATAACCCAAATCCTTAAAAGAATTCAGGCATTGCCTGCTCTGCATTTCTTGTCCAACATGAGTTCACAGAACTAAGCTTGCAAGGATCAAATATATCCTGCGTTTCATATTCTCTGACCAGCTTGATAGTCTCTTGTACTTTGTATTTATAGTATATGATGGATGGGATGACAATTGCGCTAATGTGTGTCCGTCCAGGGACTACCCTCCTCTGAGAATGAACTGGCGTCCAACCACCCAGCCTTTATATTCAACTGTCCATGACTATGTGCTCTCTCTTAAAAGCCTATTCCAGACACTTTATAGATGATACTATTAAAATGATAGATTGTCTACTTATAAAAACGTCACATTCCTACTGAGTCAACCCCCGTCCCTTTCGGGTTGGATTTTTTTTCTGTTTATTCCCTCTGTATGTCATGCTATATCTGTATCATCAACTCGCTTTAGAAAATGATTGATGTAATGCATGATATACAGCACTGCTGGCTCTGGATCAACACCGTGTCAAAAGTTTAATGGTTTTTCTGGTTTTAAGGTCTGGATGTCTTTTAATTACAGGTGGATGAAGACTGTGCTGTTGAGCTAGATTTTATGATTATGTCTTGTTCTTTACTTGACATACGGCTTCTGTCATGATGTGTATTCTATAGGAGAAATAACCAGGTGAAGTAAGCAGTGTTGAGAGAGAGAAGGAGAGTGTATTGTGTGTATAAATCAATGTCAGTATCATAGACTTTTCCTTTTAGCCAGGATTTGCCTGTCCTAAAATACTATGTAGATTCCATATATGGGAATAAGGAAATCCAGTACATCATACCACATTTACAGAATATAGATATGTTATCAGGCTAAGGACAACTGATCACAAGTTTTGTACACATGCAATTATCAATAAGTGTTCTTGTTAGGGCTGCTCGATTTTGGGAAATATCATAATCACGATTTATTTGGTCAATATTGAAATCACGATTATGTAACACGATTATTTCACATGACTTTGGAAACATGTTGCATTTATTAAGACACCTTTCAACAATTCTTAAAACATTGAACATTTATTGTACTTTTTGAACTATTAAAATAAATATAAATATAAATTTCATATCAAAGTATAAAAGTATTTATTCCCTGTATTTACTTCCACAATCTCTTTAAAACAAGTAGGCAACATTTTGGCAAAATATAAATATAACAAATTCCAGCACTCAATCCACGAGTATAAAAGGCTGGCCCATCATCAGGCCCCAGCATTAACAGCAAATAAGTTAACTAAAGACAACAAAATTATTTAAGTCACCATGTTAGTAGGGTTGCTAAAATAATCTCTTAAATGTTTTTAGCCAGAAACACCAATCTGTTAACATTATCTGGTTTAAGAGATGAACGCAAGCAGGTGACAATGTTTCCACTTGTACTAAAGACCCTCTCTGAAGAGGAACTTGCAGCTGGAATGCAGAGGTATTTTCTTGCCAGTTTTGAAAGCCGAGGGTATATCCTCTGGGATTCTGTCCACCACTTAAGTGGGTCTTCCTCAGCATCCAGCATTTCCCTCTGGAGGTAAGACTGTAGCTTACTTGCTATGGCCTGGTCCTGTTGCTGAGGAGGTGTGACTGTATTGACCTTGAAGAAGCTGCCTAGGCCCTTCTTCTTCTTCTTCTTTGGAGCATCCTCTGTATCCTCAGCAGGTGTTGCTGCAGTCTCAAGAGGGACGTTCTCCTGGAGGGAACAAATTATAAATTTGGGAATTTAGTAATTGTATTTTTAACCTGATCTAACCATTGTGGTATTAATGTTCACAATATTTGCCAACATGTTCATGCAATTAATGTTTTATTTTTATTATTATTACCATGACATTTTTCATCTCCGCTCTCAGTCTGTCTTCAATGGACCCTCGGTTGTCTTCATTGACATATTTAAGTTTGAACCTTGGGTCCAAGGCAGAGGCCATGTCCAGCAGTTCTTGTGTTGCTGTGTCACTGTATTTCTCATTGAGATAATCTACTATCTTCCGTTTGATGCTTTTGGCAAGATCTGTGTCTTCCTCCTGCACTTCCAATATTTGGTTATTGAAGAGGTGGAGGGTTGGTTTCAGGAAAGAAACACTAACATATTTCTCTCCAGAAAGGGCATCAGTGAACACAACCAGAGGGCTGAGTGACTTGTTGATGGCCTCCAGCACATCAATATCCTGCCATGTGAGGGTGAGATGTCTAGCCTTCCGGTCACCAGAGAAAACCTGGGCAATGGCCTTCTGTTGTTCAAGGACTCTGTCGACCATAGCCTGCCTAGATCCCCATCTAGTCGGGCATTCAGTTTTTAGCGAGTGTTCAGGCAGGTTCAACTGCCTCTGAGCCTCTGTCAGAGCCCTCTTCTTTTTCCAACTGTAGGAAAAGCTACTGACCACCTTCTTGCAGACCCCCATCACCCGGTCAATCCTGGGATCCTTCATTGCATTCTCTAAGATTACAACAAATACATATTTAGCATCGCTATGATTATCACAACCTTCATAAAATAAACTTGTGTAATGACAATACAATTTAAATTTAATCAATTTTATTTTCTATTTGTGGTGTGTGGTGTTGTTATTATTATTATTATTATTATTATTAATATAGTATAATAGTATGCTGCTAGCCTAGTACTAGCCTAAGCTAGGTGTCCTAACCAAACGCGATGCGATAAGATTCCAGCGACAAATAATTTGTCTATCCACACTAGACGTGACGATTTTAATTATTCATTGTTGCTTTTACAGCTACAAAGCTGGGAGCCTTAAATGATGTTCAAAGTCACATTACATGCTTTTAACATTAAATAAAGCACACACATTACTTGATATTATCATTGCCACACTTTGTGTTTGTTGTTCCAGCGCAAAGTCACAGAAAAATAGAAACCGTTTCTAAAATAGAATCGTCGCGTGTCAAAAACAAAAACTCTGATTAACACGGAAAAGATACATTTTGTCGCACATCGCGCGCGTTGCGGCATCGAGTGTAGTTAGGACACGGTTTAACTGTCAAATTATTATTTACTAGTATTACGAGTATTGTTGTTGCTGTTGTTTTACATATAATTAAATCACCACATATCATATGTCACTTATCACACTCACCTATAGCCAAGTGGAGTCTGTGCCCGAAGCACTGAAGCCTTATCCATCCATTTAGCTCAGCCGCCAGCTTTATGTTTGAAGCATTGTCCCAAGTGATGCAGATTAGCTTTTCTTCGTTTAAACCCCATGCAGCCAAAGCTTCCCTCAGTCCATTGGCGATGTTTTGGCCCGTATGATCTTCGGAATAAATGCCGTTTGGAGGCATTTGGTATTCAAACGGAAATCGGCATCATTATAGTGGATTGTGAGGCTAATGTATGGCTCCATGATTCGGCTGGACCATATATCCGTTGTGATTGCAAAGTATTCTGCTTTGGTCACCTCGTTAGCCACTTCTGCATGGCATTTGTTGAACAAATCTGGCAGAGCAACTCTCGAGAAATGGTGTCGAGATGGCAAAGCATAACGTTTATCCAACGTACTGACCATTTTCTTGAACCCAGAGTTGTCAACTGTGCTAGTGGGGCGCATGTCTTTAGCTAAATAATAGGCAACAGACTCGGTTATTATTTTGTGCCTTTCCGAATTCAACGAATAAGATGTTGCGCTGTACAGTGTGTTTGTTATGGATGTCTGGGTTACGGAGGATGTTGAGGGAGTGGATTGCTGTTTCTGTTTCTGTATTAAATTGTCATAGGTCACTCTGTGTTTAATTTTCAAGTGGTTAAACAAATTCGTGGTGTTCCCTTTACTTGCAGCCACTACCATGTAGCAAATCTTGCACGTAGCATGTTTCTGCTCGTCGTCGGATTCCAAAGAAGCCAAACTGTTCCCTGACAATGGAGTTGGTTTTGCCTTTTTTGCTTACCAAATGCTGCTGTGGCTGCCCTCCTTCTGCCATCTTTACTCTTGCTAAGTTTTTAAATTCCAGCGGGTAACAAGCACGCGACCTGCCTCCCTGACAGTGTAGGCTGAAAGCGTTTGGCTTCGGGAGGGGCGGATGTGCGCATGACGTGTGTGCCATTCAGAACACACAAGGAAATTACAAAACAGAACATGGCAAAATAATCGTTTTTACTCGATTGTACTATTTTGGTCATTATTGGGAGCCGAAATCGAAACCCGAAACCGAAATTCAATTAATTGCACAGCCCTAGTTCTTGTTATCTTGATTCTGACACATTGTGATCACATTCAAGTCAATAAGTAAATCACATTAGGCATATTTTTCAATACATTTGGTGTATCTCAGGTCAATGTTAGCCAAAAGCCATCGTAGGCTTCTTTTTCGACAGCCTTGCTAACGTTGCTACCATTACTTAATCTGTAAGAAGATAATCAGTGGCGGTTTTGAAAAGCTTACTAAGACAAGTAATAGCTCTCAAAAAACATTTTTCTCCAGACGTGGTGATGAATATATGGGCTTGACCTTTGCTAAGGAAGGGCTCGTTTGGAGCTTTTTGAGAGGCCACTTGATAAAGCAGGAAGAGGCAGAGTTAGGTAAACTTTCAACTTAATAATCATTTTTTATTCAAATTCTGCTAGGACTATTATACCTTACATCATATTAATGAGAAAAAAATGCAACATGATAGTGAGGACGTACCAGTGCCCAGTGGCATGCACAGCAACATACAGCAAAACTGGTTGGAGGAGCTAACCAGCCATGAGCAGCTACTGTCAGACTCTATTTCTAGGCTGGAGAGATGGGACGTCTGCTGGAGCTTTTACAGTCACTAGAAGGACGTTTATGTCTCTTTTAGAGACTTAGTGTGTTGGCACCTGTGTTGTAGTTGAGCTAGGGCCTCTACTCTCCTGTATGTGTCTGTAAGGGAGAGTTGGTATACAGCTATAGTCATGCTGTTTATTAAAGTGAACATATTCTGACGCTAGAGATGTACTAGTGCTGGAATAAAGCCGTAAGATGTGCAGGATGTCTCTCCCGTTCTGCTATCTATTTTGCAAGAGCACCTCTGCTGCCTCTGAGACTTAGCGCCGCCCAGGACGGTTGTGATTGGTTTAAAGAAATACAAACAAGCCAGAGCTGTTTTCTTCCTATCCCAGAGATGACAACTGGTGTAGCTGTATACTCCATTTAAGGATTTATCTACATTTCTTCTTTCTACACAGGAATAACTCAATATTGCTCATCAGGCTTGCTAATGCTAAGACAGAAAGTAGCTAGAGTCTATCTTAGAGGCACAAACTGGGGCTACAGTAAGACAGTGTTTAGATATTAGACCTCTGAGTCTTGCCAATGTCATCACAGTTATGGACGGGTGAATGCCAAGACGACACATAGTGTCATAGTGATAATTTTGAGCAGAAAAAGCTAATTTTTATTTATTGTATTGTTGGAAAAGTTATCCATAATAACATCATAGGCGGAAAAAAAATATATGCACACTATACATAATTCTGCTTGACAATTCCAACTAAAGGTCCACTAAGACATTTTGCTGTTTTTTTTAACTGTATCACAGGGTCTTCATCAGGGGATGGAGTATGCTCTGTTGTCATGGAGATTATGGTGCCTTTAAATCGTAAAAAAAGTCCTCACAGTGTTTTGGATTAAATTCTAACAATTACTAGGGATGTCTAGAGATCCATTTCCCTGAAAACTGGGCAGACTCCAATGGGTGATGAAGACCTTGACTCAAGCGCTGTCAAATTCTAATTAACCCTATTTTTGACCCGTTGTCCTATATCAATGTTCTTTTTAATTCCCCAAAATAACATGATTGATTGCCAAGTACAAATCTCTACTTTCATTAATTTTGGGGCGTCTTATTCAATTTTATAGCATTGTAAAACAAATGGAAGTGTTTTTGAAATAGTATTGAGTAAAAGTTGACATATTCCAGTCTGTGATTATCATCAACATCCATTCCTTTAATTTTAGTCTCAATAATTCCTAATTTCTGCTTTTCTAACTCAAACATTAGGTATAATTTCCTATAAATGAGGTTTACTGACCATAAATTCCAAAATTAACTGTGAAACTAAAGTTAATAAGTTAGTGTTACGTAGTGTTGAAAACGTCAAAAAAAAAGTGACAAACATTGAAAAAATGCGTCAAAGGTTTTGAAAAAAGGGACAAAAACGTAAGAAAAAGTAAAATGCATTGATAAAAAGCATCAACAATAGTGTTGATTTTCAATTGTAACAGGAAGACAACACAAGGGTTAAATGGCTTCCTTGGACTAAACCGTTATTATTTTAAGATCTGGGAGAATTTCCCTGGACTGCATGGGCCCTGAGGAGGTCCAAACACTGATTTCACACTCCGGGATCTAGTCTGAAAAATGCTCCGTAGGAACCACTGCAGCCAGAGTATTTTGATTCATTGACCAAACGTGTATATATACACCATGTACATATGTGTCTAGAGATAAGCTCCTTTTCCCTTTGGGTTATATTTTATTCCATTTGTCTTGAATGTATTCATTAAAATCTCCAAATTTCAATAAAAAAATAAACTTTTTGCTTTTTTTGAGAAAATATGCATTTTTGAGACTGTGTAATATTCTTCTTAATAAAGACGTTATTAACACAGGCTACAAATTATTTCAGTGATGGTGAACGTCCATATGCAGTGACAGTACACACACAATCTTTAACATTATGGCCGTTATTAATGTATATAATAAATATACTCTGTCACGACAATCTTTGTTGCCTTGTCACACTCAGCAGATTGAATACAACTCGTGACATTTTCCCCCACTGCATATTTCATGTAATGAGAAGGAGAGACTCTGATCTGGGTGTCGTCTGTGTAAACAAACTGTGCATGGGAGTAGCTTGTTAGCCAACATCACTCCCCAGTGCTGCTGATGTAAGCTATTTACCAAATGTTTCAAGCTCCCTGCTCGCATCTGTTTAGCCTTCAACGTGACCACATGACAGAGAGTCAATATTATTCAATATTCTTTCAAATGACTGTAATTTCAGTGTAATGATAATATGCAGTCTGCAACAGCCTTGATTTGGGCTCTGGATTTAAATCATGTGGGAATCAAATAACCCAAGTCCCACTGTATTCACATATGATCTACAATAAGTTCATTTGTTTAGCTCCACTTTCCCACTTAGAAATGTGTTTTTAAGTTGCCTAGATGAACGCATCCTTTGCAAGAGGGTTAAGCCATTTATTATTAATTTCTTGCTCAATCAAAATGTTTGTACACACCCATTGGTGGATAGATACAGTAATTAAAGAACTAAGCAATAACACCTAGACAGATGCAACCAGTCAACACATTAAATGAGAAGACAATATTTGACTTATCACAACTGGTAGACGGGTGGTGGAACAGGAGGAGTAGGGCAACAAGGGCCGGGCGATGTTTGGGAACCAGTCTGGGGAACGGAGGCTGTGCTGGCTTTAGAGAGTTAACTAATTGAAGCTGGAGCTACTGCAACGGTGTACATAGCAGGACTTGTACCATGAAGAATGGCTACCAAACTAAATACTCCACCACCGGACATGTCCCAGCATTAAAGTGACATGAAATTGTTGAGAAATGACCAACATTGGCTGCCAAGATTACAGCTGTCTCACCAAAAATCACAGATAAAGGCCTTTGAACCAAACAACTAATGCAACCAAAATTGGGGGAATCTAACAAATTGGCAGCAAAGATGACTTTTACTGCCGTTGGCATTAGCTGCTAAAGTTAACATTAGACACTAATAGAATAAGCAGCACTTTCTACAATAAAAAACTGCAGATAGAGGCTTTTAAACCTTTAAAACGCCACTGATTGACCCGGAATTGGGGAGAATTTAACAACATTGGCAGCCACGATTACATGTTTTACTGCCGTTAGCATGCAGCTACATGGGACAATGTTAACACCGCAGTAGCTTTAAAAAATGTATATAAATATATATATACACAGTATATACATATAACACTCCAGTCTTGCCTATCTGGAGTAGATGACCAATCACAGAAGGCCGGCTTAGACTTAGCCAGAGTAGAAAAAAACTGTTGAAAGCAGAGCGTTCAGAACAGTTGAAAATCTGAACATTTTAGCTCACAGGGATTTGTCAATAATCCGTTTACCTTGTTATTTGAAAGTTCAAATGAACGTTTAACATGAAAATCCGACTTTATAACATTGTAGACGACAGACAATAAGGAAAAGCATGGTATGTCCACTTTAAGGTATTCCTTTAACACATCTTTGATACGTCACAATTATCCTAGCCCTCCTGCCCTTTTATAGCAGCTTCTCATCTACTTTCACTACTATATTCCACTTTCTCTTTGTTTTGTCTTCTGAAAACCCATCTTTCATCCTCCATTTGTTTTCACACTTTTTCTCTCAGCGTTCCCACCTCACTTTCCCTTTCTCGTTCAGTTCCAATTCATTAAACATTTTTGGCGCTGGATGAACTTACTTTTCCATTACTGTACCATTAATCACATCAGTCGTTCTTTCTTCCCACCGGCATGCGGACACCCCCGTTCCCCTCCCCTCCAAATATAATTAGTCTTGTTTGACAGTTGTTATCTTGGAAAACGGCAGTAACGGCAAGTGCCACACAGAAAAGCACATGAAAGGGAGAGGAAAATTGAACGACTACCATCTGAATGCACACGCTGAATTGCATGACCCGTGACCCATCAAGGGATGGGTGCAAAATCAGTCAATGTTCAGAGCCCTTGTAAAACAGGGCAGAGGGGATGAGGGAGCAGCTCAGCATTTGGTTACGTTTTGCAAGGCTCTGGATCCGCTGCTGTAGTGGACACTTAAAACAAATGAAACGCCCGTGAGTCATCCTGGCCCGTGGATAGTTAATGGTGCAGGGAACACTAGCAATCTGAAACAGTCCTTGTGAGTGAGTGGTGTGTGTGTGTGTGTGTGTGTGTGTGTGTGTGTATGAATGTATATTTGAATGTGATTTTCTGTGATTGTATGCCAAGTGTTGTGACAGTGAAATGAAATACCAGTAGAATGAAATGATTCAATTTGCCTGAGACCCTGCTGAGGTATCCCACCTTAGCTCTGCTTTGAAACCCACTGTGTTGCTACATGTTGGAGTTCCAGCAAAACTAGAGTGGCACAAGAAAGATTTTTTTTTATATAGCATCAGGTCAATTACCTTAATTTTACCTGATGTAAAAAATAGTCCAACCTATTTGGTGCACTGGGTTCAACAAGGACTACCAGCTATTTGCAGAAATGCTTTGACTGAGGTCCATGTGGAATGCTATTCAGACTGGAGGCGGACCATATGCTATGCTGTGCGTCATTGTAGGCTAGCGTGTCACATTTATAATGCAAACACATCCTTGGGCACACATGTAAAATGCATGGTGATAGGAACATTGAGAAAAGACTATAGGACACATTGTTTTGTTGAGGTGCTGTTAAGGCCACTAAAGGCCAAGCATCTTTAATTGAGGAACAGTTACACAAGAATTGGCACTTCTTGGGTGTCTGACCTTTGCGTAACAGGTTGTTGAGTTGCGGTCTCAAATAACGATACTCTACACTTTTAATCACCAACATTGCAGTTCGTGGTGTCATGGTCCAAAAATAGCACCATTCACTAGCGAAATGCAGGTAAACTATCCAAGTGGCTGGTAGATTTGCTTCTCTCACCAGCCAAAGTCTACTGAATGGTAAAATTTGAACATTTACAAGCCATTTGGCTACTGGACAAAAAAGTACATTTTGATTTGAAAGCCTAATAAAAGTGCAGAGATGCTACAGTTTTGTTTATTCATCCATATTCAAAATAAAGGTTGCTTTTAATTCCAGATTCCAGATTTCTGCTTTTATGTTAAGTTACATGGCATTAGTGGACACCTTACTTGGAAATAAAAGTATTTTTTAATTATCTAATTTAACAAAAACACTTGTCTTTTTTTCTATTCTGCTTGGCTTAGACATTAACAGTAATGTATATAACATGAGCCAACCTCCACTGAAGTAGCCATGTAGTTCATGTGCAGGATAGAAGGACTGACTTGTTATGTGCCGGGTAAAAGCTGAGCCAGACGGGTGCGGTGTTTCCATAATACTGCCACATTTTCACTGAGACTGAAGGCGACTGCATAGCAGGGCCACCCATGTTGTGCCGTGCCGAGGCTTGTGCAGTACAGTAAACATGGCAGGGGCCTTTTGGACAGGTTTTTCAAGCCCCTGGCCAAGCTGTCTGTAGTGGATGCCAACCAGAACTGACTGAAAAAGAGGCAGTGTCCTATAAGTTAGCCTTGCCAGTGTATTCCAAGGGCTTGCCCAAGTGGATGAAATATTCACAGCACTGCCAGCGGAGATGAAAGCAACGGCGGACGCGTCATTAATTTGTCATGTTGTCCAGAGGAAACCATCTTTTTTGTTCTAA